>OX371216.1:11212500-12412500 GCA_947310845.1 Yponomeuta plumbellus | reverse complement strand
TATATAAAAAAATACGCGAAACCAGTTAATGTTATTAAGTTATAGCGTTGTTTTAAATGCATACACAAGCTCACGCCTCTATCCCAGAGGGGTAGGCAAAGACCAGGGTCTGCCACTTGCCACGATTCTGACAGATCATTTTCGCTTTATCGACATTCATTATTTGTTGCACGCCCACACGCCCGGTTTCGGGTACTATTAATCTTGCCCTTTGCTAATGCATCCTCATAGCAGAATATACTCGTAGCATTGTATTCTCTTACCTTATACCCTTAAATGAAGTGTCATTTGTAACTATATGGTTATTGGGTGATTTTTGATGTTTGTAATTTATTTATTTTATTTTATGTACTTTATTTATTAATAGGAAAATCAACAGCGAAACTAAACAGAATTACTTACAAACTACCTATAGTAAGACGAGTTATAGATTTCCACGGAATCACTAAAGAATAGGAAATAATTAAGTTAATATTATGTTCCTTAATAAATAGATTTGACATCTCAAGTTACAGTTTTTTCTTGGTTAGGTAGGTACCTTATGTCTGGCGTGAAGTTCGAATCTTTAATTATTTATATAACTATACAAATACAAGAAAATAGTATACGAGGGGTAACAGCTTATTATATTTAATAAATCTGCTATTCAAAGAAAAAGACGGGACAACCCATTCACCCCTCGCTCATACAACACAAAATGAGCTGAGCTAATGTAATGTAATATCATTGCCTGGTTACCACAGCACAGGGTATCCTAATTTGGGATTAGGTCAAGTGATTGTCTTTTGTGGGAGTTATTACTATTATATTTATAACAGCGGTGGTGGCGTAGTGGGGTTGACCTTTGCTTCTCGATCATGAGGGTCTGGGTTCGAACCACGCATGTACCAATGACTTTTAGTTACGTACATTTGTTTGCACAGCAACACCATTCGCTGATAAATTGTGCCCGGATAACGGCGACAGGCTTGCCACTTGTCACGTTTGGGACCTAATAAACTCGGCAAAACGTGGGTCCAGTTCTAGAGACTGGTGCCTCTGCCTACCCCTTCGGGGATAACGGGCGTGAGTTTATTAATTTTAATTATAATTTAGAGCTATTGCTACAGGATTTCATTACATCAGGATTTTAACATGACTTGGTGCGAATAATCAGGCCCTTGTACCTCGCCAATACGCAAGACAGATCGCGGCGAATTCGTCCTTACTGCACAAGGCGTACAAGACTTGTAATATAGTTGAAGGAAGACACCGCCAACAACGTGTAAGGCTTCGGTTTAATAGCATCTGGCAGTCTCGTAAACGTGGGCGGAAAGTGACGCTAAAACCGTTACGACGGGACGGCGTACACGGTAAACTATTGTCGTAGTGAAACTTTGCTTATCAACTTAAGCTATAGTACTAATACAAAAAAATAGTATTGATGACGGTGATCATCACTTGTAAACCAAACCCTTTTCAAGTCATAAAAAAAAACCAACAGATGGCGGTAGTGTTGCGAATAAGTGCCCTGCCCTGCCAAAATAGGACGCCATGGCGACGTCGCCAGGGACCGTATCCAAACGGTTAATATTGAAATGTATGGTTCTTAACTCAATTGGCGACGGTCTGGCAACATCGCCATTCAATACAACGAGCTTCGATACGTAGCTGGCAACGTCGCCATGGTGTCCTAGTGAGGCAAGGCACTTATTGCGTCATTCATTTTGTTCTTGTGAAGCTGTTAGTACCTGACAATTTTATTTTAATACGCAATCATTTTCAGCCCTATCGCTTGTTTTATTACGAAGATTTTATTGATGGCTCATTAAATCACAATTAGGAAACTATTTAAATCACAATTGAATCATTTAAACCGTACACTGTATATGTGCATTTGTAAAGTTATAGTAGTAATACCATTCGCTAACAGCGAAGGAAATATATCGTGAGGACACCTGAGTGTCTGAGCTACTCACACACCTCAGCACTTAAAATCGCAAATGCGCGGTGGGCACGCGCGGTGATTAAGCCTATACTCTCTCTCTCTCAGAGAAGGGCTGTGCGCTATAGTGGGACGTAAACGATATAGTCTGATTACAAGTCTATACAATACATAATATAGTCCATAAAAACGTGAGTAAATAATACTGCTATATACTATACATATACTATTCACCCTGCATGGGTGTAAAGCACTCTACTCCGTTGCATTAAGGGCGACTTCGCAAATAAAATGTGAAGGTTGACGTGCTGTCGACTGTACGATGTAGGTATATTTGGTTTTTTTTTTTAATAAACATAAACAATTACAATTACATATAGGTACATACAAGAACAGAATTGGATCTGAATCCAAGAATTCTAGTGTCATTTCTCAAGAAAATACCTTGCTTGTCCGCGATAATACTTCCACTGTCTCAGATGTGATCAATATAATCTTGAAGAGCATCAATTTGAGTAAAAGTATTCTTATGGACCGTCTCGTATATCTGTATCGAGGATAACATTTTATGTCAGCAGCATTATATTATGATCTTTGCAAAAATATCAAGCATATATATATATATATATATATGCATAATGATAACTTCTACCCTTCAATCCTTTATGTCCCCACCGAGGGGCACGGGTCTCTTCCCTGAGGAAAGTATATATCATACTCCACTACTGGAGCAAAGTCAGGATTGGTGGAGGCTTGTAAGGTCTTACTGTGAAGTTTTTAAGCCGCCATAAGGCCTCTAACTTGGCTTAACGACTGCCATCTATCGACGGCAGCCGGAACCAGCTGCTTAACATGCCTTGCGAAGCTCGTAACCACTCGGAAAAATGCCACTAGCGTTAGTCATAGAACGGTCACCCATCCGTGCACTGAACGCGCCCTATGTCGCTTAACTTTTGAGATCGTTTAAGATCACTCAGGCGGCCGGGAATACGATGGGCTATTAATACTATGGGCTTATTACAATGCTCTAAATCTAGTCGAACAAAGCCCTGAATTTTCATAATATCGACTTTTAGTCGGTCAAGTATCTGTGACGTCATAGGGGGGGCGTGACCACGCCATGTCAGCCAATCAGAAGAGCGACTTCAAATTTATACATTACCTCGATAGAAATCGCTAACAAGCCGTATGGAGTACGCGTAATGCATCATTTAATCATCCAGCTCTCATTCAGTAATTTAGTATGTGGCTTTGAGTGGTATGAACACGGTTTGAAGGAGAATATTGTGTTGTGTAGTCTGGGGTAGGTTATCGCGAATTCATGATTGCGGTGGTGTGCTGACATGCAGAGAGAATATTTGATTGATGACAATTAGCTGAATAAACCACGATGAATTGAGTGAATGTGCGTTGAATACAATATGTCAGACGGTACTGTGTTGTGTTCACTGCAGGCCACACAGGTTTTAGATTTAAGATGATTTTGACTGCCTTGTTAAAGTCCTCGAATGGAGACCACATACCGGCAAGCGCAGCGTAGGACAACCAGCCACAAGATGGACAGACGATCTCGTCCAAGTGGCGGGAAGACGCTAGATGCAAGCCGCTTCCGACCGGTCTTTTTGGACAGTGGACTTCTTGTGGCTGAATGATGATGATGATGATGATGATGATGACTGCCTTGTTAGTCTAGCCGTTAAGATGAATAACTATCAAGACAGAGGTCGTGGTTTCATTTCTACTGCTGTGCTTTTGTACAAACGGCCACTTTCAGGGTGATCTCCATGTGTCATGATTTTTGATAAATTTGCGGCAAATGTTCTATTTAATTTAACATTAAAACTTAGGACGACCGGTAATTTTTAAGATGTATTTAATATAATTTTTAACAGTAAATTATTTTAAAAGTGCCCCTTTGAATAGAATTACATTTTTTAACGGATTTGTCAAGGAAAATGGCGCCAAGACCAACCAATACCATGCGCTCGCCTTTAGTCTATAAAAGAGAGTCGGCAGTCTTGTTCTAGCGCAGTGATCAGGCGGAAGCTCTGCCCGATTTAAGAATTTATATTTATAATTTATACCGGGCTAAAAAGTTAAATTGTCAATGTTTGAAGTGATAACACAGTGATTTAAAATATAAAGTACGATTTGTGAAGTGAATTGTGTTGTTCGTGATACATGTTTTAACCATGATGGCTATGAAGTCCTTTTCTAATTACCATAGCATAGGGTGTAATAGTTTGGAACCAGGTCAAGTGATTGTGTTGTCTAGAAGTTATTCGTCATCATCATCATCATCAACCCATTGTGGCCCCACCGAGGGCCACGGTTCTCTTCCCTGAGGAAGGTATAGGCCATACTCCACTATTGGTGGAGTCTTGTAAGGCTAGTGGCTGGTTTAGATTAGATTAGATTAGAACTCTTTATTGTACACACCAGAAAGAGATATATATACATTTGAAACCTTACATCTAAGTCGTATACAATTGGCGGTCTTATCGCTAAAAGCGATCTCTTCCAGACAACCTTGGGATGGATACAAAGAAAAAAATTAGAGAGAAGGTAGGTAAATGTACATGAAATACAGTGATGGGATATGTACATAAACTAACTGACTTAAAGACAGCATTTAATCCGATAGAAATATATATAGAAAATGCCACTAGCGATAGATGGTCACCCATCCATGCACTGAACACGCCGTATGCTGCTTAACCTTCGTGATCGTTTAAGATCACTCAGGCAGCCGGGGCTACGAGCGATTATTTAGAGTTATTTTTTCAAAGTTTTTTTCTCGGCGCCTTTTTCTTCACTACTTTGGCTCTACATGGGAGGCCTGGAAATCATACAGATACAGATCCTTTGATCTAGTTTAGGCTTGCACTCAACACAAGACGAAGGAGACAAGAATAATATTCTTGTCATATATGTTATATGTCATATATATTATATATGTTAATTTAAAATATCAATTTTATTGGTATTTAATTTACATTATTTTTTTATTACTTTGAAACAATTTGAATAATAATAAATAACTGTTGAAGACTCCGTGGAACAATGTTGTATTTTTATTTATTTTTCTATCTCATGTCACTCATCTTGTAATATTCTCGTTGTCACAACCTCATCACCCATTTGTTCTTGTGTTTTTTTATTATTATGTCATATTTTACCCGGTTTCTTTAGTTTCCTTTAGTTACAGTCTACTCCCCAACAATAACTCCCACACAACACAATCACTTGACTTGGTCCTAAACTATACCCTGTGCCATAGTAACCAGGCTAGGACATTACTAATATGGAAAAATACCCATACCGAGGCCATTTGTACAAATATACGGCGGCTCCTAGTGGCAATCAAATCTACCATCTTTTTCATCATCAACCCATTATATCCCCACTGAGGGGCACTGGTCTCTTCCCTGAGGAAGGTAAAAGCCATACTCCACCACGGGGCCCAAGTCCGGATTGGTGGAGGCTTATAAGACTAGTGGCTGGTCTTACAGTCAGAAGTTTTCAAGCCACCTTAAAGACTCTGACTTGGTTTAACGACTGCCATCTATCAACGGCAGCCGGCACCAACTGCTCAAGGAGCCTTGCGAAGCATGGAACCGCTCGGAAAAAAGCTACTATTAGTCAAAGACACATTGTTGCCTGATATTATAATTACTTATTATTATTGTAAGCTCTTCATCGACTCTTAATATACGTACATCAAGGATTTGGTGAGTCTTTGTTGTATATACTTCCTCGTTCCCTCAATCCTTCGAGTGTGGCTTGACCATAAAATAAAATACATAAATACTTATACAAGAACAACACAAGCAAAAAATTGCGGTTTGTAACAACGTTCCCCTTTTTCTTTTTGAATGTTAGGCGAGCACAAAGTTTGTCTTGTGAAAATAAATCGCGGTGGAACCGTGTTTGCTCCGAATGGGACCGCGCCATCTAGCGGAGTAAACAAACAACTAAACAAACATGGGGACCGGACAAAATGAATATTTATTTTATTGCTGTAACAGCCCCTGTACTACGAACGGAATAGAGTTCCGAATTGTACTACGATGAAACGAAATATTTCCGAAATAATAACTGCGGCGTGGGTTTGAATTCCGGCATGTTTGTCGACATAATTTTCTACGTACATTTGCGAGAATGGAGTGCCAATACCACTTGCTAACTATGAAGGAAAACATCGTGAGGAAACCTGAACCCCGTCTGTACTCTTATGAAGAAATTAAGTGTATAATTTCCTTTTTTATGTACAACTAGCGACCCGCCCCGGCTTCGCACGGTTGGCAAAAAAATTTGCGTGGAAATAGCTATACATATTAGTTTCATGGGAAATTCCGGGGTAATCATTTTTTTTACACCTTGGGTTACATTATTCGAGATTTAGTACGGAATCCTAAACTTTTTGAAAAACCAATATAGCCTATGTTGCTCAGAAAAAATTTAGCTTTCTAATGGTGAAATAATTTTTAAAATCGGCCCAGTCCTTTTTGAGCCTATTCATTACACAAAAATACTAAATTACAAATCTTTCCTCTGTATAATATTCTATCCCAATCAGCACTGGCAGCATGTAGAGATTAAGCCTAAACTCATTCTCTCTCCCATAGAGAAGAACTGTGCCTTGCAGTGGGACGTATGTAAGCAACATTCAAAATAAATAATAAAGTGGTTTCCTGCAACTTTGTTAGCGCGGAAATTTTGATGTGAATTGCTAATCCAATCAATAATCTCTCTCTGTATCATTTCAAGAGGTACACACTAAATACACTACGAATATGTTGTTCGTGAAGACATTAGCAAAATCATCTTGGATCACACTCTAATATTTCTAGCAAGCAAGCGCGAATCTCATCGTCAAGTAATTTTCTCACACCACAGTAGTTTAGATTAGATTGTCGCGAAAAGCATCTACAACCACACCCTTAATATTTCTAGCAAGCGAGCTCGAAAGGAGTGTTAAGAAATACGTGACAGGTAAATCAAATGGTGGCAAAGGTTGGTTTCAAGAACAAATACGCCATTACACTGATTCTCAACGTGTAGGGTAGCCATAGGGTCGGGAATGTGTCTAATATTGTACATCAGTTTTATGCTCGCGTTTGTAAAATAAGATTGTAAAATAGGCATTTTAAGATACCAACATAGTTTCATACATAAGCTCACGCCTGTATCCCAGAGAAGTAGGCAGAGACCAGGAACTTGCCACGATCCTGACAGATAGACAGACAGACAGACAAAACACTTTATTGTACATAAAAAAGGAAATTACACAGGTATTTCTTAATGTAAGAGTACAGACGGCGGCTTAACTACCTCGGTTATACAAGTCAATACGAACCACTTTGCTGAGGAGAAAAGTACCTAATTGTGAAAAAAGTACATTTAGTGTATAAAATTTACCTAAAATGTACGCCCCATATTTTTTGATTAGTCACTGGCCATACGAAACCAGTTCAATTGTAACACACACACAATAATTACCACATATTCTCTGCCTTTCTTAATTACAAATCGGTCGGAAGGCATACAGATACATACATTACATAAACCTACGCCTGTATTCTGGAGGGGTACGCAAAGACTAAGGCTTCCTGCTCGCCACGATCACGACAGCCCTTTTTCGCTTTATCAATATTATTAGACGCCGCGTGCATGCACGGCGGTTTCGGGATGCGTTGAAATAAAAATCATGACTTTTGATTTCCGAACACCACCGTTTCCTTCGCAAGCAGATCACATAGTCACCCTTGTGTTCGTGATGCGGCACATTCGGTACAACGCCGTTTCAGGTCACGCTTCGCGTTCGAATGCTTTGTTCACAATCATAACTGTGGAGCAAAGTTAGACTACAGTCGTCGGCGACACCTTGTAACGGTGAAGACTTCTACTATTTTTTAACCGACATCAAAAGAAGGAACTGGTTCTCAATGCGGCTGTATTTGTTATGTTTGTTTTATATTACTTTTCATTCTATGATTTTCAAATTAAAATTTGAAATACGTCACTAGATTTCATTTCACATTGATTCCGACTTCACCTTTAGACGAGATCATAAACTAACAACTTTCTACTAGCTAATTATATTTTGTTCAGTTTCCTTCTATTCTATTGACTTTACTGCTTATTGGTGAAAATAATGAGACACAGTTGGAGTTGTGCAGTACACGATTAGATTGTAAGAGTGCAGGGAAAGAACAAAAAATGTCCACCTGAGTTATTTGCGAGAAAAACGCTTTCTAAAGTTTGAAAGAACGGACATTTGTATTGAGAAATCCATTCAGACCAATCAAAACATGTACTTTTTTGCAACATTCCTTGTTGTATTTCAGTATTCTGAGATTGTAAGCAACGCTAGCATAGACAACGAATGTGCTGCCACTAAAAGACCAATTTGAAAAAAATAAGTGACATTTTGCTTTCCCTGCACCCTTCGTTTAATCTCGCATTGGCGCCCAACGTGGGGCGTTTTCATTTGAATACAGTGCCTTAACCGCCATCATGAAAAGTCCCATGCACCATCAACCTGTAGAATTTTTGATGGGATGTTCGACTCACCCTAACAATGGTTTTTAATTGTTATTTCCAAGGTCATAACACAATTTCATCATTATAATCATCAACACATTATGTCCCCACCGGGGGGCACGGGTCTCTTCCCTGAGGAAGGTATAGGAGCTAAGTCCTGATTGGCGGAGGCTTGTAAGACTAGTGGCTGGTCTTACTGTCAGAAGTTTCCAAGCCGTCCTAAGGCCTCTGACTTGGCTTAACGACTGCCATCTCTCGACGGTACCAACTGCTTAACTTGCCTTGCAAAGCACGGAACCGCTCAGAAAAATGCCAATAGCGTTAGTCATAGACAGTCACACATCCATGCACTGAACGCGCCCTATGTTGCTTAACCTTTGTGATCGTTTAAGATCACTCAGGCAGCCGGGCTACGAGCGGTTCGTTTACCAAGAACCATCGTAAATGTAAGTGCAATAAAACTCATAGCGCGCCGGGGAGTATCACGAATAGCACATTTAAAAAACAACCCTGTATATACTATATTCATAAATGTAAGTGCAATCAAACTCATAGCGCGCCGGGGAGGGTCGGGAATAGCGCATTTAAAAACAACCCTGTATACTATATTTTTATTATAAATGTAAGTGCAATAAAACTCATAGCGCGCCGGGGATTATCACGAATAGCGCATTTAAAAAATAACCCTGTATACTATATTTTTCTTATAAATGTAAGTGCAATAAAAGCATCAATCATAATAATAATATATGCTTGAGCTACAATCTTATCCAGCACTTCACCGCATCTCGTTTTATCGAGGTTGTCTTCCCAGCTTAAACTGCTGGCAAATCGACGCACGCGCATGTTAGTAAATAACCCCAGTATTAATAGGCAGACTGGTCTGAGTTATATTTAACTGGTGCACTGTAACTGTGACAGTTACGCTTATGACGTCAATACGGCGTTTGACTGATGTCAAACATACTGTACGAGGCGTTAAAATTAACTTGAAAATTGTGCCAGCGTATGAGTGGTCATTTCGTCTATCTAAAAGTCTTTTTGAACTAAAACTTTCATAAACATTATTCCGGATAAAGTTACTTGACTTTTTGTCGGAAGAGTCCGACCAGGTTTCGCAGAGTTTAATCATGGTGAGCAAAGACGGAGCTCGTGCGTGCAGCCGAATAACGTTTACGATCTAATAGAAATCAGAAATTTATTTCAACGTAAAAAAATTACATTCTGTTTGTTGAATGTCAATGTACATAGACTTATGTATAATGTTAGCCACTACCTTGGGGCTGTGTGTAGTGGAGAAAAAGGCAGGGAAAAAAAATTTTTCTCTTACCATCTTTTCTCAAATCACCTTAAAGCTAATACAAATTAGGTATGAATGTTCATATACCAAGAACCTCAAGACCCATGAGTGCAATCAATACTTGCATAGTCAAACATTATTTAATATTCTTAAAAGGTGCCTAATAAAACACCAATGCTGCGGCTAGACACACGGACGGCACCCGTTCAAGAGCATAACGCAGGGGTCAGCCATCGCCAGTCTCAACCATATTAGAGGGAGATAGGCGACCGGGCCTCTACGCCACCATTCGCGTGGCCTTTGGCAAAGTTGTGTGATAAAGTTCTTGTCAGTTATTTATAATAATAGCATAGTTTTGGTATGCAATCAATGCATGCAAGTTTGTCAATTCCGTTTTTCCTCTAAAATAAATAAAATAATGATGTGGGTAGGATCGCAGGGGGCCCGTGCATGCCAATGGCGAGAGACCGGGAAGTCATGAAGTCGTGAAGGAGAAAAGGCTTACACCCACAAGTGGGCAGAGATGGGTTGATAATGATGATGATAAAAGTAAGCAGCCTAATTATACGTTCCAGTTTAGGGCACATGTTTTCTCCCAGATAGAGAGAGAGAGCGTATGGGCTTTTATCACCACGCGTGCCAACTGTAGGTAGATTGGCGATTTCAAGCGCTGAGAGATCATGATAATTGAATCAAATAAAAACAATTATTAAAACAAAAAATCCCATAATGAACCATCGTGCATATCGCCACCACCCAAGGCGTCCGCCACCCATCACCAGCCGCGTCAAGACGCTGCGCCGGCGCAATAAATCCCGAAATAAAATCAAACGCACGCGCACAACAAGAACCGACTCGTAAACGCGTCGGGCGCGGGAACAATAAACACGCGGTTTACAGCGATGCCACTTGCCACGAGCCGAGTGTAGGCTAGGTTCCCGCGGTATGGAAGCCGGGGTCTACAGGTAACTTGTTCAAGAAGTTGCCAAAAGGTACACAAAAGAAAAAAAAACCTATGTTATTTCAAATTCTTACGTTACCAAATCTAATAGTTTGGTGAAGTTACGAGTAAATGACTCCAAATTCATATTTAAAAATTGACAGTCTATGGTAGCCTTTTCCTATGTTGGGTGGCTTTAACTAGGTAGTATGTATTTAACCGTAATGATATTATACCTTAAAGTAATATTTGGAGTGCTATTAGCAATATATAGTAGGCGCAACGTATCACAAGAAGTTACTGTGTAGTAAAAAGAGGCATTATTTTCACTTCAATGAATCTTTTTGAAGCTTAAAACACAGACACCAAGAGTCTCTTTTCATGAAACCATGACTGAATACATTTAATAAAAATTCTACACTTTGTCACTTTTATAACAAAACTAGCTTTCGCCCGCGACTCCGTCCACGTGGACTTTAGTTCAAAATTTTGCAACCCCGTTCACTCCCTTAAGGGTTAAATTTAGAAAAACACGTGTTCAATCAATTGTGTTGAAGACTATTGCAAAATTTCAGCTTCCTACGTCCAACGGCTTGGCCTAGGCGTTGATGAGTGAGTCAGTCAGGACTTTGAATTTTATTTATATAGAAAACCTATCAGTGATTGGTTTTTTTGTTGAAACTTAAAACACAGACAGCAACGGTCTTTTTTCATGAAGCCATGACAACATTTAATAACAATTCCACAGTTTGTCGCTTTTATAACAAAAAAAACCTAGCGCTGGTAACAAGACTGAAAGGAAATAAATATTTCTTCCTTACTGTAGTTTCTCTTATGTCATCATCATTCATTTCTCTCATGTAACTCTATCAAATAGTAACTTTGAGCCAGTTTTATAACAATAAAGCTACAACTATTTTGAAAAGATTAAACGTAGAGTTTCTTTTTCAGTTTCTTCTCCACATAATCTAATAATTGTGAAACTAACAACTTTGACATTCATAAAGTAAATATTTTATTTGTATCATGAATCATCATCAACCCATTATGTCCCCACCGAAGGGCACGGGTCTCTTCCCTGAGGAAGGTATAGGCCATACTCCACCACGGGGGCCAAGTCCGGATTGGTGGATATCATGAATATAATACTTGAATTTGAATTTATACATTTAATGGTAACAAAAGCTTTTTGGCGTAATAATTATGTAGTTTATGTGTAGTTTTACCCTAATATCTAGACTAGATCTGTCTCTCATTTTTACCCAAAAAAATGTTAGATTTGCAGCTTTGTGTAGAAAGAAACAAAAGAGAAAATAGACCTAAGAATAAATAGACAAGAAAAGCTTCAATCTTGACCGTCTTCCGGTCGCCTCGTGACTGGCAACGCGTTTGTTTTCGCCCAGTTTTTTCGTAACCTCGTAAAAGACATTCACTGGTCAAAATATCGATCTTACTATCTATCGCTAACGTTTATTGTGTTTTCTTTTAAAACACAATGAAAAAGTCGACTTTTGCTGCGAGAAAAGAAAGGCAAACGCATGAAAAGAACTCGCAAAAATACAAAACAGAACAGGAAAAAGAGTTAACATAAATACAAACTAGACGACCTCTGTGGCGCAGCGGATAGGACATCTGCCTACCATGGGAGAGGTCCTGGGCTCGAATCCCGGCTGTGGACAAAAAAAACCCCAGGTCTTGGATGTTTACATGTTTGTGATGTTGCTGTTTCTGGTTCCCACGACACAGGGTATCCTAGTGTGGGGCCAGGAGCAATGTATGTGTCTGTATGTAAAATGTGTTTATCTGTATGTTTATCTATCTTCTATCTATATAAATAAAATTTAAAGTCCTGACTGACTGATTCATTCACTCATCAACGCCCAGCCCAAGCCTTTGGACCTAAGAAGCTAAAATTTTGCACAGAGGGTCTATAGATAATGTAGGCAAGGAATAAGACCGGTTTTTTTTTAATTCAACCCCTAAGGGGGCGAAAGGGGTTGCCAAAATATGTATGGGAGGTATAAAGAATGTCGTCTAATTTTCTTGAAACTTAAAATACATATATACTCTTCAACACAATTGATTGAACACGTGTTTCGCCGTTTTTCTAAATTTATCTCTTAAGGGAGTGAACGGGGTTGCAAAATTTTGAACTAAAGTTCACGCGGACGGAGTCGCGGGCGAAAGCTAGTTAACTATATTCTGGACACACTTACTTGACTTTTTGCCGGAAGAGTCCGACCAGGTTTCGCTCTGATTCGCGGAGCTTAATCATGGTGAGCAGAGACGCAGCTCGCGTCGTCAATCGCTCGTCTCTGATAAACATACTTACAAAAGCTCACCCCTGTATCCCTAAGGGGTAGGCAGAGACCAGAGATTGTCACTTTTCACATGTTAATATTTTTTATTGATCCTGAGACATGTTAATATTTTTTATTGCTGGGGTCTGTTTCACAATCTGCAGATAAAGTTCCGGATAAGCTATCCAAAACCAAGGATGTCGTTTGTTCTGAGAAATGAGAAATTTATTTCAACGTAAAGAATTTACATTCTGCTTGTTGAATGTCAATGTACATAAAATTATAATGTTAGCCGCTGCCTTAGGGCCGAATGTAGTGGAGAAAAAGGCAGCAAAAAAAAACTCCACTCTGACCATCTTTTCTCAAAACATCTTAAATCTAATACAAAGTTTGGTAGGTACGAATGTCCATCTACCTAAGAATGTCAAAAATCAAGACCCATGAGTGCAATCAATACTTGCAATGTCAAACATTATTTGATTTTCTTAAATAAGTATGAAAACGCCAATGCTGCGGCCAGACAGACGGACGGCACCCGTTCACGAGCATAACGCAACTTCCAAATTTGAAGCCATAAACGAACACAAGCAATATAGGAAAATTTATTTAAATTTAGAACAAACGGCAGCTCTGGTAGCGGATAGCTTATCTGGAACTTTATTTGAACATTGTGAAACGGGGCCTTCATCATAAGTGCTAATTTTAGTTAGTTAATACAAAATATAAACATAACAATAACATATAAATATTTGCCGGTTTCGGGAACTTTTTATTCTGCCCTTTGCTAACACATCTCGGTCAAAGTATGTCCGCCTGTGGCGTCACTTGCCGGCACTCCGTTCACATTCGGGCGATATCAAAATAAAAAAAAAATGGTTTATTGCATAGAAGACAGATAACATAAATGTATAAACTAGCACCCACACTAGGCATAACCTGTGTCGTGGGTACTACTACTCTAAATATAGTTTTACATAGGTGTCTTAGCTTTCTGTAACAATAATAAAAACTAAAATAACTCAGACTACAGTTTAATAGTGCTGTGTGTGTGTTTGTTGTGTCTCAGTGTGTATGTATGTGTGTACGTGTGCGTGCGTGCGTGTATGTGTGTGTGTGTGTGTGTGTGTGTGTGTGAGTGTGTGTGTGTGTGTGTGTGTGTGTGTAAGAGTGCTTATAGCGTATTTGATATCAGCACAGTTCTATTTATGTCCTCAGTCTAAGGTTTGTATCTCTCCCTGAATTGAATTTGAATATTTAAAGAGACATAGAGAGACATCTATTTCGCTGTAACTCATGCCATCCTCGAGGATGCCATCCTCGAGGATGCCATCCTTGTCCCGCATGTGACCAAAGAGGTTTAGGTCAAAACAAAATGTACAAATATCCTCTGCCCAATCAAAAAGTGTCATGCTGAACGGCTTTTTCCAAGTAGTGGAATGTGTTCTAAGTGCTTATACTGAGTTTTGTCATTCACTTTCGATAGCGAGAGCGTTTGCGATTTGTATAGGAGTGAAAAAGCGCGCGACTCTTTGTCACTCCTATGCAAATCGCAAACGCTCTCGCTATCGAAAGTGAATGAAAAAACTCAGTATACGCACTCTGGGTCGGCTAATATTCGCTTTCGAATGAGGTGGTAGTAAGTGGTATTTACAAACGTTATAAGAACGATAATAGGCTGTTTGACAGATTTCTGAAAACCATCTCATATTTTTGTTGGTCTTCATGGAGTCCTCAGAAAGTGGTCATTTTAAATTCTCTCGTGTATTTCTTCTAAAAGTAGTTTATGCCGGCCGCCGTCGATAGATGGTAGTCGTTAAGCCAAGCCAGAGGCCTTAGGGAGGCTTGAACACTTCTGACACTAAGGCCAGCCACTAGTCTTACAAGCCTCCACCAATCCGGACTTGGCCCCCGTGGTGGAGTATGGCCTATACCTTCCTCAGGGAAGAGACCCGTGCCCCTCGGTGGGGACATAATGGGTTGATGATGATGATGATTTCTTCTAAAAAAGGCAAACGAAAATGTACTTTTACCTAACCCACCAAACCGCTATCTTGGGTAATATGGCGTTGCACAGGAATTATGAAAGGAACTGTGACGTCATCATAGAATCGGCCAATCCAGGCCGTTTTGATACAATGGCTGCACAATTATCAAATTTTAATTTATATAAATTTTAATAAATTTTGTGTTTTTTTATAATAAAATATTTTTTTAGTTAAAATGCCTTAAGTTTTAAGACTCATATTTAGACGTAGTTTAGCAAAAAGGTTCCAACCCCCAACATCATCATTTTTTAGTAAAATATACCAAAATGATCACTATGCTCTATATTTTAAGAATCAAAGACTTTCATAGCGATCCGATGAGTATGTGCAAAGTTACGCACATGGTAGTCCAAGCCACATGTATGGCGAGCATAAAAAGCCTAAACCTAAACACTCAAATATCTCAAAACTCACTTTGTGTGGGTTGGAACCTTTTTGCTAAACTACGCACATTTATACGAGTACGTATAAATACTACTGTTTTTTTTACACTGTCAAATAGCCTATTGTGAACAACCGATTTTCTTAAAGATACCTAATGCCTAACATAGAGCTGGTAGCTACCTCGGTCAGCGCATCAGCCTGACCAGAGGGCGAATCCTGCCAATATCTTGGGAACTCTCCGCAACAGCAGCGGCCTAGAGACATATTTTTACATTTAGGCAATCATCATCATCATTATTCACCCACAAGTAGTCCACTTCTGGACAAAGGCAACCTCCATAGATTTCCAAACAGCGGCTTGCATCCAGCGTCTTCCTGCTATTTGGATGAGACCTTCTGTCCATCTTGTGGCTGGTCATCTTATGCTGCGCTTGCCGATATGTGGTCTCTATACGAGAACTTTTCGGCCTCATCGACCATCAGTTCTACGTGATATGTGCCCCGCCAACTGCCACTTCAAGTTACTAATACGCTGGGCTATGTCGACGACTTTCATTCGTCAACGGATCTCACCATTTCCGATTCGGTCTCCTAGAGAAATTCCGAGCGTAGCCCATATCAATATTTACTGTAAGACTATGTTATTTTATGTTTACTTTAGTTTTAGTTAAATTATTAATTTTAAGATATTTGTTAAGTAATTTGTTGTAAAAATGTGTGATAAAAAATAGTATTAATGAGAGCCAATCAAGTAAAATACGGAAATTTATTTCAAAGGAAATAATTTAAATTCTGTTCAATGAATGTCAAATGTACTTATGTATAATGTTAATGTTAGCCGCTGCCTTGGGGCCAAATGCAGCGACAAAAACAACATTTTTTAAACTACATTTTCAAATAAACACCTCGTTTAACTTGCAACGTTTATATTCACTGTGTTTCTGTTATTATAAATAAAAATACTTTTACTCATTACATTTCATTTGATGAAGTATGTTATTTATCTTCAACTAATTACTTTGTCTGAATTGAGAATTTCACAAAGTAAACTTTAGTAACGTTCTGTCACGCTGTTTTCTGAGAAATTTGACGAGACAGCACTAGAGTTAAGTAGCTACTTAGCGAAATTATCAATTTAGAAACTGCCCCTTAGTTTCAGCTCTTTAAGCCCAAACTGTACCTTATTTTAATTTTGAGAGATCGACGACCTCTGTGGCGCTTTGGTTAGCGAATCTGCCTACCATGCGAGAGATACCGAGTTCGAATCCCGGCTGGGGAGAAAAAAACCCAGGTTTTGGATGTTTACAACTTTGTGACGTCGCTGTTTCTGGTTCCCACGTCACAGGGTATCCTATTGTGGGGCCAGAAGCAATGTATGTGCCTGTATGTAAATGTTATCTGAGCAATACCTCAGTTTTTGACTCTTTGAACAGCAGTAGAGAACATTGTCAACAATCCTGAGCCATATTCAGACACGCCGCTTGAGTATCTCCGGAGAACAATTAGGGAGGCCAATTTCAGGAGTACCCTGGAGTGCCACGCGTTTATTTATGCCTGAGGCCGTTATGATGTAGCGTACTTTAGAGACATTATGTACACCCTCGTTTCTCGTAGACTAACAATTTGCTAATCTACTGTTAACAGATGTCGGTTGACGAATTTGCAAGAGAGATAGAGAAAGACAGGTAGAGAGATAGACAAAGAAAGAGAGAGAATGAATGAATGAATGAATGAAAATTCTTTATTGCACGATAAACAATATTCTGTACAAGGGCGAGCTTAATACTATAAAGTATTTTCTTCCAGCTAACCATGGGTGATGTGGAAAGAGTAAAGGGTAGTGCTATAGAAGTCTTAAGAAAAAAAAAAAAAAAGAAGATAATTACCTACTTGCAAATTCGCAAACTTCTAATACATACATATACTACACACTATATTATGATACTTCATAAATATGTACCATTAATAGGAGATAGAAATATAAATATGAGAGAGAAAGAGAGAGAGAGAGAGATATAATAAAGAAAGAAGACATTTATAAAAATTGTCACAAAAACAGTAGATTGTTAAATGCAGATTTGGTCAATAGGCTATTTGACTGATTTCTGATCTCATATTTTTTTAAAGTGGTCATTTTCAATTCTTTCATGTATTTTTTCTAGAAAAAGGCAAACGAAAAGTTACTTTTTTAATAAGCCGCCAAACGCTATCTTGGGCAATATGGCGTCGCACAGGAATTATGACATCCATTGCCAGTAAACCAACCAATGAAAGTAAGAAAGAATGAATGACAGACGCCATTTTTACTGGCATGTGACGTCATCATAGAATCGGCCAATCCAGGCCGTTTTCGGTACAATGGCTGCAGATACATAATGATTAAGGTTAAATTTCTAAAATTAGAACGAGTGCAGCGTGGTCTTATTAAGGTGATGTATTTTAAGAAAATACGATATTCCACAGAAAGTTTATATAAAGAAAGCAACCTCTTATCCATTAGAAAATTATATATACTACAAATCCTGTTAAAAAAACACAAAAATTTACCTTATAACCCTAACGTAAAAAGTAAAAGAAGAAGTGACTTGGTAGCTAAAACCCATTTAATAAGAACTAACTTTGCTAGGATGCAGTACAGCGCGCAATCATCTTTTCTCTATAATAAAATAAATAAAATGCTAAATATTCACGAAAAAACTTATTTCGAATGTAAAAAGATAATAATAAAATGGTTAGACTCCTTAAGCTATAACGATGTAGAGAAAGTTTTATTAAGAAACACATAAAATAAGCAGTTTATTTTACACTATACAGATATTTTATATTGTATTATATTTACATATTATATATTATCATATTATATCATGTCTTGTCATATCATATTATATCATAACATATCATATCGTATCATATAATGTCATATTTTATTATAATATAATAAAATAATTTAATTTAATTTAATTATAAAATATAAAATGTGATAAATTCCGAAGTCTAATGGAGGTAACTCATTGGTAATTTTGTTTTCATTGTTTAAGACTTCGTTAAACAATTTGAAAATATAATAATAGTAATGTATTGATTTTCGATTCTTTGTGGTGAGTTTGCTGTTTACTTTATTTTATTGCATGCTAAATTTAAGTCCATTGTTAACTGTAATTAACTTAATAAATTAATGCTAATCAATTAGGAAGAGCGGGAGTTTCCTGGCACAGGTATTTCTTACTTAAAAGGAATCTCCCAACAAATTGTAACCTACATTAAGTTTGAAACTGAAAATAAACATATTTTTTTGATTTTTTGATTGATCTTGTGTTTTTTTCGTAATGATAATTGTTTTTTAGTTAAAATGCCTTATGGCGGTTTTATGACTCATAAAATTTATACGAATACGTTTAAATAATACTGGTTTTTTTTCACAGTCAAATAGCCTTGACAGCTGTTGACAGTTGATTGATAGTGTTGCTGCATATTATAAACCTTTTATAAAATCACGCTTGTATCGTGGAGAGGTAGACAGAGACCAGTGTTTGGTAATTGCCACGGTCGTGACGTATCTCTGTTACTTACTCAGAATTCATTAGTCGTTGCACGCAGGATACAGACTTTCACACAATAAAAAAAAAACAAAACACGGTCTATACAAAAAAGTATCATTTCGAAGTAGCAAAGAGGTTGCGTACTTTTTGCAACATTTTGCTTTTGTAATGCAGTTTGCTTTATAATGTGATGCATTTTACTTCAAGCTGAGAATGATCTCTTTGTTGCGAGGTGTGCAACCTTTGTTCTGAGGTGTGGAACGTAAACACATATTTTATGTAAATAATTTCAGTTACGCCCTTTGCGCTCCGGGCTGTGCTGACGTTTAGTGGTCGTACCTTTTCTCTAATAATAATATACGGGCGTTAGTTTGTTATTCATGTGCTTTGATAAGGCAAGGTCGAAGGGTAACTGCACTCATTTAAGATCCATCGAATTGGGTGTTAATTTTAGCGGTAAAATAGTTGTAAAAATATTTCTCACCTTCTTCAATAAAGATGAAGTGTTCAATTCAAAGACGATGTCCGTAGCACAGTCACTAGCAATAATATAATACACCGTGACATTTTCTAAAAATGATAAACTAAAACAATCTAGAAAGAAGTGTACGATAATTTGTCCTAAATTATGTAACCAATGGTTAGATAATTTAGGAAAAATTGTCGTACAAACAAAATGTGTACGTCGTACAAATGTGACAGTGTAATTATGTATATTATTGCTAGTGACTATACATATATTATTATTATTATTAATAATAATAAGTTTATTGCAAAATAAGTAAAATTAACAGTAGCAACGTATTGCTTAACGTAGTAGCGAACTTAATGCTACAAGCATTTTCTACCAGTCAACTCCAAGAGGTGTATGAAAATAACTTTTATTTTTTAAAATAAAATTTTAAATGAGATGAATTCATAAATAATACACATAATATAATAATATATATATAATCATCATCAACCCATTATGTCCCCACCGAGAGGCACGGGTCTCTTCCCTGCTCTTCCCTGAGGAAGGTATAGGCCATACTCCACTAGAGGGGCCTAGTCCGGATTGGTGGAGGTTTGTAAGACTAGTGGCTGGTCATACTGTCAGAATTTTTCAAGACGCTTCAATGTAATATAGCCGGCGTATATCTATTATTGCAGCAGTGAAATTATCCAGTGCTGGATTGTTACTGGAACAAACTGGATCTGCATACTGCACTGGATCCAGTCCAGTTACTGGATTCACTCTCTAGTATGTTCAGTCTTGTCTTCTTTATTTTATTAAAAAAAAACACGTTTCGTTTCATTATCATCATCGGCCCATGGTTGTCCACTGCTGGATTTTCTATAGACTTAAGTGATAAGGGTGGTCCCATGCATTTTTTTTTTATATTGCCGGGTCAGTTAGTAGACATATTATAAAGAAATGTTGTCTCACACATGGAATTTGCGATTATTATTATTACAGAACTTCTTTGGTTTGAGTGATTTATTTTTTAAATTGGTAGGTCTGAGAATAGTTCGTAGACTAATTCTAAACTCGGCGGCCACAAGCACTTAAGATAAATGTAGGGTCGGCGGACACAAGTCCATAACAGTTTTTTGAGGCTGTGTAAATTATTTTTTAAAGAGCAATAATTTAATGACAATTTAACTTATGTGCTTAACTCCGCCGACCCTAGAAATATTGTTCTTATACCATACACCGGATTAAGCCCTTAACTTTTCAGACGTTCATGGGCCTGTTGATGTCATGTCGGTCATTCCAACTTAAAACTTTATTGCAGTTTCAGCAGCGATAATAAACGCCTATTTTAAACTAAGAAACCACTTATAACCATCTATACTGTAAAATTTTGCCGTCCATTTGTGTTTGACTTAAGTGGTTATTCCTTCCGGGTCTAGAATTAATCAATAAGGCAAAACAAAGTTTGCCGGATCAGTTAGTTATCTTAAAAAATATGTCGTATCGACTGGTAGAATAAGAAAGTAGTACACTGGATTTTGCCCTTGAAAACTGTTTCATTCACTCGTGTTGCCCTTTGATGTTGTTTAGAATCTGACGAAATTTTTATTCGATACTCGCTGATTCACCGGTCATTGAAAATTTAACACTCTGAGTTCGCATTTACACCACAAATATCCGAGCACTCTACTCTGTAAAATCACTATCATCACTATCACTACATAGTTTAAAACAAAGTCGCTGTCCGCTGTCTGTCTGTCTGTCCATATGCATGCACCTTTAAAAGTACGCAGATTTCGTTGCATTTTTTTTAAATAGATAGAGTGATTCAACAGGCAGGTTTATATGTCAAATACATTATCATATCAGCATTGCACCCGTGCGAAACCGGGGCGGGTCGCTAGTAAAGTATAAAACACACTAACGCGGTCACGGTCAGTGGCGGGGGCGGTGTTCGCGACCCATATTATATACCATATTTTGATTGTGGCAACATTGTTTTAGATTCTGATGTTATCATCATTATTATAAATTGAGTTCGTGTTTTGACCTTCTGAAAATAGTAAATATCGGTTTTAATTTATCATCAGCCCCATATATCATCATCATAATCATCATCGGCCTACGCTTGTCCACTGCTAGACGTAGGCCTCTCCTATTGCGGGCCACTGAGCACGGTCCTCGGCGACTCTCATCCAGCTATTGCCAGCCGCCCTGCCACGATCATCGCTCCATCGAATCTGAGGACGTCCTACACTACGTTTACCGATCCGCGGTCTCCACTCAAGAACTCGTCAGTTCTTCGTGTGATATGACCCCATATAAATAGTCCACTATTCTAAAATACTGTGCTACAGGCGGTCCAGAAACCGCCACCGCCACCGCAAGCGCGACTGGTATTGCAATAAAAAATCCAAGAAGCCTAGTGGCTCTATTCGATAGATTTACTGAATTCAAAATATACAGGCTATTGATTGATTGATTTGATTTATAAAGTTTTTTATTTGACTACAAATGCAAGAGTACATTCTTATTCTTCGATCTTCGAAAGATCTTATTCGGTATGCTAGGATACTTTAATCTGTTTATTAAGTTAGAGTACCTTTTCGAACAATTATATATTTTTTAATACTTAAATACATCATCGCCTTACCAAGGGCAGTTCCTGAGTTGATAATTTTGCTAAGTATAATTTGGTATTCTCTTTGGTATAACTACTTAACTGTAGAGTTGTCTCGTCAAATTTCTCAGAATAAAAAACGTGACGGAACGTTACTTAAGTATTTGCTTACTGAAGTTCTACATTCAGAAACCGACTCTTTCATTCAGAAAGGTACCCACCTTTTACACATTAACACGAACAATCTTTACTATGGGGTCAACACCTGGTCCATGCTAAAATTTAATGGCTACTGAGCAAAATATATGGAACAGCTGTTTTTTTAAGGATTTTAAAGTTGGTCTCACAGTAAAAATTGTACTTATTGATAAATATAAATTATCCTGTATTGGTTCCTTTCCGTTCCTTTACAAATCAACATCTTGTATAATATACGATGTACATAATTATAATATTTTTCTTAAAGTTATTAAGTCGCACTCCGAAACCTTTTAAGATATCTTTTAGCGGCGATCACTCAAAATTCAAAGCCATCTGGTTCGTATAGTCTAAACACGGCTGAGAAAATTCTCAACCGCAGGTATTGTAAACATCCTCAGCACCTGACATTTCACAGGCCTCGCAGTAGAGTCTACTAAGCGTACAGTTATTCAATAAAATGATATTTGTGCTGCTACTTGACACTAGTGTTAAATATGACATAATTTTGCAGCGTTCTCTTTATTTATTTGTGAGTGGTTGACCAAAAAGGGACCTGGAGGGATTGGAAACCGTAATTTTTTTTATTTGAATTTTTTAATCTGTGGTATTTTAGCTTTGTTTTGGTCTAACCAGAATATTTTTAGGTGCCGTAGTTATTTTTTTATGTTTTTTTTTTGTGAGCCGACGCAGTATTGGAACCTGCTTAAAAACGAAACTTCGACCGCGATTTTCTCGAAATCAATTATTTTCCCTTGAGGTCCCTTTTTGGTCAACCACTCACATTTTATTGAACTTTTTTGGAAACTTGCAGCTTACATTAACTTGCAGCCTATATTCAACATCGGGCGATTATGCACCCACCAAAACGGAATACAGGCGTAGTAGCGGCCGGAATACAGAAATGATTTTGTGTTCTATGTGTTTACTCCATCTATATCCGAGTAGTCAAGCGTTAAGTAGTTGGTTGGTCGATAGATGACAGTCGTTAAGCCAAGTCCGAGGCCTTAGGGCGGCTTGAAAACTTCTGACAGTAACACCAGCCACTATAGTCTTACACTCCACAAATCCGGACTTGGCCCTTCCGGATTCCTCAGGGAAGAGACCCGTGCCCCTCGGTGGGGACATAATGAGTTGATGATGATGATGATGTCCGACTAGACCCTTCACCCATCTAGTGTGAGTGAAAGTGCAGGACGCTGTATAAATAATTTTATTACGTAGATGCAAAGGTAATGGAAGTGTTTTTTTAAACTGAATTGGGATTAGTATGGTTGCTAGAGCTACAGCTACTGCCGTGCCGTCCAAGTTTACTTGTTAATAGTAGATAGGCTATTTGGCAGTGTTAAAAATAAATAAAATAAAATAAACGAACTCACGCCCGTTATCCCCGAGGGTGTAGGCAGAGGCATCAACGTGGGCCCAGTTCTAGTGATTGGTGCCTCTGCAGTATTAAAAAACAGTATTATTTATACGTATTAGTATAAATTATGATTCCTTAAGCCGCTTTATAAAAAAATACAAGATAAAATTCAATAACAAAAGCTGTAGATACATCTGGGTGACAATCAGATACATCTGCAGCCAATGTATCGAAAATAGCCTGGATTGGCCGATTCTAGGATGGCGTCCCAGTTCAGTAAAAATGGCGTCAGCCATTCATGTCGTTCTTACGTTCATTGGTTTGTTTACTTACATGTGACGTCATAATTCCTGTGCGAAGCCGTATTGCCCAAGATAGCGTTTTGGCGGGTTATTTCAAAAGTGAATTTTTGTTTGTCTTTTTTAGAAGAAATACACGCAATAATTTAAAATAACCACAGTCATGAGTAATCCTTGAACACCAACAAAAAGTATGATATGGTTTTTAGAAATCTGTCAAATAGCCTATTTTAGTAGACTTGTTTCGCATACTGCGAGGAAGTACCCGGCAAGATCAAGGAATTTTTATTGCCTTCTTTTGTCGGGCGATATTGGCCACATTGCTCTAGGTACTGTTGACGG
Organism: Yponomeuta plumbellus; assembly: GCA_947310845.1. NCBI lineage: Eukaryota > Metazoa > Arthropoda > Insecta > Lepidoptera > Yponomeutidae > Yponomeuta > Yponomeuta plumbellus. The sequence continues at coordinate 12,388,243 of OX371216.1, read as the reverse complement.
CTAACAACGTTAGGGGAGTAAAAAAACTCCATGTAAAATGAGGGGTCGTAAGGAAACACAGCAACGCGGTCGCCGTTTCGGTCCGTTCAAAATACTGCCTGAAATGACATACTGAAGATTACTGAAATAAAGATATTTTTTTTAATGTCGTAGTCGTCTTTATTTTTCGGGACTTCACTTTCAAACTTAACCCTAAAAGTTTGAAATCCTGAAATATATCGAAGCTCTTCTATTTTTACCCTACTTAAAAAAAAGAAGGAGGTTCTCAATTCTACTTATTTTTTTTTTGTTACCTCAGAACTTTTGGGTTGGTAAACAGATTTTGAAGATTCTTTTTGTTAATGCCGCAAGTGGTAATTTTTGTATGTAATCTAATAATGCTTTATTTAATTTCTTATTCAGCTAGTGTGTGGAATATCTATCTATATAAATTTCCAGTGATGTTGGAAGATTTTATGCTTCTTGGTTTATTATTAATATTTTTTTGTTACTGCTACACTTACTAAATATTGTTCAATATGCGAGCTTAATACAAATACTGAACACTACTATTTAATTACCGATACTGAAGAACGTGTTTACACGTTCGCGTGAAATCAGTGACAGGTTGTATACGATTTTAGTTACGAGGGCAAAATGTATGAGATAGATACCGATACTCCTCCGAGATTAAGTTGTAATTTTTCGTGTTTTAGAAACTTTTCGTGCTGATTTGTCAATAGACAGGAGAATCCCAAAAGTAAGCGTCGTGTTATTATTTAAGGCGCTGTTGCGAGAAAACAAAGGAAATAATAAAATCTTAAATATATAAAAATAAATAAACTCGTTATCCCCGAGGGGGTAGGCAGAAGCACCAATCACTAGAACTGGGCCCACGTTTTGCCGAGTTTATTAAGTCCCAAACGTGACAGGTGATAAGCCTGTCGCCGTTATCCGGGCACAATTTATAAGCGAATGGTGTTGCTGTACAAACAAACAAATGTACGTAACTAAAGGTCATGCGCATGCGATCATGCTGTAACTACATGCGCGGTTTGAACCCAGACCCTCATGATCGAAAAGCAAGGGTCCACCCCACCACGCCACCACCGCTTAAAAAATCTATTCTATCAAATTACCTATTAATCCGTTGCGTTATGACCTTAAAGGCTTAATAACAAATTAAGAACTATAGTAAAGTTATGGTGAGCCAATCGCTTCCCTAAAAACTCTACAGGTTAAACATGCTTTATCAAATGCAAAGTTTAGCTAAGAGATAACAAAATAAACATATCGCTATCTGATCTACATGAAACTAAAAAACTACTACTACTTAGTTGCTAATAACATAAAAAATAAATGTAAAGATTATGAACAGCTTTTCAAAATTTGTAAAATCATGCCTATAGATAAAAAAATTAAATATGAAAAAAACGGTTGAGCCATGGCTATCCAACGCGTAGCACTAAACGAAAACAGGTCAAATTTGCAATACCTAAATACTCAAATTATTATGGATCTAGGCTAAGTAATTGTTTGGTACCTGCCATTTACGAAACCCTCCCAGAGGAATTATGTAATAAGCACCTCAGAAAAGCACAATTCAAAAGCATGCTTAAGCGCTTTGTTTTAAGCAGTTTGTAAACATAAAATATTATCGATAATGTTAGTCGTGTAGAATGTAAAGTTAGTTGAGTAAGTAATTAAGAACTGTTACCAAGAGCTTGCCGATAATCTGCATTAGCAGTTTGGCAAACTAATGTTATTGTGATTTCGCATTATTTTTAGTGAATAAATAAATAACAATAATATTACAATCATAAATTAAATTATATTCAGGACACACACAATAAACTGGAATAAGCCTATGAGTTTGTTTACATTAGAAATATGTGGACCGTGAACCGATTTCGAAACTACTATCGTTTTGGTTCCTCGTAACTCCTAATAAAAGTGTCTTTTAATCCATTCTGACTTGTGAAAAGCATTAAACAAGCTTATGGATAACTCGCCTCGCAGATAAATAATCGTCATTTAATTTCTGTTTTACTACAACTTTCAGTATCGAGATTGTTTGTTTTTTTCACACGGTACAAAGTTTCAGTTCGACAGTCATTTGTTAAGTTAAACGTTCCAGTTAGGATATAGTGTACGTTTTTTTACAATAACATTCCAGAAAATATTCTACTACCAGCAAATAAATTTAAAATTTTCATAAAAAAAGCGCTATGCAAAAAAGCCTATTATGGAATTGACGAGTTCATAAAATATGATAAAACCCCTTGGCAGTATACCAGTTCCACAGCGGGTTAGTCATTGGTACTTTATAAATAATTATCTATAGATTTTAATAAGTTTTTTACAATTACCAAAAACTGTGCTATTATTAATGTTTTGACATAGCAAGATAGTTGATTGCACTCATGGGTTATGAGCTTCTTAGGTACAAAGATAATCGTACCAACCTATGTACTCGTATTACATTTAAGGTGATTTGAGAAAAAATGGTCATAGTGGAGTTTTATGTTCTCCACTACATTCAGCCCCAAGGTAGCGGCTTACAATAACATTATAAGCACAAATGCTTTACCCACAGGGCATACAAATATTTTTAGGGCATAATTTCAAATTAATATCAACCGAAGAGCCGACAACCGCTGGGGTAAACGTGTTCTTGAGTGGAGACCGCGACTCGGCAAACGTAGTGTAGGACGCCCTCTAACCAGGTGGGATGACGATCTGCGAAGGACTGCAGGCAGATGCTGGATGCGGCAAGCTGAAGACAGGGCGCTATGGCGCTCATTAGGGGAGGGCTATGTCCAGCAGTGGACTAATATAGCCTGATGATGATGATGATCAATAAATTCTGAAAATGTCTAAGTTTACAATGTTGTTTAAAAAAATGTTAAGATATGTCAAATAGAATTTATAATTAAAAATTATGTTATTAAATTGTCAACACGTTTAGAAAATTATCAAGATTAAGTAGTCCAATAAATAATAAAAAATGTCGGATATTCAATAGAGTCATTAAAAATAATACAATTATATAGTCAAATCGCTTAAAAAGTCTTGTATCGAATAATAACATTTGTCAATTAACAGCTCATTCAGTTTAAATTTAAACATTGGCAAGTTCATAACCTAACCTAAGTTTCTGATTTCTAAATTCTAAATTCTAACCATAAGTTTTCTAAATTCTTTCTCATTCGCGTGTACTGCAGCGGAAAAGAAAACCAAATAGTTAAGCTTCCAGTTGTTTTTGCTCTACGGTATCACCCAGTACTTGGATCGTTGCCAATTTTCGGCCATTGAGAACACATGACTGTCGCTTTCGGTCCGTTTTACGTTTGGCGTAAATTGTAAATGGTGCAACTAGGTGCAGCGTAGGAAATTATTTCTCACCCACTCCAAAAATTATTATGACACGTCTTGACCGACCGACGTCGACATAAAAATATATTTGTACGCCTTTGTGGCAGGACATAGCGATCTGAAACCGGTCTGAACACCAAATGTACCTATGATCCACAAATAAATGCTTTATGATGATAAGATGATAAGACTTTGATGAAGAGCCCGCTCACTGCGTAGCAACTTAATGGAAAAAAAATATTACAAAGTTATTGGCAACCAAAGACCAGACTCCTGAGCTATAATAACTAAACAAACCAGCCCTTATACTACGTAACTTTCCACTCTATCAGGTTAAACATTTAGATAACTCGAAAGAGTCCAAAATAAGTAAAGAAAAAAATAAGAAATAAGAAAAAAAGTCCCAGAATATAACAGCGTGACATAAGTTGGTTTGACATACAGGGAACAAAAGGGCTGCATACTGTTCATACATCAGACAACTCCATACAGTGAAGTCATACGTATTTCCACCCCAGCACTTATATTACGTAACTTTCCACTCTATCGGGTTAAGCATTTTGACACGAAAGAGTCAAAATAAGAATGCATAAGACAGTTCGGAGTAGGAGTATGAGATACCTAGGTACCTACTGGGAAATAAAGTCCCTGAATGTAACAGCTTGACATATGTTGGTTTGACATACCGGGAACAAAAGGGCTACATCAGACAACTCCATACAGTGAAGTCTTACGTATTTGCACCCCAGATCAATCAATATAAATAAATACATGCGTCACAATATTGAATTTGTATCCCGTCTGCTTAATTTTACTTTTAGTGATTGGTCGACTTAAAAAGTAATGGTAGAAAGTACAGAAAATAAACTTACTATGGCTTGCCTCAATATAACGATATCCACGATGTATTTTTTTTAACCCCCTTTCTAAACCAACTACCCGTCTCTCTTTTTTCTTAGGCAACCTTTCCGTCACCAGGTTGTCTGGAAGAAGTTGTTGTTAGCAATAAGACCGCCTATTGTTTATATGTTTAACTCTCTTCTTTCTTGTGTGCCATAAAGAATATTCCTATCTTATCTTAATCCTAAAGATTGTAGTCTCGCATAATGAGACCATAATACCTCTAATATTACTTGGAAAAATGATGCCTATTTTCAGTCAATTCCGCTCAGTTATTGATGTATACACTGTAATCCACAAATGTATTTGAAAAGAGATTTTTAGTAGAGAAAGAAAGAGTATTTGTTAATTTTTAGGTTTCCGTATCTCAAAAGAAAAAACGCAACCCTTAAAATATTTAACTTTGTTGTCAAGACAGTTTACTAATCAGGTCTACAGTCCCTTGAAGCTGTGAAAAGAATAAACTCAATTAAAAAACGTATTTTTCGACACTCCAGAGATTAAAAATTCAGAGGGAAAAAATAAAAATTCACCCGTTGACCTAGAACTATGACATTTTGGCAAATAATATAATCTTATACGAATAATAGGAGTACGTGTAACTGAAAACTATACACTTGTAATTAAATCATTAAAGTTCGGGATTTTTTAGACAAAAACAGCAGGTACATAAGGAAGCGGTCGTATTTTTTTATATTTGGTACTTCTATTGAGAAGACGACGATTTGGGAAGCATAGCACCGGACACACACACTTTTTTCTACTTATATACGAGCAAAACTTTTTCTTTTGGCTCCAACGCAGTCTGGTTCAGGTCTATAAACCGGTTCTCCTTCCTTCCAGGTACGGTGACATGGTGCCGGGCACGATAGCGGGCAAGATCGTGGGCGGCGTGTGCTCACTGTCCGGCGTGCTCGTAATCGCGCTGCCCGTGCCCGTCATCGTGTCCAACTTCAGTCGGATCTACCATCAGAACCAGAGGGCTGACAAGCGCAAAGCGCAGAGGGTAAGTCGGAAGTATTTTATTTTATTTGCATCATTCACAGCTTGTATATCAAACAATTCATATAGAGATGTCACACAACTTAAATCTAAATACACAAGTTATCACAATATGCAAATATTTATTACTAACTACATTATCTGTCAAAAATATTTATTAATAAGAATAAAAATTATTGAAAAATTATGTAGTTAAGCACTGGACGTCAGCAATATTCAAGTTAAGTTCCCTTGTAGCCAGATCTTAGTCTAGCTGCACTCAGCGCAACAGAGCGAGAAAGTAGTTTTTTCTAAAGGGTAAGATAGTCAGTGTAGATAGTGTAGATCAGATCAGTGTAGATCAGATAGTGTTTTCACTCGTGTGCCCGTTATTTGCCAACTTCACTGTTCTCTGATGTTCCATCAGAACCAAATGGCTCAGCGGGTAATTCCATCGTCAGAAGAATTGAGAGTTAGTAATATATTTTGACACTTGAATACGTCAGATATACTCAAGTTAGATCTTACTCTAGCTGTACTAAGCAGAGCAAGAAAGTATTTTTTTTTAAGACTGGTAAGATTATATCCGGTGCCCGTCATTGTGTCCAACTTCAGCCGGATTGCATCAGAACCGGAGAGCTGACCAGCACAAAGCGCAGCGGGTAAGGATTTGACAAATACACTTGCTTGACTTTTTGTCGGAAGAATCCGAGAGGTTTAGCTCTTAGTCGCCAAGTGTATCTAAAATGAAGTTGATGATATCAGAAACAGAGGGCAGAGCAAGTCCGCCGTTAGAACTTAGAGGATTTGTCAGATAGTGTAGGATGACAATATCGTCTATCGGAGACAGTGCTGGAACATTTCGAAATTTACTCCTACTCGAGTAATTGGCCATCAAAGTTTAGATCTTTTAGGACTGTAATGGTTTTTAGTAATTAAAAAATAAATAAAAGAAGTGTAAGAGATATTCGTATACTGCACTAGATTGCAGCGGTCTAGAGCAGTCTATTTTGAATCCTTTGGTGTAAAAAACTGAATTTTCAAAATTTTGGATATGTTCCAGTACTGTCTCAGATAGACGATATAAGTCTTAAGGGTTTTGAGTATACGTTAGAGTTAGACTCATCAGACTTTTAGCAACATTTGCTTGATCTTTATAATTATGTAGCGCTGTCTCACTCTATGCAGAGCGAGATAGTAGTTTTTTTATAACGGGTAAGTTTATTAGTAGCGTGTGGTCACTTTCCAACATATTCAACGCTGTCCACGCCAAAATTGTGCTTAACTTCAACTATATTTACGATCAAAACCAGAGAGCTGATAACCGCGAAGCGCAGCGGGTAATCCCACCGTCAAGACGGCTAAAAGCTTGACACTTTTTCGAATATCTGAAAGTTCGATTTGAGAGTAGCAGGTCTTACCGTTTGTATAACACAATAAAGAAAGAGTCCTGTCGGGTCGATACGGATTTGATGCAACTTATTGAAAGTTGTACTAGTCAATAAAATGGAAGAAGAAAAAAATAATATTTAACACTACAAAGTGAGTGATTGACATGGTGTAACAAACAAAACAGTTTAAAAAAACTTTCAAAACAGTAAGGAACACAGGGTATGTCTATGCAGCGATGAAATGGCCTCAAGCTCAGTATACGCTGCGGCTTAACCCACTGATTTTCAGCACGGTCCTTAAGCTCACGGAGTTTCAACCGAAACAAAAGAGCAGTGACAATAGAATACATTAACAGAACCAAAGAAAATAAAATATACATCTTCTTCTTCTTCTTCTTCGGTCCTTTAACTCCTAGGGGAGCATAGGGCCTTAACCACAGATTTTTTGAACTAAAACTTTCGTAAGCACAACACATTGTCAACTTTTAGTCCGGATTTACTTACGGGTGTTGTTATATCGGAAGAGTCCGACCAGGTTTCGCTCCGATTCGCCGATCTTAATCATGGTGAGCAGAGACGGAGCTCGCGTCGTCGGTTGCTCGTCTCACACTGCGGGCAAGCGCGCGGCGCGCCCGCGCCGAGATGGGTGGGGCGGGTGCCGGCACCGGCTGCGGGGGACTCCCGCTGGCTTGCGACGCGGCGCCTGCTGCTTTCCCGTCGTCAATGTCGCTTGGCATGACGGCACAGACACAGCTCACGACGTCTTCATTCTTGCAGTGTCGATCTCGATATTCACTTTCACTGTGTTTTCGTAGAACCGGTTTCCAGGCCGGCGGTAGAGCCCACCCGTAAGTAAATCCGGACTAAAAGTTAACCACAGATTTCCATTTTTGACGGTCGTTCGCGGCAGCTTCCAATTCAGGCCAGCTAGTGCCGATCGACTTGACTTCTTGGGCTACAGATCTTATCCAGGTTGTCCTAGGCCGTCCCCTCTTTCGGTTGCCCGAGGGCGTATATACATGCGTAGAATAAATATGTACACTAAAAAGAATTGCTAATAAACTGAATACATTTTAATACATACCTAACTACTCGTAGAAAATGACCTCGAATTATGTAAGGAGAGGATTACTCGTACAATCTCTTTTTAAACAGACTGTGTTTAAAATGTTGAATTTTGAGCTGAAATTCTTTCCTTCCCGCACCTTCCAGAAAGCCCGCCTGGCGCGCATCCGCATCGCCAAAGCCTCGTCCGGCGCTGCCTTCGTCAACAAGAAGAAGGCTGCTGAGGCGAGACTCGCCGCGCAGGAGTCCGGCGTGGAGCTGGACGACGCTGGCCGGGACGAGGATATCTTCGAGCTGCAGCACCACCATCTGCTGAGGTGTTTGGAGAAGACCACGGTAAGACTGTCTTTCCAGCCAAAGAAAGAAGCTCGTTGTCGTTGAGTCGGCGGAGGGTCCGTGGATGCGAATGATGAGAGACCGTGTGAGATGGCATTTGGGGGAAAAGGCCTATACCAAGCTGTGGAAAGGAACTCACTGGTTGGGGACAGACCTGCTTTCCGATACATAAAACTTCCAAGTTTCCTGCCTGGTACAATAAAGAAGGTGGATTCGTTCGTTTTCTGTGGAGATTTCGATCACTCTTCTTCTGCCATTTTCTTCGGGTGGGGTGGATTTTTTTGAGCTTTAGATAAATAAACGAATAACATTGAGCAATAATAACAAGTTTTTATGAGGCCATCGCAAACTCATCCTGATGGCAGATATTTATTCACGATATCGCATTATGCATGCCTGGTTTGACCCACGACTAATGGCTCTCATTGAAAGCAGCCTACACGTACGTCTCACTTTATGTAGAGCACAGGCCTTCTCTCTGAGAGAGATTATGGTCTTAATCACCACCCGTGCCCACCGAGGATTGGCAAGTTTAAGCGCCGATGTACGTGAATAGCTTAGCCACTCAAGTTTCCTCATGATGTTTTTCTTCACCGTTAGCGAGTGGTATTGCTGAAGTTTATCAAATCTCTAATGGTTAACTTCAACCATGGTTTTAACCAGTTGATCGTTGCCCGTTATGACCTTGAAAAGAATAATAAAAAACTACTGAGGACCACCTAGTTTGGCAGTTAGGTGAATTGATAACTGTACCAATAGCCTTTAAGTGATTATGTAAAGCTCTTAAATCTCGTAATACGCTAATAATTGTTGTTCTTTGTTTTATGGTGAGAAATAAACTTTACTATTACCAGCTTGAAAACTTCTAACAGTAAGATCAGCCACTAGTCTTACAAGCCTCCACCAATCCGGACTTGGCTCCCATGGTGGAGTAAGGCCTATACCTTCCTCAGGGAAGACACCCGTGCCCGTGGGGACATAATGGGTTGGTAATGATTACCAGCTATCGGCTCACCAAGATGATCGGCCTACCAAAAATTCTCCGTGTTAAGCAATTCTCAACCTCCTAATTCCAGGACCGCGAGTTCGTCGAGATCGAGAATCCATTCAACGGCGCGGCGAAGAGGCCTGGATCGCCGTCCCCGCTCGCGTCGCCTGCGCACTCGGGCCGTGCGCCCGCACTGCTAGCCTGCTGCGCTCGATGCGGCTGCTGCCCGCAGAAGTACCAGGTGATACAGATGGGGGGGACCGTTCAGACCAACCCTGAGGATGAGGGCTGACTCCAATAGTTCAGCGGTGGATACAGACCGAAAAAACGGTTTAGTACCAACCAAAAATAACGGTTCAGTACAAGTACTAAGTGATACGGAGAAGATGGTTCAGATGAACGTTGAGGATGACGGCTGACTGCAATTGTTCGATGGTCGTTACAGATTGAAATAACATTTTAGTACCAGACCACTAGGGTGATAGATAATATAGGGAAGATGATTATGAGCAACACTCGGGAAATAAGGAAGGTCGCTCAAATTATTTGGTTGTGTGGTTACAAACCAAGAATAACGGTTAAGTACCAGACGTTCTAAGTGATACACATGGGAAGGATGGTTTGGAACAATCCCAAGCAGAAGCCTTGAAGGCTGACTCGAATTGTTCAGTGATGGATACAGACCGAAAGAACGGCTTAGTGCAAGACGCAATAGGTGAAAAGATAGGGAGAATTGTTCAGAACAATACTAAGGTGTGAATGCTGATTGGATAGCGTCTTCATATGATTCAACGTGCTCTTACGTGGAGCATGATGTTTTGCTTGCACTATTTAATTTTTTAGCGGTACCTAGAGATAAAATGAATTTACTTTGATGAATATTGCCTGAAGGTTTGATGGAAAATGAAATAGCTGATATGCAAGCTATTTTTTTTATGAGACTTTACAAATACTGCTGATTCATAAATGTTGAGACTTAATAAAATATGGTGGGCAAAACAAAACAAATTAACGAAAAGTTTACTCATTTAATTTCATGTGTAATTCCTGGAGTACATAGTACAGTAAAGAATATTCTATCTACTTATCTAGAATAATGATAAATGTTAATTGTGCGAGCAAGACAGCATTATTTACGTAAGAACAGTCTTAACCCTTAACTACTCGCATAAAGAAAATCACATAACTGCTCACATAGGGTCCTCAGTGACCCCAATTTTGTTATGTTAATTTATAACACAGTATTAACAAATTAAAATAACTGCTTAGAAATTATATTTCTTCTTCATTCATATTAAGGCCTCAAATAAACTATTTAATCAAAAAACAAGTAGGGACTCAATAAAAACACAAGTATAAAATATTCTCTTAAAAACCAGCTATGCTGTACTTTGAGATAAAAACTGAATATTTTTTATTTTTAGGAACTAATCTGAATTACTATTATCAAAAGCTTGACAATAAACCTCACAGTGGTCATTGCAAACAAATTTCGTACGTTTTATGCATTTCATGGATCCTTTCCTATCCGTCATTGGAGGACATGTGCTACATCGTCCAAGCTTGACTGTCGATGATGAGGCTAGTCGATTTTCCATGTCATGCACCTCCAAAAGTCGTTTATTTATGAATTTTGGGGTTGCGGCTACATTTACTCGATGCTTCTAACGATCTTCAACTAGCTCTAGGGCAAGTTGTCGCAAGAAATGGCGTCTCACATGGGTGAAAAATATAATAATAACTACACTCAAAGTTTATTCAATTAACTATATTGAAAACCTATTTACGAAAATGAAAGAAAACCTTTATAAGTTATATTTGACAATACCGTAAATAACAAAAATACTCTCACTCACCTCGGTCGGAAAAGTTACGTAACTGCTCGCATGGGGTCACACTCAAGAGAGCAGCGACGCCTGCGCATGCTTCAAAGCCCCGTCAATCACTAAAATTACATCTTTGGCGCGAAAAACAAAGCTACTAAATAGGACAACCACATACGTACACACACAACCAAAGTACATTTTTTTGGCGCTCAAAAATGCGCTGACCCCATGCGAGCAGTTAAGGGTTAACGTTGTTCAGATTTGATTTGTTTCTGAAGTGAGAGCAGTTATGGTGGTAACAAACTGAAAAAAAACGGGTACAGTACTCCTTGTGTAGAGGAGATACGGTGTAGAGCAAGCCTAAGATGAATTGAAGGCTAATTGGATAGTTTGTTCGTTCGTATTCGCTGTGCTCATAAGTTGTTCGGTCATAATAGTTTTCTTGGTGGTCACAGCTATAACCATTGCTGGGTTACTGTTCTAATGATTACAGGCCTAAAGCACTGAGCAGTGCCGTTAACCTGGTTAGCAATGTGGCTTAAAATTTGACTAGCCAACATTTTTAACTGTTAATAAAATAAGATACCTAAAAGGAACACTCCCTTTCAGACGCAAAATATCTCTAAGGCATCTTCCTTCACTAAAGGGTTTTGCTAAAAGACGTGTTCAAAAAGGCTCAAGCTGTGAATACTGAATTTAAATGTGTAAGGCGACGACGTACAAAGGTGGAGGAGCAATCAATAATTTGTAAAATCAAACGCTTTGATGTTAACAAAGTTATATGCGTCTATGAGCTATTCAAGAGATTCTTTAACTATATATTTTTGTTGGGGCGTAACAACATCAATATTATGGATGAAGACTAAATACCCTTTGGTATATAGTCATATTTATAGGCCACGCAAAGCTAGTTCTGAGGTATCAGTTTTGTTTATTTTTAAACCCAGAGGCGCCACCGGTCAGCCCGCTGCGTCAGCCCTCTTGCTCTACCCATGTGTCCGAGACGAGAGGTATATTATGAACTTGCTCCTTGTGCGCCAAGAAAACTCCGATTTCTCGTACGCTAACAATTGTTAATCTACTGTTAACAGCTCTCATGTAGCCAAGGTGTACAAAAAAGATGACAGCTGTCAATAACAGATTTTTAGTGGACGAGAAACAAGAGGTCAATGTCTACGGTGCAGCAGTGTTGCTTTCGGCCACTAGGTGTCGCTAGTTTGCTAAGATGTTACACACCTGCGTTCGGAGATGTCGCTAGTGTCGCATTGTTGGTCGCACTTTTATCCTAAGGGTGGCTATACACATGCGTCTTAACCGCAACTAGTTTAATAGCATTGCAATAAAAAGTGAGTCCTAGGGAGATAATAGTGTTTTAAATAGTGTTTTAAATCCTACATTAAAATAACTCTTATTTTGTGCTAGTACGAATTGGATGTAAGATTTTCTGAAGTTGTTTAAAATTGTAGGTATTTTTGTGATTGTAGTTTAGAACGCTAGTTTTACAGCCAGTTTCTTGGGCGCTGTTTAAAGTTGTGATTTATTGACAAAGCATTTAATTTGACCAAGCAATCAAATCAAATCGTGTTTCCCGAGGGCAGACTAATCAGTCGATCATTTTTACTTAACCATAGGAACTGTCAAACACACTTTTCTAGCAAGAGTACATTGATGACTAGCATGCTAGTTTACAGTTTACAGTTTAAAAAGAAATACAAGACATTTTAATGACAAGACTAATGTCAGTTGAAGTTGAAGTTTTTTTTCGCGCCGAAATGAAAAGTTTTTCTGTTCAAAAGTTATTACTGAGTTTGTTTAATCTAAAATCAATTGCAAAGCAACCCGGGGCAAAAACTTCACAGAACGTGAAAAATAGATGCTTCTGATCATTGCAGAAAAGTGCATTGCCGTTTTGTGGATCCTTATATTATCCGCGACAGTTATCTGGATGGCTCAAGTTGCTTATATGCTAATTGTAAGCAGAATTTGCTCCACAACGCTGATGGCATTACGCCTGATTGTATAGCGTACCTACCTATAATCCGAGTCCCAATCAGGCCTACAATCATCACAATCACTACTTTCGGGACCCGGAACCAAGTTTGAAACTACTCTTTATCAAACTCTTCCATAGGGTTTATCCTCCTCCTTGAGCGTCTAGTTCTAGCAGCCGCGCGTCACCATAACTAGGTGAGAGTCGCGAAAGCGAAGACATGCAGATTATTACAAAATATCACTAGTTTTCAAGCAAACAAATTTAAGTTAATTCGTCGATCTCTTCCGATTAGTTAACAAGGCGATTTGACACTTCAAAATTGATTTTGAACAGTGATTAGTGCCTAATCATTCCCCAGGAAACCCGAATACAGTTTGACATGTCCTTTGACGTTTCATTTGTTAACTGATTTGATCTGTTGGTCAACTGAATTGATGTGCGCTCAGGAAACCCAAATCGTGGTTAATCATAGTTTAATTTGATCGTAGCGATTAACTAATCTAATCAGCCCCCAAGAAACTGGCTGTAAGATTGGCTAATTAGATGGACTATTGAAATATGATCTCAAAAGTACAAAACTAATTAAGTAGTCTTTTACTTATCTACGAAAAAATATTAGAAAAAGTATTGAATGGTTACTTTAATAATAATAGTGAAATTTCTTCTCTTCCCTTGCAATTTTGGTAAGTATGTTATGCTTAGCAAACTGTTGTAATTACTATAAGCCTTACCAGATATAGGTAGGTCAGTTGTTTCAAATGGAAAATTATCATTAATAGATACTGTATTAATTTGTAGTTACATAGACATTACTGTTGATTTTTCATCACCTCTTTCATACGAATCATACTCTACCAGAATAGATAGACATACAATAACCTTTATTACACACACTTGGATAATAACCACCACCTGAAATTCTTTATCTCAGTGACACAGCACAGAAATGCATTTAAAATCAAACTTTTAAGTACCAACAAAACATTAATAACACTAAATAAATTATGCACTATTCTAATCTGAGTTTTGGACTTTCACAATTAAATTGAACAAATATTACTGGATAATATTTTCGTCCACTTTCTTGTGGAGAAAAAAAAAATTAAGTACATGATTTATTGCATAAACTAGACGATTACACTTAGATAACTTTGTAAAGGTACGTAACATAATAATTTCATACAATAATAACTTTGCCATAAATGTATAATTATGTTGATGTTAGATATCTCTAGCGGAGGCCAAAGTAATATTCATAAACTTTTCTGTTAAGCACTTTGAATCGTGGAGCTTCAAAACCATGCCCAACATTTTAAAATAGAAAAATAACGGATTAATAATAGAAAAACGTGATAGTTTTCACTTCATAAAAGAACTATAATGATTTTTAGAAGGTGCCGGCTACTTTCAATATTTTTTCTTAAAAGTAGCCGTGAAAGGAAAGAGAAGTAAAAGTGAAAAATACTTACACAGTAATAATGTGACTTTTACCTCACCAAAGCCACAGAACTCTGATTAGAACAGTCGATGCGCTTCAACTCCACCAGCACTGAGTAAAAATGCTAATTTCGTACAATTCCCTTTTCCAAAACACGATCTGAGGCTCCGAATCGGTATCGCAGGTGCTTCTATTAGACTCGAGTAAGAAGGTGCGACTCAAGAGTGGCTCCCGTCGATACACCGCCACCTCGCGGCCGTCCGACACTTCCGTCTCGGCCGCGCCCAGTGACGACCCGTTACCAGTAGGTGTCGCTACTGCGCTGGGCAAAGGGTTAAAACTAGATGGGTCGAAAGCTGATTAATTTCTGTGAGAAATGGGAACGGAATGGGGGACATATTTAGAGGACGTCTAGGAATCATGTCACATAATTACAGCTGAATTCTGGTGCCCTTGGTCAAGCGGTGACGGAGATGCTGAATTGGTACACCTCCTCTAACAAACGTCACGTGATTTCTGGACCATTCCCTTGCTGTCAAAACATGCATTATAAGTAGTTACTTAAGTGAAATGGTGTATTCACCAAATTGTGCTATATCTTTGTTCGTATTTTTTTCCGGTGTACAATAAATAATATTCTTATCTTATAATTTTAATAAACTTTTTTATCAGAACTTTTATTTTATCGTGATTTTTTTTAATTCGAAAGTATTCATTTCCGTTGTACTTAAATTTAGTCATAATTTTCATTTTTAATGACTCGAAACGTCCTTTAAAAAGATCGTTTATTTGTCCAGTTTTTGAATTAAAATTTCTATTTATGTACTTTTCATAATATCAGCTAGATATGGGCAATATGTTTATCAGAAAAAACTATTTATCTAATATTTAAAGAAATTTTCCGTAATTTTCACCCATTAGGTTTTAACCCCTTCACCCACCACTGGCCACAGTGACCAGGTCACCACGTAGTGGAGTTGCATCGTTTGCAGCTGCCCTAAAACTAAGTCGCCTTATATTGCGTAGAGATGGCGCTAGATGTTGACAATAGCACTTGTATGTTATTCACTTGGAAGATTGGTGTTTTGTAGTAGAATTGCTGTGAAATCGCCATAAAAATACCTGTAAAATTTCCAGAACAATTTGTAAAAAGTTGAGAGGTCGTAACTTGGTTTGGGAGTCAGGTAACAAAACCGTAACTTTACAATGGATATTAATTTCACTGCGTGGTGCCAGGTGCTGTTGAGATAAATATCGCGGCTTTAAATGTATGCAGGGTGTTGGCTGCTAAAAAAATGCTTCAGAAATTGTACAATCGATGTATTTATGTAATGTTGATAAATGTCGTATCTTCAATGTTACTACCTACTTTTGTTTCTTCAAGCTTCCGCTTTGGTATACTTGTCCCTACTATTGTATTTTGTACTTAATGCAAAAAGGTATTTATTGTAGTTAAAATAATTATTACAATCAATGTATTTTTATTAATGTAAAAATATGTAAATATTACGTTTCACGTATCTTGTTATATAATATTATAATCCTGTACAATACTTGTCATCTTATTTATTTTTATCAATATTATTAAAATCATTATTACCAACAAAGATTTCTTTTTAATTACATATTTTTTAATAAGATGACAATTTATTCAAGTAGATCCAGAAGTGTTGTATACATACTGTTAATAGTAGGAGGATGTCTTTTGAAGTAAGTATAACTGTTTAATTAATTTTATAAATGCCAACACACTGCACACATTCATTGGCAAAAAATAAAACAATATATTGATAGATAACACGTTATATCGTAATTGTTATTTTTGCTAACAAAGCTTCAAATTTTCGGCATCCACCACAGACCACACGTAATCCAGTTCGTATTCCTTTGATCTTTTAAATTAAAATTTTGTTTGTAAAAACATCACAGTACACAGATACACACTATTGGGTCTACAGTTGGGACCTTCAATGTTATTTAGAACTCTTATAATATATATTATACTTACATATATGATTTTTATATTTGATTGGCATGTAGATACACTTCTCAAGAACTCTGGCACCTAAAACCAAAATGCTACTGGCTACTTCTCACTAAACACTTCTCGTTTTCATTACATCACGTTTTGTTTATTTTTCGTAATGTGACAGTTTTTTCTTTAATTTTTTTTTCATTATTGGTAAAGCTTCCAAGCGTTTGTAATTTATGTGGGTATTGCAAGTACATAGTGTTTTAGGTAGGAATCAGTATTTGAGGCAATAAAATTCAAGCTCTACGTAAACGTACTTCTAAGGTAGTTAAATTGGTGTGGTAGGTAGAACGTTTGAACACTTCTAATACTTATATTGATTTATTAGCTTTTTGGCAACAAAATTTGCAGTATTTTTTGCACAAACAGTTAGCATATCAAAAAATTGCTGTATTTTCTTACTAAGTGTGATATAAGTGGGTTTTGATTGAGTAAATCTGCATCCAAAAACCTGATAATGCAAGCAAGTCTCCATTTACAAAAGACGCTGAAATTTTCGGTCGTAACAATGAATATTCTACAAATGTTTTTCTTTTTTGACAGCTTATAATAATTATTGTATAAGGTGCTTCAAAAAGATCCTGTACATCCTTGAATGCGAATATATCTCACCGATTTTATCAATTTATTGCAGTAGGGAACGAATTATTTACTTTTTGTTGAACTAAAACTTTCGTAAGCTTTCATTATTTTTGAAATGATAAAGTGAGTGAATCCGGAATAAAGTTATAATTAGGTATTTATTTGATGTAATTACAGGATTTCCAGAGGGTTTCGTCAAAATGCGCAATTCGTAAAATAAACCATCCAAGGTTGAATTGGGTATTTTTCATTACATCTATTCAAAAAATTGTAATATCTAGTAAATGATTAAAAGAGATACATTTGCCGAAAAATTTTCTGATTTCTGTTTTAATCGAGCATATCAAATAATTTATTTTTGATAGTGTCAAATACCGAATTGTAAAACAACTTTTGTTCGATGAGTTTTGTCTCAGATATGTATTTTTTGAAGTAATATCAGGGCTTACATAATTTTATTAAGTTCGCTCTTTATGCTCTCTACCAAAGTCTTTATAATGCTCTACCAATTTCGCAGCCGGTACCTAAATATTGAGTAAATCCTTGACCTATATAAAATAAACTCTATTAAATTTATAATAGAAGTGTTATACAATACACCAAACGTGCCCGTATAGTTGGCTTTCACGTGGTCGATTTCAGTAATTTCAACTATGCCACCGAACTGTGTATTAATAGTGCCTAATAGTGCTACAAGGCACAATTAGCTAGGACAAGTATTTCCGGAGATATTCAGGCGACTCACTGAGGCAGCCAACTAGACGTCTACTTAGCAGACACATCACGAACGGCTGTATATAGAGTTATGATTTATATGCCGGATAATTGTGCGCTAATAGTGCTCCCTACATGCCAAGTTTCCAGAATAATGCTTCAATACAAGCTGAGAAAACATACCCTATTGTTGAGGCAGCCAACTAGACGCTTTTTCTTACCATGATTTCTTCGTAACGGCGTAGAGTTTTAAAACAAAACCTATACCAAAAAACTGTGCGTTAATAGTGCCTCTTAATGAAACATAAATGCCCCCGAATCACCTATGCGTTTAGCTAAGAAATTTATGGAAACTGCTACGTACTAAACAATAATTTTGCAATAAATTAAAATGAACTCTTATGAAAACGCAATTAGGGTGAAAATTGTTTGCAACAAGTATTTGATACCGACAAGCAGAGAAGTGATTATAACACTCGGTGAGTGTCACTCACGGCCATCTAATGGCTAGTTGGTTTAGTACACTGAGCGTCTTGGGCATTGTTGGTCAATAGTGGGCTGGTGATGTTGAGTACGAATGCGGCGGCGAAGCCCAAAAAGAGGATTAAATTTCAAATGTTGTAAGTACCGGTTGTCCAGATGCCCCGCTTTAGTGGGATGTTCCCGTTTTAATGTGTCGCACCCAGGGTGCCAAACAAGACTCTTTTACCTACTCTGCGTTCACTATCTGGCCTTCCCTGTTCAACCTTCTAAGGGCTGTGTCTTAGCAGTAACCAGTTGAAATTTTCACAGAATATGTTATGCTAAGGCAGATTACCTAAAAAAATTAAAACCGAGATTTTTGATTTCAAGATGAAGATTTTTTTTATATCGTATAGTTTCTGAGATATATATTTTTTTTAATATTTTTTGGAAAGCTAATTTTGATGTATGTTACTCCACACAGTACATACTTAAATCGACGCAGGACGAAAATCCTTGCCGATGTGTTGCGCTGGAAGAGTCAAATCAGTTAGCCATGTTGTCACATGACCGAAAAAAAAACTGATCCCTGGTTAGCGCTAACTAAATTCATGTTCATGGAAAAAAAAAATTGTACTAGTTAATGTCGAAGGCTTCGTTCGTCATTTCTCTAATTCTCTCACCGCTTTTTGAGAGACGAGTCTACCCACAGCGTCTTACTATAATAGTGATTAATTCCATATTTTTGGAAGCGCGAAAGATAACAAAAAGAAATAGTACAGAGTATTCATAGTGATTCGGTAACTAATACTAGTAACCGAATCATTATGGTAAATCGGAAAGGTTTAATAGTAGTTTACTTTAGTAGTTAAATTAATATACCGACTCCGGATACTTTAGTCCGTGCCATATTTGCTGATAGATATAATTGTTTCACTTTTGTTCTTACATGTATCAAAACCTCAATGTATGTAAAAGTTCACATTAATTTCTTGACTAAACGCATAAGTGATTCGGGGGCATTTGTGTTTCATTAAGAGGCACTATTAACGCACAGTTTTTTGGTATAGGTTTTGTTTTAAAACTCTACGCCGTTACGAAGAAATTATGGTAAGAAAAAGCGTCTAGTTGGCTGCCTCAACAATAGGGTATGTTTTCTTAGCTTGTATTGAAGCACTATTCTGGAAAATTGGCATGTTGCTCCCTACATGTATGTAGGGAGCACTATTAGCGCACAATTATCTGGCATACAAATCATAACTCTATATACAGCCGTTCGTGATGTGTCTGCTAAGTAGACGTCTATTTGGCTGCCTCAGTGAGTCGCCTGAATATCTCCGGAAATACTTGTCCTAGCTAATTGTGCCTTGTAGCACTATTAGGCACTATTAATACACAGTTCTGTGGCATATTCGAAATTACTGAAATCGACCATGTGAAAGCCAACTATACGGACACCACCAAACACCGATTGTAAGGCAAAAAATAGAGATAAAATATAAAAATGATAATAATTATATCAAAACTATGACAAAGTTCTTTCTAAACATTGTGTTTCAGTAATTGTGCATTTTTAGGTAACCTTTAAAAAATTTGTCGTACAGAACCTTTTTGACGTTGCCGTATTACTGTGGTATCTACGTGCAACTTAACCGATTTATCGATTAATGGGAATAGCCACGCACCTATATGTATATAAATTTATGTATATATTTATACTATATTATACGTATAATCCAGCACTACTACAGATAACCGTGAGGTAACTGACATCGATTATTCTCAAATTTTCAGCAAGCGTGCGGAAAATACATTCCAGCCGGGAGTACAGTTCAAGGCAATCAGACTGGAGTCGCAATGGATGGCACCTACTTAGTTGAGGCATCTTTCTAGGGTCCGTCGACCAACCATCACGCTGAGAGCTACGTGTAAAGATGGCTCTTAATGGGCTGAAGATACTCTTTCTGTGTATGGCCCTTTGTGAAGATGATTTTCCAGAAGACCCTGTGGTCTTACATTTTACAAAGCCAATTAAAGAGGAAGGAGAGATTATAAGAGATCTACATTCAGGGCTGAAGATATTCCTTCTTGATAAGGCCCTTTGTAAAGATGATTATCCAAAAGACCGCATGGTCGTGAATGTGACAAAACCAATTAATGAGTAGGAAGAGAAAATAACCTGTGCTTTGGCTTGGCAGTTCTAGGGGAAAAGATTTCCTAGATTATTTGACAATGAAACTGAGGATTGTAGTGAATAAAAGCAAGGATACACTTGCCAATAACCAGGTAGAAAGAGTAGATATCTATTGACATGGAGGCGCTGTAGAGACAAACAGTGAATAGAAGAAACTACACCTTGGATAGGTTTTCTTCTAATAGGTAGAAAGAAAAACTTGACTTAGATGTGACTGAAAGATGTTCTGTCAAACGTAATATAAAGATTTTACCAGTCTTACTATTTTGTAGGATATATCTGTAGAAGATTGTAAAGAGAAAAAAATGGTCAAAATGTAAGAACTCATTAAATTTGGATCGAGTTCTGATTTTGATAGACACAAGTTAAGTATACAATATTTTGTTCTTTTGAATAGTAGACGTTTTTTTGGGTGACCGGCTGGCCTGGCCAAAAATACAACCTCCTAATGATTAAGGGAATCGGTGGTCTGACTTAAATATTCCACTTAAAATTACTTAATCTTGACACGAAACCGCCAAACGTGACGTCAAGCGGCTAAATATAAACAATTACTAGATGATAAAAAGATTGAGAAGATAACCAGAATACTGCCTAATAAAGTTATCAAGTAACGACGAACATTTTTAGTTAATCTAGATTGAAAAGTCTTTCTAAAACCTCCAATAATGGTTAACAATAGGTTTGTTTTTTCAGTAATTAAGAATTGAGTTAGTTGTTAAGAATATAGGTGAAAAACAGTATTAATTAAGATTAGAAAGTGTACAGTTATGGATGGATTTAAAGCCTTTCTTCAGTGTATAACAAAAGTTTTCTCTGACTTTACTTCTTACTGCCCGTTTTTCTGAAATTCAGGTACGACAATTTTACTCAAAGGAACAATAGTACCAATTTGCTGCAGTTAATTGAATAAAGCTGAATTTTCACTCGGTGTTTATTAAGTTCATTATTAAGTTGTCTTTCATTATTGATTTCATCATCGAGATCTCTTTCATTATATTCCTTTTGGAAAGAGGAGCTCTCGAAAGCATTTTTTTTTATCAATCCTTTTTTATCAATATAAAGAGTTAACTTCCTTATATATTTTTCTCAGGTAAATAGCTTACATATCAATGTTAGACTCTGGATAAATATAACCAAATATGTTTGTGAATACAATAGTTAAAATATATTGTTTTGAGTTCTAATTTTCGAGTTAGTTACCTATGTATACAACTTCTAAAGACTCTATCATTTTAGCGCCTTCTGCATCATTACTTTGTTATATACTCGTAGCAGGCAATCATGGTTGCTTAGACGTCGTTGTCACAAATTTCAGTTAGGGTCAAAAGACCAGGTTAGAGTCAGTTTATGAAAAAACTGTTAACTCGATGTTAGTGAGTTGTAGAATATCGATATATTATTGTAATGAAAAATTGGTCTTACCGAGTTTTTGAGTAGAGCTAAGTCTACTGTAGTTATGTATATCATCAAATATGTGGTTCAGATAGTTTTATTTTGATAGAACGGATAAACGTGTTTTAAACAGATCATAATTAAGGTTTAGCTAAAATCTATTGTAAAAGAAATTGCGTTTTTGAAATAAAAGACAAAAGATTTTGATGATAATCTTAATTTTGTTTATTAAAACTACCTAAAGTCTATTTTTTAATTCGATGCAAAAAAAATACACAGTGTCGCCGCTATAAAATATATAGGTTTACTCGGTAGATTTTTTTTTATCGTGAATAGACTCATGTGACCAAAATCCTTATCACATCAAAAACATTAAAATTTAATTACTCACAAGACCCAAGTAAAAAAAAAACACCTACCTAGTATACACAATTTTAACTTGGAAGTAAAAGCAACACTCAGACATTGACAGCCTTTAGCGGGATTCCGTTTTGAGCCATCATGGCGTAAACCTCATTTTTTTGTAACAAATGTTTCCCGAACATCCGTTAGAGCTTAAGTTTCGTACATGGCCCTGTAAAATAAAGATATAATAATAAAAATAACAGCCTTTAGCTTGATATTGATATGTCAACGTGACAGTTATTTTTTTCATTGAATTAAAAAACAGACTACACTTATTCACATCAACGTTAAAAAAATTTAGAAGTAATGGACATCTTATGATTGCCTAGTCGATTGGTTTTGGTAAGATTATGGAATTAAGTGGTTATTGATTATTTAGTATAATAAATTATAGTGATTATAATATAATGATTCTTAAATATAATAGGAGTTGTATTTAATAATTGATTCAATAACTTACTGTGAACATAATAATAATGCATTGGATGCGAAGTTAATCGAGGTACTATTAATTATATTAAATTTGTAGGAAATTAATAATTTTCTAGGTAAACCGAATTCGATGTTAAAGTCTCTTCCAAAATTTGCCACATTATTTTAATAGTGTGAATAAACTGAGAGTTTCTATTATCAAATTATAATTAATAATTGAAGTTATTAAATATTTAACTCTATAGATGCTAAAATAATTTTCTTGTTAAAGCGTGGCATTTTTTTCTTGTTGTAAATAATGGTTAATGATTTATTTAATGCTATTTACTTATTTTGTTATTATATTTACGTATGAAATGTTTCTTTAATCCTGTGATTTTTATGGCTGTTGCTCAGTTCGGTCTACCCTTCGGTCTAATGTTGTTCTTTCTAAAAAATACTTATTTATTAATTATAATTATTGTTGTTAAAATTATCTCTATCACTCTAATTGTGGAATGAGTGTTAGAAAAGACTTAATAATAATGATATCACGTGGTTTTGATATTTATTACCCTAATTGGATTTTAAAGTTTCAATCTAGGTTAAACTTTGCCCCAAACCAAATTAAACAATTTTCGTACTTATGTAAATTATAATTAAAATAGGACAACGTAATTTTTTATTTAAGAAGTTATCGTCTGGCAAAGCTAACTCTGCAATGGCATAAATATGGTAGATTTAAAAGAATAGGGTATGGTATCCCTATGTTTATAACCCCAATTATAGTTTTGATAACTAATCGGGGTTCGATACGAATTTACGAGTATATTCAACACTAGCTTTTTCCCGCGACTCCGTCCGCGTGGACTTTAGTTATTCAGCATGCGGAACCAAATTTTGCAACCCCGTTCACTCCCTTAAGGGTTAGATTTAGAAAAACGGCGAAACACATGTTCAGTCAATTGTGTTGAAGAGTATTAAATAAATTTTATTTTAGGCTTAAAGAAAATTAGACAACATATTTATACCTCCCATACAAATTTCGGCAACCCTTTTCGCACCCTTAGGGGTTGAATTTTAAAAAATCCGGTCTTATTCCTTGGCTACATTATATAGACCCTCTGTGCAAAATTTCAGCTTCCTAGGTCCAACGGCTTGGGCTGGGCGTTGATGAGTAAGTCAGTCAGTCAGGGCTTTGAATTTTATTTCTATAAATTATTTAATATAGAAGATGTAGCTAAAAAAGTCTCAAAACTGTCTAAAGGTCACCGCACACATATCAACTCAGAAAGGGATCGTCACCGTATCGCCTCGAGCCGTTCAGCATTGTTTGTATGGAACTCCCTACTGCAACGCACACTAATCGGAATCGTAACGTAATCGCCTCGCCTCGGAACTGGCTCCGAACCGCGATGCGGTGCGTGGTCAACTTGCAGTCCCCGCGCTTACGGCTCGTCGTCCCCGTGCTTACGGCTCGTCGTCCCCGCGCTTACGTCTCTCCATACCCGAGCTCACGTCTCTTCGTCCACCCCAAGTATTACTTTAGAGCAATCTGGTAAGTACCAGTGGTCGGCGAGCCGTAAGCGCGGTGTCGCCTAGCCGTAGCCGAGTTGACGTACAGGAGCTGCTGATACGCGTTGGTTACGATACATACGTCAGGTTGACGCCTGGTTGACGGCGAGGTGAAAGGCGATACGGTGGCGATCCCTTTCAGAGTTGATATGTGTGCTGTGACCTTAAGCAGGCCTAACAATGAAAGTGACAGAAACGAGTGTTGCTACAGTAGTCTTTCTGTGGGGTTGCCACTTAATTCCATTGCAAAGTTAGCTTTGCTAGACTGTTTGATTTTGTCAAGCGATGAGTTGACATGTGGCGACGATTTTTGAGATGATTTGACAGAAACTGTTGCGATAGCTTTGAGATTGGACCAAATTGGAAATGAGTGTAGAACTTACTGAATCTAGAATGTGTGTGAACAACAAACCTAATTTCAATTAATTAATTCTCTTTAGTCAGTAATATTTGATTAAGTAATCACTTCCTCCGTTCTGAACCTTTTCAGCTTAAAATATTTGTTATTTTGGAGAAAAAATAATTAAAATTGTCTATAAAGTTTATTTTGCAGTTTCTTTTGCAAGTATAGTAAGCTCAAAGGCACAATTGGTACTATAATCCATATTTTGTCTATAGGTACTTGGCATTTTTTTCAGACTTTAACCACTGAAATGTCCCTGGAGACTACACTACCCAAATGAATTAAACGACACTAAATCAAAAACTTTTAGCGGTAGAGGGCTCGAAACAGTTTGCAAATTTAGTGCTAGTACTTGCAAACAGTATCGAGTTCTCTGACGCTAAAGGTTTTTGATTTAGTGTCGTTTGAAGTCTAAAAAAATGCCAAGAATGGATAAATGGATTATACAACATGGTCGGGTCAGAGAGTTGCGGATGCGTTGCCATTTGGGGGAAAAGGTCTACACTACCGAATTTTAATGCGACGAAAAAAAGAGCATTGTTACCATTATAATATACATCGTTATAATAGGTACTTTTTAGTTTTGCTGTAAAAATGTCAATTCTCGTGACTAATAACCTAATTGCATCATATAAAGTAGTATTTTTAGTATTAGCATAAAAGAAAATTATTTAAAAAAACCTTTACGTAACTCACACGGTTAATGTTTGGGAGTAAAATAGGGTTCATCATCAACCCTGTTATGTCTCCACCGAGGGGCACGCGTCTCTTCCCTGAGGAAGGTACAGGCCGTACTCCACCACGGGGGCCAAGTTCGGATTGGTGAAGGCTTGTAAGACTAGTGGTGGTCTTACTGTCAGAAGTTTTCAAGCCGCCCTAAGGCCTCTGACGTGGCTTAACGACTGCCATCTATCGACGGTAGCCGGCACCAACTGCTTAACGTGCCTTACGAAGCACGGGACCGCTCGGAAAAATGACACTAGCGTTAGTAATAGACGATGACCCATCCATGGACTGAACGTGCCGTACGTTACTCAACCTTACCGATCGTTTAAGATCACTCAGGAAGCCCGGGCTACGAGCGACATTTTGGCAAATTTCTGAGCGGTTAAGTGCTTCGCAAGGCACGTTAAGCAGTTGGTACATCAAAGATATTGAAAGTAATTTAAGTGGTTTTAAAAGTTATGCCTAATTAAATGGTATGTAAAAGTGTAGTGTAGTGTGGGTGGTTCTGGGTCTCGATTCCGTTAGTGCATTGTACTACGATTACAGATTCACGGTGAGTTACGTGACATGTTTTTTCATATTATTGATACATTGACGCCTAGAAGGTTGATATTGTGTACGCACTTCGACTTGAAGCGGTAATGAAACTCAATCGCTACGTTCTTGCAGTTGTCCCCCTGGCTAAGCCGTTGATTGTAGAAATTTGAAAAAATCAGGTTAGTAGCATATTACCTAAGAAAGAATATAATATAACATTTATAACATTTACATAAAGGCATAACATACATTGATTCTGGCCCCACACTAGGATACCCTGTGTCGTAGGACCCAGAAGCAGTGACGTCACAAACTTGTAAACATCCAAGACCTGGGTTTCTTTGTTTTTTGTAGGCAGATGCGTTAACCACTGCGCTACAGAGGTCGCCAGAAAAGAAGAAAAACTATCACGGCGAAGTAGGCTATACTTACAAGTCAACGAATTACTTACTACTCGCGAGCGGTCAAATCTTAAAAGAAATTTCGTACCAGTGAGCAGTTTTTCTTCATAAACTTCAATGAGCAACTTCATACAATACGTCAATGAATATTCCAAATTATTTAAGGCCGTCTGCCATAAAGCTAAATGTGATCATATAAAAAATAAAATCCTACAATCACCGAATAAAATTAAAACAATTTGGACCATAATAAATAGAGAAACAGGTAAAGCAAAATTAGGAGATAGAGATATTTCGCTTAAGATTGATGACAAAATAATAACAACAAATGAAGATATCGCTGCAGCTTTCGAACAGTTCTTCACTAATATACCAATTGCAACCACAGCTCTGTTGAACTCGTCATCTGATCGTGCAGCAACGTTATTACAAGATCATGTCCCCGCGTGCGAACACGATTTCACATTTAATTACATTAACCCTCATAACATAGTTAAAATTTTTAAATTATTGAATCTCAAAAAAACTGAGGGCTTATGGGGTATGTCAGTAAAAATTTTTAGTTCAGTGATACATATTCTAGCATCGCCGTTATCAGAGATATTCAATAAATGCGTAGATGAAGGAGTATTTCCAGACCTCATGAAATACAGTAGGCTAGTACCTTTATTTAAAAGCGGTTATAAACAAGATCCAACAAATTTTAGACCCGTATCAGTCTTACCAGTACTAAGTAAAATATTTGAGAGAATTATCTTGGATCAATTATTTTTGCATTTCAATAATTGCAAACTCCTTCATAGTCAGCAGTTCGGTTTTACTAAAGGGCGGAATACAACAGACGCTGGAGTCATGTTACTTAAACATATTTTCAGTGCGTGGGAGGATCATAGGGATGCTGTAGGAATATTTTGTGATTTGTCAAAGCCATTCGATTGTGTAGACCACAAAACACTACTCTCAAAGTTAAAACATTACGGAATAAAAAATGCAGGATTAGATCTTTTAAAATCGTATTTAGAAGGAAGGGTTCAAAAAGCAGACGTAAATCGTATTAAATCGTCGGGTTCACTTGTAAAAATGGGAGTCCCACAGGATCTATCCTAGGGCCGTTCCTTTTCCTGGTCTATGTAAATTATTTACCGTTTATGGTACAAAAAATGTGCGAGATAGTGCTATTTGCTGATGACACGTCACTTATTTTTAAAATAAGGAGACAGGAAAATAATCTTGACGAAGCAAATAATGCTCTCTCGCACGTTCTAGATTGGTTTACTGCAAATAATCTATTGTTAAATTCAAGAAAGACAAAATGTATGAAGTTTACCCTACCTAACGTAAAATTAGTTGAAAATAACATTGCGATTGGAAATGAAAAACTAGAATTTGTTGAAGATACTGTATTTTTGGGCATCACAATCGATGCCAAACTACAATGGGGACCCCATTGTAAATTTACATATTGTAAAATTAGCACATAGACTTAGCTCCGCAACATATGAAAGAATTCGAGAACTTACTGACGTTGGAACTGCTAGGCTTGTTTATTTTAGTTACTTCCATAGTATTATGTCCTATGGTATACTACTGTGGGGCCGGGCAGCAGACATTGAGACTATGTTCATCTTGCAGAAGAGAGCGATCCGATTTATTTACAAGCTAGGTAGTAGGGACTCGCTAAGAGACTTTTTCAAAGAAACTAACATCCTAACCTCCCCTGTAAATGGCCCTGAGTACGCAAATGTATAAGTAGCAGGTTAATATGTTACTCACTGACGGGTTGTCTCGCGCTTCCATTTCTCGTCCTCGGCCTGTGTTCGCGTACGCGTACTTGTGACATACACGTTACGGCCCATTTTGGCGTGAACGGGAAAAAATCTTGCAGGTCACCATTTTGCGAACTTCTTCTTAGTTTGTATTTCCTCGATTACCCGCAAGTCTATTTCAACACAGTATTTGTACGTCACAAATTTATTTGTTTCACTTTTTACCCGATCTTATTTTATGTATTTGTTACCTTCACTCTTCACAAGCACTACACAGTATAATATTTAAGTAATGTAGGTATTCTATTGTATTTTTGGCACCGTATTTATTACCTTCACTCTTCACAAGCACTGCACAGTAGGTATAATATTTAAGTAATGTATCTTATTGTCATTGTCTTTTTCACACCGTTGGGCAGCTTATTTAACCTTACTTTTTCACACGTACAATGCTAACCGCAGTTTGGACCCGACTGAAAATCAGCGTTGCAACGGACCACTCTGTTGCAACATTATGCTGAGTCGGGCCCATTTTGGGGGCTCAATACTTAAAAACTATAATGTATTTTATTATTGTTTTCATGTTTTATCGTTTATTTATTTTTTACCCACTTTTTGTAACCTTTCTGTGTTAATTTGTTAAAAAATGTAGGCATCTTGTATTGATAGTGAGTGATAAATTTTCTTTTTTTTGTTTTGAGTATTGTGTCGTCAAATAAATGAATTTTCTTCTTTCTTCTTAACAGTTGCAAGCCAATATATATATGAAAATATTATGTACGTTAGGAAAAATATTACAGACTTCGAAACACTGGTAGCCATCATAACGTTAATACTAGGAATAAACATAAATTGTCATTTCCACGATTTAGACTTGCAAAAGTTAATACTTCCTTTATGGGGCACTGTATAAGGTTTTACAATAAGATACCTCAAGATATACATATTAGAGTTACCTCCAACGCGATTTAAGAATTGTATTAAGCACACTCTTTGCAAAAAAGCTTATTATAAAATCAACGATTATTTAGAAGACAAGGACGTATGGCATTAAATAGTAGTTTAATATCAAATTTAATCACAGGATAAATGTGTCTAGTGTTCAACACATGCAAGATATTATTTTGTAGGTTTGATTTGTATTAGCTTTAAGGTGATTTGAGAAAAGATGGTCAGAGTGGAGTTTTTTTTTCGCTGCCTTTTTCTCCACTACAGACGACGCCAAGGCAGCGGCTAACATTATACATAACTATATGTAATAAATTTTTGAATTTGAATTTTTTTGAATTTGAATTTAGTCAGAAGAAAAAAAAACGAATGGCTGTCAAAGGAATGCAATTTTGGATCTCAGTCCAATAGCCATGTGTGACACATCATCGAATAGGTCTCAGCGAGCTGAACAAAAGTTACTATTGTACTAAAGTTACGTTTGTCCTTTCGGAGTTATTTGTATTGAAAAAAAAACTAACATTTTCAATACAATATCACTCCGAAAGGATTTGGCTGTTGGCGTCATAGTAACCTAACAGCTCACTGAGACCTATTCGATGATGTATCACACATGGCTATTGGGCTGAGGTCCAAAATTGCATTCCTTTGACAGCCATTCGGTTTTTTTTTAGTTCTTCTGAAAACGGCTTACAGAACCTTGCATTGTGCGTGGCCCAACATGCACTTGACCGGTTTTTTTAAAATAAGATTTCTCTTTTTTATAGTTTACGTCCATAAAAGTATAAAACAAGGTAAGCATATTCTAAAATAGTCATCTTATAATACCTAATCTAAATAGATGCCGTTTTTAATTACTTAATAATTAGATAAACGCGCCTTTCAATCCACCCATAAAACAGCGTGTATGTATATGTTGATGATAATAATAATATCTATAATCTGGGGGTAAACTTTAGCTTCTTTTATAAATCGATCGATTTTATAAACGTCAAGTTAAATGTAACACCTCAGTAATAAATAACACATATCAGGTTTTGTACAGCGCCATCTATTTTTAAAGGCTTGAACTAACTGTTACGTTCGACGGTAAGCTTTCGTAATTATTACTGGGCAGAGGGAGACTGCTGATATTTTTCTTGTCATGTTGATTTGATATTCGCTTTTGTAGTTTGGCATATTATTAGATAGATGGCGTGCTTGTATAATAATTTAGGTAATGTTTAATATTGCAAAATCGTAAAATATGAATAGTCTCTAGCCAGCGTATTTTAAACTCTATGTACGCTAAAATGCAACTAAAATGAGAAGGTTGACATTTATGCCACAAACGTTAATGTTACTAACTACTAGGTTTTTTCCCTTAGGTTTACGCTCTTGGGCCCCAAAAATTATTATTAACACGATTGATTCAATTTGTAAAAAAAGATTCTTTAATAATTACTCCCTGGAGGGAGGAGATTAAAAGGTGAGAGGTGTCATCACACTACAATAGAGTTAACTGTTGCTTTGCTATGTAGGTATCTAGTTAGGTAAATAATTTCACATTTAAGAATGTTCTCATCATTTGATTCAAATAAAATATTCAAATAAAGTATTTTAAATAAAAACATACAGTCTTACCACAAAAAATAAAATAAACACTCGTTTAACATGCGTTTATTTAAGCAATATCTAAATATTTAACCATTGTTTAACGGTGTGTTTAGCAACCAGGCCCCTTCGTCTGTCTAACTTTAAACAATGTCTAAGCCGTATCTTTCTCTAGGCAACCGTTAAACACTGTTTTATGGTAGCACTTTTTTTAGACACGTGCTTAGCAGATGTTTTAGTTTTTTGTAGTACGACTGTATATATTTGCTTTATGATCGTCAAAGTTTCACAATTAATAGATTTATCTACGTGAAGAAAACCTAACAAAGAAACTTCACATTAATCCTTCTTTCTTTCTTTTCATCTATAATATGACAGATTTTTCTTTCTGAACGGTGCATGGAAAATTGTAAGATACCTTACTTACACTTACGCAACTCATTGTCGTATAAGTACACGTTTTTGGATAATATGATTTCAGCAACTACCATTTAGGTAATGAAAACCTCAATCAGTCGTAAAAATTGAGGTAACTATGCATTCTTTTTACATCAACTAAAAAGTCTCGTCCTCATTCACTCTTTAGGTGTGGCGTTCTTTCAAAGATAGGTTTCTGGACAATAGCTACTAGTATGTACATTACTTTTCAGTGTCTCTTTCACAATCTGCAGATAAAGTTCCAGATAAGCTATCCGCAACCAGGGCTGCCGTTTGTTCTAAATTTGAAGCCATAAACGAACACACGCAATATAGGAAAAGTTATTTAAATTTAGAACAAACGGCAGCCCTGGTTGCGGATAGCTTATCTGGAACTTTATCTGAACATTGTGAAACAGGGGCTTAGTCGTTGAGTCACCAAATCCGTACTAACCCGACTCCGGACGTTTCCTTTATATGTTCTACATGTGATAGGGGCTGCCGCTCTCGAATCGGACATTTTAGTCACACGAAAAAATGATGATGATGAGTCGGCGGAAGGTATGTGGATGCGAATGGCGAGAGACCGTGTGAGATGGCATTTGGGGGGAAAAGCCCTGATGCTTATAAGTGGGCAACGGTGGGATGATGATGATGATAATGATTAATCAAGGAAATAAATGTGAATTATAGTTTCAAGTTGTTCACAGTTACCTTTAAATCAGGCCTTTATGGTACTGACACACGTGCTCATTAGTAGCACGAAAGCATGCTTATATTGAGCAAGCTTTACTCCCAAACTTGTCGTGTGTATTTAGGCACATAGACATTCGACAAACAGAATGTAAATTATTTACGTTGAAATAAGTTTATGATTTCTTAAGACAGTAACACTGACAACAACAATGCAGTCTTAGGTTATCAAACATCAAAAAAAAGGAAGACGGATAGATTAAAACATCGAATACAAAATACAGAAAAGATTGGGAGTAAAGCACTTGCTCAATAAAAGCATGCTTTCGTGCTACTAATGAGCACGTGTGTCAGTACCATTATCAAGGCGCGTGCCCAGCCCACTGCGGATTGACGATTTCCAGCTGTAAAAAACACTCCAATCTCCTCTTCATCTTTTTCTTCAACATAAGCGAAGGGACTCATACTGTAAGTCAATCAAAAAGGTGTAATTACGTATGATAGTTGCCAAGAACCAAGCTAGATTGTACGAGGAACCGGCAGCGGACCTCTCGCATAGTTATAGGTTATTGTGCTCGGTCGAGCGCGCCCGTGATGTATCGGCTCCGTTTTTAATTGCTGCATTACATTATTGTACAGTCAACGCGGATTCTCAGCAAGTACGGTCAGACAGACGCTCCAATTGTTCTACAGTGACGGTATGAATAGTCAATGCGACGTTTTTGCAGGTATGGTCCGAAAAAACAATATTATTGTACATACAGCTTATATAATGGTGACAACGAGGATTTTCAACAGGTTTTGTTTGTAATAAAGCGAGAAAAAATCACAAGTCCAAAATCAAGGTTTGGCGGGCAATGGAGCGCAGTATTTTGGGTGTGAAAAGAATAGAATGTATTAGAAATACGACGCTGCGCTCAAGAACTAAAATTGCAGATGTTTGAGTTGGGGCCGCCAGGTAGGGAGCGGGCTGGCCATGGCCATGTTTTGACGACCTCCTTGGCCCAGCCGTAAGCGCATCTGACTACCATGCGTGAGGTCCCGGGTTCGAATCACGGCTGGGGACAAAAAAAAGAAACCCAAGTCTTGGATGTTCACATGTTTATGACGTCGGTGTTTCTGGTTCCCACGACACAGGGTATGGTAGTGTAGGGCCAGAAGCAATGTATGTGCATGTATGTAAATGTTAAAAAAGTGTTATGTTATGTCTGCCGTGTGAGCGGTGATAGGTGAGCCGAAATTGGGACTCACTGGGTTTCGCAAAATGGACACCGAGACGTCGCGGCAGACCAAGGCGAACATCGGCGGGACTTGCATAGCGAAAAGATGTGTCAGGATCACGGTAACTTTACGTTTGCTCTTCGGACTTTCTTCCATTTCTCCTGAGCGGAGTAAGAGCACAAGTTGTTGACCCACCGCACGTGCCGCGTTTATTTATCAATTACACCGGAGGAGATTTGAACTTCTCGCTCTGCCGGCCGAGCGGGGCGAGTCGGAACGGAGCCCGCTAGCCACGCACGCCGGCTGAGTTGGACGCCGATGGCGGTTCTATAAGGCTGATTTTTGAGTCACGCTGACACTCGGCGCTGACAGGTCAATATGTACTACGTCCTAAGGAGTGTTTTAGAAAAACGCCAACCGTTCAGCGCTGACCAGCCATACATTTTGTCTAACAGCGCTGACGGTCAGCGCGTAGTCAGCGTGACTCTAAAACTAGCCTAAGTGTCTGAGGTCTTCACGCGTATTTTTACGTACAGTCACGAGCAATAATACACTGTCACATTTTCTAAAATATCTCAACTTTAAACAGTCTAGAAAGAAGTGTACGAAAATTTGTCCTAAATTATGTAACCATTAAACTAACGTGTCAAAATTAGGTATGTAGTGTGGCCAGTGAATGAAACTCCAATGTCAGAAGAACTCGTGGATTTATTCTATGGTAACACTCAACTTAAATAACATGTATTGTTATATTAATAGGATAGGTAACCTAGTAAGGAACCTAGGGCGGACTGCGTGGCTATCGCACCCTGACGTTCTCCTAGCTTGCTAACACCTGAGGACTGCGGGGCTATCGCACAGATGCAGCGACCTGACTTTGAGCAGACTGCGGAGCTATCGTACTCATTGCCAGCTGGCTATCGAATGATTCTCTCCTTTTTTTTTTTTTTTTTAGCCCTATAAAGGGCACCCTCCGGAGGACATGGGGGAGGGAGGTGGTGAACGCTCATGCATAACAGCACGGGCCCGGCCGTGCTGCCAATGTGGGACTCGCAGAGTGCGCCTACCCACTAAACACCACCTTGGGGCTGGTTTGGTCCTAAGGACCCCTAAACCTACATCATGAGCGACCCCCCTCGAGGCCGAGGAGGGCGCACAATTCTCTCCGGGCGTGCGCCGGTTTATATACGATGCTCGCGTATAGCTGTGTGCGGGTTGTCGTGTGATCATAGTAGGACATCAATGTATTGTAGTTGCGTTCCATTCTATGCATACTGCCCTGCTAAGCGCAAAAGTTGTATCTGATAATTTTAGGTATTTTCACTTTTTTGCATATTTGGTAGGATGGCAACACTCCCGAGATGCCCACTAATCAACAGAGACCTATCTGTTCATTTTCTTACTCCAAATACAAGTTTAAGTTAGTCATATCTGCAGTTGGGTACCCTGTTGCTAAGGGTAAGATTAATTGAATGATACAGCAGAAAAAAGTCCGAACTGCAGTTTTTATTAATTTTTGTATAGAAAGGTGGAATACTAATAATGCCTAAAAATAAAACCAATTTTTAGCTACACAGTCAGAGTTTAATTAATTTAACCCAAACCATTAAGGTTGGCATTCACCGAAATACGTTTTTGTCTCTCCTGCAAAATTACAATTTTACAGATATGACTTTTGCGCTAAGCAGGGCAGCATACGTGTTACAGGTATACATTTATTACACATTAATATAAATAACTTAAAATCAGAAATATCTTCACACTTCGAATTATCATTTTGAACTATCCATGACAATTTCCACAATAATGTATACAATTGTACACATGTAATAGAAGTTGTCATGGATACATTAAAATTATATTTTAAGTGTATACCTACTTTTTCCGGTTGTTGTTATTTTACTCGTTATTTTAGATGAATTCAGTGATCATGACGAATACAGTCAAACTACTTACTACATTATATTGGGAAAATAATTACAACTGATTATGTAGGTTCTTGTTTTATTGCAGTAACCAACCATTTGTCTTTGACTGCATTCGTCATGATCACTGAATTCATCTAAAATAACGAGTAAAATAACTTAAACGGGATAAAGTAGGTATACACTTCAAATATCATTTTAATGTATCCATGAAAATTCCTATTACATGTGTACAATTGCATACATTATTATGGAAATTGTCATGGATAGTTCAAAATGATAATTCGAAGTGTGAAGATATTTCTGATTTTAAGTTATTTATATTAATGTGTAATAAATGTATACCTAATTTTGACACAGTTTAATGGTTACATAATTTAAGACAAATTTTCGTACACTTCTTTCTAGACTGTTTAAAGTTGAGATATTTTAGAAAATGTGACAGTGTATATATATTATTGCTCGTGACTGTACATACATACATAAGCTCACGCCTGTATCCCAGACGGGTAGGAAGAGACCAGGGACTGCTACGTTCCACGATCCTGACAAATCACTTTAGCTTCATTGACATTTATTAGTTTTTGCAATCACGCACGACGGTGCGTCGCACGAGCTTTTTGGAGTGCTTGAAAGTAAGTAAGTAAGCAAGTAAAAATGCGTTTATTGCGGTTAATAAATACAGCAGATTTGACAAAAATAAATTTTAAATTAGTCACAGTTTGCGACAAAATTTGTATGCTCTGCTCAGCATGTGCTGCCATAGACATGACATGCCTTTCGACGGCGCTGTTTTTCAGCACTCCTAACTAATTACACACATCTAATGTGTAATTCCTGGTGTACATACAATAAAGAATATTCTATTTTATTCTATTCTACAACATACATAAGCTCACGCCTGTATCCCAGAGGGGTAGAAAGAGAGCAGGGACTGCCACCTGCCATGATCCTGAGCAATCAATTTACCTTCATCGCCATTCATTAGTCGTTGCATGCACGCACGTCGGTTTCGGGTAATTTTTATCTTGCCTATTGTTAATATATCCCCTATTTGGGATTTTTTTATATGCCCTTTCCATCTATTATATATTATTATCTATCTATATAAATAAAATTCAAAGTCCTGACTGACTGATTCATTCACTCATCAACGCCTAGCCCAAGCCGTTGGACCTAGGAAGCTGAAATTTTGCACAAAGGGTCTATATATAATGTAGGAAAGGAATAAGACCGGATTTTTTGAAATTAGATTAGACTAAGGGGGCGAAAAGGGTTGCTAAAATTTGTATGGGAGATATAAAGAATGTGGTCTAATTTTCTTGAAACTTAAAATACATACTCTTCAACACAATTGATTGAACACGTGCTTCGCCGTTTTTCTATATTTAACCCTTAAAGGAGTGAACGGGGTTGCAAAGTTTTGAACTAAAGTCCACGCGGACGGAGTCGCGGGCGAAAGCTTGTATTCAGTAAAAAAAATCTAACATGAAAATATTGTATTGCTGTGCGTCACAATCGATGCAACGTTTTGATGTCCACCGTCTGGTTTTTGTACAGGCCAGTAGTAGAATGAAAACTCTGTTTTCTCTTGGGAATATTTGTACCTCTGGCCTAGTGGTTACACAAAGTACTTTTGGTCTGTTCGTCTCACTTTCACAGCCTTTTCGCTTGTCGCCGCAGCAGTCCCTATCGCAAACTTCGTCTTCGTGTGTGTACGACTGCGCGCGCGCAAGTAAGGCACACTTAGCGCAATTTTTTTTTCGTTCTCCCCACAATTACCATTACGCGTGTGTGTGTCTGTATGTACGTTCAAGTAAAAGTAGCCGATGTGTGGGTCAGGTTAACAGTAAAATTAATGAACGCTATGTCGACTATGTGCTTTATGCTGGCTCTTAAAAACTAATGGCCACTAACTCTTTTCTGGACGTTTTTGGAGTTGTATTTTTTTCTGGGTAACGGCTAAGTAGAAGTGCAGTAAATTTTATTTGGGGCGGATGTGGGTGCTGGCAGCGCTAAGGTTTCAGATGTTAAAACTATTGTAATTCTAGTAAATAAAATTCTACCTATGACCACGGCAAACTAGTTCCAACTGTAGTATTAATTAAGTTAATTTTACTTAACCACGCATAGGTAGTTAGAGTCTTTCATTGGTTTTGGAGTTTGTTTCAAGGCGATAAGGTTCATTTTAAAGATGTTCATTTACATCTAGTACACTATCTCTTGCTTAGGG
This sequence comes from Yponomeuta plumbellus, assembly GCA_947310845.1. Lineage (NCBI taxonomy): Eukaryota > Metazoa > Arthropoda > Insecta > Lepidoptera > Yponomeutidae > Yponomeuta > Yponomeuta plumbellus. The sequence continues at coordinate 12,351,338 of OX371216.1, read as the reverse complement.
GTTAAAGAAAAATCGTAGCAAAAACTTTTAGAATAAAAGTTGTTTTAAGTAAATAACAAATCCTATAATAACTAAGATTTTTAAGTAAATATTGAGTTGGATTAAATAAGTAAAATTAAAACAAGCTTAAAAGAGAGAGAGTAAAGAATAAAACTTTTGCTTCTAGACCCGAGCTTAAAAAGCTGTTTCTACCACAATTAATAGTGCAAACTCAAACTTCTGCCCTTTTCTTGCCTTTAAAGCTTGTAAAAAACGTTATCATAAAAATAAAACCTGACTGCTAAAAAGTCTGTGTGGTGTAATTCTATTGAATTGAAACTCCAGCTCTTGGATGTTTACATGTTTGTGATGTCGCTGTTTCTAGTTCCCACGACACAGGATATCCTATTGTGAGGCCAGAAGCAATGTATGTGCCTATATGTATATGTTTATGTTATGTTTATATTATAATAGATAATGCCACATAACAATGGTCTCTTACAGAGCTAAGAAACTAAAAATACAATTTTGAGTAATTAACTTAAGAGTGATGGTAACCCCACACTAAGCATAGACTGTATCGTGTGCATCATGACATGATCAGGTCATTAATTTTATAACCTCAACCTCGTCAGCGAGATCGAACTAATTTCTCAACTATCAATCTAAGAAAAAGGCAGCAGTCAGTATTGTCTAGTAGGTATCCGATTTTACTTTTATTTCATGAGAGCTGTACGCATTCAATAAAAGTTTCAAAGTTTCGGATGACTTTGACTAGGATGGCGATCAGTGTTGTCACTTTAGTGACTTTTTAGCCGTTAGAAAAGTTGTGGCTATGAAAAAAAAAATAGTAGCTTAATTTTTTAGCCACCACTTTTGTGTACCTAATAGATGTTATACCTACTTTTTTAGTCAATTTCTAAACCCAAGAAGTTAGCACCCATGTAGGTACTAACCTTTGGCAATATATGTGAAAATGCAATCCCAGGCGCGGCTACCGTCGGCGCCGGGGCATTTCCCAATAATATTCTTATAAATTAATCATTCGTAAAATTATTTGAATTACAACACTTTTTTTAATCGTTCGTAGCCTGGGCTTGCTGAGTGATCTTAAACGATCACTAAGGTTAAGCAACATAAGGCGTGTTCAGTCCATGGATGGGTCACCGTCTATGACTAACGCTAGTAGCACTTTTCCGAGCGGTTCCGTGCTTCGCAAGGCACGTTAAGCAGTTGGTGCCAGCTGCCGTCGATAGATGGCAGTTGTTAAGCCAAGTCAGAGACCTTAGGGCGGCTTGAAAACTTCTGACAGTATGACCAGCCACTAGTCTTTCAAGCCTCCACCAATCCGGACTTGGCCCCCGTGGTAGAGTATGGCCTATACCTTCCTCAGAGAAGAGACCCTTGCCCCTCGGTGGGGACATGATGGGTTGATGATGATGATAGCTTTTTTGCTTAGCTACTTTTGCCAACTCCGGCCAGACTTCATACTGTAGTATTACTAGAAATAGTATAATTTTTAAGTTACTTAAATTTTAAAAAATCGCATTTTGTGTGAAGACGTGACTTTGGCAGAATTCGTAGACATCGGCTGGTTGCTGTTTCAACAAGAAATAATAATAATAGCTTATTTACATAGGCAACACTGATCGCGATTATTTATTTATTTACTTACTTACAATTAATAAATATTGCAAACTAACATTACAGTGATTGCACCATGGGTCGCTCGTTTCCACAGCGAACGGCTTTCCACCATGTGGACCATCTCGAGTATTATGGCATGACACTAAATGATCACACTAAAAGATGTGGTCTTAAAAAAGAGTAATCAAAACATACAAGCATACACACTTGTGAAAAACATTACCCTCGCTTGCTATCGTAGTTGCGTAGAGACTGACGCCCTAAGAAAGTCTAGTTCAGGCGAGTAACCCTTTTTACTCGCATAATTACGAGGGCGAATCGACTTGACATCAACCTGTTACTAATTAGAATTACAAACGAGAACCCTGGATATGTAGATATTATTGCTGTAGAGTGGCGTTAGGATGCTTTGTATGAGGCAAATACATTAGAATCGTACGAGTCTATTCTGTAGCGAGAAAATCTAAAAGCGGAGCATAAACTGACGCCTGAAGTTTGTGAATTTATAATAGCAATACTGCTTTGCACTAGCCGTAAAGGAAATCTCGTGAGGGGATCTGAGTGTTTGAACTATTCAATTAGCACTTGAAATTGTCTATCCGCGGTGGGCGTGGTGTTTAAGCCCGTATGAAGCTCTCTGAGTGAAGGTCACCTGCAGTTATTGCTAAGTGCAAATGCATGACTAAATATTTCTGAATATTTCAATGTATGGCTATAGCTCTATAGCAACAATTGAAAATGCCATACAATAAACGTTTTTTTTTTTATTTTGATATCGGCAACAGGTAGAAAAATATTTAGTTATGCATTTGCAATTAGCAATAACTGCATAAACTGGTTTAATTTAACTGGTTAAATATTTAGGGGGCGCCCGCGTTACCTACTCAGGTAACCCGGGCGCCTCCTAACTATTTATTGTATTCTGTTTTTTATTATTTGCTGTTATAGCGGAAACAGAAATACATCACCTGTGAAAATTATAACTGTCTAACTATCACGGTTTATGAGATACAGCCTGGTGATAGACGGACAGACGGATGGACGGACAGCGGAGTCTCTGTAAAAGGGTCCGTTTTACCCTTTCGGAAAGTAACCCTAAGCATGATTTAAAGTAACACATACACTATGACTTTTTGAACGTCACAAGTAAATCTAGGGCTGACATTCAGAGGCGAAAACTAAGCAAATACTGGTCTCAAAATGTCAAAATCTCGTACTTAGAAATATTTCGTATTCAGAATCAAATCTTAGTAAGTTGAGTATGAAATGGTGCTTAGCTAAGTGTAAGTAGTCAATATCGGTGACTTTACGTGAACTTAGTTTTGGTTTGACGGCTTTTCTCTTAGCTAGGCTTCCGATCGACTATGAATACGAAAATTCGAGGTAGTCCAGTTTGCGCACCCGCCTAAATAGCACCTGCACAAATAGCACCTGGCCTAGTCCAGATTGGGCACCTATTGATATTTTTAGCAGAATAAATACATTTGAATTCACTAACAGCACTACCTTGAAAATTCCGGCGCTTTACTAAGTACGACTTTAGTTTGCTTTGCTAAGACTGCTCTAGGTGTAAACTTGCGATTCATCTCTGAATGTCACCCTGAGAGTCCGCTTATACATTTAATTTTATGAAGTAGAACAAATACGTCTCTACATTTCCCTCAAAGATTACCGAGAGGAATCACGTCAGTGGTTGTACCACTCATGTGTGTGCGTTACTCCTATGTGGGTGTGAATAAAAACAGACGCGTGCGCTGGTACTTAGCCACATAACAGATGAGTGTTGCCTTCTTCTTCTCTCGCGTTGGAGCCACAGCTGTCTCGCTCGCTCCTGTGGTAATTGTTTCACTGGTATATATGGCCCGTCTTCCGCTCGTAATCACGGTTGGAACATAAAGTTTGTATGAGATTCTACCTTACTTTAGTTTGTCGGTGTATTAGGAGGGCTTAAAACTAAAACTAGCTCATACGTTTGCTGTCAACGTTAAATTCTAAGTTTGTGTTTTTGTAGTAAAAAAATTCTGGAATCTAAAAGCAATAAACGCATTTTGAATGTGGTTTCATTTTTATTTTAAACAATTGAATTGGAAAATCCTATTTTTGTATGAAACCAATCCAGACTTGGCCCCCGTGGTGGAGTATGGCCTATACCTTCCTCAGGGAAGAGACCCGTGCCCCTTGGTGGGGACATAATGGGTTGATGATGTATGAAACGGTGGACTTCAAAAGCGATCCCATAGACTTAAAGTCAAGATTGGTAGATGGATATTATATTTATACTGTATTAGATTTATGGTGATTTGAGAAAAGATATTATGGTTAGAGTAGAGTCTTTTTTCGCTGCCATTTCCTCCACTACACTCGGCCCCAAAGGCAGCGGCTAACGTCATTTTATGTACATTGAAATTAAACAAACAGAATGTAAATTCTTTACGTTGAAATACATTTCTGATTTCTGATCTGTTGATGAGATCTTGAAGAAGTCGAAAGAGCTCTTCAACTTTCAAAGGCACATTTGAAGTGATTTGGATTTTATAGTGATTCGTGCATTTACTTTTGGAAAATACAATTTGAGGGAGTCCTAGTAATTGTCACAATATATCTCGAAATACCTATATTTGTTTAAGAAAGGGTGCAACGACTAATGAATATCGTAGAAGCAATAGTGATCTGTCCGTTCAGTGCATTAATGGGTGACCGTCTATGACTAACGCTTTTGGCATTTTTCCGAGCGGTTCCGTGCGTCGCAAGTCACGTTAAGCAGTTTGTGCCGGCTGCCGTCGATAGATGGCAGTCTTTAAGCCAAGTCAGAGGCCTTAGGGCGACTTGAAAACTTCTGACAGTAAGACCAGACTAGTCTTACAAGCCTCCACCAATCCAGACTTGACCCCCGTGGTGGAGTATGGCCTATACCTTCCTTATAGAAGAAACCCGTGCCCCATCGGTGAGGATATAATGGGTGGATGATGATGATGAATAGTGATCTGTCTGGGTCGTGGTAAGCGGCAGTCCCTAGTCTCTGCCTACTCCTCTGGGTTGCTGGCGTGTGTATGTATGTTATGTTTAGAAATGAGCACCATTTTTCTTTTTGAAATATCGTACATACATACTCGTATCACAGTATCGGGCGGGGCATATATCACGCAGAACTGATGGCCGATGGGGCTGAAAAGTTTTCGAATGCGCAGCGTAGGACGACCAGCCACAAGATGGACAGACGATCCCACCTTAGTGGCAGGAAGCCGCTGGATGCAAGCCGCTTCCAACTGGTTTTTTTTGAAATCCATGGAGGAGGCCTATGTCCAGCAGTGGACTTCTTATGGCTGAATGATGATGATGATGATGAAATATCGTAATTACGTTGAACGAGGCTAACTTTGAAATTGACAATGGCTGACTACTTTTACATAACAACAGAGTTTCCTAAGAGCTTAATTAAAACTATGTGCGTATGTGTGTTTAGAAGCAGATGGTGGCATGATAAGTGTATTTTAATTGCGATGCAATATGATTTCGTACTTTTTGAACAGCTAATTACTTACTTATTAATGAAGTTTGTTTTCACTTCAGTGAAATTTAATTTATTAGTCCGTTCCTGATTATAATAACTTACAAGGGAAAAGAGGCCCACGCTTATAATTACTATTATTAAAAGAAATAATAGCATAGGTGAGCTAAGTGGTACTCAGCATTTTCTGCCATCCAACCTAAGGTTTGTAGATAGCATTAAATGATAGTGTGATTTACTACATTTTTTTTTATATTATGAAAACAAAAAGTGCCTATACGTGTATACCTATAATACTGTACTCGTATTAATTAAATACAAAATATGAATCACATAAAATTTACGAACAAAAATAATTGTTAGTGTTAGTGTATATTAATCTTTTTTTTTGGTGAAATTTTATATATACATTCGGTAGGTCTGCGAAAAGATTGTTATCTATTTTTCATAGACCTAAGGAAAAAACCCGTTATTAATATTTACTGTTGACCCGTTGGCCGAATCAGCTAGTCAATATTATATTTTCTACTTATTGCTAACATATTGTATGCAATGTATAAATTGTAAATACTATGTTAATTAAACTATTAGGTATGTTAATGAATGTATATGGTAAAATTAGAGCGAAAATGCTTACAAAATAATAATAAATAAATCCTACATATCAAATTTCAAGTCATAGTTTGTGAAAGTTCTATTCCTGGTGTACATACAATAAACAATATTCTATTCTATTTTATTCATTGCGTCGCCAATCTTTCAACTTTTGAATCTGTGCATTAATCGACAATTTAACTAGAATGTCATAGTAAACCATCATTGTAATTCTATAGCAATAGGGTCCACAGAAAGTCACTCAAATACGCTACAACTTAAGCAAGTTCAGATAGAAGATAGAGCGTGGTCCGGGAACCGAACCCGGTCCTCGTGGCCCTTTGTTTCCTGCCAAGTAATAATCATGCCTCAGCCTGTCCCTTGTGTTGGCCGTTACGCGGCGGTTGTGAGAGCGTCTTGGTCGCGCTCCGCCGCGCCGCGGGGTTGCGGCGGTAGGGATGCGCCGGAGTCGATTGAGCTGCGCGGGAGTTGGTGTCGATAAATTACAACACCACCAGGAATTACCCATGAAATTAGAGATCCATTTTACCAATTTGAATCCACCACGGCTAAAGATGATATAGACATAATATGTCTAAGACATAGCGCGCGTTTAGTTCATAGATGGGTGACTGGCTATGACTAACGCTAGTGGCATTTTTCCGAGTGGTTCCGTGCTTTGCAAGGCACGTTAAGCAGTTGGTGCTGACTGCCGTCGATAGATGACCGATATATGTATGATAGAGAGCCATGCCCCTCGGTGGGGCCATAATGGGTTGATGATGGGTTTAGATTGAAAATGTACATACCACCCACATGTTGTCTGTCTATTGTTATTATGTAGATAAACCTTTACATCATTACGTCAAGGAAAATCTTCACGTCCATTCATTCTCTCAGATTTAAAGAGGGGGAACGGGTTTCATCACGACGACCGCGGATTGGCTAACTCAAACGATGAGGAACGTGAACATATAACACACTTCCTGGTAAACAGACATGAGTTTATGAGACATGAGTACCTTGATACAAAACAACAATTTTGTGGGAACTTGGAGACATGAAACTATAAATGAGTAAAGTTTTAGTTTTACTCCACAACAAAAACCAAAAATAAATACTATCGATTGATGTTTACAAGCAAATCTACTAGTCTTTCCTGCACAACTATCGATAGTTTCACCATCACTCCTCGACCCATCCCTAGCATCCTTCGACGGAAGTACTATAATTGTGGCGCGTCTTTCCCCCCCGTGCAATGATGAGCTTTTTAATGTCCGTTTGAAATGTTACCGGCCGCGGTAGCTTCACGCTGTTGGCGGGAAATGGTGAGCCAGGGGCGTGGTATCATAGAACTACAATTCATGATATCTAAATAAAAATGCGAGTGGAAGAGCTGAGGATACCCGAAGGGGACATACTAATCTATTATTTAGGAAAGACAAATCATGAAAAAGAAGAAACATTGATTATGTTGAAAAGAATCTAACAAAAATGCTCCACATTTATTCTTTTCAAGACAGTTTTATTTTAATTAATAAAGTTTTTAACTTAAGAATTATCACTCATGAATGTGCTGAGCAATACACACAAATGTCCTCTAAATACCATTAACATTAATCTGCTGTTGAACACTTTCTTCATCATCAACCGAGGGGAACGGGTTTCTTCCCTGAGGAAGGTATAGGCTGCCCCGGCAAACTTTGTTTCACCAAATTTTTTTTTGACTTAGGGCTATGTAAAATAGATAACAACCTATTCTCAAACCTACTGAATATAGGTACATTGTAAAGTTTCATGAAAATCGGTGAACCCGTTCCGGAGGAGTATGCGCACTAACATTGAGACATGAGAATTTTATATCTATACTAGCTGCCCCGGCAAACGTTGTTTTGCCAGATATGGGTATGAAAAATAGATTTGAAAAAAATACAATTTCATCAAAATCGGTCAAGCCGTTTCGGAGGAGTTTACGCACTAACATTGTGATACGAGAATTCTATATATTAGAAGAAAGATTTATAAAAATGAATAAGTGTTTTTTGTCTCACTAAAACTCAAGAAGGGCTGGACCAATTTGGCTGATTTTTGGTTTTTTATATTTGTGGAACTCCATGGAAGGTTCAAACGGTGAGAATGAAAACTTTGGCGTTACGAAGTTTGCCGGGACAGCTAGTTGGAGATAAAAGAGCAAATCTTGAGAACAGTTAAACCAATTTCGCTAATTATTTTTTTAGAATATTCCTTGAAGTACGACGATGGCTCTTACAGAGAGAAACATTTACAAAATCGCCTAAAAGGAGAAGATTGAAATGGTGAGAAAGTATGGAAAAAAACTAAAAATTTGACGGTACGAAGTTAGCCGGGACAGCTATTAGTTTATTATAAAATCAGTGCACATAACAAATAATGCAACAATAACAAATAAATCCAAAAATAATACGAAACAAAAAACGAGAAGAAAATAAGGGTCACGGCGTGTCACTGCTGTTATAAATGGCAGGAGTCAGCAGTATGCTGATGAAGAAACTGATGAAAAAACCTTCAGTGCTGATTTTGTCAGTGACACATTATACGCATTATATTATGTAGTACCTGGGTGACCGGTACTTTTTTTGTAATATAAAATTAAAATAATCCTTTTTCAACAAAAAGATAACTTGGAAAAAAAACATCATGACTCGAACCGGGTCTCTTGAAATCGGTCCAAAACGGGTCGCCCGTTTTCCCATCAGAACTATCTCAACCTTGCAGATGGACGCGAAATTTACCTCTGTATGTTATTATAGCAAATTTCAATTGCCTTAAAACACGGTTGAAACAACGTTTTCTAGAAATGTAACCTAGTTAGATCAATTAAACGCCCCCGAAAGCATCTGTCTACAAAATTTCGTGAAAATCGTTGGAGCCGTTTCCGAGATTCTGATTATATATAAATATATATATATACAAGAATTGCTCGTTTAAAGAGATTAGATAGATAGATTGATAGATATTGCAGGACTGTCTTAATTTTTAATTCCAGTATGTTTGTCATACGTATTGCGTATACGTATGTATTTATGTATTATATACGTTTATTTATGTATTATAAATCATTATGTATATATTTATCATCTACTTCTATAAGTATTGCCCCTCTATTTCTAGTATTTCTGTATTTTGCACTACCCAGCCACTATCCACAAACCAAAGGTTGACTGGTATAAAATGCTATTTAGAATTAATACGCCTTTGTACCAGACACGTGTTTTGTGCAATAAATAATTTAATAATAATAATAATAATAATAAAGACTTAGAAAGGATTTTGTATCTTGGTCCATTATAATTAGAATAATTCTTCTTATAATATTTGTCAGTTTCTGAGCTGAGAATGTTCACTAAGTAAATACTTAACTGTAGTGCTGTCTCGTCAAATTTCTCGAAAAAGAGCGTGACAGTACGTTACTTAGCTATTTACTTAGTGCAAATTCTCAACTCTGAAACCCACCCTAACTCAAGAAGCTTCATCTCAAACAAAAACTAATAAACACGCCCACTCACAGATACACATACACACCCTTTATACACACGCTCTCAAATACACAAAGTGTTACTGTGATATGAAATAAATATTTTATTTAATTATTTATGTTTTAGTTTCGGGTTTTCTTGCTAAGTATGATCTATAATTGACATTGTAATGTCATTGTAAAAGTCATTGTCCTAAATTGTTGTCAATTTGTTAGTTATTGTTAGTTACAAATGATATTTAGTTTAAAAGGTATAAGGACAGTGAACATAATGCTGCAATTCTACATCAATAATATTAACTGTTTGTTTGTACAGCAACACCATTCGCTGATAAATCGTGCCCGGATAACGGCGTCAGGTTTGCCACTTGTCACGTTTGGGACCTTATAAACTCGGCAAAACGTGGGCCCCGTTCTAGTGATTGGTGCCTCTGCCTACCTCCTCGGGGATAACGGGCGTGAGTTTATTTATTTTTTATTATTATTATTTATAATATTAACTACTTTCAACTTTTTTCGAACATATCCGCTAGATTCCTTGATGATATAACAAGAGAAAACTATCATAGACTTTTAGAAGCCTTATTTTATGGTGACCTCTTCCATCATACAATACCAACAGCGAGCGGGTGACTAGAATTTAACACGTGTCAGTACTGGGTAGTTGCTGTGTCTCATAAAATAAGTGTAAATCTTGTTTTTTTTAATCTGTATCTCTGAAAAGTCTAGCTCCTCCGTTCGGTCTGGATTCCAGACGCAATAATTAGGCAATTAGTCTGTAACGAGGTGCTGCGCGCGTGCGCTGCTAGCTGGCTCTTTATTGTACCTAAGACCAGCGGTGCTCAAACTTTTGGACATAATAAACTCGTTTGATTATTGTACTTGACAGTTTGTAAATTTTTCTGTGTTTCAATTTATTTATTTATTTCTTCACAAAGTATATGTTTTTGAATACAGTACGTGCTGAAGTGATCAGATTTTATTATCGATTGCTGTGTAGATGAGAAGAGGCAGTATCACAAAATCGTTTAAGACACCTAAACAGACGTCACGTCATATAGAGTAGATAAACTGACATATACATACATAAACTAACATGCTACAAAATAGACAAATGATTATTATAGCAAATAAGAAATTACATAAATGGTATACAAAGGATAGATAATAAAATAATAGTACTTAATAATAACTTATCACGGACAGGACTATTCTCGCAAAAAAGCCTGATATTGTGGTGGTGGACCGGGCGCAGAATAGGGCGTTTTTGGTAGACATCACTGTCCCATATGATGAGAACCTCGTGAAAGCCGAAACAGATAAGAAAACCAATTATATTATTATGGACCTGGCGCACGAGGTTACCGACATGTGGGGGGTGGTGTCGGCCGAAATCATTTCTATAGTCCTGTCCGCGAATGGGTTAGTTCCAACCAGTCTCGCTAATCATCTGAGGCGGTTGGAACTCCGTGTTGGCCATCATGCAGAAGTCAGTGCTGCTTGATACAGCCCGAATAGTCCGACGTTTTCTCTCGCTGTCACCCTGACCTCCGGCCGCTTGGACTCATCAGCCGGAGGGCGTCCGTCTGGCCACTTTGGTCAGACAAGACCATTACCTCTTTTTGCCACATAATAATAATAATGATTTTTTGTCAGAAGAGTCAGACACGAGCAACCGACGACGCGAGCTCCGTCTTTGCTCACCATGATTAAGCTCTCCGAACCTGGTCGGACTCTTCAGACAAAAAGTCAAGTAAGTGTATCCGGAATAAAGTTGATAATGTCTTGCTTGCGAAAGTTTTACTTCAATTTCAACTTTATCTGTCAAGACCGTCTTGACTTGGACAACTGCTGGACAACTTACTCTTGGACAAGAATGTGTTGTCCAGTAAGAAGTGTTTCGTTTTTTCCTTTTGAGTTACGGAAAAAAATGACCTTGGAATGGGTAGCCCCTGTATTACGCATACGAAAATCAGAGCGGCTCTGGTCACCTAACTGTCAAATTTCTATGGAATTTGGTTATGGAACCCCTGGTTTCTCAAACGTTAACAGTCTGTTAATCTACTGTTAACAGCTGTCACTTGGTTTTTTATATGAACTTTTGACAACTGTCGGCTGTTAACAATATCTTAACAGACTGTTAGCGTTATCTATAGATTTGGTGCTCAAAATTGGGCCCCAAAACTTTGAGAAACGCCGACGTACAAAAGTCAGTTACGACAACCAGCCGTTACAATTTAGATCACACTATCTTCCGTTAGAGCGGGACAGGGTTACACCACCTGCCACGAGTTGGAGAGGGACAGCCATAATTTCCACCTGTCTCTGCGATGGCATCACTTTTTTGTGAAACTAGCACTTTACTTCGGCTTTGGTCGTTGATTGGATTCTTGTCTTTGTTTAGGATAGAAGAGGATGTAACGAATACCTACATTACAATAAAGAATACTCTACCTATATATCTAATTACACTATAAATAAACTGCTAAACTGAAAACTAATAATAGTTCAACTAAAATTATATCACATAACTTCCACTCTATTGGTTTAAGCATTAAATTAGACGAAAATTTGACAGTTTGGAAAAGGTTTAATTAGACAACTCCATTCAATGGAAGTGATACGTAGTGCCGCCCCTCATCAGCAACGCAATGTATACGTCGTGACATACATAAGCTCACGCTTGTATCCCAGACGGGTAGGCAGAGAATAGGGACTGCCACCTGCCACGATCCTGACAGATTAGTTTCGCCTCATCGACATTCACTAGTCGTTGCATGCATGTCGGTTTCGGTTGCATTGTTTTAATGAATTACGAATCGTAATTTTACGAAACGTAGTTCTGGTGTCTTTTATTGAGTCATAGTTTCTGTAAATAAGGGCCTTGCCTCACCGGGACGCCATGGCCACGTCCCCAGCGACCGTATGGTGCCTAACTCACTTGGCGACGGTCTGGCAACGTCGCCATTCAATACAAACTGCTTGGATACGTAGCTGGCGACGTCGCCATGACGTCCTAGTGAGGCAGGGCTCTTAAAAATTGACGAGCAAACAAACATTCCCTTACTTCCATAGTATTACGAATAATAAGTTTTCTGTTGTTTTTTTTTCTATTATAATCGTGATGGTGAAATATTGGACTCGGTTGTAACTATGTCTTTGGTCTTGATGTAATTTTGTTAATTTCGCAACGGAATTGCATGTTTCTTGAAAATAATAATATCTTATCTTTAATATATAAAAATCTCGTGTCTCAATGTTAGTGCGCATACTCCCTCCAAACGGCTTAGCCGATTTCGATGAAATTTTATATATAAATTTGGTAGATCTGAGAATAGGTTGTTATCTATTTTTCATACCACTTTTTGGCAAAACAACGTTTGCGGGATCAGCTATATCAAAGTAGATTTGTTTTTGTGTATAATATTACTAGCTGTCCCGGCAAACGTTGTATTGGCAGATAGGGGTATAAAAAGTAGATAATAACATATTCTTTAATCTACCGAATATACATGTAAAGTTTCATGAAAATCGGTGAAGCCGATTTGTGGAGTTTTGTGTGGAGTGGAGTTTTTTTTCGCTGCCTTTTTCTCCACTACAGACGGCCCCAAAGCAGCGGCTAACATTATACATAACTGTATGTACATTGACAATCAACAAGCAGAACGTAAACTCTTTACGTTGAAATAAATTTTTGATTTCTGATTTCTGATTTCTGCCGTTTCGGAGGAGTATGCGCACTAACATTGAATCATGAGAATTTTATATATTAGACTGGCTGCCCCGGCAAACGTTATTTTGCCAGAGAGGGTATAAAAAATAGATAAAAAGCTATTCTCAGATGTACTGGTTGTATATATAAAATTTCATGGAAATCGGCCAAGCCGTTGCGGAGGAGTATGCGCACTAACATCGAGACACGAGAATTTTATATATTAGATATGTCCAGCAGGGCGGGCACAGGCCTTCTCTCAGAGAGAGAGAGAGAGAGTATGGGCTTATCACGGCGCGTGTCTACCGCAGATTGGCGATTTCAAGCGGTGAGGTATGAGAAAGCAGTGGTGTCCTAGGGTTTAGAACAATGGACTCGGAGGCAGGAGACCCAGGTTCGACCCCCAGAGCCGGCATATACCTGTGAATTGTATATCTAAGTTATGTACATTCGTGAAGTTATAGTAACAACTTTCTGTGTCCCGCAGTGCTACCCGCGGTTTATTGGGAAAAATAAGTTGTGTATTAGCAGTACAAATAATAACTATTCACATTTTTAAAATAATTTAAAAGAGCATCGGAAAGATCAACTTACAAAATTTTATTTTCATCGATTTTTCAATAGGAATTAAATATTGTCCCTCAGAAAAACGTAGTCTATGTGTCAATCCAGGGTGTCAGCTAACTTCATACGAAATTTTATGTCTGTCTATACGTGAAGAAGTAACAAACATACACACTCACACACTTACAAACTTTCACCTTTACAATATTAGTGTGGCCTTTATAAGAGAGATATAAAGAAACTAGACGTCTTTCACATGAAGTGCCTTCGAACTATCTTAAGGATAACCTGGGAGGACCGAGTGCCAAACACCGAAGTCTTAAGACGGACACAAATGCGGGGCATGGAGGCTATGCTAATGACAGCTCAGTTAAAGTGGTGCGGCCACGTGGCGCGCATGGAAGACTACCGACTGCCTAAGGCCGTTTTCTATTCCCAGCTGTCAAACGGTGCACGTAAAGTCGGTGGACAGCACCTCCGCTACAAGGACGTCCTTAAAAGGCACCTAACAGCTGCCGGCATTCCTCCCGACAGCTGGGAAAAAGCCGCTCGTAGACGCAGCGAGTGGCGCTCCACCATCTACAAACAAGTGAGGGATTACGAAGATGCGCGGCTCCAGACTCTCGACTCCAACCGACTGAAGCGAAAAACCCTTCCGAAGCCCACTTACTCGTATACGTACAATGACCGCGGTGAACTTCACTGCGGCCAATGTAACCGAACCTTCAAAAATAAGCTGGGCTTCGTAAGTCACATCAGAGCCCACCGTCGCAGAAGTCCTACCAATTCTTGAGGTCGCCGTCGTCGGATTACGACGAGGAGGACATCATCATAATTAGTGTAATACAATTCACCAACACTATGAAGGAAAACATTGTGCGGAAACCTGAGTATCTGAACTATTCAATACCTAATCACTTGAAATTGCCAATCCGCAGTGGGCACGCGTGATGATCAAAGCCCTCTCTGAGAGAGGCCTGTACTCTAATAGTGGGGCGTATATAGGGTGATTCATCACCATCATCACCCCATTATGTCCCCACTGAGGGGCACGGGTCTCTCTCCGGAGGAAGGTATAGGCCATACTCTACCACGGGGGCCAAGTCCAGATTGGTGGAGGCTTGTAAGACTAGTGGCTGGTCGATTAGCGTGATTACAAATGTATAAATAGGTACGGTACAGTCGACAGCACGTCAATCTTCACATTTTAGTTGCGAAGTCGCCCGTAATGCAACGTAGTACAGTGCATGGGTGTATACCATGATGTGCTGTCGACTGTACCTTAGAAACTCAGGTTTCTTCACGATATATTTTTTTTAATTTGATAAAATAAACCTAATCAGAAAATGATATAGCTTTTTTGGTTGATATTTTGTCTAGAGTTTATTACAACCTTGTAACAGCTGTTAGGCACTGGCTGAAAACCAGCGCTGAGGGCCTACACCCTCAGCATTATGCTGAGTCAGCTGCCTTTTGCAGCAGCGGTTACACACCGCCAAAAATCTGTATTTCTGTATGTATGTTTGTATGTTATCTTTGATGTTTTCTTCTCGTTTGTATTTCCGTTGTGTGTGACTGTTGGTGCACTAAACGTTTCTCTTTCTTTCTTTCTTTCTCTGTTAGTGTTACTAGAATAATAAATAAAGAAATTGAACAATTCATATGAAAAATAAAAGAAATCTAGTTTATTGATGTCATTAATTACCCATATATAAAATTTTAATCAGATGAAGTCAGAAAAAGAAATTGAAAACTAGATTGAAGCAAAAGAAAGCGCGCGAGCGAGCGTTGATGTCTATTACTTGGAAGAAAGTTTCCTTGAAACGGTTTTGTTTTCACGAAAGCATTTTTTTAAGTTAATGCTTAATAACTTAACAGACACTTAATAAAACAGGTTATCTTGTTGTGAGCAAAGTCAGAGGCCTTAGGGCAGCTCGAAAACTTAGACCGGCCACTAGTCTTACAAGCCTCCACCAATCCGGACTTGGCCCCCGTGGTGGAGTATGGCCTATACCTTCCTCAGGGAAGAGACCCGTGCCCCTCGTTGGGAACGTAGTAGGTTGATGATGATGAATTAAAAAAAACCACTTTTATTTCCTTTCTTGAAATTATTAACCAACTTTAGCTTTTATTTTGTATCCTAGACAAAATTTCTACGACTATAAATGCCTGCCTCGTTAGTGTAGCCTACAAAGACTAAGCTCGTGGATTCGATCCCCACTGTGGGCCGCCGGGCATTTGTACAAATGGCCTCAGTCTGGGTGTTTTTCGATGTTTGTAATGTCCTTGTCTGGTTACCATAGCACAAGGTATCCTAGTTTGGGACCAGGTCAAGTGGTTGTGTTGTGTGGAAGTTATTATAATTATAAATCTATACATACATATAGTTGCATTTGCATAGTAAGACAGAATGAATATTTTGTAAACCAGGAATTGCAAATGAGTACAATATAACAGTACAGTACGATACTGAAGTATTGGTCAGTATTTATGAACTTGTAGTTGCAATACTAGGTGATGAAAACATCGTGAGAGATCTGAGATATTATTATGTGTGTGGTTGACCAAAAAGGGACCTCAAGGGAAAATAATTGATTTCGAGAAAATCGCGTTTGAAGTTTCGGGTGTAGAGAGGTTTCGACTCGGCTCCGCTCACAAAAAAAATAGTAAAAAAATTACCAAGGCACCTAAAAATATTCTGATTAGACCAAAACAAAGTTTTAATACCATAGATTAAAAAAATCAAATAAAAAAAATAACGGTTTCCAATCCCTCCTGTTTTTGAACATTGATTGAATTACCAATCAATGGTGGGCTCTCTCTGAGCGAAGACCTCGAAGAAAAGAAAAAAGGACGTATATAAGCTACATCATAAAATGAAACCTATAATAGACTGGTGAAGTGACCACTCAGACAATACACTGCCTTAGACATATTTTTCAATTCACATTATAACCAAGCAAAGTAAATTAAAAGGCACGAACATCCTCAAAACCCCAAAAGCCTCGCATTAACAAAAACTGGAAGCAAAATCACGACCGAACTCGAAATCACACACGCTTTACATAAGGACCCTTATGTAAAGACGTGTCCATACGTGTGTGTAGGCTGTATGTAAAAACCTGTATAGTAAGGAACATGGGCTGCGCCGGCGCCGCCGATTTTGTTCCACTCAGCCGCATTTGTGCTCAGACCCTTAGCGCGGACGGACGTCACCGCGCGCGGTTCAAAAATAGAACTCTGTCATTTGATTTTTGTATTTGTATTTGAAAAGTGGCCAGTGCTGAAACTTCCTCCACATGTAAACTCTTTCGAAAGTGACCAGTTGAAGTGTTGTTCCGAGTAGAAAGTTCTGGATACTTTTCGTGAAATAATAGAAAAAGAATTCAGTTACGTGATTTGGCTGTTCGTTCGTAATTTTCCGGTCGAGGTATGTGTTTCTTTTTTGCTGTTCAGTTGTTGTTGTATTATTTGTCGAGTTTTGCTGCATTTTCACCTGTTATTCGATGCGTTTTTTTACGTTTAGATAAGTAAAATTACCTGAAAAGTTTCTCGCGAAACATTATTATTCTTACTACACATAAATTAGTCGATTGTAAAACTCTTTATCTTGTTACAAATAACACTAGAGCTAATGTTTAAATTGCGTCGCATTTTTAAAAGTTACATCATTTAAGTTTCTTATAGGGCATAGTTAGTATTGGCTAGTAAGAAATCTACTTGAAAGCTTTTCCTGAAACTTGAAATATTCAGATTCATTTGAAATCTTACCTACTAACGTTAGGCAGTTCATACATAGTATTCTTTATCAATCAATTATACCATTTTCAGAGCCATATGCCCACCTTGAATACCTTAAACTCACGACCTAAGACTCAGCACAGGAAAATAGCACAAAAATATCCGTCGGACTTCAATAAAGGCCCCTATTTTATGACGTCATATCATAATCACACTGATTCGGATTTGGCCCCCGTGGACCAATCCGGACTTGGCCCCCGTGGTAAAGTATGGCCTATACCTTCCTCAGGGAAGAGACCCGTGCCCCTCGGCGGGGACATAATGGGTCGATGATGATCATAACCACCCAGATCCTCATTCACACCACCAAAACAACGCTCAAAACTGTGACATAACCTCCTTTGAGTCTCAAACGCAAGTGAAAACCTCCACTTTTTCCCGCCGCCTCAAGTGTGGGAACCACATTATCGCGAGGGGTCTAGGTTACATAGAGGCTTTGTTTCGGTACGTTTGTGAGAGCTTTTATGCGGGTGGTGTTAGATAATAGTCATAATGTGACGTGAACTACGCGCTTAGCTCGCCAAGAGGAAGTTTTCTTGGGCGTGTATGTCAATTTTATGCCGGTACCAATGTAGTAGTGTAGGACGCCCTCCGACCAGGTGGGATGACGATCTGCGAAAAACTGCAGGCAGATGCTGGATGCGGCAAGCTGAAGACAGGGCGCTATGGCGCTCATCAGGGGAGGACTATGTCCAGCAGTGGACTAATATAGCCTGATGATTTACCAATGTGTCTCAAAGCGGCTTGGTTATCTTGTAACTATTGGCTTAAAGTCAGTTCTGAATTGACAATTTGACTAAGTAATAGTTACTTAGTTGATTTGAAAAAAGATGGTCAGGGAGGTTTTTTCCACTGCCCTTTATCTCCACTACCTTCGGCCCCAAAGCAGCGCCTAACGTTGTAAGTACATACAACAATATACAACAAACCTTGCCTAGTTTTGACATCAGGAATTTATTATTTGTGTATAAGCCTTGTATCTTAAAGTCGAAAATGTACTCTACATTTTGTTATTGTACCATAACTGTGTATCTCGGTTTTTGATTAAATAAATCTTATCTTTTGATTAAATAAATCTTATCTTAACATTTTCCGTGAAAAAATAAAGACATTGACATTCGACAAACAGAATATAAATTCTTTACACTAAAAATAAATTTCTGATTTATGAATACTATAGGACAGTTTTTGAATTGAGAATTTCGCTCAGTAACTATCTAACTGTAGTGCTATCTCGTCAAATTTCTCAGAAAAAAGGTGACAGAACGTTACTTAAGTATTTACAAAGTGAAATACTAAATGCAGAAACCATCCCGTAGTATTTAAGATAAATTGAGATGTTGGTTAGGGACTTGGTAGGCCTATTTTGTCTGCATTTATCGTAATGAAAGCTGTTACCGTGTTATTTGTAAAAATTTGTAAAAAATCAATCCCACTAAAAGAATCTTAAGACGGAGATAATGCTGATTTATCACAGGAATTCCTCTTATAAACCAGAATTAACTCCGTCTTAACCCTAGAAAGATAATCTTATTTAGATGTACGGAAAAGATAATCATACGTCAAAATGACTCCTTAGTTTAAAATGGCTATTATTTCAAAGATTATGTACTTAATTTGATAAACTATGGTGTCTATGTATTTCTAATATCAGTTTAAATAAAAATACATTATAATTATATATAAGTACTGCTTATTAATTATTTAAAAAAGTAACGACACATAATGGCCTTCATTTTAAGGTAACAAAATATAGGAACTTCTCATAGAATTATGAAATCACATTTTTAGACTAATCAGTCATTTCTAGTAATACTGTCAGTTTGAAACAATAGACTATAGGTTTTCAAAACTTAAATCTACGGAGATCGATTTGATGCAGACGACGAGAATCTGTAGATGGTGGTACTTGTTCAGCATTTCCTTCAGGTGGTAGACTGGATGCTGTTAACTCTTGGTCCCTCTCCTCATCGACAATTGCCTCCTCAACGTCACTCTGCATGTCGATTTAGCTCAGATGGTCCTCGAGCTCACTTTCAGTGTCGGCAGATGAAAGATATTCATCGCTCACTAAAAGAGCCGCCAGGATGCTTTCGTCTTGTAAATTCCTTCTTGTAAAGATTTTTCATTGCAACCGGATATTCTATTATATTTATAAATATAAAATAAAGGTAAAACTGTCGCTAAAACAAAGAAAAGTTACCAAAAAGAACCCAAAAATCCTAAATGTCACGTAAAAGATAATCATACGTCATTTTGACTCCTCATAGGAATCGCTCATAGCCTGGGCTGCCTGCGTGATCTTAAACGATCACTAAGGTTAAGCAACATACGACGCGTTCAGTCCATGGATGGGTCACCGTCTATGACTAACGCTAGTGGCATTTTTCCGAGCGGTTCCGTGCTTCGCAAGGCACGTTAAGCAGTTGGTGCCGGCTGCCGTCGATAGATGGCAGTCGTTAAGCCAAGTCAGAGGCCTTAGGGCGGCTTGAAAACTTCTGGCAGTAAGACCAGCCAGACTAAGTCTAGTCTTACAAACCTCCACCAATCCGGACTTGGCCCCCGTGGTGGAGTATGGCCTATACCTTCCTCAGGGAAGAGACCCGTGCTCCTTGGTGGGGACATAATGGGTTGATGATGATGATTTTGACTCCAACACCTGTTGTATTTCGAAAACGGGAAAACTTACTTCGGTGCCGCGACCACCAGTCGATAGCTCTGCCCGGCGACGGAAATTTCCGTAAAGCACTGCGCCGGATTCGCACGAATTAAAGAGAGACAGCAATATTTCGAAACACACGGAGTCATTTTGACGTAGATTTTCTAAGAGTGTTTTCCGTCTTTTTATAAATAAAACTGTAATAACTTATTTGCCGCTATTTTGTGGAAGGAGAGTAGTAGGAAAATTAAAAAACATTTTGGCTTGACGAGAAAGAACTTGTTGTAGGCTTTGCTTATGGATTTGAAGTACGAAGAAAAGACTATAAAATTAAATGTTTTCTAACGTTTATTGGTAATAAAAAATGCATTTTAACAAAAACTACAATTTCCCATAGAATTAATATAATGTTTAATACTCTATATCTAGTACCAATTTCATTTAGTTCGATGTTATTATATTTAATGCTGGGCACTATGATGTATTGTAAAAAATAAAGTCAAATTCAAATATTTTATTCATGATAAAAACAAAATGTTTGCATTATGAACAATTAACAGATTATATGGAGAAAAAAAGCTAACAAAAAAACTCCACATTTAATCTTTTAAAAATCGTTTCAGCTTAATTAAAACACCTTCAAAGTCAAAGGTAAGATTTGATAATACCAATTTTTTTAAAGCAATTGTTACTGCTAATTATAAGCCATGTCTAAGCCCACAATAAACATTCTTCATTTTTTATCCTTTTTGAAAGGATCCCATACAAAATGCTCAGCAAAATACCTAACTAGGAAATTTCGAACAAAGTCTAGTGCTAAAATCATTTACATTCAAAATGTATGACTTGACTGTCAGTTTGCAAAGTATACGTTTCACCCAATTGATGACAATCCGGCTGCATAGACACGTTTTTATATAATTCAGTTCTCTTGCATTTCGGTGCCAACTTCTATTGAATACAATTTGTTGGGTGCCGCGCGGCGCGGCGGCTCGGCGCAATGAATGTTTTTAGAATAGAAGGGACATGGTATTGAAAAATCTAGTTAGATTTTTTTTACCGATTCTTACTGAATTTTTAAGTTAAATGTCAGCCAGCAATTTGAAAAGAAAATGTTCGGAGCAAATTAAAAAAAAACATGGCATGCAAATAAAATATTTAGGAGGAAATACATTTTTTTTGTCATTTTTATTTTTATGCGGTCATGAAATCTAATCCGTTTGATTTTTCGGATTTTCCATACTTTCAATAGTAGGTACTTACTAAATAGTAAGTAAGTAATTATTTATGTTAAAAAGACCATTTTAATTTAAAAAAAAAACAAAACTAAACAAAAAAAAAAAAAACAAAACAAATGTATTGGTAAAATAAAACGACCACCAATACGCTGGCATTTCATCCATTTGTCACATCTATAGTTTTGTGTATGGGGCATAAATCTTATTGTCTCAATGAAAAATTTAGCGTTAACATAATGTTGTTGTTTTGTAATGCAAGTGACTATTGTATCTTACTACAGTAATAATAAAAAAAATAGTTAACTAAATAAAAAAAATGCAAGAACACATGTTTGTTTTATTTCATTTTATTTATTAGGCCTACCAACAAGATATACACCAATACATTTACGATAGACAATAGACTAAAAATAAGTGTTAAAATATAAATAAAAATCTCTAAATTTATCGAATCCTTGTTCAATGTTACCATTGTTACCAATGTTAATCTAAGCATTTTATATTCCTACATTATCGCTGCCCGTTCTATACCCACTTAATCTCTACAATTTCTTCAATCAAACAGCTACTGGCACCTTTCCATCGCTTTTTAGCGGCCGATTAAAAAAACCGCATAAAAACTACAATGGCGGCGGACGGTGGCACTTTCTAAATCGCCGTGGCCAGTACTGGCTTCTTGTGGACGCTAGATTAATTTAGCTACTTGTATAACTCTGATTAATTTAACTGATTTTCGATTCCTATAAACAATCCATGTTGAATCGCTCGTAGCCTGGGCTGCCTGAGTGATCTTAAGCGATCACTAAAGTTAAGCAACATACGGTGCGTTCAGTCCATGGATGGGTCATCGTCTATGACTAACGCTAGTGGCATTTTTTCGAGCGGTTCCGTGCTTCGCAAGGCACGTTAAGCGTTGGTGCCGGCTGCCGTCGATAGATGGCAGTCGTTAAGCCAAGTCAGAGGCCTAAAGGCGGCTTGAAAACTTCTGACAGTAAGACAAGCCACTAGTCTTACAAGCCTCCACCAATCCAGACTTGGCCCCCGTGGTGGAGTATGGCCTATACCTTCCTCAGGGAAGAGACCCGTGCCCCTCGGTGGGGACATAATGGGTTGATGATGAAACAATCCATCCATTGATAACCAAGTTATATGACCGGTTTCTGAATTGAGAATTTCACTCAGTAAATACTTAAGTAACGTTCTGTCACGCTCTTTTCTAAGAAATTTTAGAAGACAGCACTAAATTAAGTAGTTACTTAGCGAAATTTTCTATTCAGATACTGGCTCTTAGAAACGGTTTATGCATTGAGTGTGTAAATGTATAAGTTTTATGTATTTGCTTCGTCATTCTTTCTTCCTTCATCTTCTCTACATGTCCAAACCAACTCAAAATTACTTTCTCAATTCTAGTCACTTCATCCTCTTCCAGTCCACAACGTTCTCTAATCATTATTAAAGTGAAGCCAATTTAATAGGTCACATTTGACACTTCATCAAAATTCATCAACGTAACCTTGTAACGCAGGGCATGCAATATTATTTATTTTTTCAGAGTTAGAACTGCACAATTGCTTCACTTTTTTCAGTTAATAATACATATTTATTGTAATAATGTCAAAAGAAGGTATTATTACAATTTACTTTGAATAATAAACCATTCTAAACTTAATAAACCATGTTTGTCCTAAAAAACTGAACTTCATCACAAGGTTATGTCGGTCAACCCTTTTTGTTTTTAAAAACTACGGATGTTACCGTAAAAATCAAAGGAATCATCAGTCAAAAATATGAATTGAATGCAATGATTACCTGTAAATGGATGTATAGCCATACATGATTCCACATCGTGATTATTTTATTAGTAGATTGCACAACTAGTGCGCATCACATAAAGACGAATTTTTATAGCATGAGAAGTGAAAAACATTATTATATTATTCTTTTAATAATCTAAAAAATACAAAAATTAATTGAATAGAAACAAAATCCGTTTCATTATCTTTTTTTTTTTTAATCTTGTTTTCTGCTAATAGCAGAATAGGCAAAGGACTTTCGTCCGTGCAGCCAGGTCTTACGTTTTTCCTTTTTCTGTATCCGAAGACAACGTGTTAATACAGGTAATCTTTTGTAGAAGGCTAAAGCCAAATCTTTGTTGTATTTTATAAATATCTTTTTTCGTGATAAGGCCGAGTCCAAATCTTTGTAAAAATTTTTAGACGTATTTTTCTTGTTAAGGCTGAGGCCCGTTTCAATATAATTATTATTACACTTTTAGGCAAAAAAAACTCGTAGGATGTTTTTGGCAAAGTCGTCGAGAAGATAAAGAAAATATTTTTCGATGATTTCAAACGAAATGTGAGAATAGACAACATTATCGAAGAAGAATTAATTATAGATTAGAGCGGACAGCAGTGATGACGATGACAACACTCGTTATAATTCTGTTAGTTCTAGTGAATAAATTCATTTTTTCTTGTTTAAATTATATACGTGTCTTATTTTGTTTTATAAATTTAGGTTAGACAATAATGGGACAGGGCTTTGATTAATAATTGTTTATTTGATTTGATTTTCAGTGGAACTCAATTAAAATTACAGTACCTATACGTACTTTTTCACAATAACTGCATTCGATTCACAAATGTTTGAAGTCTGTATCGATTCATTCGATTTAATCGATGTTTTTTGGCAGGTCACCTCACTATGAAACTAAGACTGACACGTGTCAAATGTGGCCTATTAAATTGGCTTTACTTTAGTCTGCAAAATATAGCTTGAGCTCCGCGACAGCTGTCATGGACATTTTGCGTCCATGAAGTTTTGAATTTTTTCCCAGAATATTGCACTGTGAAAACTTCGTACTCACTGCACACTATTCGATGTCTAAGCAGTATCGTAACCTAGCCCTGTCAGTGTGACAGCTGTCGTGGAGCTCCAGCTATATTTTACAGACTGTAGTTGTTATTCTACCTTCTTGACGTCGCTGCCGTGTCCTGCTTCGTTCAATCCAAGCTGAGCACGGAAGTCAACGTAGAGTAACCAGCGACAAGGTTCACCGCCCCAAACACGACCTACAGACTCTCACGTCACTAGGGACCTTTCAACCGGAGACCCATCTCACCGTATCCCCAGCACAGCTGAGTGCACCGGCGATCTGAGCCACTGCCCACGTGGATCGCTGGCCAGCTTCGCCTATTCGTCCAATGTTATGTTTCGCACAGTGAGTGCGTTAGGACACGAGGCGTGGCGAGGAACGGTCTGAGGCTGGCGGTTAGTAGAGTGCAGTTCAAAGTCCACTGTCACTTGTGACAATTCAAATGAATGAATTAATCAATGGGGATAGGTACGTATTATATAAAATTCTAAACTATCCCTCGTTTCCTTCTTACCTCAGAGAAAAGTTTCAGTGCCAGCATTCTGGAGAAAGATCGATTAGAAATATCAACTCCCACCTTCTAAAAATCCCAGCTCGTAACACTGGAGCTTACGGTGACTCATTCACAGTCCAATCGGTGAGCCGAGCCACCACGCGCACGTATGCCGCACAGAATAAGAGCTATCGTGAGATAGCCGGTGACCGCAGTGAAGAGGTCCACTGTATTTAGGCTCTAGGTCAAAACAAATACTGCAATATTATGATGTCCTACGCGTGGAATCCTCACTGGAATGGAAATCAGTGCTGAGGTGAGGAATAATACCCTCGGCAGTATGATGAGTCAGCTGCCTATTGCAGCAGCAGAGACACACCGTGACCATTGGTTGTAAAAGTTCTGTTAAGTACTTTGTTTTATAGTGTCTCATTGTATTAAATAGTCACTATGTCTGTTTTGTTTAACTGTTGCTGTAGTAAATGTGTTTTCTTTCTTCTTTCTTTCTAGGTAAATTGTTACAAAAAACTCTTTATGTAAAAATGTGTAGGTATTGTAGGAAATATTATTGGAAATGTAGTTTTTTATTTTTTATTTGTTTATTATATATATTTCTTTAAATATTAGTTCGGAAATATTATTTATTACGTTTATATTTCCTATACGCTTAAGCTACTCTGTTAGCGAAAAGCATCAAAGCCACGTGTCAGGTTTACCCACCACTGCGTTCGTGATGAGCCGAGCCACCGGTCAGCGCGAGCGCAGTGTTTTGTTTCGCACGATGACTGCGTAGGCGCGGAGTCACGCTGGTTGGAGTCATCTGGTGCGCGTGGAGTCACTCAGCTGAGGACACGCCGTGGAGTTCAGTCAGTGGGTGAGCCTCCTTGCTTCAGTGGCCCAAAACGATCGAGAATGTAGTTTACATTGTTTCCGTGTCTTTCGTTTCGATGAGTAACAAACAACGTACTAACACCGTGTTTTATTGGCGGTAGTGAATAGGGTAGTTTCCAGGGTCAAAATAATTAAATTCTATTTAGTCCGTATTTTAGATTATAAAAAAATATTAGACACGTATTTTTTCTTTTTTCGATTAAACAAAAAATAACAAAGATATAGCCCATTAAAGTTACGTGTGACGTCACTCCGTGCTAAAAAATGCAGCACGGCGTGACGTCACACGTAATCTTTTTCATTTTTGGTCTAATTTACAAATAAAAAAATACGTGTCCCTTACTTTTGAATAATCTAAAAGACGGACTAATTACATTTTTTAGGGCAACTAGCCCATTGTGTTGAATTATGATTTAGCATTCATCGATGAAATAGGGGATGTATTAGCAAAAGGCAAGATAAAAAGTACCCAAAGCCGGCGTTTACAGCTCTTGAAAATTTAAAGAAAATCTTTTCGAAATTATTGATAGAGGGCGGTGTCATCACGAAATAATCCCTAAAAATTCGCTAAGTGCTGCCTGTGACAGCAGACAAATACGAGTGTTGGCAGCAAAAGTTACATACTCGTAGCAAAAAATATATACAGCGACAGCTTTGAAAATGATTTATTTAGTTAACCAATTTCGAGTACTAAAATCAACGTATTATTAAACCGATATAAAATACCATACTCGGCGTCATTTGCTATACACAAAAGAATAAGTTACGTAACAGTCTTATCACGTTTAGTCCTAGAACATGCATAATACATTACGGATTCCAGCTAAAACGCAGTTACTAAACATGCGGTCAAACTCCCGCATTTATCTAAGGTAATTATGACAATGTACTGAAGCTCCCGCACTTTACAACCCGTACAAGGATGCGGGTAACTACCCAAAAGAGCATTCAGTCTCTTAATTGACACTATGATACAGTTTGTACAGAGCCAAAACTAGAACTATACCAATCGCCAACGATCCAAAACCACTACAGAACCGCTTCAAGTGCCTCCATGCTTCAGTGCTACACACTTCACACTTCACGAAGACGCGCCCAGGCCGATTGAGCCCAACCATTGAGGCTCGTGTCATGGTGAACTGAACAGACTGTATCCAGTTGGTTGGACGCCTGTCTTGTGTGACGTCAGGCATGTAGGCTTTACCAATTCTTTGGAGTCTATCGTGAATTTCGTGGTGAGAAAGGAAAATATTTAGAATGCGATGGTGTTGCTGGTTAGCGCATCTGCCTACCATGCGACAGGTCCCTGGTTGGAATTCCAGCTAGAAACAAAAAACCCTAGGTCTTGGATATTTATATTTTTATAATGTCGCTGTTTCTGGTACAGTGTATCCTTGTGTGGGCCAGAAGCAATGTATGTGTATGTATGTTAATGTTCAATTGTTCATGGTCACACAGTAGGGAACTGTAATGATTGATTACTGCAGAACCAATTTCATCTGTCACTTTCAACCAGAATTGGGCAGATTAACTAGATCGATCGTCGAATCCAGTACAGTGAAGTAATCTCCTGTAATAACAAGCAGAAACTGTTGGTCGGCCTGTCGTGATGGCGGAGTGTGGTAACAATTAGACGTCGAATTTGGGCCTGTTGTTCAGTTACAACATGGATTTGTTACGATTCGAGACTATTTAAGTTTAAATCTATCGGTGACTCAATTGGGCTTACGGCCGATTTCTGAATTGAAATTTTGCTAAGTAACTATTTAACTCTAGTGTTGTCTCGTCAAATTTCTCAGAAAAGAGCGTGACAGAACGTTGCTTAAGTATTTACTGACGTGAAATTCTCAATTCAGAAACCGGCCTTTAGTTTCACCGTTGAATACGAACTCGATTTAGTGCTAAAGTTGGTTAGAAACTCCATATTGGAGTACTTTTAAGAGTTTTTTGAACTAAAACTTTCGTAAGCACAACACATTGTAAATTTTTAGTCCGGATCTACTTACGGTATTGTTATATCGGAAGAGTCCGACCAGGTTTCGCTCCGATTCCGCTCAGAACTTAATCATGGTGAGCAGAGACGGAGTTCGCGTCGTCGCGAGACGAGCAACCGACGTAAGTAGATCCGGACTAAAAGTTTACTTAAGAGATCTTGAAGAAAAGATATGAACAGGATTCACGGCTTTTAAAATAATAATATAACCATAGCTTTTAGAGTCAACCTTAGTCTTTTTTAGGTATTAGCAACTTAAAAACGCAATAATAGTAGTATACTAGATAATACACTATATACTGTTTTATGTTTGTATTTAGTGTACAATAGAGAATATTCTTTTCTTTTCTTATACTAAAAATATATCTATCTGGTTGACTTGCCAAAACATATGACAGCTTGCAATGATTATGGTGTTTAAATTTACAAAACTTAATCTTATCTTATCTACTTACTTTATCTAATTATGTAAAACCAAAGCATGCAGGATAATAAGAAAGTCACCTCGCCTTAAAAAAAATTTCCAAAGCTTGGTTCTCTGGAAAAAAATTACAAGCCATGATTAAAAATAAAAATAAATAAATAAATAAACACACGCCCGTTATCCCCGAATGGGTAGGCAGAGGCACCAGTCTCTAGAACGGGGCCTACGTTTTGCCCAGTTTATTAGGTCCCAAACGTGACAAGTGGCAAGCCTGTCGCCGTTATCCGGGCAAAATTTATCAGCAAATGGTGTTGCAGTACAAACAAACAAATGTACCTAACTAAAAGTCATTGATACATGCGTGGTTCGAACCCAGACCCTCATGATCGAGAAGCAAGGGTCAACCCCACTACGCCACCACCGCCCATTTATTAAAAATTAACTTTTTCAATTAGAGTTTCTCTGCTGTAACTCTATGATGTCGAAAAAATCCAATCAGAATTGCTGCTACTTTGTATGTTTTTCGGCATATTCCTTGTTCAATTGGTTAAACGTAGAGAGTTGTTTGTCGGACATGATTTTAGTGGATATACGTACGTAAGCTCACGCCTCTATCCCAGAGGGGTAGGCAGAGACCAGGGACTGCCACGTGCCACGATCCTGACTGATCACTTTCGCTTCATCGACATTCATTAAGTAGTGGAAATACATTTAAATAAAGTGTGAAATAAACTTTTTAAGTCAAATGAACCGATCGAACGTAACTAAACTATCATTTAGCATGTCAACGAAGTGTCGGTGAATCGATTTCAAATTAATATTGTATGAATTACAGTTGTTTCTGTAACATTGCCACTGCGACACTTGAAATAATAAATAAACTCACGTTATCCCGGAGGGGATATTCTTGGAATATTCAAACGAAAAATCAATGTTACGGCAAAATTTTAAAGCATAGAATGAATAAAAATAGTTTATAGTTTATTAGCCGACCCGGCAAACGTTGTTTTGCCAGATAGGGCTATGAAAAATAGATAACAAGCGATTCTCTGACAGACCGAATATACATATAAAATTTCATCAAAATCGGTCACGCGGTTTTGGAGGAGTATGTGCACTACCACTGTGACACGTGATTTTTTTTATATTAAACTAGCTGACCCGGCAAAGTTGTTTCACCATATTTTTGTTTTTCATTTAGGGCTATGAAAAATAGATAACAACCTCTTCTCAGACGTACCGATCGTGTATACAGGATATTGATTTGTACAGTTAAATTTGACTCAGGGGTGGTTATTTACATGATACTGAAGCAAAAAAACCCGTCAAATGCAAACGATAGAAGCTAAACCATGTAAATTTATGATTTTTAGGTGGTTTTCACTATAAAAAAAATTTTTTTTTTTTTTGCTTCAGTATAATTTAGAAATCAACACCCTGTATACAATTTTGTTGACAAGTAGATTCTGGTTTTGCTGCCTTTTTCTCCACTGCATTCGGCCCCAAGCATTATAAGTACATTGACATTCAACAAACAGAATGTAAATTCTTTACGTTGAAATAAATTTCTGATTTCTGTAAGGACACTTATAGACATTAATTTTATTTAAAATCCGCAAGAGATTATCTGATGGGGCTGAAGAGATACTGTAGTGCCTCAACCATGTTTGCTGACGCGCGTGTTAACACGTTTAATGCCATCGTTAGACTCCGCGTTGCCTCATTTATGGACAGGGTTGCCACGTGTGGAAACTCAATAATAAGAGAGCTGTCTGACAGGCTCTTTTTGACTGATACGTACAAGTTTTGGATAAAAGTATCTTGTAATCTTAGTACCAATGTACCCTCTGACCCTACTTTGATATACAAGTAGTTCTAAAAATATAGTTTTAATTTTTGTACCGCTTGCTTTTATGGACACTTAGTCTGAAATAAAGTTCTATTTATTATTAAATAATAAAATGAAACGAGCAATTCTTGTATATAATATTTAATAATCAGAATCTCGGAAACGGCTCCAACGAGTTTCACAAAATTTTGTAGGCAGATGCTTTCGGGGGCGTTTAATTGATCTAACTAGGTTACATTTTTAGAAAACGTTGTTTTATCCGTGTTTTAAGGCAATTGAAATTTGCTATAATAACATACAGAGGTAAATTTCGCGTCCACCTGCAAGGTTGGGATAGTTCTGACGGGAAAATGGGCAACCCGTTTCGAGCCGATTTTAAGAGACCCGGTTCGAGTCATGATGTTTTTTTTCCAAGTTCTTTTTTTGTTGAAAAAGGATTATTTTAATTTTATATTACATATTTTATATTACAAAAAAAGTACCAAGCAAAGCTCGGTTACCCAGGTACTTATAATGAATGGCCAAACTCATCGTCTACGTCTACAACTTTAATCCCCGACGGACAGCCCACAAAGTAGTGTAGAATCTTGCGTGCTGAATCCGCTTCACGCCTCGGCGGTCCCGGGTTTTTGCCTCGTGAATGTATCACACTGTTCGCGAAAGCATCCTGTTTCCTTACTTCGAGGGGTGACACTGGAAGGTACACGTTTTTGTCCGTGTACCTTCCAAGTCCAAATCCAAATTAATTTCCGCTTTCCAGGTCATACGTGCTGATAACGTTAGACCTGGAAATCAGAAATTAATTTGAAAAAATAACATTAGACATAAACATTTACATACAGGCACATACATTGCTTCTGGCCCCACGCTAAGATACCCTGTGTCGTGGGAACCAGAAACAGCGACGTCACGAACATGTAAACATCCAAGACCTGGGTTTCCTTTTTTTTTAAATCACAAACATTAAAATAAACATTTACATACAGGCACATACATTGCTTCTGGCCCAATGCATGTTTTTTTTTCTAGTGTGCAATAAAGAATATTCTATGTATCGTTTTATCTATCTAACATACCCTGTGTCGTGAGAACCAGAAACAGCGACATCACAAACATGTAAACATCCAAAAATTGGGGGTTTATTTTTTTTTGCGCCAGCCGGGATTCGAACCCGGGAAAATAAATTCAATATTAAATAAATAAAATAAATAAACTCACGCCCGTTAACCCCGAAGGGGTAGGCAGAGACACCAATCACTAGAACTGGGCCCACGTTTTGCCGAGTTTATCAGGTCCCAAACGTGACAAGTGCCAAGCCTGTCGCCGTTATCCGGGCACAATTATTGATCAGCGAATGGTGTTGCTGTACAAAGAAACAAATGTACGTAACTAAAAGTCATTGGTACATGCGTGGTTCGAACTCAGACCCTCATGATCGAGAAGCAAGGGTCAACCCCACTACGCCACCACCGCTCTTAAAACCGAAGTTCAATAAATAATTCATAATATTAGGCAAACTCAAGTCTCCATAGCCTACAATCCTAACCATAGAGTGAATTCAACACTAAATTGCGCAACCAACCAAAAGGCCTCCACATTCGACCTCGGTAGCGTTAACAAAAACGCTCTTAACCAACACTGCAACCTTCGTGACGTTTTTGCTAACGCTGGGGATGCTCTTGATGGGCGGTTTTTTGTCTCATTCAACCAGGATTGAGATTAGCAGGTCAGGTTTAATTTGGAGTGGGTCAGTCAAGCCCTGACCCTGCGGCGGCGGGTTGAATTGATTTTCGAAAGTGTGTGTACACTTTTACTTTCCTAAAATCGGAGAATAAATAATAAATAAATCAGTAAAATCTTTATTAATTTTAAGTGACACATTCAAGTATCTATGTATATGTTGACAAATTATAGAACAGTAGGTAAGCAATATTTTGCGATACAATTTGCACTGCGGCCTCCACTAGGCAAGCCTGTATCGTCTACCACTCTAGAGGCAAACGTTAATGGTTCGAATGTCAGGATAGATTTATAAAGTTAGGTAAAGGAAGTACATATTACAGAACATGCGTATGCGCATATACATAAGTACTTAAAGTATTAACATTAACAAAATTAAGGGAAACTAAACCAATGTTGAGTGGGTGAAACGATACATAATTATACAGGAAAAGTAAATACAGAAAAATAATGCACATACGAATCGCTCGTAGACCCGGTTGCCTGAGTGATCTTATGCGATCACGAAGGTTAAGCAACATAGGGTGCGTTCAATGCATGGACGGGTGACTGTCTATGACTAACGCTAGTGGCATTTTTCCGAGCGGTTCCGTGCTTCGCAAGGCACGTTAAGCAGTTGGTGCCGGCTGCCGTCAATAGATGGCAGTCGTTAAGCCAAGTCAGAGGCCTTAGGGCGGCTTGAAAACTTCTGACAGTAAGACCAGCCACTAGTCTTACAAGCCTCCACCAATCCGGACTTGGCCCCCGTGGTAGAGTATGGCCTATACCTTCCTCAGGGAAGAGACCCGTGCCCCTCGGTGGGTACACAATGGGTTGATGATGAACAGCTGTTAGTTGGCAAAAGCGCATAGAAAAAAACAACTGACAGCTGTTAACAGTAGATTAACAGACTAATCGCGTTTGAGAAACCGGGGGTAATACTCGCTATGCAAGTCCTTTATAAAGTCTATCTATGAACGACAGCCGGCAGCAACTGCTTAACGTGCCTTGCGAAGCACGGAACCGCTCGGAAAAGTGCCACTAGCGTTAGTCATAGACGGTCACCCATCCATGCACTGAACGCACCCTATATTGCTTAACCTTCGTGTTCGTATAAGATCACTTAGAAAGCCGGGGCTACGAGCGATTCGTATGTGCATTATTTTTCTGTATTACTTTTCCTTTATAATTATGCATATCTACATATGTGGCATTAAATAATCTAAATATTCTTCTCCAACTCGGCTAACATCGTATTGTCATGAGTATAATCTCTATGTCAAAGTTTCATCACACTAATATTATAAACGTGAAAGTTTGTGTGTGTGTTTATATGTTTGTCAGTCTTTAGCGCTGAAACGGCTGGACGGATTTTAATAAAATTTGGTATGGAGTTAGCCGATACCCTGGATTAAAACATAGGCTACGTTTTACCGCGGGGAAATATCTTATTCCTACGGGAAAATCGATGAACCGCGGGTAACACCGCGGGGCACAGCTAGTTGCTCCATAAAATGGAATCAGAATCAGAATCAGAATCAAGAATTTATTTCAACGTAAAGAATTTACATTCTGCTTGTTGAATGTCAATGTACATACAGTTATGTATAACGTTAGTCGCTGCCTTGGGGCCGTCTGTAGTGGAGAAAAAGGCAGCGAAAAAAAAACTCCACTCTGACCATCTTTTCTCAAATCACCTTAAAGCTAATACAAATAAAACATACAAAATAATATCTTGGATGTGTTGAACACTAGACACATTTATCCTCTGATTTAATTTAATATTAAACTACTATTTAATGCCATATGTCCTTGTCTTCTAAATAATCGTTGATTTTATAATAAGCTTTTTTGCAAAGAGTGTGCTTAACACAATTCTTAAATCGCGTTGGGGGTAACTCTAATATATCTTGGGGTATCTTGTTGTAGAACCTTATACAGTGCCCCATAAAGGAAGTATTAACTTTTGCAAGTCTAAATCGTGGAAATGACAATTTATGTTTATTCCTAGTATTAACGTTATGATGGCTACCAAGAGTTTCGAAGTCCTTAATATTTTTCCGAACGTACATAATATTTTCATAAATGTATTGGCTTGCAACTGTTAAGATGTTAGTTTCTTTGAAAAAATCTCTTAGCGAGTCCCTACTACCTAGCTTGTAAATAAATCGGATCGCTCTCTTCTGCAAGATGAAGATAGTCTCAATGTCTGCTGCCCGGCCCCATAGTATTATACCATAGGACATAATACTATGGAAGTAACTAAAATAAACAAGCCTAGCAGTTGCAACGTCAGTAAGTTCTCGGATTCTTTTCACGGCATATGCTGCGGAGCTTAGTCTATGTGCCAATGTTATAATATGTGGACCCCATTGTAGTTTGGCATCGATTGTGATGCCCAAAAATACAGTATCTTCAACAAATTCTAGCTTATTATTTTCAATTACAATGTTCTTTTCAACTAATTTTACGTTAGGTAGGGCAAATTTCACACATTTTGTCTTTTTTGAATTTAACAATAGATTATTTACTGTAAACCAATCTAGAACGTGCGAGAGAGCATTATTTGCTTCGGCAAGATTACTTTCCTGTCTCTTTATTTTAAAAACAAGTGACGTGTCATCAGCATATAGCACTATCTCACACATTTTTTGTACCAAAAACGGTAAATCATTTACATAGACTAGGAAAAGGAACGGCCCTAAGATAGATCCCTGCGGGACTCCCATTTTTACAAGTGAGCCTGACGATTTAATACGATTTATTTCTGCTTTTTGAACCCTTCCTTCTAAATATGATTTTAAAAGATCTAGACTTAATTTTTTTATTCCATAGTGTTTTAACTTTGAGAGTAATGTTTTGTGGTCTACACAATCGAATGCCTTTGACAGATCACAAAATACTCCTATCGCATCATTATGATCCTCCCACGCACTGAAAATATGTTTAACTAACATGACTCCAGCGTCTGTTGTATTCCGCCCTTTAATGAAACCGAACTGCTGACTATGGAGGAGTTCGTAATTATTGAAATGAGTAAGTAATTGATCTAAGATAATTCTTTCAAATATTTTACTTAATACTGGTAGGACTGAAACGGGTCTAAAATTTGTTGGATCTTGTTTATCACCGCTTTTAAATAAGGGTACTAACCTACTATATTTCATGAGGTCTGGAAATACTCCTTCATCTACGCATTTATTGAAAATCTGTGCTAACGGCAAAGCTATGATATTTATCACTGAACTAACTATTGTTACTGACATACCCCATAAGTCCTCGGTTTTTTTAAGATTTAATAATTTAAAATTCTTAACAATGTCATGGGGCTCTATGTAATTAAACGTAAAATCGTGTTCGCATGCGGGGACATTGTCCCTTAATAATGTCGCCGCACGATCAGGTGACGAGTCTAACGGAGCTGTAGCTATGATTGGGACATTAGTGAAGAACTGTTCGAAAGCTGCAGCGATACCTTCATTTGATGTTATTATTTTGTCATCAATCTTAAGTGAAATATCTCGGTCTCCTAACTTTGCTTTACCCGTTTCTCTATTTATTATGGTCCAAATTGTTTTTACTTTATTCGGTGATTGTAGGATTTCACCTTTTATATGATTGCATTTAGCTTTATGGCAGACGGCCTTAAATAATTTTGAATATTTTTTTACATACTGTATGAAGTTGGCGTCATATGTATAAGTCTTTTTGTCATATAATTCATAAAGTGTGTCTCTGCTCTTTCGAATACCTGACGTAGCCCATTCACTGAATCCTACTCTATTGTCCTTGCTTTTTAGATGGCGCAATTTAAAAATCTTTTTAAAACTACCCGACACCACTTCGAATAACTCTTTGTAATGATCATTAGCATTTTCATAATTTTCTTGAGTCCTTATACTACTTTCTAGGTCTGATTTAAATGAAACTAATTTTTTACTTGTTACGGGCCGGCAGAGGATAACAGGTTCGGCCTTTTTTGTATCTATTTCAAAATGCACAACTTGACCGCTGTGGTCTGACTTTAGACAATTTACTGTAGAATAATCGGAAAAATCGCAATCGCAGTAAACATTATCTAGGCAGGTGGCAGTAGTTTCAGTTATCCTGGAAGGCTCCAAAAAAATATTTGCTAGATTAAACGACTTGAAAATAATTGTCAATTTTGTATTTAAAGTGGTGTCTGCCATCAAGTCAATGTTGAAGTCACCACAGACTATGACTTTCTTATTGCTGCTAGAAGCTACCTTTAAAACATCCTCTAATATGGTTTCAAATAAACTGTAATCACTGTTAGGGGGCCTGTACAAGGCTACTACAATGTGTCCAGACAGTTCAACACACGATATTTCAATTACTTTTTCAACAGAAAGTCTGCAAATATCATTCCGTTCTTTAAATTTCAAATTATTTTTTGCTAGTATCAAGGACCCCCCACGCCTTACAGACTTTCTATTGAAGCAACTGGCTATTTGATAATTATTCACAGAAAAATTCATTTGAGTCTCTAGTAGCCAGTGCTCTGTGACACAAAGTATATCCACTCTGTGTTGTTCTAAAAACAACTCTAGTTCTAATAATTTTCCAGAAAAGCCACCCTGTATATTCTGATTAGCTAAAATAAGTTTTTTTAAGGAGGGCTTTTCCTTTGTCTGCGCTGGCAGTTTAAATCAGCGGTCAAATTTAACCTACTACTAGTTCTTTTCACAACCTCTGAGTACAGAGGTTGGCAAGTGTCATTTGTCTTACAATTTGTATGACCTGGAGGTCCCTGTGCTATTGTATTAACAATAATAGGGTCATAAACATTGAATGCCAACATTTTGGCAATTAGTCGCTTAGAAGAGAGGGGCACACTCATTGTGTCCCGGGTTAAAATAAAGTCTTGAATAAATTTATTCGTATCAAAGAAATGGACTTGGTCTCTATGACCAAAGGTCAAATTATGTAATAGCCGGTTTAATTTGTATATCCGGTAATTTTGCACTTCTGAAAGAGTTTTTGAATAGGGAAAAGCACAGATGATAATTTTCCTTATGTGCAGAGCTACTATGGACTCATAATAATTTATTAAGTCCCTTCCTTTTATTCCTGTGCTGTTCCCCATTAATAGTACAATAGTTGTGTTTCTATCATATTTTTTGTTAAGTAAAACATTCACTATTTGAATATAAGATGCATTTGGCATACATACATTTTCTACATGCTGTTTTAAGTTGTTCTGAAGCCTAGTTCCTAAACCTACACCTATTTTATCAGAGTAAATTAGAGTTCTAAAGGATGTGTTGTTGTCTTCAACCAAGCTGCTTGTGAGGCCCGACTGTGGTGATGTCATTTTGGTGTCTTTGGTTGCTGTAGCTCTGCCCCCGCTTTCAAGTCGTCCG
This sequence comes from Yponomeuta plumbellus, assembly GCA_947310845.1. Classification (NCBI taxonomy): domain Eukaryota; kingdom Metazoa; phylum Arthropoda; class Insecta; order Lepidoptera; family Yponomeutidae; genus Yponomeuta; species Yponomeuta plumbellus. Next base: position 12,314,494 of record OX371216.1, on the reverse strand, counting down.
CTTGGCTTTCCTCCATGCCGTTGTGCACAATCTAGCTGTATAAAGGCTGGTATGTCTGGCACAATGCACGGCTGTAGACTTGGCTGTGGACTAACTTTTTCACAGATCAGCTGCTGGTTGGAGCTCGGATGTAGAAGGGCTGGGTCTCCAGGCAGGTTAGACGGTGGTGGCAGAGGTGACAAGGTTAGTTCTTCCTCAGAGTCATCCGAAATGTGGACCATGTTCGACTCAATACGTTCCAGATTGTCCTTGCTTAAAGCAATCAACCCATTTACAGATGAAATGCAGTCAATGTTCTGGGTCTGTGAGACTGAGTACTTACAAGTGATGTCCAGTAATTGAAATCTCAGATCTTCCACTTGCAATTGTAGCTCAGCCATCGCTAGCTCATGGTCCACTTTGTTGTCAAATAGTTCCTTTTGACACTCAGCCATTTCTTTTTCTAGTTGCATCTTTTGGCGGTAAAGAGGTACACGTTCTATACTTTTCCGGCTTTGTTTTATCAGTTTTTGCACCTTCTGAATGTATTTCTTGGTTTTTATATACTTTCTGATTTTATTTGCACTGGTTATTTTCATACCGCTGTTGTTCTCGTTAGTGAAGGCCTTATCGCTGGTTGTAGTTAAGTCAATAGTTGGTATCCCAGCTTCACTCATCATTTCATTGTACAAAGACAAGGTTTTAGATGTTTCCTTTAGTTCTTCTCGCTCATTGATTTGCTGGATCTCGTGGTGTGCCTCAGCAAGCTGGTGTTCAAGCGATTTTATGCGCTGTAGTGCCATATCATGGACATCGTGGCACTTGTTAAATGAGTCGAGTTGATGTTGTAGCTCGTCTCGCTGGGCAGTAAGGTCTTGGCATTGGATGTCCAACTCGCTTAGCTCTTCTTTGAGTGCCTTGTTTGTTTTTATTTGTTTTTCAATCTCTTCTTCACTGTCTGATCGTTCTAGAAGCAGTGTATCGCAAAGCTCTTTACTTTTCTTGAGCTCTAGCAGGGTCGCCTTTAATCTCAGCTCCATGTCACGCGCAGTCATCTTGCCCCGGGTCAGCATGTTACTAGCCTGGAAAACCGGGAATCGGTGTCAGTGTCTGATCGTTGAAATAGTAGGTATTTGCCGATAGTGACTTGACAACACGTTTGTGGATGTGCAGTGTGAGTTTTTGATGGCTGAGGCTTGGTTTTGTCGTCAACTTTTCTTCCACTTTTCGTCAAGTAAAGAGAGTCAAAACAGTGCCTGAGTGTATGTATAGGACGTATCTCACGTATGTGAGGTTATGTACAGTGACTTTATGGAGTATGAAGTGCGGTATTAGGTGAAATATACAATGTTAAAACAATACTTCCCCGATTATGCCGTTGCAATTCGAACTGTTTGACAGTTCGATAGTCCAGTACAAATTATCAAGTTCTCCTTGAATTTGTATGTTTTCACTGTTTTATTTCAATATACACTTTATTATTAGCAATAACTACGTTTTAAATGACACAATAAACATTAGAAATACAAATAAAATTATATAAAACTACTGAGCTGCTTTCAATAACAGCTGTTCGGTCTGGTGTTGCCAGCCGACTGGATTCAAGAAATACCGACAAACCTTTAAATAAACAAATATCTTCACTTACATACATAAGCTATCGCCTGTGAGCAAAATATCTTCACTTATATGAAAAATAATAATAATAATAAACTCATGCCCGTTATCTCCGAGAAGGTAGGTAGAGGCAGCATTAACTCAATCATCATCATCAATACATTATGTCACCACTGAGGGGCACGGGTCTCTTCTCTGACGAAGATACTCCACCACGGAGGCCTAGTCCGGATATAATATCAAACTACCACTTAATATATCAAAAGTTTAACTCATTTTATTACAGTACAACACAGTCTTACAAGCCTCCACCAATCCGGACTTGGCCCCCGTAGTGGAGTATGGTCTATACCTTCCTCAGGGAAGAGACCCGTGCCCCTCGGTGGGGACATAATGGGTTGATGATGATTACAGTACAAATTGTACGAGCGAGAAAGCATGCTACACGTAGAGCAGCCTTACCGTTTTCATCCGTGACCACTGTTCAAAGCTCCAAAGTGTATAAATTAATAACGTTCAACTGCGCCGGAAGCCTCTACCCCAGTGATTTTCATGGAAGCTACGATTCAGCGATCAATTCAATTATTTAATCATTACTGACAGATGGCTCTCAACAAATCGGTTTCAATGTAACCAATCCGCGAGGTTAGGCCAAGTTTAAAACGAGAGAAGGTCGTAAGATTGTTCACGGCAGACTTTTTTGGCGGATTACTTGCTTATTACTTTTGTTGATGTAAAGTTACCGTTCATTATTAGACGACCTCTGCGGTGCAGTGGCTAGTGCATCTGACTACCATGCGAGAGGTCCCGAGTTCAAATCCCGGCTGGGGACAAAAAAATCCCAGGTCTTGGATGTTTACATGTTTGTGACGTCGCTGTTTCTGGTGCCCACGAAACAGGGTATCCTAGTGCGGGGCCAGAAGCAATGTATGTGCCTGTTTGTAAATGTCTATGTTTATGTTTATTATTTGCCCTCTGGGACACTAGTTCTACCAAGGAGTACACCTATTAATCACCCGATTGTGTATCACTAGTACAACTAGTAAGGAAAACGACCGTTGACTTGCGCTGGTAGAACTACCGACCCTAACACCTGCAAAATATAAGGTAAGTAGGGGTATTGAAAATAAAACAATATAAATTGTACATTTTTTTTATTAAACAAAATAATTAGGCCCTCTGGTCTCTTTTTGCAAGAATGATATCAGCCAGCAGTAGACACAAAGATTATGGGGTGGTGGTGAAGCAGCCTGATGATATTGTCCGTTTTTGTTGAGTTGACAAAATAATATACAACTAGTTTTGTTTTTTCTATATTGTTTGAAGCCTTGAAAGCCTCCACCAATCCGAACTTGGCCCCCGTTGTGAAGTATAACGTATACCTTCCTCGGAAGAGACCCGTGTCCCTCGGTGGAGGCGTAATGGGTTGATGATGATGACGATGACTTTATTATTAGGCGAACCTTCGAATCCAGTTTGATCAATGCCATTATTGTTTAGCTTACATCTGTCTTTATTTTTGCAAACCTCGTAAATTTGTACACATAAAATCAGAAAACTTAATTTTAAATTTCACTGCTACAATCTTAAGAAGTAAAGGATTAGTTAGTAACATAATTAGTAGTTCATTCCAGCCAAAACCTGGGACGAATGCGTATAATAATATTTTAAGCATTGACAAATTTAAGCATTTTTTTCGTTCCCTGTAAAGTTTGGTTCGCTGAATATACGAAACTATCATACGACAGCAACGATATGCAACCCACTATAGGGAACGGATCCACCAATCCAGACTTGGCCCCCGTGGTGGAGTACGGCCTACACCTTCCTCAAGGAAGAGACCCGTGCCCCTCGGTGGGGACATAAGGGGTTGATGATGATAGGCAACGGATGTATCCATATTGGTCACGGGTCTTTTTTTCTTTAGAAGAGCATTTTTATGTATATATTGATGTACTTTCCACACTACACGATGTCCCTTTTCAGTGTAACAAAATGAAAGTAATAGCCGACCACAAAACCTAAAAAAGCAGAGCTCATTACGGCCACCATTAAAACGACATCCTCTCCTGCGGGAAATTCATTTTGCTCGCTCCCATTTCCCATGGATGGTACAACAATGAGTTTTGATAAAATACAAAAATGTTAAAACCTACTGCGATTAAAGAAGAGCACTGCTTATCCCAAACCAGAGGTTCTTACCTTTTTTGGGGAGCAGGGTATTACCCCTTAGTCATAAGGTCAATGTATAATAACATAACATTTAACATTTACATACAGGCACATACATTGCTTCTGGCCCCACACTAGGATACCCTGTGTCGTGGGAACCAGAAACAGCGACGTCACAAACATGTAAACATCCAAGATCTGGGATTTTTTTTTGTCCCCAGCCGGGATTCGAACCCGGGACCTCTCGCATGGTAGTCAGATGCGCTAACCACTACGCCACAGAGGTCATCTAAACAATGAAAAATAATAATGGACATAGTTTAGCGGAAAGTTTCCAACCCACACAAAGTAAGTTTTGAGATATTTAACGTTTTAGGTTCAAGCTGATTTACGCTCTCCATACTGTGGGTTGGACTACCACATGCCATAACTTTGCTCATACTCATCGGATCGCTATAAAAGTCTTAGATTCTTAAAATATAGAGCAAAGTGGTCATTTAGGCATATGTAACTCAAAAATTACCATGTCGTGGGTTGGAAACGTTTTGCTAAACTACGCCCAATTTTGTTTTCTTAAATAAAATATCGTTGTCTTTAACCTACTCAACACTCGGTGCAGAGCTGAAGTGAGCGGATGGTCCAAAGAAGCCTTGAACTAGGACCTAGATTTTGTTAATGCATTGTAGGATACTTTAAAACTCTGTCAAGCGTGACATGGTGGTTTTCGGGATCAATCACAATAGTTGGAATGAACTTGCTGTGGATAGAGACGCCTGGAGAGTGAAGGTATGGGAGGGCCGCAAGAACTGTGATTAATTATGGCTTGGCATTGGTGGACAAAAGAGGCAGGAGGCACTACATCCGTACTGACCTGACTCCGGACTTTTCCTTTTACATGCAATGGGCCTGCCGCTCTTGAATCGCACTTCTTAACCACTTGAAAAAGTATCAAAGTGTTAGGCACTGCTTAAATTGTCAAAGGCATATGATGATGATGATTTAGTACTATGATAACTGCATAGACGTGGTGATTTAGTTTCATTGCCGCTTCAAGTCGACGCGTGCACACATTTCAATCCTTCTACGCGCCAATGGTATGAAAAACATGTCCGTATGAAAAACAACCGTGTATCTGTCACCGCATAAAGGTCACAGCACACATATCAACTCGGAAAGGGATCGTCACCATATCGCCTCGAGCCGTTCAGCATTGTTTGTATGGAACTCCCTAATGCAACGCACACTAATCGGAATCGTAACGTAATCGCCTCGCCTCGGAACAGGCTCCGAGCCGCGATGCGGTGCATGGTCATCTCTTGCGCAGTTGGGCAACAGCCGCGCGGGCGCAGACGCGCCAGAGACGCCGACAAAATGGCCGCCGGTGACGTCACGCCGGAAGCGACTCCGTTTTGAATTTGGAACGGTCGAGCGCGCAATGGCGGTTCATCCGGCGCGGGAAGACGTTTCAATGAGTGCGCGCGACGAAATGAAATGTAGAGCGATCGAGAGGTTACTGTTTTGAAAAGAGGGTGAGGGTTCGGCTTCGGATTAATCGGTGTCGATTCTCCACATTGCGGTACACAGTATTATCTCTTACTTAAACGTTTGCGCTGTAAAATATATTTTACGTTTGTTTGTGCACAAATTAATTGACTAGAAATCTCATCATCCATCATCATCAACCCATCATGTCCCCACCAAGGTGCACGGGTCTCTTCCCTGAGGAAGGTATCACCAGACATCTAAATATATACCAGAAATCTAAATCAATTAAATTCCTTTAGAATCAGTAATTAAATGACTACCAACTAACGGAGCTTACAACTTTTGTTATTATAACTTTTATCATTGTAACGATAGATATAAGCGTTTTCTATTATCAATGGCTTCCATAAAATAAAATTTGACCGTCTTTCCATAGAATTAATGTAAAAAATCAACTGTTACCCGCCTCTTTATTTTACACATTGTATAAGTTACCTAATTAAAAAAATATAACTCTGCTAATATAAAAATTTCTTAAATTCTATTTTTACAAATAAAACATCTGCTCTAGGCTACGTTCCTTTTTTGGCTTATCTTTTAGCCGTCGTGGTACGTACGCGTCAGCCCTCTAGTCTCCCGATGCGTCGACATTAAAATTATTATAGAACGATAATTATATTGAGAAAAGAGTAGAAATTGGTAGTGATTATTTATCCGAGTAATTGTTTATGAAAAAAAATCCGGACCCATCCCATCCGCCCATCCGCCACTGAGAAATATATTGCAGGCTAGGTAGAGATTCCAAATAAAACCACGTAGTTTCGAGGACACATCCGCCGTTGGTGGAGTTTGTAACGTAAGGGTTCCTGCCCGGTAATGAGGAAACCAGCCGTCAACAGATCTGAAATCTTAATGTCTGAAAAAAGTGGCCAGAGCCACCAAAAATCTGAAAATTGTCTGGAAGCTTTGAGCTATCAGGGCTTTATATTAGGGAGATAAAATAAACAGTTAGTATTGAGCACAATCTTTATTAGGTACCTATTTCTATACAGGTAGCAAGAGTATAATTGTGAAACCTTAAACCCAGACAATTACTTAACTTCTGAAAAGCTCAGAGCAGAGTGGGGTCGCTACAGTAAGTGGTTCTTATTGGTTCACAAGTTACACTGTATAAGTGGTTAGTCCCTACTGAAAAATCAGATTGCCATCAATTTCAATACCTAATTATTTTTTATGTCTTGAAATTCTAATTCCCAACTTCATAAAGGAAATTGTTTCCCAGACCTTGCTTGGAAGAAACCTCCATGTGAAGTCAATCCGGCCGCAGGCGAGGATGCACGGTGCTAGCCAGAACGCAGAGTCGGCAGCCTCGCCCCCATGCGCCGTCACCGGAGCAGGACCGAAGGGACTTCACACGAAGACACTGACAAGCCGTCCCGATCCAAATTCTTCTCCCAGCAAATGAGAGAAACCAAGCGCATGTAGCACAGCCTAACATACATTTCTTAACCCAAAAGAGCAACTGAAAAGAGAACACAGCCCCAACCGAAATCACTTAAGGTTGAAAATACTAAAAGTTAAGCAAACCCCTAAAAAGTAAATATATCTAAATATCTCGTAAAAAAACAAACAACCCTATCCAGCTGAAAGGAAGAAAAATTGCTTCTATTAGAAGATTGCAAATGGCATAAGCATGTGGCAGGCAATTATTAAAATCAGGATAAATCTTACCGGAGACATTCAGCAACTAAGGATTGTCTCAACGCTGGTAATCCCTCCTTCACCCTTTTGCAGGAATCTGATGTTTCCTAAAAATAACCACGAGGATGAGAGATGACCTAACCGGAATTGTACAAGATTCTACACACAGCTTTCCATATCAGTATTTACTTACAGATTTCCTGCTGCTACGAAATATGACTTAAATGGGCTGCTTCGACGCCATCTGAGCCAAGTCTGCTCACCATGGAGGACCAGACCTCCCTTAATCACCCGATCTTTCCAGCTAATCTTTCCTCGACATTTTGGAGCTCTCTCTTATACCAGCAGACCGTCGCGTCACGATTATGCGCCAATCTTATGCTTGGGTGGCCATATAAAAGAAATGATTATCTCCTAAAACAATATTCCAAAATTTCCATGTTGTATGAATAACATTCACCTTTATTTTTCTTTACTAGCTGTATTAATTCTTTGTTTATTATGTTATTATTTTTCCATCTTTTAATTAAATAAATGATATTCATCAACACCTGAAGTTACTATATTTTTTCCCTGAAATGGGGTAACTAGATTTCCTATGGCATCCCACAAACAACGACCAATCACAGGCGGCCATCTCATCAAACAAACCTAAAAGAAGAAATGTCAGCCTACAAAATTCTATGGTGATACCAGAGTAAATCGAAACCTGAGCCTTCGAGTCATTGGAGAAAACACACAACGTGACAAGTTTAGTTCGGGACGAAGATTAAACCCAAGTACCCGACATTTCTCCCCGTTTCTTGGTGGTCATACTGGTATGTCATACTAATATGACCAGTGAGAATCGCTTGTAATGGTGGTTATATAATTTTTATAAACATCCTATATGCATATTTGCTACATACGTATTAATAAAGTATAATTCGCTCAAAGTTCAAAACAACGGTTTTATTAAATTTAACGAGGTTTTCTAAAAAAATCCGACGCTAATCTGATCTCATCATTATACAAGTATGACCACCAATAGAAGCGATTCTCACTGATCATATTAGTATGACCACCAAGAAACGTTGACATTTGCTACCAACAATGTGTCTGCATCGCAAAATACCTTAAACATCCAAATTTCAATTAGTACATGTCAATACATGTCTTCCACTAAAGTGCCAATTATAAAACGTTCCCAAGCTACATTTGACAGCACAAAAACTTTACACTTATGGACTCTACCCAGTTACGATACGGATGACTTTGAAACAAAAATCTGGACCTGCCTTCGACTATACAAGATTGTTCAAAATGCAAATTCTTACGTTACTCATCATCGGCTAAAACATAGAACATTATCTACGAAAAAAAAAACAAATTAGCATCAAAAACCACTTCAAATACTCTATACTTAGTGTCCAGAGCGTGATGGTCTTTCCTTTTCTACTATTTATATTAATCAGGGGCTCATCATCTATCGGTTGGAGTTGCTACAAGCAAAAATAGTATTTAGGTAGTTGGCTATAATACGTTTTACATGCAGTGTCTCTAGGGCCACCCATGGAAAAAAGATAGATAATATTAAAGGATCGCGAAAAAAGATAGATAATAACGAAGGGCTAGTGGCTGGTCTTATTGTCAGAAGTTTTCAAGCCGCCCTAAGGCCTCTGACTTGGCCTAACGACTGCCATCTATCTACAGCAGCCAGCATAAACCGCTTAACGTGCCTTGCGAAGCACGGAACCGCTCGGAAAAATCCAACTAGCTTAGCCATAGAACGGTTACCCATCCGTGCACTGAACGTACCCAATGTTGCTTAAACTTCGTGATCGTTTAACATCACTCAGGCGGCCAGGCTTACGACCGATTCATAGGCAGCTTACCAAAGAATAAATCAACAAGACTAGAGATATTTTATAGACATAAAAATAGATTATTTACTATACTCTCCATAGTCTCCATGTTACGGCTAAACCGAGCGGCCGGCAATAAAGGTAATGACCGGGAATGGTAAACAAACCGCTAATTGCGGCGGTTCGGTAGCTGCGGTCGCCGGTTCGATTCCTGTTCGATTGTTGTTTGATTTGTTCGCCGACCTCAATGGGATTTAGTTTAGTTTGTTGCTATTACGTTTTGATTGAGGTATTTGATTGATAATCAACTACTTGATGTACCGGGTAGACTGTTGGTATGTACAATAGTGATTATTTGATAGTGATAATTGATTTAGTTATTTATGCTTACTAGCTGACCTCGCAAGATTTGTTTTACATAGATTTACGTACAAAGATACACCCTTTACACAAAACTCACACTCTCACACATACAATTCACTGTTGCATAAATATTAATTGTCATTATTATTGTACTTTAATAACGATGTGATAAGAATTTTTGCCTATAAGTAATTTTATTTAATAAGACATGAGCGGACTTGGCCCCCGTGGTGGAGTATGGCCTATACATTCCTCAGGGAAGATACTCGTGCCCCTCGGTGGGGATAAAATGGGTTGATGATGATGAAATGAGTTGATTTTCGTAAGTCTCACCGAAATTGAAAGAGGTTGGACGGATTTGAATAATTTTTGGTTTTCTTATCGTCATCATCATCATCAACCCATTATGTCCCCACCGAGGGGCACGGTTTTCTTATATTTTTGGAATTCCAAGGAATGTTCAAATGGTGATAAAATATGGAAAAGTTACAAAAATTTCGACGGTACGAAGTTTGCCGCGGCAGCAAGAGAAGTCTTTCAAATTAGCAAATCTTTGGAAGAGAAGAGAATATTGTATGCCCTTCAGAAACAATACATCTCAGGCCTGACCCAATTCCTATTACACCCGCAAGGCAAATTGGACACGGAAGCGGTCGCGGTCGCGCACACCTGCCGGCGAAACTGGAGTTTACCGAGGTTTTTTTTCTGATTGGCCTGTTTGTCTATGGTCTGATGAGAGGATGCGAGTTGATTGAACTATTTGGTTTGATCTCCGCAGTTGTATAGACTACTTTTTCCACTGCACTAAGACCATCTTATATCGGAATCGGTCATAGCCCCGGCTGCCTTAGTGATCTTCTGCGATCACGAAGGTTAAGCAACATAGGGCGCGTTCAGTCCATGGATGGGTGACCGTCTATGACTAAAGTTAGTACTTGGCATTTTTCCGAGCGGCTCCGTGCTTCGCAAGGCACTTTAAGCAGTTGGTGCCGGCTGCCGTCGATAGATGTCAGTCGTTAAGCCAAGTCAGAGGCCTTTAATGCGGCTTGAAAACTTCTGACTTAATACCAGCCATTAGTCTTACAAGCCTCTACCAATCCGGACTAGGCTCTGCTGGAGTATAGCCTATAACTTCCTCAGGGAAGAGACCCGTGCCCATCGGTAGGGACATAATGGGTTGGTGATGATGATACCATTGGGATGACATTGTATTATTGCATAGTAAGCTACGAAATAAAAGCCAATGACAGCCTTGGACTCTAGAGATGGGTGAATAGTGGCCACCGCCGCTCTTTGTCAACCTCATTCATTATTCCAATAAAATATTTAAATGTTCGAAGAAAGAAGACGTCTATGCTCGTTTGCCCCCAGGCTGTATGCAAGTCTGGAGTTTGACTAGATTACAGTACCGCGGCCAAAGTAAATACAGAGACCCCGGGCGCCACTTTCATTCATTTTGGCTGCAAAAAGCGCTTCTACATTGATCGCACTGCTCAAGTAGAAATTCACCGACTCGAAGTCACACAATGGACTATAGAACGGGCCACTTACCCCCGGTTGCTGGTTCGCTAACAGTCTGTTAATATATTGTTAACAGCTCCTGTTATCAGTTGGCAAAAGTGAATACAAAAAAACCACTGACAGATGTTAACAAAAGATTAACAGACTGTTAGCGCTCGAGAAACCGCGGCTTAGTCTCTTTTTTGGGTCAGAAATTAAACAATTTGCCAAAGAACAGAAAACCACGGTCTTTGGGAGCGCTGAAAGATTTGTGGAAGTGATTTTTATTATGAACTTTTATTCGATCTCTTTTACTTTCCCAAACGTTGTAGAGGCTACCCAGATGATCAAGCCTCGCTTTAAGCGAGTTAACAAACCAAATATCGGATGTAGAGATGTTTCCTCCACTAAGTACATACATACAACGTAAAAGTGCTCCTCTTTAAACTTCTGTCGTCCCCTCAGAACACATGTTCTGAGGTCGTCCCCAACTCACCAAGACTCCCCGCCATATTTTTTCGCAGTATTGCCAACCTAGCAAGCGGTTACTTTTGAAAAGTGACATCGATATTTTTGGTTTTGGACATACAATAATACTCAGAACAAGTTCTTATTCTGAGCAATATTATCATACTTTTAATATCATGACATGTCAGGGAAAAAGATTGGAAACTAGTAGGTATCTGTTCATTATGTAAATTTAAAGATGTAAATGCACCAAAATATAGGAAATATAGGTGTTTTTGTAAACGAAACTTTGGTTTAACCTTTCGCCGTGTGGTGGCGTTGTTGCTTTTTCTTTCGTCAAAGCCCGGGCTTGGAAATGTTGTTTCTTTTTTTTTGCTAAATGAAAAGTACATAATAATATAGATTTTTTAAGAAATCTTACTCAGTACAAACTAATTGCCTAAACTACTGTTTTTATAATGTTTTGCGCTGTAGACTTTCGTAAATTAATTTAAAAAAAAATGTCACACCCATCTCTGATTTTTCTAAAATTGGTCAAAATCATAACACGGGTCACGGGACCATTGTAGAACAGCCTCAAGGGTGGTACGGCTCGACTTTCACGAGCAAACTCACTGCGATACCGTTGACGCGCCGATGGCTAAGCGATACCGGCCGATGCGATGCAGCCCAGTTTTACGAGGGTACTGTTATTTGTTTGGCGATTTGTGGTCGAAAACTGATGGCCTCTTGCTTCAGTACTACTACAATACTTGAACTGTTTAACTTACGAGAAGCCAGGCGTTAGACATTTCTTGCTTTTAGCTCTTGGGATGATCTTACAAGTGCACGCCCGGAATGGTGAACCTTACACACACAAGGGCGCTGACAACTTTTAAGAGAACCGCCTCCAAGTTCTAGATGCAAAACGACAAGCAAGGGAAACAGTAGTAAATTAATAAAAGGTAATCAGAGGACAAATGTTTTTGGACAAAGGACAATTGGAGAATATTTGAGTTTGAAAGTTTGTTGATTAAGATAAGACTGTTTTAAAAAGAATATAATGTGGAGTTTCTTTGTTAGCCGTCGCTCGATTGTGAAACTAATAACTTTGACGTTCATAAAGTTAACATTTTGTTTTATCAACTCAACGTCAAGCCGGAACGGGGTGAAAAGGCACGTCATACTGGTTATAAGAAAAATATAAAAAAAATCGAATTTTTTTTTTCAGTACCCAATTTTTTAAATATATTTATGCAAAGAATTTCACAAATATAATTAAAATTAAAACTGGGTAATTTTCCTCATCACACCATATCTCACCATCTCTCGCCATTCGGATTCACTGGCCTGGAATAGGATAGGTACTTACTTAATTTTAACTCTTAAAAATAGAATAAACACTTCAGCGTCATCGCCTTTAAGACCTTCAAACAGAACCTTTTCAGTAAAATGCCAATAAATAAAACGTTTATTTCCACGTCATCGCAGAACAAACTCCTTGATATCCCGCCTTTTTTCTAACCTCAATTAAAACAGCTGATCGCGGGTGGTTACCCCGTCAAAGAAAGAAAGCAGGGGCTCCCCTCCGGAGTATTTTTTGTAAGTAATGAGGGAGTTAGTAACGGAAAACTGTGATGCCACCTGTCTTGGGCAGTTTGTTAACCTAGCCTTTAACTGTTACTTGTCTAGGCTTTGCTGGGCCTAGGTTGAGAATTGTAGATGAAAGTGTGCTTAGATAGATAGATAGATATAATATTTTTTATTGCATGTACAGTTTTGAAAATAACATACGGCCTAAAATAAAACAATACAAATAATGATACGAAAAAAATAAAAGTTATTTCTTCCAGACAACCGTTGACGGAAAAAATAGAGAAGCTGAATGACGCGTATTCGGTGCAATTAGACAATATGAAACAAAATATCGTTATGTCTAATATTATACACATACCTACATAAACGGTAGGGACATAAATATGAAATAAATATAAAATAAACTTATGTTGGCTTATTTGGTGTGTTTTTTAAGTGAATTTTTTTGAGTTCAAACCCTTTATGATCAGTTTTTTTTAATTCATTTTGAACTAGATTTACAATTGTATATTATGTACGTTCGGTCTTAAAGCGGCTCCTACACGGAGATTTGATGATTTGATCCATAATTAAATTAAGGACATTTCAAATATATTTTTGTTTTAGTAAACGTAGTTACGAATAAAGAAAAGTTGTTGCCGAAATTATATAAAATTTTTTTTTTTAATTTCTCAATCAAAAACTTATAACAGGCAAACGGAAATATGGCTTGAGTATCAGTCATTTAATGAAACCCTCAGACCACATTCAACAAAGGTAAACACATTTTAACACAATGACCAAAAATATTATTAGCAGTCTTAATAACTGAGCTTAATAATATTACGGATTCATTAATCATGTTGTGTCTAGATACGATAAATAAAAAAAGGAAATAAGAAATTTAATCTTAAGCGATCACTAAGGTTAAGCAACATACGGCGCGTTCAGTCCATGGATGGGTCACCACCTATGACTAACGCTAGTGGCATTTTTCTGAGCGATTGCGTGTTTCGCAAGGCACGTTAAGCAGTTGGTGCCGGTTGCCGTCGATAGATGGCAGTCGTTAAGCCAAGTCAGAGGCCTTAGGGCGGCTTGAAAACTTCTGACAGTAAGACCAGCCACAGCCTTACAAGCCTCCACCAATCCGGACTTGGCCCCCGTGGTGGAGTATGGCCTATACCTTCCTCAGGGAAGAGACCCGTGCCCCTTGGTGGGGACATAGTGGGTTGATGATGAAGAAATATAATGCAAAAAGGCGACGAATAACTTGTAAAAAAATTGCACAATCAATTTTTGGTTGTTGAGACGAGAAAAGAGTACTTACATACATAACCTCAAGCCTGTATCCTAGAGGGGTAGACCAGGAACAGCCACTTGATACGATCCTAACAGATCACTATCGCTTTATCAACATTCATTAGTCTTTACATATGTATAGGCCGGTTTTGGGTACTTTTTATTTTGCCCTCTGCTACCTAATACATCGCCAAAAGAGTTATCTCATATTTTTTTTACTCTTCATGTGTTATACTTCATGTGTTATGGCTTGGAACTCTTGATAAAGAGTCTATATAACTTTAAGTAAGTCCCAAAAATCTAGTTTCCCGCATAGATTAAACATGGGTACAATGGGTACGTGGGTAAGGTGATTTTAAATAATATAACCTATTTCTATTTTTCATTAAAAACTGTTCTAATGATCATTATTTTGTCATTAGCCGGGATTTGACTACAAACTTTCAATGCGTTCAATTCGATTGAAAGTAAAATTTACATCATGACATTATTATAATACTGGCAGTTTACAGGAAATGACTTCGGGCATGATAAAAAGTGACGTTACACCGACACACTTCTAAATTTAAAATTGGAACAAACAAAAAAGTTATTGTTAGTTTTCAATACTGGCAACGTGACATGTGTTTAGGTTTTTTGGTAGATAAATGCAACATTCTTTTTTCAAATTGACTGTCGCCAAGATCTGTCATTCTCTGGTTGACTTAATCTGCAAAGCAATATTGTTACAGCGTAGTTCACCAGAAAACGTCGCAGTACGTCGAATATACCCATTCTATAGACAGTTGGTGACATACGCAGTATAAAATTGATAATTTGGCTGAGGAAATTGCTAAACTAATTGAGATATTCACCAAGGAGTTTTTATTCTACTGTGGAGTTTTTATTCTATTGTTTGACTCATTTAGCCGGAGAAATTCACACGAACTGTAATTTTACCCTATCAATGATAAATCAGGCAACATTTAATTAAAGCAACCACAACAGCTGCTGGCAACCCTATAGGGTGTCACGTGATTTTTTGCAAGACGTCGCCTAAGGTCATTTTATAAGGTTATCGCGTTCCTCGACCCTAGAGAAAATACTGTGGCGTGCATGATGTTCTTGGTTGTTTGTCTTTTACACTTTCTTTGAGGGATGATCTACGAGTATACAGAGGTAGTTTAAAATTAAGCGGGTAGCGATTTCAAGGGCTTACATCAGATAGTGGGTATTCACTTCGTATATTTATTCAACACATGCTCTATTCTAGCAAAATGTCAGATGGTGTTTTTTTTAACTAAGACTTTTATCAATTTATCATTCCAGCCAATCTTGAAGCGGATATGACCACTGTTTATGAACTCATTACAATTGCCGTTAATTTGACCATCTTTTCTATTTTTTAGCGTAATAGCGCATAATTATTGCATAGCACAATAAAGTGAAAATTAACTGCATTTATTGCCAAAACACAAATTACGTACATTTTATAAACATTAAATAACACAATATTGTATTGTTGTTGTATTATTGTGTATTCGGTTTTTGAAATAAAGATTTTTCTGTACTATTCACTTTCCCTAAAGTCCATTCGTAACTTCAGCAAATGTCAAGTGATGTGTGTCTCGAGGACCGATTTCTGACTCGAGAATTTGCACTGAGTAAATACTTAAGTAACGTTCTGTCACTCTCTTTTCTAAAAAATTTGACGAGACAGCACTATAGTTAAGTATTTACTTAGTTAAAATTCTCAACTCAGAAACCCCCTTAGTATTATTGTGTAATATGTCTGTGCACGTCCTTTCTGTTGTGCGTCATTAGTGTTAGTTTTCACAATGTTTGAAGACGATTTTCCCAACAGAATTTAATTCAAATAAGATGTGATAAGATATTAAATCTTAAAATTTTGGGTAATAATATACCTAGTAATTATTTTAGTTTGGGACCAAGATTTTGTTGTGTGCAGTGAAGTTGATATAATTTCAAGAATATTTAATGGTATATAGGCAGTAAAGAAGTTGTTTACGACTATAACTAAGACGTCACGAACCCCAAGTTAACTGACCTGGCATAACATTTGCAGTTACTGCTAAGTTAATGCAAAAAATCACATGTCCACGCGCCAGGCAGCTGGTCTTCCTTCCGTAATACGATTACTACCGAGGGGATAGGTCATTAAAATATTTAGCTCCAGTCCATCCAAAGGTTGTCTGGAACAGATCACTTTTAGTGATAAGGGCGCCGTCTGTACTCTTAAGTTAAGAAATCCCTGTGTAATTTCCTTTTTTATGTACAATAAAGTGTTCTCTATCTATTTATCTATCTATTGTAGAAATACATTCAAATGATATTTCCAATTGGCCATGCTAAATTTTTGAACATGAACGAAAATCGAAATCGTAGTTAAAATGGCCCCGACTAGTTATACTATTGGTTATACGATATAACAAAATGGACAAAATAAATCCGATTGGTTATACTGTGTAGTATAAATAATTGGATTCGAATTAATTAGGTGAGCTATGTCACCCTGTTGTAGTTTGGCTCTGGAAGAAGTGATTAAAGTTCACTCATGTTGGTTAAAACTTATCTGACTTTGTCGGAGACCTCAGTAGTTGAATTTCGGATTACCATCCTACTGGTAATTAGATGCCTTGGAAGTCCAGTACGACTTCCTAATCACAAAAACCCGGAAGAGAAAAATCAACCTAACACCTTACAATTTGTCCTCTAACAAAAGACAAACAGAAAAGGAATAAAAAAGAGATAAGAAATCTCTTGCAACCTGCCCGGCAAACGGCTATTTCCGTTTAGGGGCAACTACCCCAACCTAGGGGTGGAAGTAGCTGTGAACAGAAGACTCTCAAGTCGAATGGGCCTTTTACACGGGGCCAATAGCTGAGACAATCCAGTAAGCCAGGACAATAGGACAATATTCGAAATTGTTCTATTTCATTGGATTGGCTTCATCCATTGGCTTGGGCCAATCCAATGCATTGTCCTGGCTCTACATTTTCTTCTACATTTATTTTTTAATGTATTTTGATAACATTTTACGAAGTACCTCAATTCTAATAAAATAAAAGACGAAAACAAAATAACCAATCTTCTAAAAAAATTTATAAGAATAGCCTATTCTTCATCAGTATCCATGTTTTCTGCTGGAAACGCACATTTTCGGGATATAACCATCACATGTTCAAGACACATGTTCTAAGTTCACTCTCCAATTGAAAACACTCTTCTTGTGCTGCCGTGTGTTGAATCGAGTTGTCTTCATCGTCAGAAACATCATCATAATCTTCATCTGTGTCTGCCGCCTCCAGCATACGAGATATTCGTCGACCGCAATCTTCGTAACTCATTGTCTACAACAAACAGCGTAATATATAATAAAAGATATTGAAAGACGTATTTTACAAAAGAAAGAAACATAATTTTCTAAGTAACTATTAACAAATAACATTTTACAATAACAAATACTCACCCGATTTGAATTACACACAAATACACTCCATTTAATTTTTCTTGTAGTACACGACCGGTCGCGCGCGGTATCTGAGACCGCAAACACAAATAAAATGGCAAGTGATAAGTACTATAGGGCAACTAAGGGGTACTAAGTCACTCGCTTGAGGATATCACGAAAGCGCAACTGTCCATTAGCCATAGTTTATGTACAAAGAAAAAAATAAGTTCACTGCGGACTCAGAGACCGCGCGCGACCGCTGGAAGGTTAAGACACATAATTTATACGAATACGTATAAATAGTAGTGTTTTTTTCACACTGTCAAATAGCCTATTCCTGCAATTCTTTGAACTGTTGTAACGTTTTTGAACTAATCGCTCTGCGAATCAGAGCGTAACCTGGACGGGACCAAAAAAAATCAGGTCTTGGATGTTTCATTCAGACGACCTCTGTGGCGCAGCGGTTGGCGCATCTGCCTACCATGCCAGAGGTCCCGGGTTCGAATCCCGGCTGGGGACAAAAAACCCCAGTCTTGGATGTTCCCATGTTGGTGATGTCGCGGATTCTGGTTCCCATGACACAGGGTATCCTAGTGTGGGGCCAGAATCAATGTATGAGCTTGTATGTAAATGTAAAAAAAATGTTAACACGTTTGTGATGCCGCTGTTTCTGGCTTCTACGACACAGGGTATCATATTGTAGGGCCAGAAGCAATATAATGTGCCTTGTAAGTAAACGTTTATCTACAAAGGTTTTGACACGCGACACAGACTTTCTGTACCGCGCAAACTTGCGGGGTCATTACACCCCTCTCGCGGGGCGGAGCGGGGGCGCACCTGACACTAACGGAATCCTGCGCAGCACGTGCCTCGATCTTCGATCTACAAAGGGGTGGGGGTTTCCCGCCAAACGCACTCGCAATTAAGGAATTTGGTTTGTGATTTCGTTGTATTTATGTTCATACTAGGAATAAAAAAGTTTAATAAAAAATGTGCCCCCCTTCTGGCGCATTTGGAAATACAACTTATTTTTGATACATGTTCTTATTTTATTTTTTACGTAATATTATTTTTGAGTTTAATTCATTGTCTATTAATAGACAAATAGATAAAGAATACTTTATGGTACATAAAAATGGAAATGACACAGGTATTTAAAATTTTGACATTTTTCTAAAAGTTTGGTGTTTGTGACGTCATCAGAGCATTATTAATGAGATACCATGGAGTAAGTCACATTGTTTGGGTCCCTCCTGCTTAGCGTTAATGCTCAGCTAACCGATTTTCGTCAATTTTAATTTCAGCTCGAAACGAAACCCTAAAAACAACTAAGTACACCTAACTCAATTTAAAACAGATCATAACGATTATATGTAAATACCAACGTTTCCCACATAAATTCACCACCTGTTGTTCACAGTCATTTTACACTCATTTGAATTTTAAATCGACGAATGCAGTGACGGCCTTTATGGGGTAAATTCTGAGGGTCTCGTCCACTTGATTAAGTTCATCAAAAATAAATTGACTTGCGCAGTCTTGTGGACATACGAGCAACGCTATTTGCGTAGTCCTCTGTCTCCAATTGTCAAAAGCCTCGGCTTGTTCAGTTATGCGCAATGCTTGTTACGGAGCCCTCTGTCTCCAATTGTCAAATGCCTAACAATGTTAATTGACTTACGCAGACTTGTGTACCATGGCCTATACCTTCCTCAGGGAAGAGACCGTGCCCCTCGGTGGGGTTCATGAATATGTGCACCTACGCACAACGTTTTTAACATTACCCTCTGTCTCCAATCATCATCATCATCAGGCTATATTAGTCTCCAATAATAATTGTCAAATGCCTCAAACAATTGCCACGTCTGTGCGTAAGAACGCACAATGCTTTTTACATAACCCTCTGACTCCAACTGTCAAGTCCCTGTATTAATTGCCTGGTGCAGATTTGTGCACTAACCCGCACCGCTTTTTACGTAGCCCACTGTCTCCAATGGTATAAGGCCGCAAATAATTGACTTGCGCAGACTTGTGCACTTACGCACAACGCTTTTTATGTAGTTCTCCCTGTTTTCAATTGTCAAGGGTCTCACATAATTTGATTGGCGCAGACTTGTGCACTTACGCACAACGCTGTTCATCTAGTCTTTTCCAATTGTCAAATGCCTCAAATATCGCCACCCATGGCCCAATCAGCCTCCCAAAACCAATAAGCTATCCTTGCCAATCGCTTATGACAATAAACAACTACTATGACAATAGTGACGATTAGCAGGTCGTTTACCCGACAATTATCGCGGTACTAAACAATGGAGGAAAACATCGGCTGCTTAGCATTTTTCCACAATAC
The DNA here is from genome assembly GCA_947310845.1 of Yponomeuta plumbellus. NCBI lineage: Eukaryota > Metazoa > Arthropoda > Insecta > Lepidoptera > Yponomeutidae > Yponomeuta > Yponomeuta plumbellus. The sequence goes on along the minus strand of OX371216.1, from coordinate 12,294,711 downwards.
TTTATTGGTGTAGTTGATTACTGGCTTAAGCAAACAATTAGGCGGATTTTTGTTTTGTTTCGCGTGAGGCAGACTCGCACTTGGTCTATGTCATCTGCGCCTCTGCTGACAATAAGGCTGCGTTTCCATAAGAGATGTGCGATGAAAATGTGTCGTGCGAGGATGTCTAGCTGCGCTGTGAAAATGTGTGGGGGTTTCCACCAAAGCTGTGCGATGAAAATGTGTCATTTTCATCCGCTACACATGTAGCAGAGCTGTAAAAATGCGCATTAATGCGTGGTGCGAGGATGCGTTGCGAAGCTGTGAAATGTGTCGACGGGGGTAGTAGTATGCCCAAACTTCGCAACACATCCTTCTCAACACACATTCCTCGCAACACATCCCTGGCACACATCCCTCGCACACATCCCTAGTACACATCCCTCGCACACATCCCTAGCTTGTTTTGTATGCGCAAAAATCTAGCTCCGCTGAGCCGTTTCTACCAGAGCTGTGCTGATCGAGGCGATGTAAATGAAGCGATTCTATTAGTCCTTTACAAACACATTCCTCGCTACGCATCCTCGCACATCTCTGGTGGAAACTCAGTCTAAGTCAGAATAGGCTATTTGACAGTGTGAAAAAAAAGTATTGTTTATATGACGACCTATGTGGCGCAACAGTTAGCGCGATGAGAGAGGTCCCGGGTTCGAATCTCGGCTGGAGACATAAAAAAAGAGACCCAGGTCTTGGATGTTTACATGTTTGTGACGTCGCTGTTTCTGGTTCCCACGACACAGGGTATCCTAGTGTGGGGCCAGAAACATTGGCAGGGCATTTGTATAAATATACGGCGATCCCAAATGATAATCGAACCCACGACCTCTTTCTCGATAACTAAACGCCTTAACAGCGAGGTCACCGAGGCAGTCAAAGAACAATGAATTCTAGGCCTAAGAAAAAGGCACCAGAACTAACTACTTATTACACCTATTATACGTTCCAAAAAGCCGTTGAACGAACGGACGGTTATTCCCCTTCTGTTGTCAAGTGCGAGGAGCATCCTGCAGGTTATCGGGAGCGATTAAACTTCCCTATTTCCTTCACCCGAGTTTGCAGGGTGACAGGTGTCTGCTTGTCTCGAACAAGATCTCTGCACCGTGGTGATTAGGTTAGTTTTAGGCTCTTTGACGTTAAGACCAGAATGTCGGGACAGGACTTCCAGATTTATTGTGTAAGCAGTATATATGCAGCGTGTCCCAAAAATGACGACCTCTGTAGCGCAGTGGTTACCGCATCTGCCTACCATGCGAGAGGTCCCGGGTTCGAATCTCGGCTGGGGACAAAAAAAACCCACGTCTTGGATGTTTACATGTTTGTGACGTCGCTGTTTCTGGGTCCCACGACACAGGGTATGCTAGTGCGGGGCCAGAAGCTATGTATGTGCCTGTATGTAAATGTTATATTGTTATGATTAGTTTCAGGCTCTTTGACGTTAGGAGCAGAATGTCCGGACAGGACTTCCAGATTTATTGTGTGAGCAGTCTATATGCAGTGTGTCCCAAAAATGACACGTCACAGTGACACAGGAGGTAGACCTGCTCAAGAGGCGTCGAACCAACTTAACATGTAAACAACCTCAGTAAAAGTTGCACGGTTTTCGAGATATGGCCAATTTAAAGTTATCTATTCTAAATTTTCATTTTTTTTAACAACTTTAATGCTATGCTAGCACTTACGCTAAGTTAGTAAGTTTGTGACCGAGTACAAATAAAAAAAACCAAACACGAGGGCTATCACTAAATTTGTTAAAAAAAGTGAAAATTTAGAACAAACTGCGTTGTTGCTGCAAATCGACCCGAAGGTAGCGGCTAGCATAGTATATTGACGTTCAATAAACAGAATAAAAAATCCTTTCGTTGAAATACAACATTTGACTTTAAAATAACCACTCGTCAGTGGCGAGGCGCGATTTTGACATTTTGTCAACATGCCGCATCTGTGGCGAAGCCCGATTTGGACATCGTTGGTCACATTTTCTAATATGTTTAATAAAGCAGACAAACGTACATCTATCCCTTTTACACTCATTACGGTGTATTGCCAGTGAAAGAGGATAGATAACAAACTTAGCCTTGAGCTGTCATCATTCAAAAAACCTGCGCAATTACCAGTTCAGTGCAAGACTAGCCATTATGGTCCGTCACTTAAAACCGTTTTCCTATATATTTTTCTCTATTGCAAGGTATGTAACTGCTACCTGTTTAGTAATGCTAAGGGGTAACGGCTTCTAAATAAAGCTAATTATAATAAATAAACCTGTTTATTTTATTTAAAACACTATAAAAACCACTATAATCCATTAAGAATTTGATGCTCTTGGATTGCTCACACTTGTGTGCTACAAGAAAAAGATGAACTGCATAGTGATGTTTGTCACTAGATAGCAAATTTGATTAAAATACAGTATTACACTATACAGCGGCTCGAAAATCAATAATAACGAAAAAAATTGCATTTTAGTAGCGGTAGGTGGCCGGGCAACCCTTGTCTGTGACAAGGCCCGATTTGGGCGCCACAGGCAACGGCATTTCTCCATTTTTGTTGCCACTGACGAGTGGTTAACAATAAAAACATATTCTGCGAAGTCCAATCAAACAAACGCTCGTCAATCCAAACGTCTGTAGAGATGACGCACTAGCCTTGGGGAGGCGCGCCTTTCCTAATCACATAGACACAATCCTGAGAGCCTTAACACCAACGCCACAAGAGCCGATTTGCAACGAAACACACGTGTAAGTTGTATTTAATCATGTACGTTAAAATAACCAACTACGGACAGGATAAAAGACTCTATTCGACTGTGAAATAAAGGATACTTTTCAATGCAAATCTCCGGAGATCTAATCATACGTAAATGTAAAGTCAGTGTCATTAAAATTTACACGCTTTCGTGCAATATTGGCTCTTACATCGCAGATCGTAATGGTTTATTTTCAATAGCAAGACGTTGATTAAAAACTCTGAGTGTAGAGGTCAAATTGCTGCGATATGATGACGATTTCTTTGTCGCGGAGTGTACGAGGTAGATGGACGGAAACTACTAGCCTAACCTATAGTTAGTTTTTACATTATTAACGTGTGGTTACTCATTGATATTTGCATTTAAGTATAGGTTTCATTGTCCTTGTACGGAGAGGATTTTAGAGTTTACTCTTTAGGCTGCTGAAGCTAGTCTTGAAGCATTGTAGTATTCATCATCATCATCATCATTCAGCCACAAGAAGTTCACTGCTGTACATAGGCCTCCTCCATGGATTTCCAAAAAGACCGGTCGGAAGCGGCTTGCATCCAGCGTCTTCCTGCGACTTGGATGAGATCGTATGTCCATCTTGTGGCTGGTCGTCCTACGCTGCGCTTGCCGATATGTGGTCTCCATTCGAGAACTTTTCGGTCCCATCGGCCATTAGTTATGCGTGCTACGTGCCCCGCCAATTGCCTCTTCAACTTACTAATCCAATATCGGCTTTCGTTCGTCTACGGATCTCATCGTTTCTGATTCTGTCTCGTAGAGAGATTGTAGTAGGTATTACTACAGTAAAAAATATTGTTTCTCTTTTTGTTTGAGAACAGGAAAACGACTTGTTTATCTACAGCCAAAATTCGTAACATTTTTTGTATCCATTTCGGTCAATTGACAGCTGTTAACAGCAGATTAACCAAAGTCACCGATATAGCCCACCGAATTAGCGTGCTGAAGTGGCAGTGGGCCAGCCATATCACCCGAAGAACTGATAACCGATGGGGTAGACGAGTTCTAGAGTGGAGACCGCGGATCGGTAAACGTAGTGTAGGACGTCCTCGGTGGAGCGATGATCTTCGGAAGGCGGCTGGCAAGAACTGGATGAGAGTAGCCGAGGACCATGCTCAGTGGCGTGCAATGGGACAGGACTATTTCCAGCAGTGGACAACCGTAAGCCGGTGATGATGATGAACAGCAGATTTGCAGATTGCAGGTAAGAGAAACCAGGGCTTAGCACCTTACAAGATCTCGCGTTTATTTCGGTTTCCAACCACAGGCATTCTCTCAGAGAGAGAGAGAGAGACAGTATGGCTTTGGTGATTTAAAGCGCTAAGTTATTGAATAGCACTCTTTTTTCCTCACGACATTTTCTTTCACCGTTTCGTAATTTCACAAAGGTACATAACTTAGAAAATAAAGTCATAGGTTCATGGGGATCGAACCTGGGTGTCCCGCGTTTGAGTCCATGGTTCTACCCGCTAGTCTACCACCGCTGGTTAACTGCTTTAACTGCGTTTTAGGTTTAACCTATCTACAGATAACTGACAGTTAGCTGTCAACGCGATATTGAAATGTTCCGTTTTTCTTTTCTATTGAGTGGCCTATCACTAGTTAGCATTTGAACTGGTGGTAGCTGGTTGGTAGGTTATTGGCACCAGGCAACATTTTATAAACAAAAACTGCTAATCTTTGGCTACGCGTTGCATTCCCAGAACATGAATGCCGCGTTACTAACCCAGAACCCACAAATTGGTGAGAGAATTTTCCTTTCGAAGCCGTAATGTGGACGAAGACGTAAGGTGTAAGCTGACGTAATGTTACACTATTACGCTCTGTCTGTATGTTTGTCTTCCAGTTCTCATGGCCTAGACATTGGGCTGAGCGTGTGAACTAGCCTTTATTGTTTTTAGTTTAGTTTTGACGCTCGGAGGGTATTGGAGTTCAGCATGAATAATTGTGGCTGGCCTTGGAAAAACGTATTTATGACTCAGTAATTAGTGTTTCGTTCGTAGGAAATGGAAGGCCTCGAAGTATTTTTTGGTATTTAGTGGCAAAAGATGAACTCTGCCTAACCCGCCGGGATATAGGTGTGATTATATGTATTTTATGAATATAATGTAAACGGTATTACTATTTATAAAGAACATTTTGTATTTTAGTTTCTTTTTCTTTGTTTGTGCCGTAAATAGTAACCGCTGAAAACCAGCGTCGTGGTCGCTATCGGCCACGACATGATGCTGAGCGGAGACCAATTTGATGCCAAATCTAACCCAACTATGTTTCAAAATTGTATCGTTAGATATTAAGATTTGAGTATCAAATAAATAATTTACTTACTTACTTACTTACATAAAAAATATATCAGAAGGCATTTTGTTTCATAATAGTTAGAGAGAATATTCTTTATTGTACACTTAAATTATTACATTTACGGAATTATTATAAATAGAAGTAAAATTGGCGGCCTTATAAGAAACAAATTAGAGACGAGTCGAAGATTTTTAGGACGTTAACAATAATTTTCCTTCACTGATAGCGTAAGACGGCGGCTTGAAAAACTTCTGACAGTAAGACCAGCCAAAGCCTCCACCAATCCGGACTTGGCCCCCGTGGTGGAGTATTGGCCTATACCTTCCTGAGGAAAGAGACCCGTGCCCCTCGGTGTCGACATAATGGGTTGATGATGATAGCGTAAAGAAAAACATCTTGAGAAGAATAATAATTATGTTAGCTCTAAGAAATTAAGGAACTTATTTAAAAAGTAATAAAACTAATTTTGGTGTTTTTACCAGTTTTTTGTCCAAAACGATCTGGATTTTGAAACGGATACCTATATTTTCTAGTTACTTTCAATAAGTCAGAGTTTCTGTGTAACTTTGATTTTTTATTTGTAAACTGAGGTATCTATAAAGCGTACACAGAAGGTGTTAACAAGATTTTACAGTTAAAACCAAATCAACAATTTGGTTCCCACCTTTGCTATAAATTATAACTATTTAACTTTTAACCCCTCACTTAATTAACAACGAAACCCTGGTAACTATCCCTCAGCACGCAATAACAGTTTGACTAAACGCAATCTATCTGCAAATAGCTCTTGAATCACACAAAATAAGTGCCACAGCTCTATTAAATTTATTTAATATTATTTGCCTTAGTCTACATGTAAAGTTGAAGCTCAAACAGGGGTTAATATGTCCATAGGAATGTAACGGTTGGTTAAACAACGTTTTAAATAAACTGGGGTGAAAACAACTACTAATTATTCCTATTAGATATTCTGCAACCTGCTTTTCCGTCCAGTAATGGATTTTTTTATGCTGTGGGAAAATTGTTTATATTTGTTTTGTGAGTTTTCTACTTCTAATATCTTAATTATCTTATTTATTTAAAAGCAACTCAAACACTGATAACGCTAAGCTTGCCATATGTTTTGCCTGCAATTTTGCAGAATTAATATACGCGTGTGGATAGTGAAAAAGTCGTAGTGGGCTTTCTTCTTTTTCATTCCCTCATTTATGCAGAATAGCCTTATTAATAAAATTATTATCATTACTCCGAAGTCAAGAATGCAAACGCATGGGGTCAACAAAAGTAGATGTACCGTGAAATCGTTATTGTGTACAAAATAAGCAATTTTTCCACGAGCGGAGTCAACTTGCCAACTGTCAGCTGTCACGCTCCACCGGTAATTGGAGGACCTCCATTGCGGAATAGTACGATAATTTGTGGCGTTTTTTGTTAGGAAAATAAACGGTAGTGTTCACGGTGTAAGTGCATTTATTGATTGAGCGGAGTCATGATTAGATTATTTGCTAGTCGCCTGCCCCAACTGGATTACTGTCTATTAGACAAACGGTTCAACAAGACAAACAAAACATAATATAAATTCCGTCTGTATCCCGGTGTGACCAGGATCTGCCAGTAGCCACGGTCCCGATAGAATAATTTTCAATAGTAAATTAACTCTAATTAGGTACAACACTTTTCTCTCAGATATCCTATCCGGACTGGGCTCTTCAGAGAACTATTTATTATTCAAATTCTCGTGTCACCACTCACCGTGATAGTGCGCATACTCTCTAAAACGGCTTGAGCGATTTTGATCTTTGGCATGTATATAAAAAAAATGGGGAAACAACGTTTGCCGGGTCGGCTAGTTTATTGTATAATATGTACATCTTCATCAAGAATTAGAACTTCGACAGAACACAGTCACTTATTGCCTTGGTTTTAAGCTAAAATACCTAGTGCTATGGTAACCAAACAAGGACCTCACAAACATGCAATACACCCAGACTGAATTTAATAAAAAATAAGTTTTAATGGATATCACTATCACAGCCTAACATTATAAGTACATTGACATTTAAAAAACACAATATAAATTCTTTATGTTGAAATGAATTTCTGATTTCACGTTCTGTTATTTATCAACGAAATTAAAAATTGGTAAAATAAAGTACGTTTAAGAAATTGGGTTAAAATGTTGAGGCAAATGATAGTTTGGTACCACAAAAAGATAAATTTGTACGCATAGAATAAACCAGTTACTGCTGGCACATTACCTACTATCTTTACATAAAAATACAGTATGTCGGTGTCGGGTGACCATGCTTTTGTTAAAAAATAAAATCATTTTTAGGGTTCTGTACTTCAAAAGGAAAAAACGGAACACATAGGATCACTTCCGTCTGTCTGTCCGTCTGTCGAGACTTTATTTCGGGATCGCGTCAAAATTAAAACAAAGGTATTGAGTCAAAATTAAAACAAAATACTCAAATATAGGGCCATTTGAAACTATGTAAAAATCAAACTTCTCAGTTAAAGTAAAAAAAACATGTGGCATTTATATCACACAAAACTTGTATTTCCACAATCAAGCTACATCGAGCGATAATCTCGTTGACATAGAACTTTAAAATTTGTCAAGTAGGTAATATCGTCTTATACTACAAATACAAGAAAAATACGGAACTCAAATACGGAACTCTCGGTGGGCTAGGCCAACTTGCTCTTGTCCGGTTAGGTTATAGTCTATAGAATAATGACATTAGTTGCTCATTAAAGAAAGAAAACATTTTTTTACTTAATTAAAAAAAATATAAAAAAAAACTCACACCCGTTATCCCCGAAGGGGTAGGCAGAGGCACCAGTCTCTAGAACTGGACCCACGTTTTGCCGAGTTTATTAGGTCTCGTTATCCGGGCACAGTTTATCAGCGAATGGTGTTGCTGTACAAACAAATGTACGTAACTAAAAGTCATTGGTACATGCGTGGTTCGAACCCAGACCCTCATGATCGAGAAGCAAGGGTCAACCCTACTACGCCACCACCGCTTTAATTTTATTCTTAACATATGACCAAATTTCTGAGTATTTTTTTATAAAGGAACTACTATTGTTATCACATATTTACGGTTTTTTATAGCTTAAGATAATATAAGATAAGAATTTAAGAAACTTACAATTGTTTTCCTAAAAAAATTTTCAATTTTTCCAAATTAATATTTATGTCAGCTGATACGCCGTGGTCACCCTACTAGTAATTAAACCAGCCTTTGTCTACATTTTGGCAGTAAATGGCTGTTAGTGGATCTAAATAATTATCTGCCGGCTCAATGTCGTCAGTTTTTGTCCACGTGAGAAGTTGATCAAGAAAACGCAGAAGTCTTGGTCATACTTGCTGTTCCGAACAATTTATGGAGCCGATATAAACATGCACCATCCGAACTACATCCTGAAAAGAAGGCTACTACAAAGTAAATAGCTGACCTATATATACATACAAAACAATAACGACTATTGGACAGGGGCAATTGCCCCTGTCCAATAGTCGATATCTCAACTGCTTCAGATTTAAATAATGTTAGTTGTCATGTCAGCGACCCAACATAGAAAAACTCATCTGTAAATTGCTATGTACAAACCTCTTTTGTAAGAACCTTTTTGAAAATGAACAGTAAAAAGGTGGATGATGAAAAGAGAGCGAGCTGTGTCCGACCTCTTTTCTATGTATCCCCCCGCCCAAGCCTCACCCCCTGGGATTTCTGGCGGGTGAGATGGGCAGCCATGTTTTTTTTCGGAGCTAAAAATTCATATGTAGAGTCAAAGAACAGTCCGATATAATGAAGAAATAACTTTTATTTTTTAATTATTTTGCACATCATTATTTTTATTTATCTTTATTACGACTTATACGATTTATAAGGTCAATCGAATGATTTTAGTAAAGATTTCTTTCCTAGTTCGTATATTACGAATTGTTCAGGTTGTGTGTATATTGTGTAGGTAAGTACATTTAAATGATTACTAAGTAGTCGAGCTTCTGTTTTTTTGTACTATTCTGGCATTCTATGTATTTGTAACAAGAACGTTGATTGATAGGGCTTAGTGCTAAAATTTTTAAATTTTCCTTTGCAAAAAACATTAAAACATAAACATTTACAAACAGGCACATACATTGCTTCTGGCTCCACACTAGAATATCCTGTTTCGTGGGAACCAGAAACAGCGCCATCACATACATGTAAACATCCAAGACCAGGGATTCGAACCCGGGACCTCTCGCATGGTAGGCAGATGCGCTAACCACTGCGCCACAGAGGTCGTCGAAAAAGGGGTTTGGGTAAAGTTGGCGTCGTTTTAAATTTTGGCGGCCATTCATGAAAGATGTGTTTTACGAAAGAGCAGTATAAAGTAAACAATTTTTATTACGGAGTATATATAGCTAAACCATTTCGGAGCCGAGATATCACAGTTCATAGTTTAATCGTAAAACCTAATCATTTTTGCTGTAGTAAGTAAAAACTACGAATTTTTAAGTTATTTCTAGTCGAAATAATCGAGAAACCATGCGGCATTATTCATGTATACCATGGGTCACCAACCTTAAGTATAGGCCCTAGCGACTTTTTGCAGCAATGCAGTTGCAATACTGTCGTGCATTCGTCGCGATACAGTTGCGATGCGGTGGCTAGCTGTGTGGCCTCGCCCACGTACCCGCGATTCAATCGCGATGCAAACGCGATACCGTCGCGCTTCTGTCGCGATGCAGGGGTGCTTCCTCCATTATTTCCCCGATCGCGACTATATCGATACAAACGAGTGACCGTGTTGGACGACATCGTGAAAAGAATGGAGGGAGGGTGGGCCCCTGTTGTGATTAAGGGGCCTCGCCCACGGCCACCTTTTTGCAATGATGCTACTGCGGTGCCGTCGCACGTTCGCATCGATACAGTCACAATGCGGTCGCTACCTATATGCCCTCGCCCACGTAACCACGATGCGAATGCGATACCGTCACGCGTTTGTTGCAATGCAAACGCGATTCAGTAACTTAGGGACCTCGCCCACGACTTTTTGTAGCGATGCCGTAGTGCGTTTTGTAAACTCTTGAGAGCATCGCCAGGCCTGTCACACTGCGCGTGTAGATATCGAACGCGTAAGTACATGCGGCGGCCACTCCAGAGTGGCTGATAAGTAGGAACTCACGCAGGAACGAGCAGTGACGCACACGCGAGTTACGCGGTAGAAAGGGTGGCAACATGTAGGTGAATATAACTGTAGCTTTTTTAGCGCCGTGCGATCTGAATTGCACCTAATTGTATCGCTACTAGAGTCCCTTTTTCTTTAATTGATTTTGCGGAGTGAATCTTCTGTACCTGTACCTGTATTCTGTGGCATCGCTTCGAACGGGCGTTAGTCGCATTTGCAACGCACTACAGAAGCGATGCCTACGCGATACAGCATAGCGACTGATCCAAACGCGCGGCGTGACGGACGACATCGGGGAAAAAATGGAGGAAGAGTGGCCCCTCGGTTACTGAATCGCGTTTGCATCGCCACTGAATCGTGCTTATGTGGATGAGGTCATACAGCTAGCAACCGCATCGCAACTGTATTGCGGCGAACCCACGACAGCATTGCTACTGCATCGCTGAAAAAAGTCGCTGTGGGAGAAGGGCCTAAAACTGTTGCGATCGTAGGCATTTTTGTATCGTTAGGAGGGCCCTCGCCCACGGCGAACTCCTGTAGCGATGCTGTCGCGCGTTTAGTAAGCGCCCGACAGCATCGCTACTAACGCGCGCAGGTCGCATTTGCAACGCGCTGCAGAAGCGATGCCAACGCGCTACTAACGCACTACAGCATTGCGGCTGTATGCATGCGAGCGCGCGACCGTGTCGGACGACCTCGGGGAAAGAATGGAGGAAGGGTTACTGAATCGCGTTTGCATTGTGACAGAAGCGCGACAGTATAGCGTTTGCATCGCGACTGAATCACGACGAACGCGCGACAGCATCGCTGCAAAAAGTCGCCGTGGGCGAGGGCCCTATACTAAAATTGGTTTCACGCGATTCAGTAACGACACAAGAACGCAACATCCCATAATTTCTCAGATTATAACATATTTTTTATGCTTTTTGAAGAGCCATAACTTTTTTCCGATATTACTTACAGCTAAACTTATTTTATATATATATTAAGTTAAATTAGTATTAAAAATTAGCACCGAAAAAAAAGGTAACTGCTCAAAAAAAAATGACGCCAACCGTCCATACAAAGTTACCCAAACCCCTTTATGTAAGATTAGAATAGATTAGACTGATAATTAAAGATTAAAATCTATGTAAGTATATTTTGATAGACGTTGTAGCCAAGTTACGGAACTCAGTCCAGGATATTAGGAACATCTTTCTCCAAAGTAATGGAGTAACGCCTGCGACAAGTCCGCAGAGAAATCTGCGTGTGAATGTGTTGGCTCTCGGTTCGGTGCGCGGCTCGCGGCTTGGCGCGGCGCTCGCCGTCTGGAGATAAAGTAGTAAGCAGCTCGGCGCTCGTGTAGTGTGTGGGCGATGACGAATTTGTCCACGAATGGGTACGGCTTGGGGCTCGGCTCGCTGTGCGTGTAGTGAACGGTGGGCTTAAGTATCTTGACACTTCTAAATCTGACTTTAATGATCCTTTGAACCCGAAAATTAAGGCTTGTTATTCTAAATCTAAAGCAAATCGACTTCAACAAGGCGTCAGACCGATATTTATTTCGTAATCAACGCTCATATGTATACTCACCCAATAGTATCATGGCTTATCCAGCCTTGATAAAATGTATCTTATGCGTTGTGGATGGTTTGAGATCGGTTTTATATCGTATATCTGTACCGTGAGACCTTTTATGGATATCAATGAGGTAAAACCGGTGGCCACTAATGATGTGCATAAAAAACTTAGACAAATAAATAATACGTATCTATTCGTAAATAAACATTTTGTTAATAAAATCTGGCTATGTCAAGAAATAATACGTAGGTACCTATTATTGAAAAATCAATATCTGGAACTTGGCCATAGACTGTAAAGAATTGTTCTGTGATCGTAGCTGGAACTAAAATAAATTTCGGACATTTAAAAAAAACAAGCGTTTTCTCACATGCAATGCAGTGAATGTAATGAATTTTTATGAGCATTATAATGAACAATTCTTATGAATCATAAACATACCCATTATTTATACGGCGTTTTACTTAAAGAGCGTTTGAGAGAGGTATTGCTTTTTTTTTAATAAGACCATAATAATCCATCACTGTAAAGTCTGCGTCTGCGCATACATACAGACGCTAGACAGAAAAATAGATCCCTCAAAATTGTGCAGTCAGTTAAAAGGAACTAAATAAAAAAGAACTTCGAAATCATTGTTTCTGTGGGTCGAGCGTAGTTCACACGGTCAAAAAGGATGCGAGTATACTTTGTTAATTTATATTATTAGTTACCTTCGTTTATGAGTTATAATCAAGATACTATTGGATGGGTAGACTGACCATATAAATAATAGTTATTAGTTATATTTTATCATATTGTACTTCGGAGTGAAGGAAAATATCGCGAGAGAACCTGAGTGCCTGAGGTGATGATATCATCATCATCATCAACACATTATATCCCTACCGAGGGGCGCCGGTCTCTTCCCTGAAGAAGGTATAGGCCATACTCCGCCACGGGGGCCAAGTCTGATTGGTGGAGGCTTGTAAGACTAGTGGCTGGTCAGTAACCAGTAATGTCAGAAGTTTTCAAGCCGCCCTAAGGCCTCTGACTTGGCTTAACGACTGCCACCTATCGACGGCAGCCGGCACCAACTGCTTAACGTGCCTTGCGAAGCACGGAACCGCTCGGAAAAGTGCTACTATAGTCTGATTTCTTATTCCGTAGAATTATGACATTTCGTAAGTGTTGCTACTGAAAAAGTTCTCCACCAAAAAAGGGACAAATTTGACCCATTTGAGGGCAATAAAAAACAAAATGCTATGTATTTTTTTATGTTTTGCCTACGTAAAGGTTAATCTAAATATTTCCTTACTCAAGTGACCTAATACAAAAACAACAAATATTTCAATATCACGAACAATATATCGAATTAATTTTAATTACTTTATTTTATTCTTTAGCTGGCATCACTGTCTACTAATTCAAGGTTTCGTAAAACTTTTTAGAAAAGTGAAGTATGCCGCTGTTAGCTCTCTTAATAATTCAAGTCAGCGATAATGATGATGATGAAAATAGTGATATTAAATGATATTAGTATTAATGATGATTAGATATCATAATAAAAATATGTTTTCTTTACTTGTACTTTTTTACTGTTTGTGTTATGAAAAGGGACACAATTGAGACTCACCTTAAATTCTCTCTTAATTTGGAGCTCCACACTTTATAAAATGGATACATTCAATAACAAATTAAGTGTAGACTCAGATGTTCTCACTCGTGTTGAAATTCAAAAATGTGCCCGGCCAAAAAAGGTTTCTAATATATGACATGTCATAAAATGATAACTGTCAGAATTCTACGGAATTAAAAATCAGACTTTAGGGTTAGACATAGACGGTCAGCCATCCATGGACAGAACGCGCCCTATGTTGCTTAACATTCACTAGGCAGCCGGGGCTACGAGCGATTTTTAAACTTAACACTTTGTTAATAAGATAGGCAATACAAGTGTTGCGTGGAAGTTTTTATTACCAGAATATCATGACATATGCTTGCCAAACATGGTCACTGACTAAGGAACTCCTTCAGAAAATTAAAGTTTGCCAACAAAACATGGAAAGAAGTATGCTCAATATAAAACTTAAGGATAAATGGACATTGGAAAAAATAAGAAAAATAACAAAAGTTGATGATGTAACCAAGAAGGTGATGCAGCTGAAGTTCAGGTGGACAGGGCACATTATGAGAGAACAGACGGAAAAATGGACGAGAGAAGTAACCGAATCGTACCCAAGAGAAGGAAAGAGAAAAAGAGGAAGACCTGTAAAGAGATGGGAAGACGATTTACCAGGGATAGAGAGAAGTGGAAAGCCCAAGAGGAGGCCTATGTCGGAAGACAACCTGACTAACTTTGAAGAAGGAACAAATAAGGAAGCAACAACGAAATGCATGACATGTATTATATTTAATTCAAATTAAATTCATTTATAATTTAAAAATTTATCCAATTGTAATTTAATATAATTTAATTCAATTAATTCAATAAATTACGTAATGTCAGTGAAATAAAGGCTATTTTTATTTATTTTATTATTTTGTCATACAAGTGATCGTGTTGCGTGGAAGTTTTTATTACCAGAATATCACTATGCCTTACTCAGCTAAGAGCCAGAAACATTTTGCCAAGGACCGAATAATACCAACTAAGGTAAATGGAGCCAAAACTAATTATCGTCAGCAGGTAATGCCTAGAGTCGTAAAGATGTACACGGCGATAGACAACCCGACATGTGTGAACGAATCGCCCGATACTGACGCACACGGGGACGGTCATTTAGGGAGGAGTCCGGAGTTAGATACGAGGATTGTAACTTGCAATGATTCGTGATGTTTTTACATTAATAAATAGTAGCAGAGGAGAGGATGAAGGAGAAAGACTGACAAAACAAATATATATGGAGGGAATGTGAGCAAATCAGATTGGAATTGCCTGCTTCGAACTGACAAATAAGTGACTTTTGACACTTTGAAGTGGTCTAAATAAGTAATAATAAGTCCACCTATGCATGTAATTTTATCTCAAACGTGTTATTAAAGTTATATTTTGTTATTATTTTTTTAATTGTGCAATAAAGTGTAACAACAGCAACAAATTTCAATCCGATGAAGTGGAAAGTTATGATATACAAGGCTAGTTAAGAACGCGTTTGTGTTTGTCGCCTGCGTGGGTTAATTTTTCATTTCTATGTAGCCTTGATTGAGTCCCACTGCTGGGCAAAGGTCTTTCCTTTAGTTTTTCACTACTCTCTATTCGTGGCCATTTTCTACCAACCCAGTAGAAAGGTCATGAGGTCGTCCACCTATCTCTATTTGGGTCGTCCACGTTTGCCTTGTATGTAATATTAAAAAGCGTTTGAGCATGCTTATTTATAGTGTACGCTATTTCATTCTACTTCATCTACCAAAAACTAGAGCCAAACTTTTATGATCTTATAAAAACAGAGTATAATAGAGTATAATAGTTGTGGAGACTTTACAAGGAAAAGATGTTAGCCACAGAATAAATTAACGGAGTTTTAGGTTGGCTTTCGAGGAATTGGGTAATTATACGGCCATCAAGTTTAATTTGGTTTTGTTGTGTTTCAAGTGTCTTGTGTAATTGCAAAACGTAATTTTTGAGCGAAGTCCTAAGCTAAATCAACATACAACATAGTCAAAACAATGTATAACGTTCAGCATTTAGGTGTAAAAATCCTATGTCATACGTCACACATACTAGATACTTACACACGCATACTCCTATACTTACTTACTCTCTATCTCTCTCTCTCTCTCTCTCTCACACACTTAAACTAACATCTATATCCCGGAGATGAAGACCAATAGCTGGGTCCAGATTCATGCATTAATTTTGTTGTAGTATAATGACAGTTGTATCAACGCATCAATTTCATTTAATTACCGCTTCGGGCCAACGCGAGCTCAGGTATCAATAATTCTAGGTGTCAATGGATTTTTTTTTAAAGTCACGTGACCCGACCATGTAATTGAATTGGAGCCCAGAACTGTGGAACAAATGAAGAAACTGAGTGAAATGAGTTTTTTAGCACATCTCAAACCCCCCTCTGTATTATCAGTTCATTTTATTCAGTGTATAACATAATATCTATAGGTATTCCAAACCTTTGGGCCCACAAGATTGCAGAATATTCTAAATTATAGAATTCATTAAAGTATTGAAATAGTACATCTATAAACAGAGCCTTAATTATTATTTACATGTCTTTACATGTCATGTTATCTTCAGATATATCTTGACACATTCCCTACCCTGTGCGTCGACATCACCATTGTCTTTGTGGAGTTTTCCCACAACCTTGAATGTACGCTTTGGGGTTACCTTTTTATGTACCGTCTCCTACACACTAAAGTACATTTAGATAGTGTTTATTACAATCGACGTAAGGTCGAGATTTGAATGCATTAAAGTATTTTTCTTAGGTGTCTTTGGTCCGTACAAGAAGTCCGTGGAGTCTTATAAGTTGGATGTTTTAACTTGATTAATCGTAGGGGGATTATGCTGGTTTTTGTTTCAATGAATCACAGGTTGTTATTCCAAAAGGTTTTAATACCTGTGCATGAAACCGCTTGGTAATAATATCGAAATGGTTCATACCTATATAGGTAGGAGGTTAGACTTTGTCATTTCCAGTAAGAGTGTCCAGCGGCCAGTCGCCAGCGGCGAGGACGATGCCTTAACAGATACCTATTTTCAGCACGGGACGAATACAGGCCGATGAATTTGGTTTGTGCACTAAAGCCTAATAGTACATAAGGTAGTAATCGTTTCTCGGCCCCCACGATACATGTTAGGCCTAGTGTGGGGACCACCGTTACGTCAATATTTTTCACAGCCAATATGTTGCAATAATTTACTTCTTTAATAGGTACCATGTAAACGGTATTTGTAAACTTTATTTTGTGCTTGCAACGTTATTTTAATAAATTATTCTATTCTATTCTAATTTAAAGTAGGTACTCATAAATTTCGAGATTATAAGGTACCCAAATAATGCACGCACGCCAAAACTGGCGCGCATGCATTCGGCTGATTGTTTGTTATTTATTCAGGCAAATTGAACCTCTTCTGTTTTGAAACATAGTAATTTGGGTGCACCCTGTATACTGACTGTCAACATAAACAAAATTAGGCGAATTGTAAATTTTAACTCTCAACCCAGAGGCGTAGGCCTGCCACCTGCCACGATCCTAACAAATCACTTTCGCTTCATCGACATTCATTAACATAACATAACATTTACATACAGGCACATACATTGCTTCGGCCCCACACTAGGATACCCTGTGTCGTGGAAACCAGAAACAGCGACGTCACAAACATGTAAACATCCAAGACCTGGAGTTTTTTTTTCTCCCCAGCCGGGGATCGAACTCGGGACCTCTCGCATGGTAAGCAGATGCGCTAACCGCTACGCCACAGAGGTCGTCAAATCGTCGTATCGTATGTATTGCATGTAGCTCTTAACCCTTGCTTATGCCTTGTTCACTCCTTCCTTTCCGCTGCATTGTATTTTTTCCTCGCTATTTTGTGTACAACATATAAAATGGAGGTAACATTTGAATATTCAAACAAAAGGTCTCCCATGGGAGCTACAAGTTTCACCGCACTGAGATATTGTATCCTAGAGGAGTACTAGCGAGGAGTTACGAATGGAATGGGCGAACTAACCTTTTGATACTACATTGACAGAGATGAGTTAAAGATGCTTTTTCGGAAATCGGAGAAATTCACAATGAATGTCAATGAAGCGAACAAATGTTTGCTTTATTAACGACCAAATTGTTTCTTTTACAATTAATAGATAACGAGGAAAAGAAGCTTACAAAGAAGCTCTTCATTTATACTTATCAAACCAGTTTTAGCTCAATAAACAAACTTTCAGACTTATTACAACACAACACACAACTTATTACTACTTATTAAACTTATTACTATAAAAATTATTGCTCATGGATGTGTTGAACACTAGACACAACTCTTTCCTACCTTAAATATGAATCTACTGTTTAACCTCAGACATGTTTGTCTTTGATTTTATAATAAGCTTTTTTGCACAGAGTGCTTGACATAGCGGCCAGAATGCTTTCCAACGAGCCGTTTTCAGAAGAACTAAAAAAAAAATATTACGGTTGTCAAAGGAATGCAATTTTGGACCTCAGCCCAATAGCCATGTGTGATACATCATCGAATAGGTCTCAGCGATTTGAACAAAAGTTACTATGCCGCCAACGGCCAAATATTTGTCCTTTCGGAGTTATATTGTATTGAAAAAAAAAACTAACATCTAAATATATAAAAGAAGAAACTGACTGACTGACTTAGAATCAACGCAGAGCCCAAACTACTGAACCTAGGGGGTTGAAATTTGGCATGGGAGTTCCTTAGGAAGCCTAGGGGAGCACTAAGAAAGGATTTTTTGAAACTCACCCTCTAAAGGGGTAAACGGCGGTGTTAAAGTTTGTATGGAGGTATAAAAAAATGTTGTCAGATTTTCTTGAAACTTGAAATAAATACTCTTCAACACAATTGATTGAACACGTGTTTCACGGTTTTTCTAAATTTAACCCTTAACGGGAGTGAACGGGGTTGCAACATTTTGAACTAAAGTCCACGCGGACGGAGTCGCGGGCGAAAGCTAGTTTTCAATAAAAGATAACTCCGAAACGACAAACATTTGGCTGTTGGCGTCACAGTAACTTTTGTTTAGCTCGCTGAGGCCTTTTTTATTTTATGATGTATCACACATGGCTATTGGGCTGAGGTCCAACGAAAATTGCATTCGTTTGACAGCCGTAATATTTTTTTTTTTAGTTCTTCTGAAAACGGCTCATTCCAATGCCTCAGCATTGACGGACCTACCGAGTGAAAAACACTGATTTAGGGCGATTGTGCACTACAAGGAATTTTACTGTCCGGCAGTCCGATTTTTTACGGTCCGATATGGCACGCCATATAATGTGTATACTAGTTTGTGCACTATATACTAGTAATTTTGCCGTCCGATATTTTACTTTTCCCCATTCCGGAACGGTTTTTTCCGCAATAAAGCAAGCAACTGCGACGTTCCAAGAAACTCATCCTTCAGAGTAATTTCGCGTGCGTCGCGTGTAGTTTCATAGACAGAGCTACCCTAAACTGAGGCGTATCATCCGAGTAAAGACGGACAAGTGCACAAGCCAATCATCCGTTTTTTTCATGCCACTTCGGACCGTAAAAAATCGGATGTTCGGACAGTAAAATTCCTTGTAGTGCACAATCGCCCTTAAGGTAGGATTCTAGAATAGCTTACTCCAAATCTTCGTACCTCTTCGCCCGTGCTTAAAAGACAATGGTCCGGCCGGGGCACGAACCTGCAACCGTTGCGAATTTTGTTTAAATATTACTCATACCGTCCACAACAATCGTATGCCCGTCTTTTTGTTCAATATAAGCCTTTATGCCCCGGAGATAAGAACTAACTTAGTGTAGACGTACTCTGTACTCACACATTTTATTCGCGAAACGGAAGCCACTCGCTTGATTTATATTTGGGTGGGTTCTTTTTGAGTTTATTGTCTCGGGTTTTGTATTTTGGCTAAGGATTAACGTATAAATGTGGTAGTAAATATGAAAAAATAAGTACTTATTCATAATACATGTAGCAGAGATTGTTTGTTTACATTTATGTTAATTTCCTAAATTACAAATGAACTTGAAAGTGGATTTAATTTTTTTTTAAATAATTTTCCGAAGCATTTTTTTTAAGTTTCTTCTTCTTCAAAACAAGTAAAATGACATTTTCTTTCGTACATTACGTTTTTTTTTGTTATTTCATTTTTATTATTATTTTGTGTATATTTGTTTCCGTATACCTGCGTAATTTCCTTTTTTAAGTACAATAAATATAAAAATAGATTGCTGTTCGTTAGTCTCACTAAAACTCGAGAACGGCTGGACCGATTTGGCTGATTTTTGGTTTTGTATATTTGTAGAACTCCAGAAAAGTTTTGAATGGTGAGAAAGTATGGAAATATTACGAAAACTTTTGGCGGTTCGAAGTTTGCCGGGACAGCTATTGTACAATAAATAATAAACGGGTTTAATCATTATTTTTTTTATTAGAAAAAAATAATTACCTTGTAATTTGATTTATTTGTCGAGTGGGTACTAATATATATTTTTTTATTGTACACAGGTGGAACAATGCTGAAATTAATCGGAAAATTCCGAAAGAAAACCGGATGACAGTCCATTTAAAATGGCAACAAAGTGACAATGTGACCAAAAAGTGAAGAAAACAGTGACTTTAGTAACTTTTTAGAAACAATTTTCAAAGAAACTAAACTTCCCAAAATACTCAAGAATTCTTTAGTAATTTTAGTTTAGAATTAATTACTTAATACTTTTTAAACATATTTCTCTTTTGCAAAAAAGTGCCAATAGCAGTGCAAAAACAAAACGCCGGTGGCGACAAAAAAACGTAACAAAGTGAAATTCGACCACAGAGCGACCAAATCTACTAGAGCGGCCCATAGAAAACCAAGTTCAAAGAACTTGCAACAAATAACAACGATTTTCAAAAACAAGTGCCACATAAAAAAGAAAAACTAAACTGCCAGTGTAAACAAATTCTATCCTGCCAGTGCTTAAAAATATAAAACTTTTTTAATGGTCATGGATCTTCACGCTCCACAACTAGTCGTGCATGGGTACGAGCCCCATGCGCCCATGCTTGAGGTCGAGGGTCTAGACCCTCATAGTCCTCAGCAGAAGGTTCTCATTCATGCACCGACGCTGCAGAACCAGGAGATGATCGGGGATCATCGGAATGGAGGTGAGTATGCTTGCTTTATTTCATAGTCATAGATTTCTTCATCTTTTTTTATCTTTATTTTTTTCATATTTTTCCAAACATCTACTTTTATTGGTGTACTCAGTTTTTCGATCACGGATTTTGGAACCCCATGTGAAGGTTGATCGTCTGTCAACTATATCTCCTAATATAATGTTTACATTGTTGTAATATTTTACAGGCCAACGCTTCGGCACTATTAGATTTTTATAATAATTATTTTAAAAATAGAATTAGGTATTAAAAACTTGGCCTAGATTAAGTTTACTATTTGGGTTCAATTTATGAACATGAAAATTACTTTTTTATGCAGCCTATATTTTGTCCCACTGAAGGCATAGGCCTGTATTATATAATTTAAAAAATATCAATACGTATAGTTCTAAGATTTTCTTTGGGTCGAGAGCAGATGTGTCAGCTCTGATATAGATTATGGTTTCACAGATGACCAGTACCACGCGCACAGCAGCAACCAGAGCAGTGATGGTAAGTCTATTTGAATTATATTATTTACATATTTATAGTGGTAACGAAGTACTTACGTTCGAAACCGTTTTTATTTATTATTGTACCATTCAGGATGCTCTTAATATTTCTGCCATGTGTAAAATGAAAATAAAACAAAAGTATTTGATTTTGTTTAAAAATTTAAAAAATATACGTTTTATTTTAACTTTTAATAGTTAAGTTATTTCGATCACATCTACACGTATTTATCACAAAAGATGGCATAATATATAAATTGTCACAGACAGACCATTAAATATCAAATTACAACCCTCAAAAAATATTTTGTCACAATAATAATAGTTAGGTATACCTATAACGCTGAAATAATAATGAAAAATATAATAATAATTTTCCCTGATAATTTTACTGCTAATGTTATTTAATATTAAGCTAACGTAAAGTGGAAGTGAACATGATTTTATTACAAACCTCATATTTGTAAAAAAACGATAATAATATAATAATATCAAGTGATCATTATTAGTTTGTTTCTAAAATAATTAACCTTTAATGTTTTATACGAGTAGTGTCAAATAATCTTGTCAATAATGAGGTAATTTCTGGTAGTCACACAGCTCTATGGCTATAACAAGCGCTTGCTAGATTTATCTATTGCATTGCATTCGCGTTGCAATAGTGACGACAAATGTTCGAAGGTTCAATGACCATTTCTCAGAAGCCAAATCATTCTGTAGACCGCATTGAAATCTATAATATCATGCTTCGTTCTCAAAATCTTGGACTATGCCCGCTTGTGAACTTTTGTAATGATATTTAAACAGGATTGTGAGACCATCTCAAGTAAAAGATATCGTGATCGCAGAGTGCCAACTCATAACTATGGTCACGTAATGATATTGATACACGATACACGTTTTAACGATTTCTTGCAAGATATTTAAAGTAACATTAAACGAATTTAAAAAAGAGGCGGGTAGCCTACTACTTAAGTACAATTGAGTTGAAATGTGTAATATTTACTATATTTATTTAAACAATACTGTTTAACTGGTTAAGAATGCATGCTTACTTAATTATTACTTTTCTTATCTACTAAAGGGACCCCCAGGTCTATTTTTGTATAACACACGTTTACCATTTTTCTGTGTGACTGTATGTGTCCTGAATAAAATAAAAGATACACGCAAGACTCGATTCTGTGATGTGGTAATAGAGCAAAGAAAAAATATTTAACAGTTTCAAGAAATGCTCCTCCGTGTAGGGTGGCGGTCTGTTAACCATGCTGGAGGGCGTGGATTCGATTTCCGCTAAGGAATCGGATACGGACTGCATTTGTACAAATGTAAGGCGCCCACATTTGTACAAATGCAGTCCGGCGGTCCCCAATGGGAATCGAATCCAGGACTTCTATCTTGGTAGTTCAACGCCTTAACGGCTAGACGAACAAGGCAGTCATGGCGCGGCCCTATCGATATCAAAAGTCCAAGACGCGTAATCATAAGCGTCAGACGACTGACAGAAGCCAGAAGGCAATTTCACAGCGATTTGGGCAAGTGTACTTGCACAAAAAACGGCCCATTCACTCGCCGGCCCACTCGCCCGTCTAGCGCGGCCGCGAGCTCTTGATACTTGATAGATCTACGATACTACACTCCGTTCCACGACCTCCGCCGTTCCTCCGCAGGTAGGTCCTTGGCCACTTCATCTTTCCACCGATGTCAGGGGCAGCTAACCGATTTTTGGCCGCTTGGGAGCCCCGAGTTGCTTTCTTCACCGCTTAATCCTCTTCCATCCTTTGCACGTGACAAAGCCAACAGATTCAGTGGGATTTCGTTCTCCGTTCTAGATGTTGGGTGAGAGAATGAGGTTTTTTTCTGCCATCTTCCCTCCTCATTGGGCCTAGAATCTTCCTCATGATTTTCCCCTCGGCAACAAGTAATTTTCCTCCTAGTGTAAGCGTTCGGGCCTCGCAGCCCTACATCAAGATCGGCCTGATCTCGATAATATTATAAACTCGGATCTTGGTGTTTCTACTCAGAAGCTTGGACACCAGCGCCTTGTGGAGAACAGCATTACGGCGAAGGGCATTCAGGACTCGGGTGTCAATTTCCTGTTGCTGGAGATATACGTAGTTTTATCGACACACAACTCGATAATGAGGGTTTTTCAATGACAGCTGTCAGTTGAGTTAGATGGCACTGCAAGAAGAGGAAAATGTCATCATGTTTTTAGGTCTGTGGTTTTAATCGTTATTTATCTCTTTACAAAACATCTCTTTGTAGTCTGTGATCTAAACTAGACTTTGTTTCAAAACTGTTGAAACTTGAAATTTATCGAAGTATTTTTACTTTGTTCATTACATACGTACGTGAATTGTGTCTTTGCTCATGACTAGCCCATGCATTGTGTATTTTTGTAAATACGTCCTATGTTTTTGAACCACAGATAAGGTACAGTGATGTCATGACTTCAGCACCATCTATCGGTAATTTGCGGTACTATATATTATTTTTAATGACGCTCTGAAAAGCTCTTATTGTCTTGTGCCCAGCAATAACTATTGACTTCCCACACGACTGAAGACGCGCGCACGCTATAATTTATGTACACCGAAACATAAACAACCAAAAGTATAAATCCCGTCGACAGCAAATCTCACACCTCCACGCTCCAACCTCCGAGCATGTCGCCTTCAGGTTTTTTTTCCTACCGGCGCGTTGTTCTTTTTTCAAATCGCCAGCTGCCATAGGTTTCGCTTTCAACGGCGCGCGTGACCGGCGTGGCCTGATGATCATTGACTGGGCTGTACGTAAACCAGTTCCGGACGAGAAGTATTATTATTAAGGGCCTTGGGACTCAAAGGGTTGGGGGTGATGACAGTGAGAGTTTGATGGGCTCCATTTGAAACAATATATTCATTTAACAAAAAGTTCCACACGACGCCATCAGGTCCCAAAGTTAGAATAGAATAAAAATAGTTTATTAAGTTAGATAAATAGACAGATAATGATTTTATTTACACACCAAAACACACATTTATACATTTGGGCTAATGTAAAACTAAAAAAGACGAAAAAACAGAAATAAGCGGTCCCATCTACAAACACCAAGAATTATTAACGAAAGTTTACCTCTCTTTTCAATCAAAGTGACGTCCGGATGCTACCGCTCACTTCGAACTGCCCATTCCAACCGTTTTACTGCTTATTAATTTATTAAACTACTCGAGTAATTTTTGCACTGACATTGTATGATGAAATAACAGACCAATATTTTTTTACTTACTGCTTATGTTTTACTGATTCACTAATTTACCAACCGCCTTAAAATTAAATTACTGCCCATTAAATTTTTCAACTGATCATAATAACTTCTGTATTGTTTAAATAACAGTTGTAAAAAATATTTCCCAAATTTAAGTAAGGAACGGGACGATAAAGAACGCCCCAGGTCGTTAAACAGGCCCGGGATGTTATAGCAAAGGGCAGGATAAAAGATACCCGAAACCGGCGTGCCTGCATGCAACGACTTATGAATGCTTCTTGCATTAATTACGCTTTTGTACAGTTACTTTTTTATTAGTGCAATAAAGAAAAAAAATAAACTCGCGCCCGTTATCCCAGAAAAAACCATAAAGAATTTAAATAAATAAATGTTGATGAAGCGAAAGTGATCTGACAGGATCGTGGCAAGTAGCAGTCCCTGGTCTGCCTACCCTTCTGGGACACAGGCGTGAACTGACGTTTGTAGGTACAGTCGACAGCACATTAATCTTCACATTTCAGTTGAAAAATCGCCCGTAATGCAACAGAGTAGAGTGCATGGGTGTATACCATGATATGCTGTCGACTGTAGTAAAAAAATACCAACTCTTTCCATTTACCTCCTGCGGTTGACTGGTAGAAAATGCTTATGGCATTAAGTCCTTAGCATTGTACTACACTTTTACTTTAAATGTAAGTGCAATAAAAGTATTCTTCAAGAACTTTTCAATGATAAATGTTAAAATACACAATAGAAAAGAAAATATGTATAATTAAAATAATATTATTAATAGATCGTAAGTCGGTAATTAAGGAATTAATTGCGTAATATTGCGTAATATTGCCCTTATAAGGTGTCATGTACCTGTTGAATTACATGTAAGAACTGTAATGACACATGATTATTGCAATAAAGAAATCTGAATCTGAGTATCAATAAATAAAAAAAGTCGCAAGTAACGAAACAGAAATGTAGCTCGATATGCCATCGACAGTAAAGACAAAATCTAACAAATCATTTAAAAACCCAGTAGACCAACGTCAACAGCGACGTGTAACAACGAGGCAAATATAACAAAACAACAAACCTTGTTTTATTTGTGAGTAAGCCGCAAGTTCCCAGGGAAGCGGCTGTGGTCGCCTCGGGATATCGATATCTTCTCCTGCCACGGAGTAAGTGCCACTGGATAAGGTAATATCCAAGCCTTCCGAGGTGCAATAGTCTCAATAGCAGTTCACATACATTTAAGTACGAGTGTGTGAACAAATAAAATAGTCCCAACACTTTCCTTTACCTTTTGCGGTTGACTGAAAGAAATGTTCATGGCATTAAGTCCACCGCATTGTGCAAGCTTTTTGGGTTCCGTAGTCATCAAAGAACCCTCATAAATAGGTGGCTTCATAGTTTATCGCGGCTAAATAGTTTATTGCAGAAACGTGAAAAATTCTGGTCAATAGCAAATATAATTAACTAGGAATACTTTACTATCACGGCTGAATAGGCTTTTAAAGTTGACGAGTAATAGGCGACAAACTAATAAAAACAAAATTTGGTACAAAATCAATAGGCTAGTTTCCTAAAAAAATGTAATTAGTCCGTCTTTTAGATTATAAAAAAATATAAGAAAGATTAAACAAAACATAACAAAGATGTATCCCATTGAAGTTACGTGTGACGTCACTCAGTGCTGCATTTTGTAGCACTGAGTGACTAGTATCTTTGTTATTTTTTGTTTAATCGAAAAAATAAAAAATACGTATCCAATATTTTTTTATAATCTAAAATACGGACTAAATAGAATTAAATTATTTTGACCCTGGAAACAACCCTATTGAAACTGGCTTTGATGAAGTTGTTAGTTATGGCTGATAAAAGTCATATTTCTACGGAACCCTACACTACGTGTAGCCCGACACGTACTTGGTTTGATTTTTAAAAATAAATTAAATATCAATAAATAAATATATACTAGGGTTTTCATCAAGATTTTTTCCCTCCCCAGTTATCCAACGGTTTTCCCGAAATACGCAAATAAAGAAGAAAGATGAAAGAAAAAAATCGTTGATTTTACCAACAAGTAACAAGACACATCACAGAAACAAATTAAACAGACAAGTAAAATAATTTAAGTACGGCAACAGACAAAAAAAAATCTGCGTAACTTAATTAACAAAGTCATTGGTGCATTGAAGCATTTTTTAGATATTTTTTATTCTGGTTTAGTGGACATGAAATAACGTAATTGAGTTTTTTTAATGTTATAGCTATTGTTCTTTCAAGGTCATAACGCAACTGATTACAAAGCTCATCCTTTTTTTAAATACATTAAAACTAGACCAAAAGTCGATGCACAATAAGCGAACAAAAAACCGAATCTTTTGACAACGCCTCATCCAGTAGTTCCAAGCTCTTGGGCACCACAATACTTTCGTCTCCAGAGCTTCATTGACAAGGTCGCCCGGCCGAGCTCCCGCGGTTTCAATCAGACCCGACATTCATTCATGACTCGACTATCTACGTAAAATACACCTTACACTGTTGCTAGGCGGTCAATAAGCAGACAGACAAACAGACAATGTTTTAGAGAAATCTAATGTATCGGATCGCTCGTAGCCTGGGCTGCCTGAGTGATCTTAAACGATCACTAAGTTTAAGCAACATACGGCGCGTTCAATCCATGGATGGGTCACCGTCTATGACTAACGCTAGTGGCATTTTTCCGAGCGGTTCCGTGTTTGCCGGCTACCGTCGATAGAAGGCTGCCGTTAAGCCAAGTCAGAGGTCTTAGGGCGGCTTGAAAACTTCTGACAGTAAGACCACCCACTAGCCTTACAAGCCTACACCAATCCGGACTTGGCCCCCGAGTATGGCCTATACCTTCCTCAGGGAAGAGCCCCGTGCCCCTCGGTGGGGACATGATGGGTTGATGATGATGAATGTATTAAAGTACCCGAAACCGGCGTGCGTGCATGCAACGACTAATGAACGTCGATGAAGCGAAAGTGATTAGTCAGGATCGTGGCAGGTGGCAGTCCCTGGTCTCTGCCTGCCTACCCCTCTGGGATACAGGATTGAGCTTTATTTATGTATGTAATGACGACCTTTGTGGCGTAACGGTTAGCGCATCTGCTTACCATGCGAGAGGTCCCGGGTTCGATCCCCAGCTGAGGAGAAAAAAAAATCCAGGTCTTGGATGTTTACATGTTTGTGACGTCACTGTTTCTGGTTCCCATGACACAGGGTATCCTAGTGTGGGGCCAGAAGCAATGTATGTGCCTGTATGTATGTAATGTACAAAAAAATGTGTCAGTGTTTGAACTGCTGCTCCGAAGTGGCTGCACCAATTGTTACGTTTTTCTTTGTGTATATTTGGTAGGTCTCTCAGGGAAAGAAGGCACAGGCTATCTTTCATGGAGAGAGTATGGGCTTTAATTACCACGCGTGCCCACCGCGGATTGGCGATTTCTAGCGCTGAGGTATTGAATAGTTCAGATACTCAGAGTGCGTATACTGAGTTTTTTCATTCACTTTCGATAGCGAAAGCGTTTGCGATTTGTATAGGAGTGACAAAGCGCGCCACCTAGTTTTCTCTTTGTCACTCCTATACAAATTGCAAACGCTCTCGCTATCGAAATAAATAAATAATAAATAATAAACTCGCGCCCGTTATCCCCGAAGGGGTAGGCAGAGGCACCAGACCCACGTTTTGCCGAGTTTATTAGGTCCCAAACGTGACAAGTGGCAAGCCTGTCGCCGTTATCCGGGCACAATTTATCAGCGAATGGTGTTGCTGTACAAACAAATGTACGTAACTAAAAGTCATTGGTACATGCGTGGTTCGAACCCAGACCCTCATGATCGAGAAGCAAGGGTCAACCCCACTACGCCACCACCGCTACCGAAAGTGCATGAAAAACTCAGTATAAGCACTCAGGTTTCCTCACAATGCGTTCCTTCACTGTTAGCGAGTGGTATTGCTACTGTAACTTCACAAATGTACATAACTTTAGAAAACAAAGTTATAACATAACATTTCACATACAGGCACATACATTCCTTCTGGCGCCACACTTGGATACCCTGTGTCGTGGGAGGCATAAACAGCGACGTTACAAACATGTAAACATCCATGACCTGGTTTTCTTTTTTTTTGTCCCCAACCGGGATTTGAACCCGGGACAGAGGTCGTCGATAGATAGATACATGCCCGCACTGGGAATCGAACCAGAGCCTCCCTCTTCCAAGTCCATTGTTCTACCCGCTGAGCTACCACTGCTCTTAGCATGATCGAACATTAAAAACTCAAATAGTTTACTGGCTGTATCACGTCACGACGCCGCCATCGAACCCCTTGGAACTTTGTATCTTGCGAGTCATGCCAATTCGTCTCACGCCGGGAGACCGAATAGGAAGCGTTTGACACTAGAGTGTACAAGCAAACGATTTGAAATTGGTAATGAGCAGAATATACTTTACAAAAATGTTCGTAAGCATTAGACATCTTCTATCTATCTGTCTATCTATATAAATAAAATTCAAAGTCCTGACTGACTGATTCATTCACTCATCAACGCCCAGCCCAAGCCGTTGGACCTAGGAAGCTGAAATTTTGCACAGAGGGTCTATATTTAATGCAGGCAAGGAATAGGACCGGATTTTTTTGAAATTCAACCCCTAATGGGGCGAAAAGGGTTGCTAAAATTTGTATGGGACGTATAAAGAATGTTGCCTAATTTTCTTGAAACTTAAAATAAATACTCTTCAACACAATTGATTGAACACGTGTTTCGCCGTTTTTCTAAATTCAACCCTTAAGGGAGTGAACGGTGTTGCAAAATTTTGAATTAATGTCCACGCGGACGGAGTCGCGGGCGAAAGCTAGTTATTAACACTTTCCGGAGCAGTCCGCCTGTCAACGTTACTGTCAAGGAGAGTGTTATGACAGCACGGCTGTCAACGTTTAACTTTGGTTTGCTCTAACTGACAAACCGCCTATAGCCGGTCCTTGTTAATAGCAAGTGATCTGGTGTCATATAACGCTCATCAATTTTGAGTCAGGTGCCGTATCAAACACTACAAAAAGTATTCACTAACAAACACTTTTGCAAAAATAAAAGTGGCATTGCGATGTGTCGTGCGTGTCAGACCGTCGAAAGCCGTATCCTTACCTTAAGGGCCTTTCTCCACTGCTCCGGTCCGGCAAACGTTAATTACCGATCCGATTTAGAAACACACAAGAATACTAATAAGCTTCTCCACTACTCCGGCATCCGGTTCTTAACGGCCCGATAATTTGCTAGATCGGAACGGTATTTTAATGGTCCGAAGTGATCGACGTACAAAAACAATACACGTTTTTGCACCGCGCATGCAACCCAAAAATGTTCCCATACCTACTATTTAATTAGATTAATAGAATGTGTGAAAAACGTCCTCTGCCTCGAGTAGAAAAACCGAGGAATTCTAATAAAGCACTGCGTCACGTCCATTGCCGATTATAGTCTGATGAAGTGGAGAAGCATAATCCGGCATCCGATATTTTTCTCATGACTGATTCCGGTTCCGACGCCGGACCGGAGCAGTGTAGAAAGGGCCTAACCGTAACGGACGGAGCCATCTGTGGGCGGTCCGTCACATCGGGAAATGTTCGATAACCATGATAATAATATTATGACGGACCGCCTACAGAAGGTGTTCGAAATTGTATGAGATATTTAAGTATCATATCGCAATTTCTGTAAGAAGTCAAGTGTCCCGGAAAGTGTTCATTTTTATTTTTATGTTTAAATCCCGGCTGGCGACAAAAAAAACAGACGGAGCTCGCGTCGTCGGTTGCTCGTCTCTCCGGTAAGAAATTCCGGAATAACATAAATATTAACATTTACACATAGGTACATACATTGCTTCTGGTCCCACACAAGGATACCCTGTATCGTGGGAACCAGAAACACCGACATCACAAACATGTAAATATCCAAGACCTGGGTTTTTTTGTAAAGCACGCTTTCTATTTGAATCCTACGCGAACGAAGCCGCAGGCACAACTGGTTGATTCCTCACATTTTTAACACCATCAAAATAGAGTTACAAGTCCCACAACACCAAAGATAATCTGTGAATAAAACAAAAAAATCTCAGGCGTGAAAGAGACAACAGACAGTCGCGAGTTCCACTTCATTAAATTATCAACCGGTGACATATCTGGTGATCTACAGGTTGGAGCGAATTGCTCGGTCGCTCAGCGACTAGAATCAACGTTGATTGAGGCAAGCTAGTACCGCCTTAAACTTGAATTTTGACAGCTGACCGGCCAATCAGGGCGCTCCGTTGGCGCGCTCTAATTGGCATTCGAAATTCAAAAGTCGCTAACAGGTTGCTGGTCGGATTTAGAACGGTCTTTGTTTTATTTTTCTTTTCCTGTTTTCCAGACAAAGGTGTCGTTTTTCTCGGAACTATTGGAAAAAGTCCGTAGATAGAGTCAACTCACCGCACTGATGTGTTGTTAAAAAATTCTTCGGTTATCCGATTATTAGTTTCGTAGGTGGCAGAAATAACATAAACATACCTATTACTTTTAAGAAACCGTTGCGTAGAAGGATGAAAAAAACATTTAGGAAACTGGTCTCCAAAGTCAAAGTCAAATATTTTATTAATAGTACAAACAGAATGTTTACTTTATGAACGTCAAAGTTGTTAGTTTCACAATTAATAGATTACATGGAGAAGACACTAATAAAGAAATTCCACATTTTTTTCTTTTCAAAACAGTTTTAGCCTAATTAACAAACTTTCAAACTTAAAAAATACTACTCTTGGATGTTTTGAACACTAGACACAGTTATCCTCTGATTAAATTTGATATTAAATCCAAACCGCGGTTGCCTTCACGGCCAAAGTGATTTATAGACTGTAGCCTAAATCGAGAGAAATCGAGAAATTGTTTTACCCACTGTGGCGAGCACATGTCAACTCTGCGCGCGCACTATAAACTCCAGCATTTCTGCATCGCGCAATCAAAGTTTACACACGACTTACTATAAATACAACGTCCAACGGATTACACTTGGACCGGCCGTCCCCAGGCATACGATCTGCCTGGCGGGAAATTTCCCTTTATAGTGGAAGAGCATGATCACCCGCTCTTCCCTATACCCACTGACCTAACATTTCTATCTTATCCCTCTCTTTGTGGTGATTTGAGAAAAGATGGTCAGAGTGGAGTTTTTTTTCGCTGCCTTTTTCTCCACTACACACGGCCCCAAGGCAGCGGCTAACATTATACATAAGTTTATGTACATTGACATTCAACAAACAGAATGTCTATTCTTTACGTTGAAATAAATTTCTGATTTTTGTTCTGATTTCTGATTTCTATCTCTAAAGCTCTATAGATAAACATAAACATTTACATACAGGCACACACACTGTCTCCGGCCCCACACTAGGATACCCTGCGTCGCGGGAACCAGAAACAGGGACGTCACAAACATGTAAACATCCAAGACATGGAGATTTTTTTTTCTCCTCAGCCGGGGTCGAACCCAGGACCTCTCGCATGGTAAGCAGATGCGCTAACCGCTACGCCACAGAGGTAGTCGATACGAAGACTTAATTAATTGCCTTAGATAGGGATACCCTAATGATCAAATCCAGGATAGATAGGCCAAACAAAGCGAGGCTAATAGATATGACATCGCTAATGCAATATGTGCCCGCCAATGATAGATGTTAGCTCTTTAGATGATCTATCGGGGCTAATGTGGGTTAACCACTGCAACTGAGAGCTTAGGAAATGTAGCTGATTAAAAACCTGCCTATACTCCGTTCCACAACTCAAACTCCTAGCCCTTTGCAACCGAGCTATCACAACCATGCATATAATTAAAAAAAAATCCTGACTCCATACAAATTAACTTTCCGGAACACAGCCGGCATCAATCGATCGTGCATTTATCTGTTTTATCTACAAAAATTACTGCAAAGTGCGGCGCCTCACTTGTCGGCGAATCTATGGCATACCAAAACGAGGTATTTTAGCCAAGATGGTTAAATTTTCAACAAAAAAATCTTCGGTTGCAAAGGGCTAAGAAGCCGAATAGTTGCATTTCATTGGTGGATAAGCGCGGCTAGATATAAGCGAAACCATACGCGAACAATCGTCTGCATCATAGAGTATGGCAGTGGCTATTATAGCATGGCGTACATGGACGATTTTCTTTGGGAGCTCGCGTCGTGGAATGGAATATAGTTGACTACACGCGTACTGCAGTAATAATAAAACCAAGCTCAGAAGTTGATCATACTTTCCACACGGTACAATCCCTTGTTTGGGTCCCCAAAATAGGATACCCTGTGATATGGCGGGATAATAGGGAATGTATTAGCAAAAAGCAAGACATTGTGACCTGACGACGGTTGGGTGACCGTGCTAGGACTGATGCTAATGGCATTTTTTCAAGCGGTTCTGTACTTCGCAAGGCAGGTTAAGCAGTTGGTGCCGGCTGCCGTCAATAGATGGCAGTCGTTAAACCAAGTCAGAGGCCTTAGGGCAACTTGAAAACTTCTGACAGTAAGACCAGCCACTAGTCTTATAAGCCTCCACCAATCCGAACTTGGCCCCCGTGGTAGAGTATGGCCTATACCTTCCTCAGGGAAAAGACCCGTGCCTCTGGGGGCTTCTCCATGATGTTTTTCTTCACAATCGCGAGTGGCATTGCTACTATAAATTCCAAATCGCTAGGTCCACTCTATAAAGAGTCTTATTCCTCTAGCCATCTCAGTCAATACGCAGACCGTAGAGTGATGAATTATCGAAATTGATTCGCAAATGCGCGCACGCTCCATTACACAAAATGCTTTGTTAATTATAATGCCTAGCGAACTATATGTATGTGTGCCTCTTATATGGTGATGTCTTTGGGTATAATTAATTGTTAGCTACCAATCAATTTGTTGGGAGGATTAACTTGATACGATATTCTGATGACGTCGGATGAAGTATTTGTAGTCGGATTAGAGTTGATTCACTCACTAATTTACAAAATATTTGCTGAAATAATTAAGTACATAGATATGTTAAGATATAGTCTTTATTGGCGGCCTCTGTGGCGCAGGGGTTAGCTCTTCTGCTTACCATGCGAGAGGTCCCGGGTTCGAAGCCCGGCTGGTGACAAAAACCACCTCAGGTATTGAATGTTTACATGTTTTTGATGTCGCTGTTTCTGGTTCCAGTAATTAATCATGTATTAAAAATAACAGAAACATAGAAGTTTAAGAAAAAAATCACTCAAGAAACTTAAGAATCTTTTTGAATCGTGGCATAAAAAAAAGAAAATACCTTGTTTTAGGCCCACACTGTATCACCGTGAAATAACATAAACATAACATAACATTTACACACAGGCACATACATTGCTTCTGGCCCCACACTAGGATACCCTGTGTCGTGGGAACCAGAAACATCATAGTACCTACATAGTCGATAGCACGTCTCAGATCAAAGACGCAAAGATGATTCGAGTATTACATAGAAACTTAAATAACAGGTAGGTGTCTATGTACAAAGGTGAACTTATTTCAAAAGAAATTTCTTCCAGTCGGCCTAAGAAAGGTTTTGAACAATAAAACAGAGAACGGGAGATGGCAAATAAAGCTCAAAGTGTAATTGGACAAAAAAAAAGAATAAACCTAAAATTGTAAAAAATCAAATATTTCACTTTATTGGTAGAAGTAACGGTTTTGGCCATCTTAGTACTATTTTTGGCTATAGAAATTTCAGTTAATTTGTAAAAAATTTAACAGTAGAAATAATATTTCCTTAGAATTTTTAAACTTACTATATTATACTAACTAACATTAAATAACAAAATAAAATAAAAATATAACTTAAATATAAAACTAATCTAGTACCTAAATGAATACATTAGCTTAATATATTTACAATATTTACAAATAAAATACCTGCCCCAGGTCACTGTCCCGCGGCCATGAGCCCAGAATGCTGGCGACGTTACCTCTTTGGATGGCCAGGCTTATCCTTTGGCCGAGGTACGCGCCAGCCTTCTGGTCTCCTGATGCGTCGATTAGACGCGCCGCTAGGTCTTTGAACAGCAGGCGCGCCTCTGGGCCCCATGTGCCCATCGTTTTCGACTTAATGCATTAAGTTTTACATTTACAGAACTATTTATATAGTAAAACATAAAAGTGGCCAAAAAAGTTACACGGTACATCTACCTACCTACATACAAAAGGAGATTACACAGGTGTAGGTACTCACTTATGCTCTGTCTTAAAAGTGGTGCAAGTGTAACACTCTGTACTATCAGAAATCCATTAATTTTTCAACGGCATACCTACTCTACATTTTATACTTCTCTAGTAATTCAGGGCATACGTTAATACTAACGCTTCTGTCTCCCTCAAACGTACGTGACAATGGCATACCTAAGTGTGAGTGAGATGGACTGCTCGCTTAGTTCTGGTTTCGGTTGGTTAGCTTTTCACTTCAGCGGCATAATTGTAAGGACGTGCTTACATAGGTTGTCATAAATATGTTTTTCAGAAAGTGTCAAGTTACTATTCGGTACAAGAAATATTAAATTACTAGACAAAAACTCAGCTTTGCTTGAGTCATCATTTCCTATGTACCGATATTTCACCAGTAGATATTTCTCTTAAATCTTATTTACCCCAATAAATAACTATCACGTCTCTGTCTCACAATCAAAGGACTAAGGCTGACATTCAGAGACGAATCCTAAGTTCACGCTTAGATTAGTCTTAGCAAAGTAAACTAAAGTCATACTTAGTAAAGTGCCGTAATTTTCGAATTCACAGATAATTCACAGTACTTAAGAAAGTCATCTATATTGTCTATCATTTCTCAGTGATGTAGTTCTTACCGGTTTTCTAAATTTGACATTGCTACACGAGAGCAGTACAACATCATACAATTTTATATATGTCAGAGTGAATAAAAAAATCCCACAGATAATGCTCGTAGAACATCAGTGAAATGACGTTTGGAGTAGTCTGTGAACAAAAGGCTTAGAAGTGACAGTTCTAAGTTCACGTAAAGTCACCGATATTGACTACTTACACTTGGCTAAGCACCATTTCATACTAAACTTGCTAAGATTCGATTCTGAACACGAAATATTTCTAAGTACGTGATTTTGACATTTCTGAGACCAGTCTTTGCTTAGTTTTCGTCTCTGAATGTCAGCCTAAGACTATAGAGGTCACAATGGATAACAGAATACAAACCTGTGACACCTGTGATGCTTGATGACGTGACACCAACATAACATAACACAACATAACAATGTCCTCAAGGACATTGACATGTTTACTTAGCAATGCCATTATATAGCAATTAATTAAATTTTTTTTGTATTGAAAATACTCGATAATCTGAATTTCCCGCCTGTATGTTGTCGACTCGGATCGACGTCACAAACATCGACAGACACCGAGACTAAGCCTATTCGAACAAATGTACGGCAGCCCCTAGTGGAAATCAAACCCGTGACCTCTTGCTCGGTAGCTAAGCGCCTTAACGTCTAGTCTAACAAAGCGGTAGAATTGCTCAAGGCATTCGTACTACAGCGCAACGAAAATTCTCTTTCATTGTGGACACGCCCTTTCTTCTTTGAAATCTTTGCTTTTAACGTCACAAGACACGCCAGAATAGAGTTATGATTACTTTACCTACTTGAAGACTAATATGAGTTTCAAAGAAAATATAGGGTTATTTACTTGTAAAATTCGAAATTTGTTAATTATTCGATATGTCGACATATTTTATTATAATTGTGTGGTGTGAGATAGATTGATAGAGAACAATTTATTGTACATAAAAAAAGGAGACTATATGTACAGGCATTTCTTAATCTAAAAGTAGACGGCGGCTTTAAGACTAAAATTGATCTCTTCAGACAACCTCTGGATGGATTAGGGCAAAACATTGGAGAAGGAAGGTGATGTACAAAATAAGTAATAAAAATATCCCTAATACCCCATTAGCCTGATACCCCGGGTACCACAATTAGAGTCTTTTTAAACAACATTTGTTTTTTGCGATTCCTCTTAAATTTGATGAAATTTGCGCTTCATTCGCTTCATCAAAGTTGCGGCCTTAAGAAGATCAGAGTCTTGTATAATAACATTTACATACATGCACATACATTGCTTCTGGCCCCACACTAGGATAGCCTGTGTCGTTGGAACCAGAAACAGCGACGTCACAAACATGTAAACATCCAAGAACTGGGTTTCTTTTTTGTCCCCAGCCGGGATTCGAACCCGGGATCTCTCGCATGACAGGCAGATGCGCCAACCACTACGCCACAGAGGTCGTTATATAAAATAAAAGAATTTCCATCACAATGGTTTCAGCATTATCATTGAAACAGGGTGAAGGAGAAAAGCCGTAAAAATCATCGTTTAATTTTTAGGAAAAATCTAAATATGTTTGAAAAAAATGTTGAATTGTAAAAGAAAAGTTGTTGTATCAAAATAACCCTGTACACATTTCCTTCGGACATAATAATGGAATTAATTATTCTCACGCAAATAAAGTCGCAAACACAGCTAGTGACATCTATAATCATGCTAATGAGATTGTAATTCCCCTCTCCCTGATAGCTTTATCAGTACGAGCGAGAGGGTGTGAGAGGAGGGATGCCCGTGACGTCACAGGGTGCGTTCGGCCAAGGCACTCCGAGTGGGATTGGGAAATTCTGAGTAGAGAACAAACTATCGTAAAAAAAATATTTTTTTAATCCTTAGGTTTGCTTTCATCACTTCTTGCTTTAAGAGCACCTTTTCCACCTTAATTTGGCAATTCAAATTTAAGTATGAAGAGTATAAAGAATTTTGGTTAAATTTTGGCCTATTTGTTGGAATTTTGTTTGAATTTTGGGGACTTCTTCTCTCTTCAAGTTCTTTAACCTGTAGAATTTCAGGTGAGTCGATCGGTTAGCCATAGCACAGTGGTTTTGATTGTTATTTTTAAGGTCATAACGCTACTAATTAAGGGTTTTTTTCTGCACCGTATATTGTACAGTCAAACTATTATTATTGTTTTGAGTAGGTGTCAACTCTGCGCGCGGTCCAAACGCAAACTCCACTATTCGTTCATCGTGCGTATAAAAACCTGCCAGGAGGAGTTATTATTTATGTGACGACGTCTGATGGGCAACAGTCTGACCAAGATCACTCGCTCTTCCCTCTTTACCTACTATTACCTATTAGGTATTAATATTAACGTCCTCGCAGGTTACTTCTTTTTTAGCATACTGACCATGCTTTATTAGAAAAAATATTGAATACCGTTGGTGCCCGCAACTTCGTCTGCGCAGGATTAGCTTCTTTTAGCTTATTTTCTTCTCCAAGGTCCAATTTCTTTAGAAGTTATAGGCTATGTGTTATTTTAACATAATTATGACCTATATTATTGTTAAGCCTTATAAGAATCCAAAAATAATATTGTAACGCTTTGGTGTAATTACCGTTATGTTGCAATATTTATATAAAGAAATTAAAATTATAATTACTTAGTAGCTTTTGCATGAAAAAGTAACAACCATCTACACAATATAATACGTACAAACTTTCGCATTTATAATATTAGTAAGGATTGAAAATTCAACTCGACTAACATTTTTTTCACATATTGAGTCTTTGATTGAAATGATGGTGACCAACATGTTGATGGAAGCTAGCTCATGCAGCTCTTTAGGTACTTAGTACTATGTAGTTCGGATTTCATGGCCGAAATTCTGCTATTCTATGTTTATTGTCTACTCATGTATCTGTTGACTGAGCAAAAATGGTTTATGTATCTATCTAAATATCCACCCTATCACATCCCACGCCCCAAGCGCGCGAAGTTTCTTTCCCGAACGCCCCTCGCGCTCCCGCCACGTGCAGACCGTATTTTGGCGGCGCGACGCGCGGTCGAGCGGAACGCGCGGGACGACGCGCGAATTCGGGCGCAATTTTGAATTTGGAATTTTCGAACGCCTTTCGGAGTCGTGACTGGGACGTTTTTGAAATAGTGATGTGTGCGGATTTCATTTTGTCGATTAAGCAGTACCTAGTAATAAAAATTTACTCTTGTAGACTCAATAGGATTATACCTATTAGTCTCTTCACACATAAATGTTATAGGGGGTTAAATCCTTTCTTCTGCCAATTTTCTAATAATTGTTAAGACCAGCTTCAAACTAACATACTTTAATAATTAATTTGGCTTTATAGAATTTTCTCAATGCTGTTGTCTAGTATTGACAGTGCCACAAATAGTAGCAAAGATAATTTGTATGATTTACTTACCAACTTCCTAGTAACATTAAAAACTAGATCCGTGAAAGAACCCTAATCTCCACAACACCTCAGTAAACAGAAAAACCTACAGCGTTGTAAATAATAGGCATCCAGAAATATAAACAAGACAGATGTAATCTAAAACGGCATGTAACTCTAACACCGGATTGAATCAAACTCCAACTAATATATCAGGTTTCCTTCGTGTAAGAAACCTGCCGTGTGAATTTATACCGTCTGTTGGCTACATTTCAGTGGACCTTGAGGAGTTTTTCTATGAGCTAGCTCTACGTTCCTATCTACGTTCCTACCTACAAGTTTTTGCAACAGTTGTAAATGCTCTTTAGAATAATTATTTTTGTTCGGTTCTAATCAGATGAAAAGTTTATCGAGTAGGTAAATAAAATACAACTCTAGAACGACTCAAATGTCTAATATGTTTTTTGTGAGTTTATTAACGATTTACATAGATTTAATAAAATAAACTTATTGACTATTTGACACAAATGAAAACCATTTAGAACGGTGCCTTAAAAACCACTATTTCGTTGGAACAATCGCGAGGCTTTAATTAATCTTCTTTTTTTTCCTGGACAAAAATTTTACAGGACATTGTAAGAAAAAATGCTTGGAAATTCTTCAGGAGTTTTCTTAGCTTAAAGGAAGGTGAAAAATATAATTTTGAGAATCAAAAGACTCGCTAATCTACGTCACGCTATTTAAAAAGGAATACGTTTATTTGCATTTGTTTAAGGTCACCTTTTAATACACCTTTTATCCCTGAGAGAACTTTTGTGTCCTGCAGTGAGATGTTTTTATCTTATATTTGATGTAGTTATGTAGGTATTAACAAGTCATTTATTCACGGCAAATATCGCTGTATACGTGATGTCTAGGTTTGATATCGGCATAAACACAGACACAGATATCCAGACCTAGTAAATCTCTACCTGTATTTGTCATTCGTCATGCCTACTCTCAAAAACAGAGTAAGGGCTCAATCCCCACATTTCTCAACCGCGGCTGTGCGGCGTCAAGATCTGAGCTATATGGATACCTCAAATACCCAGGCTTGATGTTTTTCTTTATAATTTGTGAGAGAGATTGTCTCTACAAATTAACGTAACTTACAAAACATGAAGAATGAAACGCAGGACCCCTCTGGTGCGAGGCACTGCGCTATCAGCGCTCCTCCTATAATAATATCTTCTAATTCAAGAACTTTGTCTAGACCTAGGTACATACGATTCAGACGGAGTGTCAATCCCACGGCGTCTTAGATGTCGGAACCCGATCTCCTGTCACAAGCCATCGCACCGGCCCGCGGACCGTAAAATATACCTCAAAATCGACCGCCTTCATCTGTGCTGGACCGATCAGTGGACGATTAAGACGTCTTTCTAATAAAAATTTGGACTGTATAATTCGATCCGGAAGTGAAACACGCTAAAAATTTTTTTTTGAAATTGTGAAGTTACGGAACGTTAAAAGTGACAGAGTAGTGATGTGTGCGTGTCGATATTTTATTGGTGGAATAAGTGCTTGTGCAGTATTAGATTTTTTAGGATTCCAAGGAAATTATAAAATTAGACAATAACTAAAAACATAGGCACTGTGCTAGTCCCTTAACATACCAGTTATTTGGAAGTATCGTAGATTCGAAAATTTTAGGCAATCTTAAAGATTTTTTTCGTTGACGCTGGGCAAAGGCTTTCACTTAGCCCTCTACTCCTCCCTGTGCATGTCCTCCCAGTATGGTAGAAAGATCGTATAGGTAATTAAGTATAAGAAAAACGGAAGTATTTTGAAAAATTAAATATATTTGCAACTTGGAAAACGTTTCGAGAAAAATTTTTTGAAAATAAGTACATATTATATCCGATAATTAAATCGTATGATAAAAAAAACCTTCGGACTTTGCATCTATGTAAAAAGATGATTAATACAGCTTTCAGTGGTATCTTGACCCACCCTATAATCACTTTTTTTTATTTAATGCAAGAAAAACTGTCACATAATTATGTCAATATGTGAGTGTTGCTTACGTAAATAACCCTATTTTACTTCCAAGTAAAATTGTGTGTGTTACGTAGGGTTTTTTTAGACTTTGCTCTTAACAAAAACCTAACACTCGTCCATCCTGACAACGTGTGTGTCTCCATACACGTATACAATGTTTTTAAAATACCTAACACTCGTATGAGTAATAAAATTAAACTTAAATGTCTTTCATGTGATAATTAAGGATCACAAATGCTCATGTGATAAGGTCACATGAGCCTTATATTGACGGTTAAAAAAATCTACCCGTATATTTTATAGCACCGCGTAATAAAAACGGACTCTAGATACCCATCTCCCGGGAGAGCGTCAACTCGGACGCTGCGGTGCCATTTTTTTCACACAATGTGAAACACTGCAAAGCATACTATTAGCTTCAATAAATAAATATTTTAAAATTATTCACGCTCAAAACTAGACACTCATCTCAAGCAAATTATCTCAAGCGGTTTCAATCCGTACCTCATTGTAGTTCATTCATAACCGCCTCCTTTCACTGCCCTTTAATAGCCACGAAAAAATACCAAACCGAAATTGTCATAATCGTCATTTCCTAATTATAAACTCACTAACCATTAAGCGGTCATTTCTCGTGAGAAACCTTACTGTTTCAGTTTGAGCCACCTGCCGGTTATTCGACCGGAAAACCGGTAGCCAAACACCGGAAAATCATCCGAAAAAGCCGGCAAAATTACGACGACTTACTATATTGGACTCCGGTAGATGCTACAGAATGTCCGTTCAAAGTTCTTAATGGAAAAAATCGTAAACTATCGTGATTATGAGTGATTGATATAGGAGTACGCGGATGTTTTTTACCGTTTTCCTGACAATACTGTTAATATTTTCGGTAGGAAATGTTTCCCCGTTTAATGCAGACCAAAAATCGGGCTTAACACCAAATATATACAGCTAACAAATTGTAGATTGTCCATGTATGACAAAGGTGTCTAAAAAGAATTCCTTAAAACGTTCTCAGGTGCAGTTTACATAGTATGTGGTAATGGAAAAGCCGTGACCACAGATTAATTAAACTGCCTGTGATGAGAGTTTTAGAGCGATCTTCTAACTTCTGTAACTTCTGATCGTAAATATTTTTCAAATTACAGGCATTAAAGTAAGTTTCAATATTTCTAGTTTAACAAACGAGATAAAAGTAAATTGGTATCGCTATACAAACCGATCGGTTGATAATCGGTCAATAGAGGAGGTGGATTACATGGGGTTTTCACGGTGTCTTGTATTTTATTTTTGTTTTGGAAGAAACCATTAGTGCATTGAAATTAAACACCGTTGTTTTTACAAGTAGCCTCGTTCGTTGTAATACTTTCTTTCCGAAGCAAAAGAAATGGTTTTTTTGAGTCTTTGTTTCGTACTCTCCAAAGAGAGAGTTTAGGTAAATAGGTAAAAACCTATTGAGGGTTTTTTGGGTGAGTTTCATTGCTGATTGATTTTCAGAAGTCAGATGAGTTATTGGGTTCGAAGGCCCGATACAATTTTTTTATAACTGTAAAATGTTTGTCAGTCTATCGATAAAGTTATTATTATTCAGAATGGGCGGGTCTATCATTAGGTGTCTATTCCTAAATTCAAAATTAGACTTTCTTAAGTATTGTGGTACCAATTTTCGATTGGTATGCTTAGGTATTTATCGACGACAATGCATTGGTGTAACAAAAAAGCATTGCTTAAAGTTTGTCAGAATGCCTGGCAATGGATGGTTTATATTTGCCAAATACGCCTTTACGTGAACAAATATTTGGCATCTAAAATCATATCAACAAAAAGGCTTCAATTATAAATTAAAAACCACGGAAGTGTTTTCTTAAACGTGTCTGATTCAATCAGGATCTGTAATGGGGACACAGAAAGCCAAAGAAGGGTATCTGAAAAGTTGGACGGGACATATTAACAATATGGTCAAGTTAAAGTGATAATTCTGGCTAGTTTCAGTGCGCAAAAAGAAGTATTCTACGGACAGCTTACAAGGTGAAGTGAACTATGATACTTAGCACGCCAAAGTGATTTAGAACAAATCTGTTGGAAAGCTAGGTAGATATATCAAGAGTACTCGAGTGCCTAAGCTTGCCCGGACACATGGAGTCAGTCTGGACATTTGACAAGCTGAAGTCCCAGAAATTGCAATCTTAGTATACCTATACCTATATGGAAATAGTTAAAGCAAAGTCAAAGTGCATACCCAGTTGGATAGCCATTAGCAAACAGAAATGGGGACATTATGTAAACAATAAAGCTGGCTTTATGTGAAGTAGCCAGCTTGAGTGTGTAAACTAACAATCTGGCCGTATGTCAATTAGCCAGCTGAAGTGAAGGCAGCATTTCTAGTTAAAGTGAAGACGTTAGTTAGCTGAAGTGTGGACGTTAGCAAGCTGTCATGTGTAAACTAACAGGCTGACCGTGTGTCAATTAGCCAGCTGAAGTAAAGGCATCATTTCTAGCTAGAGTGAAGACCTTATCTAGCTGAAGTGTGGACGTTAGAAAGCTGTCATGTGTAAACTAACAATCTGGCCGTGTGTCAATTAGCCAGCGGAAGTGAAACCAGCAGTTCTAGCTAGAGTGAAGACCTTATCTAGCTGAAGT
This sequence comes from Yponomeuta plumbellus, assembly GCA_947310845.1. Classification (NCBI taxonomy): domain Eukaryota; kingdom Metazoa; phylum Arthropoda; class Insecta; order Lepidoptera; family Yponomeutidae; genus Yponomeuta; species Yponomeuta plumbellus. The sequence goes on along the minus strand of OX371216.1, from coordinate 12,251,307 downwards.
GTGGACGTTACAAGCTGTCATGTGTAAACTAAAAATCTGGCCGTGTGTCAATTAGCCAGCGGAAGTGAAGCCAGCAATTCTAGCTAGAGTGAAGACGTTATTTAGCAGAAGTGTGGATATTAGCAAGCTGGAGGGGCAAAGCAAGGCGACGTTTGCCGCCCTGTTCGGGCTGAGGGCCGGCGGCGGCGTGGACCTCTCCGCCGCCTACCGCTACAACCAAAATATGATGGAATACTACACATGTAAGTTTTAGCCATTTTGTAGCGTGCTGTGATCGGCGCTAGCCAAATCATTAGTGGTTTCGATCTTGCTTAACCTGTAGAACTTTTGGTGGGGCGATCGGATTGCCATAACAATCGTTTTCAATGTTCTTTTCATTGTTATGATGCAACTGATTAAGGCTGGTGTTACGTAGAGCATGCTGTCGCGCTTGCACAATGCAACATTTTTAGGTAGGTACCTACTTATTGTATGAGAAACGTTCTGATGTGGTGTGAGGATTTGATTAATTTTAGAAATCAAATTTTCGCCACCGAAAATTTTATTTAGGATAAGAAAAATATGTCTTAAATATCCGAATGTCTCATTATGGGGTACAAGTCTTGAGAAAGTATACCTAGGCTTAATCGCTATGCGTGCCCACCGTGGACTGGCGATTTCAAGCGTTGAGATATGTGAGCTAATCAACCTATCAGGTTTCATCACGGTATTTTTCGACATTCCGTGATGTAGGTACAGATTAGGTGGGTATGGCTACAACTAAAATATGATGGAAATTCACAACTACTTCATTATGAATTTCAATATTAAAATATTAATAGCAGTGTAATATTTAGTCTATCCCCCAATCTGCTTAGCTTGTCTAGTTTCTTCATAAAGTAGGTTGGGAAGAAGATAACTCAGTTAACTAGATAACCTCATAAAATCTAGACTCCACAAAAGCTCTCACGAAACTTTATTTCATATTCAGAGCGCTTGACTATCTCCTCTTCAACTGAAATACATGCCACCCCTTCCTCCCCGCAAAAAAAGCCATCCCGGAATCACCATTATGCAAAAAACAACGAGCCTCTCCTCCATAACCAGATTACCATAACCGGCAACGGCATAATAAAAAAAAACCACAATCATGCCTCTATAAAAATACCTTGTTACATCTGCAGAGAGATTTCATAAAACACCCAAAAACGTTCCCTCCAAATTCGTGATCGTTACCGCGCCGGCCAATGGGAGGGCGCGAAACGCGCGGGAGGGCGAGCGGCGCGCCGTGATTGGCTGGTGGGCGGGGCGTGGCTTACTTGTGTGCGTAGGTGCGTTCTGAAGTTACAAATTTGTGAGCATGCGTTGTCGTTAATTGGGACTTGCGAGGTTATTGTGCCGCCGATGTTCGGCTACAATGTGTTCGTTATAGGATGCGACAAATTGCTGCCGCATGAGATTCGCCCCTTATCTCGTTGCTTGGATCTGCTGAATTTGTGGAAACTTACCTACCTATATTATTAATTGTTTTTAATATCCTCGTGAGGCCCAATGTCTTCAAGTGATCACAAAATCAATTGTTCTTTTCAAAGTCGGGCCTTACGAGGATATAATTAACGCTAGTTAAGCGTTGTGATAAGCATAGAACGCTTAAGACATTTCGGAGAGTCTGGGCGCGGTCTGAGTGGTTAGTTGGTAAGAGCGCCTGGCCCAATTCGCTAAAGGCGCAGGTTCGAGTTCTGCTAGCTTGGCTCCTACTATTTCATGAATCATGACATACCTACCTAGTTCTGTATTTTTCACGGCCTTTATCACACTAAGAGTACGTTTCTGAATTGAAAGTTAGTAGCGCATACGCATAACGTATAACTAAGTAAATATTTAGTAACTTAAATGACAAATTGGACGAGACAGTACTACAAACAGTTAAGTATCTATGTAGTTACTTAGCGAAATTCTCAATTCAGTAACTGGCACCTTAGGTAGGTATGTATCAACTTGAATACGATAGTCGAAATGGTTGCTGTTAGGTACTGCTAATTTACAAAATAAGTAGATAATCTATCTTTACTCTATGATAAAGTAAATTCCTATTTAGGTAGGTACCTACATCTATATAAATAATTCAAAGTCCTGACTGACTGCCTCAATCACACATCAACGCCCAGCCCAAGCCGTTAGACCTAAGAAGCTGAAATTTTGCAGAGAGGGTCTATTATAATGTAGGCAAGGAATAAGACCGGATTTTTTTAAATTCAACCCTTAAGGAAGCGAAAAGGGTTGCCAAAATTTGTATGGGAGGTATAAAGAATGTTGTCTAATTTTCTTGAAACTTAAAATAAATACTCTTTAACACAATTGATTGAACACGTAATTCGCCGTTTTTCTAAATTTAACCCTTAAGGGAGTGAACGAGGTTGCAAAATTTTGAACTAAAGTCCGAAATGCGGCGAAAAACGGCGAAAGCTAGCTAAATTGAACCAACTCAAGTGTTTTAGAAGTAGAAAGCTAGGCCCAGCCAATAACAAAAATTATACCAATAACATAAGCTCGGACTACAGGTAGTCCGGACGGGTAGGCAGAGACGACAGTGAGCCACTTGCCACGATCCTGACACATACTATTTCGATCCGTAGTCTTTCATTAGCCGTTGCATGCACACACGCCTTGCACAGTCAATCGAGACCTAAAATTGTTATTTTCTCATCTTAAGCCTTTTAAAATCTACTACATTAAGAAATAGGTAGGTAACCCGTGTTAACCCCAAAAATGACAGTATGGATTGCATTATTTATTAAATATTTTTTTAAGGTATTGCAATCATAATCACAACAAAACTGTAAAGATAGATAAATCGAATATTCTTTTCTGTGCCCAGAAATTATATTTACAGAACTTCAACCACGAAAACTAGGAAAAATACGATGCATAGCAATTCAAAATTAAACGTTGAGTCACACACACAGGACGTGGGTAGGTACCACAGTATATCACAATATCACGCATCATTCCAACAATGGTTACTGATGAAACAATCCAAATTCCGCTCTAAATCAAAAGACATAAGAATCCAAATGCTTCGAAAGCTAGGGGACAATACAAGACGCGCCGGACAATGTGAATGACATCAATACGAGACGACAAATTACTCACACACACAAGCGACGTCACGGAAAAAAGTAAACACACAAAGTTCTCATATGTCACGACGCACACGTCCAAAGAAGGTTCATTCGAACGCGCGGAGTATCATATAACGCACGCACACGTGGACCTTCGACCGCTGATTGGCTGAGCCGGTTGCGCCAGCGCATAAAGCACTATCGCTCGATCTTTTGAAACTAGTTTTCCTTGTTTGTTGTAATTGTTTAAGATTTTAGAAAGGTGTTTTCAGGCTCTTTTAAGTTGGCCATTCACAGCTCTGCTATACTCAATGCGCGCGGCCAGACATATAAGAAGACTGTCCACTACATAGACTAGGTTTACTTACTTGTTTAGTGAAGGTCACACACATCGGGGCACGGCGCACATGGACGTTTTGCTTTGGGAGATCGTTTCGTGGTACAGCAACCGTCATTTTCTTAGAATGTCTACTGATAAGCTGGAAAATCATTACAGTGACATTATATAGATACTTTTACACAACACGACGTCGTCAAGAAGATGGAAGGTGGAGCCGTAGAGTCCTCTTATGGAGACCGCGGACAGGAGCACGAAAAGTAGGCAGGCTAGAAGTAGGATCTAATAATCGTGCAGGAAGATGATCAGATGGAATCCAGGGTAACACACCGTCGACTTAGACTAGGTACAATAGATGCAGACCAATCGCGATGGAGCACTAAAAGGCATACTTCCAACAGTGGATAAAAAAATGCTGAAGAAGAAGAATAAGAGAATATGATACTTGTAGACAAATATATAAATAGGTTTCAACATTTAAAAGTTCATTTTTGTGAAAGAAAACGCCAGAAAACTAATTTGGATCCAGAAAATAGGATTAGACTACAATTAAAATCAATAATAAAAAAAATCACGGAAACAAATACGCCAGCCTTGTATTCCCATATATGACGAGTTTGATTATTTTATATATTCAGTAGGACGGGATAAGAAAGGAGGACAAATGGTAGGTACCTACGTGGTCTGATTTTGGTTTACGGTCCTTGGCTATAGGTAGGTTCTTAAAATAGCTGTCACCACTTTTGAGATTAATAATGTTCACATTTTCCAAAATTAAGGTATGATCTTTTCAATTGGTGATGACGCTAAGTTACCACCGTGTTGCCCTTCTATGAATGATTGTAAACGAGCGTTCTTCAATATCATGTTCAGAGCGACGTTCATGCGACGAATGGACAACCTTAGATCTGTTGCAAGACTGACTGGTTTGTTACATTAGGTGCCTCTCTCTCTAGAATGGTCCGTAGTCAATTTACATATTATTATTTTTTTACCTAATGCGTTATGTAAAGCTCATTGTGTGTATGAAGTTATTATTGTTCCAGTTTAAGAGCCATAACATAACTGTAGATAATTATAATATAGGAAACGTTGGTCGTGCCACTTTTTTCATGTAATAGACGGTTAGTGTCTAGCAATTCCGTTCGCCATTTTTGATTTGAAGACCCGGCTGTACAAGAACTCTCTGATACAATACTTGGCTGAATGTGATGACATGACACATCATCAACTTAAAATTCAAATATTTTTATTCACAGTAAAAACCAAAGGTTTACTTGTTAGTTTCAAAATTAACAGATTAGGTATGTGGAAAAGAACCTAACGTCATCATCATCATCATCACATTCCTCCGAGTGATCACATCGCGGGGTCACGGTAGCCACAATAGGGTAGTTTCCAGGGTCAAAATAATTAAATTCTATTTAGTCCGTCAATTATTCAGGAGAAAGAACAAAATTAATCATTTCGTAATTACAAAAAAATAATCATTTCATAATCAGATTTTTCCTGCATTCTTACTTTCAAAGTAAGAGACTTTGAAATATAAGAGTCTCCCTAGTTTGTTCCTTTAAATATTTTTTTATAAGACTTCCGGAATTTTTCATTTACGAATTTAGATGATTTTTCATTTTAAGTTTCGAGCTAGCTAGCACAAAATGGGGTTGACAGGCGTGTCGGAGTAAAAGCCACGGAATACCACAAATCTCATTTTGCTATAAGGTAAATGTATGTCGAATTTTCCAGGCGAAGCGACGATTCTGTGCCCCCCAGTATAACATAGGCAGAGCCGACATCAAACAGTCTAGATACCATATTTATTTGGGGCTGAGACACAATGTAAACAACTTTTCAGTAAAGAAAGAAAGAAAGTGTTTATTGACCTTGCCACAAAACTCTCTTAAAGCTACTCTCTACTCTTTAAAGTATTTTCATTGTCCTATAATGTTATTTCGGTTTTATCTAATGTAGGTACTTAATTCTTAGTTAAAAAACCGAAATACGTAACATTTTTTGACAATGAAAATAGTCTAAACAGTACTGAAAAGTTGTTTACATTTTGTCTCAGCCCCAAATAAATATGGTATAGAAACAAAATAACATTTTAAAAAAAAGAATGCCGTCATAAAAGCAAGATGGCTGCTAATGGCGTCGGCCGCGCATCCGGTCGGCGCTGTATGGTAATGCACTTCCTCCCAGGCTTTGACCTCTCGGACTCTAGGTTTAGTACCGTTGTGAAGTGGGGGTTTTATTGCACGCGGTTATCCTTCTTTGCTACCGAGAAAGAGATGAACTGAACAACTAAATCTGCTGTTGAATTTTAAATTTTATAATTATCTAGTTACTTAAGTAGGTATGTTTGTTAGTTTGGCACTGACTGAAAATCAGCGCTGAAGACTTGTCCTTCAGCATAATGCTAAGTCAGCTGCCATTTACCTATAACAGCAGTGACACGCCGCGCCGTGACCTTTATTTTCCTCCTGTTTGCTTCTGATTTTTTGTTTTGTACTAATTTTTTGGTTTAAAGTTTGCATTTATTTTGTTTTTGTGGCGTGTGTTCTGTTGTTATTTTATTATTTTATTTTAGTTTATTAGGGAAACTTGTAGCTTACATAAAAATATAGCACATATTTGATTTACTATAAGCTAAAAATAAGTTTCCGCATATGGTAACGATGTAACAAAAAAGTGCAAATATAATAAATTGAAAGTAAGTTTATACTACACTACAGCACCAAGAACGCGCCCTTGGATGGTTTTGGATTGGTTTGTTAAATGTTATGCAATAAGGTGTAATAACAACAAAAGAAAATAATTCACCACTGCCATAAGACCATAATTAAACAACTAGGTAGGTATATCCAAGAAGAATAGTCATTGTTTACGTGTCTTATAAGGAACCGAAATGATGTTTGGTGATTTTTTTGCCTTAGTGTGGTTATAGTGGAATTAAACAGATCTATGTCTAAACTATCACTAAAAGAGTTAAATATATTACTCGCTCGTGCAAAGAAACTATTTTGTCTATAGTTGGTCTTCGCAATAGGAGCATGTAGTCTCAGTGATCGCCGCCAACTGGATCTTGCAGGCACAACAAATTTAACATTAGCTAGTAGTTCGGGGCTATCTATAAAACCATTGACTATTTGGAAGAGATAGGTGAGATTGGCTACACTTCTTCGAACTTGTAACGGTAAGAAATGGTATCTAAAACAACGAGATAAATAATCTTTATCTAATGTTCCAGTTCTAAATTGCAAATATCTTAGGAATCTCTTCTGGATTGACTCAATTCTATCAATGTAACAAGAATAACGTGGGTTCCACACCTGCGACGCATACTCCAGGATACTACGGACGAATGCGCAGTAAAGTATTTTAATAGTTTTAATATTGCTAAATTTCGAACTGCATCTTATGACAAAGCCCAGAGATCTGGAGTCCTTGTTAACGATTGATTCTATATGTTTATCATATTTCAGGTTGGAATCCTGAATCACACCTAGGTCTCTTATAGAGTTGGTATTTAATAGTATTTGCCCCTTAATTACGTAATTAAAACTAGTAACATAAGTTTTCCGCGTAAATGACATCTTAAAGCATTTTGAGACGTTCAGGTCTAGCTTATTTATCTTGCAATCGTTTCCAAATCTTAAAAGATCCTCTTTTAGTTGGTGACAGTCTGCAACATTGGCTATTTGTTTGATAATTTTCATGTCATCGGCAAATAAGAGAAATTTGGACCATTTAAAGCATGAATAGATGTCATTTAAGAACAAAACAAATAATAAGGGGCCAAACAACGAGCTGCTGCACACCTGACGGTACCGGCATCCAAGTTGACAGGAACCCATTGATAGCAACTGCCTGTGACCGGTTATCAATGTAGGAGGCGAACCATCTGAATAAGTTGCCGTGAATGCCAGCATCGCCCAGTTTTAGTAGGAGACGTGAGTGGTCAATGCGATCAAAAGCCTTACTATAGTCAGTAAAGATTACGTCTACTTGGCCGCCTGACTGCATTTTATCTGAGATGTAATCGTATGAAAGAAGCAGATTTGATGTGGTAGACCGTTTGCGTAAGAATCCATGTTGTTCGGGGATGAATGATACACTAAGAGCTGCGTAAACTTGCTGGTATACTATACGTTCGAATACTTTAGAAAAGATACAGAGCTTCGATATCGGTCTATAGTTGGTTATGTTATTCCTATCGTCTTTTTTGTGTATGGGTGTAACAAAAGCTGATTTCCATAACGATGGCACGATACCCTCCTCCAGAGATCTACGAAAAAGTATGCATAGTGGTACTACTATATGTACATGAGGCACATTTGACGATAAAAGTTGAGGGTATTTCATCTGGCCCTGCACCTTTCGTTAAGTCCAAGGACTTGAATAGTTTTAGAACGTGACTAGGTTCAACCTCCACTTTTCCTATAGTAACTGGCTTACTCACGGGATAAATAATATGTTCATCGTTTCGTAGGCATCGCGAGGTAGTGGGTTCTAAGCTTGGAGGCAGAAAGGTTGTTTGAAAAAAGGTAGCAAAAAGATCGCAAATATCTTTGCCATTATTAGCTGTAGTACCATCATAATACATTGATGATGGGTATGTGCCATTAGCACTCTTAAGTGACTTTACGTACGACCAAAATGCTCTGGGGTTTTTAATAATTGATTCTTCGGTATTTTTAATATATTCCTGAAAACATTCTCTCTCTACTGAGATTGCCCGCGATTTAAGTAGGTTAAACGTATTATAATCTCCTAGATTGCCATACGTCTTATATTTTTTATAAAACTTAACCTCCTGAGTCCCCGTGTCCTAAAAATAGTACAAAAACCATTGTTATTTTCAAGCCTCCTGAGTCCCCGTGTCCTAAAAATAGTACAAAAACCATTGTTATTTTCAAGGTCAGGCCTCAGGAGGTTAAGCTTTTCTTTAATTATCTTTTTTAAAGCCGCGCTATGCCACGGTGGGCATTTTTTAACAGTTAACAATTTGTGTGGTATGAATTTATCACGGAGCTTATATAAAATATTGTAATTTTTTTTACAGCGGAATCAAGAAATATACCATGTAAAGTTGCGGTCCAGTTAATACTTCGTAGTTCAGAGCACATACCTTCATAATTGCCAGAATTGTAAAAATATTTAACTCGTGGTTTTTCTGTCAAAGGCAAGATTTGGATAAATTCAACCTTAATATCAAGCGACCTATGATGCGGATCCTCCGGTACGAGGTGGTCATTACACGGTGAAACCTTTAAAATATTATTACTAAGTACTAAGTCAAGAATTATATCATTACAATTTCTAACTTTGTTATATTTTAAGAGATTACATAGCATTAGGGTGTCAAAAAGGTGTACCTGACTATCTCCTGATACATTAAAAGGCTCAAGGCTCACTGACTGAGATATCCAATCGACATTAGGCAGGTTAAAATCTCCTAAAACTAAGAATGTATCGTCGGGAGTTGATGATACAATATCAAATAACTTTTCAGTAAAATTGGTAAGTTGCAGTGTGAAGGAATTGCCGCGACTCTGAGTACACAGATATAAGGTGCAAATATGAAGGGTTGTGAGATCTCTAGTACCTCTATTACGTAAGGAAACCGTGACCCAAATGTCCTCTGCTGATGACCGCCGCTCAGGGCGACTAAAAGTCGCGAGATCGCGTCTTACCGCAATTAACACGCCACCTCCACGGGATTGTTTAGTCAGTTCGTAATTCCGGTCGCGCCTCCATACAAAATACCTACTGTCAAACAATTCTTGGTCGTAGATACCATCCAGCAACCATGTTTCCGTTAGACAAATAATATCGTAATTGCAAAGTAGTAGATTACGTTTAAATGTATTCGTTTTGCTTCGCAGTCCGCGAGTATTTTGATAATAAATATTAAGTCCTTCCGTGGTATAGAAACACTATAAATAAATAGGCAACATAACAAGCAATAACTAGGTGGATATATGATAGGCAAAAAAGCATATTTTTATCAATCGGTCGGTCGAGGCAACAAGCTGACAAAGAAATTATGGCAAATAGTGGCAGTGGGTCGTATCTTCGTAAATTGGTTAGGTTAATAGGCAAAAATATAATAAACATTTTTCTTCTCCTTCTTCTTCTTTTTCTGTATGTACCTATATTTCGCTTCAAAATGGAAAAATCTGGAATTTCATTGAAAGTAACACAAAAACTGTGACTTATTGAACGTTACAAGTAGGTAATACTAGGTACCCGTTTAGAAATGTAGATCATTTTGGAGAAAAAATATAATGTACATACATTGCTTCTGGCCCGATACTAGGATACAGAGGCAAGAACAAAAAACCCTGCCTTAATTAACAGAGGTTTCATATTTTATTCTTCTAAAGACCCAGTACCAATGTATTGACGTGGTAACTTGTAGCCATAACTTGCTTCGCAGTCCGCGAGTATTTTGATAATAAATATTAAGTCCTTCCGTGGTATAGAAACACTATAAATAAATAGGCAACATAACAAGCAATAACTAGGTGGATATATGATAGGCAAAAAAGCATATTTTTATCAATCGGTCGGTCGAGGCAACAAGCTGACAAAGAAATTATGGCAAATAGTGGCAGTGGGTCGTATCTTCGTAAATTGGTTAGGTTAATAGGCAAAAATATAATAAACATTTTTCTTCTCCTTCTTCTTCTTTTTCTGTATGTACCTATATTTCGCTTCAAAATGGAAAAATCTGGAATTTCATTGAAAGTAACACAAAAACTGTGACTTATTGAACGTTACAAGTAGGTAATACTAGGTACCCGTTTAGAAATGTAGATCATTTTGGAGAAAAAATATAATGAACATACATTGCTTCTGGCCCGATACTAGGATACAGAGGCAAGAACAAAAAACCCTGCCTTAATTAACAGAGGTTTCATATTTTATTCTTCTAAAGACCCAGTACCAATGTATTGACGTGGTAACTTGTAGCCATAACCATAGTGTTGATTTCAGATAAACAATCGAAAAGAGCCATCCATAGAGCTTTGCTTGTGTCTGTTGAATGTACACTTCTTGAAATTACATGCACACATAATTTAAGCTTACCACCTTAAGCCTGAGCCTGAGCCTGACGAAGCTTACAACGCACGACGGGAGGACCGTATTGTCGAAGCCGGAGATCTCCGCCGAGATAGAGGATTTCTATGGCCGATTATACGCTGCACATGCCCCTTATTCCCAACGAGACGACCAAGATTCCAGAGCCACCCTGACGCGCCACTACACCGACGAACTGCCTGACATCAGTCAAGACGAGATCGTGCTAGCTCTGAGGCAGCTTAAAAATGGAAAAGCCCCCGGTGAGGACGGAATAACATCAGAGCTTTTAAAAGCTGGAGGAGCCCCTGTTATACAGGAATTACAAAGGCGGATGTTATATCTTCAACGCCATCCTTCACAGTGGGAGAACTCCAAAGGCATGGAGCGGGAGTTTGGTGGTGCTCTTTTGTAAGAAGGGTGACAAAAGTCATCTTTAAAAATTACAGACCCGTCTCGCTCCTGAGCCATGTCTATAAGCTGTTTTCACGAGTGATCACGAATCGTCTCGCCAGGAGACTCGACGATTTCCAGCCGCCGGAACAGGCCGGGTTTCGGGGAGGATATGGCACCATAGACCACATTCACACAGTGAGGCAGATTATACAGAAGACCGAAGAGTATAATCAGCCCCTGTGTCTTGCTTTTGTGGACTATGAGAAGGCCTTTGACTCTGTCGAAACCTGGGCTGTTTTGGAATCCTTACAGCGATGCCAAGTAGACTATCGTTATATCGAGGTGTTGAGATGTCTGTACGAAGCCGCCTCCATGAGTGTCCAAGTACAGGGCCAGCAGTCTAAACCTATCCAACTGTGTAGAGGAGTAAGACAGGGGGATGTTATATCCCCGAAACTGTTTACAAGCGCGTTGGAAGACATGTTTAAGACGCTGGACTGGAAAGGAAAGGGCATTAACATAAACGGCGACTACATCTCGCACCTGCGATTCGCAGACGACATAGTCTTAATGGCGGAGTCGCTAGAGAAGCTGAACCAGAGGCTGGCCGGCCTAGCTTCAGCCTCGCGACGTATCGGTCTTGGCATGAATTTGGATAAAACCAAAGTCATGATCAATGGCCACATTGATCCAATACCGGTCGTCGTAGAAGGTCACCTTCTCGAAATCGTTTCCGAATACACTTACCTTGGGAAGATTCTGCAGTTAGGTAAAAACAATTTCGAGAAGGAGGCCAAGAGGAGGATCCAGCTGGGCTGGGCAGCGTTTGGGAAACTACGCCGTCTTCTCGTCATCCATACCGCAATGCTTGAAAACAAAAGTTTTCAATCAGTGTGTCCTATCTGTTATGACTTACGGAGCCGAGACATGGACACTCACGAAAGAGTCGGTCCACCAGTTTAAAGTCGCTCAGCGAGCTATGGAGAGATGCTCGGAGTTTCTTTGAAGGATAAGATTAGTAACGAATACATCCGACAGAGAACCAAAGTTATCGACATAGCTCAGAGAATTAGCAAGCTGAAGTGGCAGTGGGCTAGCCATATTTCGCGAAGAATCGACAACCGCTGGGGTAAACGTGTTCTTGAGTGGAGACCGCAACTCGGCAAACGTAGTGTAGGACGCCCTTTAACTAGGTGGGTTGACGATCTGCGAAGGACTGCAGGCAGATGCTGGATGCGGCAAGCTGAAGACAGGGCGCTATGGCGCTCATTAGGGGAGGGCTATGTCCAGCAGTGGACTAATATAGCCTGATGATGATGATGATGAGTATTATAATTTAAGTTCGAATCGCTCATAGCCTGGGCTGCCTGAGTGATCTTAAACGATCACTAATGTTAAGCAGCATACGGCGCGTTCACTCCATGGATGGCTTTCTGTCTATGACTAACGCTAGTGGCATTTTTCCGAGCGGTTCCGTGCTTCGCAAGGCACGTTAAGCAGTTGGTGCCGGCTGCCGTCGATAGATGGCAGTCGTTAAGCCAAGTCAGAGGCCTTAGGGCGGCTAGGAAACTTCTGACAGTAAGACCAGCCACTAGTCTTACAAGATAAGATAACAATATTCTTTATTGCACATAAGAAACCAGACAATTGCTAACAGCAATTTCTTACAGACAACCTTGTGACGGAAAGATTGCCGAAGGAAACAGAGAAACGGGTAGTTGGTGCAAATACGAATAATACATACTTATAGGTACTTAATAATATACTTACATAAATCTTACTTATATAAATTATTATAAACTACTACATAAACTACTACTACTACTACTAGCCTCCACCAATCCGGATTTGGCCCCCGTGGTGGAGTATGGCCTATACCTTCCTCATGGAAGAGACCGGTGCTCCTCGGTGGGGACATAATGGGTTGATGATGATGATGATATTTAAGTTCACGCCTGTATACCAGAGGGTTTGTAGAGACCATGGACTGCCACTTGCAGCGATCCTGACAAATCACTTTCGCTTCATCGACATTGATTAATTGTTGCATGCAGTATGCCGGGTTCGTGTACTTTTTATCATTTCCTTTGTTCCCACATCATTTGGTGAAAGTATGTCTATCACCTGGGCCGTCCCTTACTGGACCTTCCACTCACATTCAATCGATGTATTTGTTTCGTCAGTCTTTTTTCCTGGGCCCAGTTCTATTGATTGGTGCCTCTGCCTACCCCCTCGGGGATAACGGGCGTGATTTTATTTATATATATTTTTTGTTTAACTTCATCCTCTCCACACGTCCAAACCAACTCTACATTTCTTTCTCAATTCTAGTCACTACATCTTCTTTCTATCCACAACGTTCTCTATTCAAACTATTGGGTATTCTGTCATTCACATATTTCTCAAAAAACTCCATTCGTCATCATCATCATCAGCCCATTATGTTCCCTCGGAGGGAAGGGAGGCTTGTAAGACTAGTGGCTGGTCTTACTGTCAGAAGTTTTCAAACCGCCTAAGGGCATTCATTTTTTCCTTTTTTTTTTCAATCACTTTAAATGCAGAGATGATTCAAAACTCCAATAAACACTTCTCACCCAAGCTTAACACTGGATTTTAACTAAAACCTGTATTTACCCGTTTGCCCACCAGCCAGCACCCTGTATACAGGTGCAAGGACACGGTCATGCGCCGGCGCACCCCCTTCTGGATCGAGTGACGTTTAGCGCAATTATGGGGTTAAACGCTCGCGCGTTGTGTGGAGGATTGCGTGCTATCCCACTATCCGGCTTGGTGAAGATTTTTGAATTGGCGAATATTATATACCATTTCTGTAAGACGTTGCTAAATATTATGCAATGTTTATTATATTTGTCATCAATTTAACAGAAAAGTAATTACATAGTATTTATAAAACTAAAACTAATAATAATATTAAAAAAAACTAAACTAAAGCTATTTTCTAATTTAAATAAAATATTGGAGCCAGAGCTGTCGGCCGTTAGAGTTCCGAGAAGGCTGGCGGCATTGCCTTTATTAGCCTTGCATTAGCCTTTGGCCAAAGTAGGCACCAGCGCACTTGGATCTCTATACCCTAAGTTATAAAACACTTTTGACGTACACGAACTGCCATTTTATGAAATAATGTTGCCAGACTTATTTTACTAGTGTTAACGTAAGTGATAGGTTCAGTAATTTCATTCTTTCAATTCATTCAATTTTAAACTAAAATAATCAAACTGGCGAAAAATATTAAAAATTTAACATATTACAGGACAACAGTTTAATAATAAGTTTGGAAAATTAATAAAAATATGCTATATACCTGCCAAATTTATTGTTGCTATTAATTTGGTTGTTTTTGCTGTTTGCAATACCATGCATGGCAACAATAATAACATTATTGGGTTGGAAGGGACAATAGCCGCCATCTTGTTTTTGAGGGAGGTTTTTCATTCGGCTTTTTCCACCAGTCTGAGTGCACGAATGTTTTCTTTGCGGTCGCGATCTGTTAAGTTTTTGTTTTGTTGCGTTTTGTCAGTTAAGTTTTGTAATAGTGTTTATGTTGAGTTTTGTAACGTTGTGTTTGTGGTCATTGTTAAGTTTATTGCTTCCTGTTACTCTTGGAATGGAACCTCAACTGGGTTCATTCAAAGAAAACAGTTTTCTATCACCCAAGAAAAAACGAAGAACAAGTGCTTTCACCACGACAGAAAAGGATTTGATTCGCAACGTCTACAAATACGTATTCGATTTGATTCTATTAACTTTATTACTAGTGTTTGAATATCCGAACCAAAACAAATGTTCCATCCTATCATCAACTGCCGAGATTTTGGGAATATCGAAGTCCTCTGTAGTAAAAGTTATGAAGGAATATAAGACAACTGAGTGCTTTCAATTCCCCGAGAAACCAGGACTGAAAAGATCGTTCAAAAATAAGCTAAATGAATTCACGTTTTCTGCAATTAGAAGAAAAGTTCACAGTTTTTTTTTTTCAAGTAAATGAGGCACCAACTGTTGAAAAGGTAAGCACGAGCTGTGAAATAATAGCACACTGCAGCGGCCAGCAAAAGAGGCATTGATGGACGAACGTGAAAATGTGGGCTGAGGCGAAGCCGAGGCACACATACGTGAGTCCATCAATGCCTAGTTGTGGCCAAGGCTTGTAGTATATGATTTTTCTCAAATAATGCGCGGATACAAAAACTTAGTGGGATACTTTCAAAATCAGACGAACTACGAACGAACAACAATAATTTTTGCCGCGTTAAAATTTTTTTCAATAGGTATCGCAAGCGAGTTCGAAATTTAAACAAAACCTCTGATAAGTTACCTCCTTGGTTGTAATTTTCGAAGTAAAAGATTTTTCCATTTATACCACGATAGATACGAGTTTAGTATGTTATTCATTTGTCCGCAAAACCAGTCATTCATTAGTTCACTAAGATAATTTATTTTATTGGTTTTAATTTTGAGTGTCGGAACTTCAAGTAGAATGAAATTACAGAACAAAAATAAATTAATCATTCGTTCACCAAGTGAATGATTTGAACAGATCCTTTTAGTACACCACTATTAATTTTTCGTTGTCACCTGGTAACCCAGTAAACGTCAAAAAATATTTCTAATTAAGACTTTGGGTATAGAGGCGTCAACTAGGCGCGACGAGATCAGTAATTCTCCATCGCCCCAGAGTCTCTACCCCAAAAGGCACAAATATCTACATATTTGTGCCCTGACCTAGAGCTGCATATTTGCGCAGATAATTACTATTATCTTCTGTAAGATAATATATCTATTACCTTGAATGTTCTATCTATATACCTATCGATAGATAGAATATTCTTTAAGTAACTTTCTTCTTGATTTTGTTTCTGTAAGTTTGTTCAGGATAAAACATTTAGCCTAAAACAACTAGTAAAACAACTGGTTCATACTCCGCGCGTACTATCTCTCCGAACTCTGCACGCTGCCTTACGGGTACTGACGGAAGATCAGCGCTGGAGTACCATATCTCCAGCTTATGCTGAGTCATAGCCCTTTTGCATTTGCATGCCATTTGCCTTGATACCAGGATAAACTGTATAGACAGACATTTTTTTACAAGGGGTCATATGCTCATAGTTATTTATTTAGAGCAGCATTAAGATGACAGAAATATCAACGCGCCTCATCGACTCGTCAGGCGTTCCCAGAATTTTAATCCTATGGACAATGGTATTTTATATTTACAATAGCTGACCCGGTAAACGTTGTTTTGCACGATAGGGGTATGAAATATGTAGATAACAAACTTTTCTCCCAAATAGAGAGAATTGATTTGTCAGAATAGTCCCTGCACCTACTAAATTACACATAAAATTTTATCAAAATTGCTCAAGCCGTTTCGGAGGAGTATGCGCACTATGTAATAAAGATAACTATCTATGATATTATTAAATTCCTTCAGCAATACCTACTAATTACTTCAATAAAAGGCCTTCGACTCACAATCACTACACAAATATTAACGTAGACATTTAGATAAATCCTACTCCTTTCATTTAAAAAAAAAACTAGTGGCCAGTACGTCCATTATTAAATAAACGACGAAGGGGACTCACATCCGGTGGCACTTCCGCCGGTGGAATGTCAGATTTGAATTTAGAATGCTCGGCTTGATTGCGCTTTGATTTGTGGGGCGTCATACATAATGTGCATATAAGTAGGTAGTTAATACCTAGGAATTTTCAAATACCTAATGGGTAATTTGCGTCTCACTTATTTAGATTGCTTAGATTGCTTTTATACCATAGAGGATATATTATAGAAACATAAGAAATAAAGCAGAAAAAATATTTCCGAGTTTTTGAAATGGAAAAAAAAAGTGCGAAAAAAAGGTTCTACAATACATAATAATAACCTTTTTACATTTAGTTTTTTCATTGAACTGTAAATGTCCTAAGCAGGGTGCAAATGCATACAAACACAGAAGTTAACTTACTAAGCACAAGTTGATTTATTTTTAATGTAATCTTTAGCGTTCCAATTGCAAGCTGTTTTTGCATTTTCTCTGTAAGCTTGAGTACCTACCTAATTAATCTTCTATAAAAAAGCAAAAACTTTTTCTGCCGTTACTTTCATTTTGCGCTGTAGGCATATTTTTTCCTCTATGTAGTTAAAGGTTTGGACACACCTAACGATGGAAATAGAAAAATGAGCCGAAACTTTTTAATAATCATCATCAACCCATTATGTCCCCACCGAGGGGCACGGGTCTCTTCCCTGAGGAAAGTATAGGCCATTCCACCACTGGGGCCTAGTCTGGATTGGTTGAGACTTGTAAGAGCTTGGCTGGTCCTACTGTCAGAAGTTTTCAAGCCGCTGTAAGGCCTCTGACTTGGCTTAACGACTGCCATCTATCGTCGGCAGCCGGCACCAACTGCTTAGCGTGCCTTGCGAAGCACGGAACCGCTCTGAAAAATGTCACTAGCGTTAGTCAGACGGTCGCCCATAGATGCACTGAACGCGCCCTATGTTGCTTAACCTTCGTGATCGTTTAAGATCACTCAGGCAGCCGGGGCTACGAGCGATTCTGTCAACAAGTGTTTCCTCCTAATCACTAAGCACTAATCACTTTTCAAAATACGAACAGGCCTTTGACAGACTGTTAATGCGACTGTTGTTTTTTCGAAAAACTGAGATTATGAAAAAAAATGTAATGCTTGTATTAGCTAAATCAAGGTGTGTTCTCAACCTTACAATCATGGACGGGAAATACGAAAGAGGCAGCCACGGACACCTGCTGTAATTCTGGAAAGGCGGAAGTCGAGAGGTTTTCCCGCGCGTTCCGGCCTCACTTCCGGTCGGCCATCTTGTCCGCCATTAAAGTTAATTACTCCTTGTAACAGGGGATTATTTTCTTTTCCTTCTTTAGACACATTTTGGTTCGCTCGTTAGGGTTTCCGTTTTAGTCTTAATGTGAAGTATTACCCACATATTTTTTTTAGTCTTTGTCATCGGCCGAAGTTTCTGCAGGCCTTATGAATGATTTTATGTATTGACTAGCGACCCGCCCCGGCTTCGCACGGGTGGCAAAAACCTTTCCGTGGAAATAGCTATATTAGTTCCGTGGGAAATTCCCGGGGTAGTATTTTTTTTACACCTTTTCAAAATTTCGGAACCCTAAACTTTTTGAAAATCCAGACCTATGTTACCTACTCACGAAGAATGTAGCAAGAATGATGAAAGTATTTTTAAAATCGGCCTAGTAGTTTTTCTTCTGCGCCTATTCGTTACAAACATACATACACACAAAAAATACAAAAATACAAATCTTTCCTCTTTATGATATTAGTATAGATTGATATGTTGCTAAATTAAAAACTATATAGGTAATATGATAGAACAGCAATATACCTAACCACGGCACAGAGTATCATCACAGCCAAATTGATACACGCTTTTTTTGAACTGTCTTTTTTTAAGGTTGCCTCTAATTTAGAGGTAATCAGAGAACATCTTATTGTACCTACTTAGAAAAGAAGATTATGTGTTAGTTGAGGAGTATGGCCGATCAGGGAAGACTGGGGGCATGTGTCTCTTCCCTCAGGGAAGAGACACATGCCCCTCGGTGGGGACATAATGGGTTGATGATGATAAAGTTTGTTAGTTACTTCAAAGCCTGTCATGCTGTATGTTGGCATTGGCGATATACTTTGGCAAATACGAGTACCCTATCATAATCAAATCGTGATGCTGTTATTAGTCTAAAACTTAAAAAAACGTGCAGTCATTGTAAATTTTTGGTCCGGATCAACTAACGTGGCTTTATATCGGACGAGTCTGACCAGATAAGTTGATCCGGACCAAGATTTACAATGTGTAGTGCTTACGAAAGTTTTAGTTCAGAAAAGCCTATTCGGAGGATTTCGATAATAAACATCTTCGACACGATTTTTTCACGACATTTACATACAGGCACATACATTGCTTCCGGCCCCACACTAGGATACTCTGCGTCGTAAGAACCAAACAGCGACGTCACAAACATGTAAACATCCAAGACCTGTTTTTTTTTGTCCCCAGCCGAGATTTGAACCCTGGACCTCTGGCATGGTAATCAGATGCGCTAACCACTGAGCCACAGAGGTCGTTTCACCAGAGAGCTCGTCTTATCATCATCCGTTCATTCACAAAACCTTCTTCTCCCACTTGGGGTCCTCTCGACGCTCGTATGACAGAGCGGCGCTATACCCGGATGAGCCGGGGTGGGCACGGGGCGTGACGGCGGCATTGATCCGTCACGCCCGGCTCCGCCCGGCCGCGCCCGATCGATGCCCGGCCCGTCTGCCCGGGCCGGGCGTAAGTCACCGGGTGTTGCTGTTTTACTAGGAAAACTATACTGCCCTCGTAAGGAAGAACGCATCAGTAATCGTAAAAACGCAGTTTTGAGTAAATAGCGAAAAACATATCACAAACATATAATTTCATGACATAACTGCATATTTTGTTACTGAAATTTCAGATTTCTAGTAGACTTACAGCCACCATTATTTTTTCACCTATAGATGTACCACCAAGGAGCTCAATTTTGCATCCAAAGTAAAAACGCAGTAATGGCAATTACTGCGTTCTTCCTTACGAGGGCAGTATACTGCCGTCATAAGAAGAAAGGCCATAACTTCAATTTTTACCAGTGAGAAAAAGTAAACTGTATTCAAATAAATAACACTTAAATTGAGGAAAATTGCTTATGAAATATGTATTTTTTTTGTGTTTTACTGGGAAAACTATTTTAATACTAGATATTCAGTATAAGTCTAATTTTGTTGTGTTTACGTATCCATTACTTTTCCGGTTCCACAAACGTAATTTTATCTTATCTTACCTAGTTTGAGTAAGGTCTGATTTACATTTGCTTTTTATTCATGCTATTATAGAATAAAATAGAGTTGGCAAAAAACGTATGTCAATTCATTGTTTTTATTACGCACCACATATTGTAAAACCAGTCTTATAAGTTGTAGTCAATATATAAGGTACTTAGTTATAAGTAAGTCAAATAAGTGTATCAAGTGTATAATTCATTTGGCAATAAACAATATTCTATTCTATTCTATTCTATATGCGCCCGTGTTTGCATGTAGGTGCGTGTAACTTAGAAAACGTAGTCATTGGCTA
Organism: Yponomeuta plumbellus; assembly: GCA_947310845.1. Taxonomy (NCBI): domain Eukaryota; kingdom Metazoa; phylum Arthropoda; class Insecta; order Lepidoptera; family Yponomeutidae; genus Yponomeuta; species Yponomeuta plumbellus. The sequence continues at coordinate 12,231,228 of OX371216.1, read as the reverse complement.
ATGCCTGGGTTCAAACTGGCATACTCTTGAATGTGAGACATGCGTTTTAACTACAGAACAGTCAAAACAGGTTCTAAGGACCCCCAAAGCTTTTCATGATGCCTCAAAACCCATTGGATTCGCATCTGAATTCGGACTCATTTCTGATAGGAGTAGCTTTTTAAGTTGACAGGTGGCTTCGTCATTTTTTTGTTTGCTTATTCAGTGACACAATCTGAATATACATACATACAGAAGCTTTCGCCTGTATCCTAGAGGAGTAGGCAGAGACCAGGGACTGCTACCTGTCACGATCCTGACAAATCACTTCCCCTTCATCGACATTCTTTAGCCGTTGCACGTACGCCATTTTTTAATACAATGTTGGAAAAAAGTATGTTTATACATTTAATTCAACTTTATTAATTATTTACAGCATGGTCATTGTGCTAACAATTCCTTTTTGAATTGTTATTATTGGTACTGTTTATTAATAAAATTGCTTTAATTACCTGTGAGGGTACTTACGTTTGAGTATATTTGGTCGCCATTGCAATGACTTCTTTGTCTCTTCACGTCGTCTTCAGAATGACTGTTGAAGTCCCGGTTCTCGTCTGTAGATACAAACAAATATTAGATAAGATAAGAATATTTTTTATTGCAGACCGGAAAAAACACATAACATTTACACAGATCATCATCATCATCATCATCAACCCATTATGTCCCCACCGAGGGGCACGGGTCTCTTCCCTGAGGAAGGTATAGGCCTACTCAACCACGGGGACCAAGCCCGGATTGGTAGAGTCTTGTAAGACTAGTGGCTGGTCTTACTGTCAGAAATTTTCAAGCCGCCCTAAGGCCTTAACTTTACATAAAACAATAATATCTCGTCATAACTCAAAGAAAACAAAAATGGGCCGAAATGACCTAAATGCAAGAACTGAATGCAAGATTCCGTCGGCAGAGGCTGAAAATTCAATAAACTCGGTTACTTTTCTTGTTATAATGCTCTATTGCATCTGTTTCACCAGCTCACGCAACTATAGGACTATCTAAAACGCCCTTTCCTTCATCATCATCATCATCATCATCATCATCTCACTGTTGTCCACTGCTGTATTGATGCCTAACTACAATGGGGTCTGTTGGCGACAAACCTTTTTTACTTTGTTTTCTTTTTTATTGATTTATTCTTTTAATATTGATATTTTTTTAATTTAGTTTTTTTATATTCATGTCAGTCTATTAGTTTTAGTTAGTGTCTTGATTCTTGTAATAAACAGTGGATTACAGTGGCAAGTATTTATTTAAACATAAAAGTATCAGCACTGTTACGGTGCCTACAGGGTCCACATGTTGTGAAATTAGCACATAGTCTTGAAAATAAAACTGAAGCCGTGTCTTTCCCGACTGGGACTGAAAACTCCGAAATAACCGGCTAATGAAAACAAACATCGACCGTGAACCGGGCGAGGCGGTGCGATTGACCGGACGTGCCCGGGTGAATCCGGGCGTGCCGGCGCGCAACCGAGCAAAACCGGTCCAAATCGATACAGCCGCTCAAGGCGGGAGTTTTTAGACATAGACGCGGCTGTCGTGCAATGCTTGAGAAGACCCAGCGGCTTACAATTTTTCTGAATAGATCAGTGAGACATAAAATACAATTTAATAGGCTATTTGACAGTGTGAAAAAAACAGTCTATTTATACGTATTCGTATAAATTATTTGTCTTAAAACCGCTTTAAGGCATTTAAAAAAAAAACCATTATGATTTGTAAAAAAACACAAGATAAAATTTGATAAATTGTATCTGCCGCCATTGTATCGAAAACGGCCTGGATTGGCCGATTCTATGATGACGTCACATTCATTCTTTCTTACGTTCATTGGTGGTTTAACGTTTAAGTTGTCTATTAAAATACATTGTACTTCTGTGTGTTGTCCCTAATAAAAAAAAAAAGCTTGCATTTTCATTACAAGCTTTAATTTATTTGCATTTGACGACCTCTGTGGCGTAGCGGTAGCACAAATGCCTACCTTGCGAGAGGTTCCGGGTTTGAATCCCGACTGGGGATTAAAAGAAAACCGCAGGTCTTCGATTACATGCCTGTGACGTCGCTGTTTCTGGTTCCCACGACACAGGGTATCCTAGTGTGGGGCCAAAAGCAATGTATGTCCCTGTATGTAAATGTAGATGTTTATATTTATGTTTTTACAAAATAAATATTAAAAAAGGATTAGGTTTTTGTAACATTTAAATGAGAATAAATTAAAGCTTGTAATGAAAAAGTTGAAATAATCTTATATATTCTCTAATCTTATTATGTCAGCCACCTTAATTCTTTGGCGAATTTGGTGTGAACATGACTCAATCCGGACATTGAGACCAATCCGGACTTGGCCCCCGTGGTGGAGTATGGCCTATACCTTCCTCAGGGAAGAGACCCGTGCCCCTCGGTGGGGACATGATGGGTTGATGATGATGACTCAATCATCAAGCCACAAGAAGTCCACTGCTAGACGTAGGCCTCCTCCATGGATTTCCAAAAAGACCGGTTGAAAGTGGCTTGCATCCAGCGTCCATCCATTCACTTGCGTTTAATTATTTCCTCAGGCCACGGCGGCGTGAACCAGCTCGGCGGTGTCTTCGTGAACGGGCGGCCCCTGCCTGACGTGGTCCGGCAGAGGATCGTGGAACTGGCCCACAGCGGAGTGCGGCCCTGTGATATCAGCCGGCAGCTGAGGGTCTCCCACGGCTGCGTCTCCAAAATACTATCTAGGTAAGTTACGTACTGCGCTGGCTCAGCTCGCTCGTAGCCCCGGCCTCCTGAGTGATCTTAAACTATCACAGAAGTCAACATAGGGCGCATTCAGTGCATGAATGGGTGACCGTCTATGACTAAGGCTAGTGGAATTTTTCCGAGCGGTTCCGTGCTTCGCAAGGCACGTTTAGCAGTTGGTGCCGGCTGCCGTCGATAGATGGCAGTCGTTAAGCCAAGTCAGAGGCCTTAGGCGGCTTGAAAACTTCTGACACGAGAACATGTGTAAGCGTGATAGCGCAAATCATATCTGTGTCGATCCGCATAACGCACGCATCAAGGTAACAATCTAACAAGAAGGAAACTTCAATGAGACAACCTCCTCCTGTCCATTTAGTTACGTATTTACCAAAGTAAAGAAAGAGTACCTACATAAAAACTCCGCTTTTAAGCGTTCACAGCTTTAAAAATAAAAGACGTACCATTGAATACACCTGGAAATACTCATCTTTGTTCGATATTAACACCTAAGCCCTCTGCAATAAGATCAATGTTTGTGTCTTTATTGTTGAGAGTACCTACCACAAAAAAACTTGACGAACAATCTTGCATAGTTTACTAAATAGCCCATTGTTCTCCGCTTCCTAGTTTGTCAGCTTGTCTACTCGATTCATATGTCACAATACACACTGTGAAATTATTTTGGAAGCTTGCAAGAATTGGGTGTTGTGGGGTACATTGGTGATTTAGAACAACATAGTTTTGTCACTTTTCATAATCACGTTACACATTTCAACAATTTCTAAGCGCCTAATGAAAGTCGAGATAACGGCAGATGGATCAGGGTAATCACAGAGTGGTGCCAGGACGGTGTTCAGTAGGCAGAACCCCGATAGTTGGACGATGTCGTTGAGTCGGCGAGAGAAAGAAATGTGATGTATGAAGGTGTCCAACTGTTTAATAACTTACCGCCTGAAGTAAAGGATACAGAAAATATAAATGCTTTTAAAAATAAACTTAAGCTACATGTCTTAAATTTATAATTATGATTGATGCTACTTTAATGCATGCCGTATAATTTAAGCTAATTTTAAGTTTTTGTTTTTCTCATTAATTTAGTGAACTGTAAGTTCTTTATGAGAAAATAAATGTCTTTGAACCCAAGATTAAGATGATATTTGTAGGAAAAGACCTAGTATATCGAGTAGAGGACAACGATGGGCCAATGATGATGAAAAATTATGAAAGTCCACCTTTATTGTAGAAGCCGATACACCATCCGAAATTCCCTCAACGCTTCGTCAAAAAAAGGAACAGACAACAAACAAAACTAAAATACTAAATTGATCAAAAACATCGCTTCAGGACACACCCAACCCAAAAGTTTCCTAGACGCGTGTGTTCCTCCGCTGCAGCGCCCTATAAATCCATTGCATCAGGTATACCCCACAACTCCTCGGGTGCCGACCAATTTCCCTGAAAAAAATTTCCTAGTGCTCCCATAGTTTCGACAGTCAGTCAAATTGTCGAAGAGTATTGTAAAAGAGTATAATTATTATACTTTCCTTTAGTTTCCTCTTCTTCAGTCCTTTTAACTTCTAGAGGAGCATTGTTGCGTCAACCACAGGCTTCCACATCCGACGCTGGCTCGCGACAGCTTTTTATTCAGCTAGTGCCAATCTACTTGGCTTCTACGATGTTTTTTCTTGTCTCATGGGCTATGAATTTTTACCAGGTGATCCCAGGCCGTCCTTCCTTTCGATTTCCCAAGTAACCCTGTACATCCCACGTGTTTTAGAACGGATTTAATAGTTGTAATATCGCTCTGGTATCCGTACCAAAAGCCCGACTTAAAGTACCCAAACGTAGACAAGAAATCGTATTTGTGTGTGCTCCCGTTACGCTAGGTAGTCAGCGGCGCGTGCGCATCTAAAGTGATCTTGTGGCTTACGCAGCGTTACTGGCGACCTGCAGTCACATAGAAGCTGTATAACTTCACAGCGACCACAGTTTCTGAAGTGAAATGTTAAGTCGACACACTTATGTCATTTTCTTCCATTGTTCTGGGTACATTGTTGTTGTTTTTTGTGACTTCTGGTGCTCTATGGGAGTCATTAGTCAGGTAAAAACACGGAGATAACAATGATAATTGAGGCTCGTGCATTTGTTGTAATTTTGGAGGTAGAACAGGCCAATTTTTGTTGGAGTTAGCTTTTAGAATACACATCGGGCTCTAGAGTAGGCTTCGGTTTTCGCCAAAAGCACTGCACAAAAAATCCTACTCTGCAAAGAGCGTTTTAGAGAAATCTGATTTTTTTATGAAAAAGTTCATAAAATATGCCCATTTTAAAGGTTCATTCAAAATATTGTTTATCAATATTTTACCTAAAGGTACATTATTTCAAGTCCCTACCACGCCTAGTTAAATATATACCAACTTATTTAATACCTACTCTGATAGTAGAACTGCTACTTTGGTTATGCTAACCGACTGTATAATGACAATGTAATAAGTGTAATTATACCTTTAACCTAATGATTCAGTTAATCTGCGGTTCACCGCCAGGGAAGCTTTATCCTAACCACAGATGTTAAGTTGATATTATGAATGAACTTAGCATGATCATTAATGAACGATAGCATAAAACCAAGGTCTTACCTCACCACCTCAGGAGGTCGTGGATTCGAACGCCCCGGTGCACGTACCAATAACTTTTTAGTAGCAATCATCATCAACCCATTATGTCCCCACCGAGGGGCACGGGTCTCTTCCCTGAGGAAGGTATAGGCCATACTCCCCCACGGGGCCTAGTCCGAATTGGTGGAGGCTTGTAAGACTAGAGGCTGGTCTTACTGACAGAAGTTTTCAAGCCGCCCTAAGGCCTCTGACTTGGCTTAACAATAGCCATCTATCGACGGCAGCCGGCACCAACTGCTTAACGTGCCTTGCGAAGCACGGAACCGCTCGGAAAAATGCCACTGGCATTAGTCATAGAACGGTCACCCATCCATTCAGTGAACGCGCCCTTTGTTGCTTAACCCTCGTGATCGTTTAAGATCACTCAGGCGGCCGGGGCTACGAGCGATTCCACTTCCACAGTAGCAATACCACTCGACAAAGGAGATAAAAAGCATCGTGAGGAAACCTGAGTGTCTTAGGTGATCGATCACATACTTCAGGGCTTGAAATCGCCAATTTTGGTGGGCATGCATAGTAATTGAGCCCCTACTCTCTGAGAGAAGGCAATTGCCTTCCAGTGGGATGTATCAGGTTGCACTGTAGTCAAATAAATACTGAAAACTGTATTTTCTGCCACCGCAGCATTCCATTTCCTTCATTCACCTGTACACAGGTAAACCAATACGTAGAAACAGAGCAGGAATCAAAAGCCAAATACAGTGCCACTGTCGAACGATAAATTGAAAAACAAACGTATTCCCGTATATATTGTTGTGCCTATGTTTCTATTCGAACACTGTCCGTGGGTCTGTCCCGCGGGGCGCGTAGGGATAGGCGTCGACTTGCCGAGGTTTTGTTATCGATAGAAAACTCGATGCGGGGTGTCTCTAATTAAATCATAGGGATGAAGAAGAAATATTCACGCAATCCTAAAACTAATTACTCTGCAGCAGATATATATTCCTTTGGCGTGAATTCAGTGTACAACTACTTTCTTGTAACTTTTTTTTTTCACGTCAGCATAATTATTACGACCGCTTTTGTGGCAGTAAGTAATTGTTATCTCTTCTTCTTCAGTTTTCTTCTGTACATAAATAATAGTAGAATCGTTTTCTGGTGTGTTGATGTCGGTCTTAGGGCGGCTTGAAAACTTCTGACACTAATACCAGCCACTAGTCTTACAAGCTTCCACCAATCCGGACTTGGCCCCCGTCATAGAGTATGGCTTATTATAGGCCATACTTCACCACGGAGGCCAAGTCCGGATTGGTGGAGGCTTGTAAGACTAGTAGGCTGGTCTTACTATCAAAACTATCAAGCCGGCCTAAGGTCTCTGACTTGGCTTAAACGTCACTAATAATTTACAAATAGCTCGGTTACGTTCGGTTCACTGGCGTCATCGAAGTTCGCTTTCTTACGCCGAAATGTCTACACTGGTTTGTTTCATCCACTTTTGGTTTACAAAGTTTGTACACTTTAGTTCGTTCACATGCGTTCATCCAGTCTTCTTCCGAAACAAGACCAATAATCACACTAAGTTTTACACAAGAATCTATCGATAACTCAGTAAATTTCAGCACAAGACATCTCTACGGTCAGTTTTCAATTTAAAAGCAGACAAAGGCTCGTCCCTCTACATTTGCAGAGCCCTGTGTTGTAGGAATATTGAAATTATATCTGTCTCCCATCCGTGTTGGTACACGTTTTGTTTTATGATGGTGTTTTCGGGAGTGGCTGAGTTTTTATTAGTATCTTGGGACCTTAAAGCTGTATTGATGGTCTTATCTCAATGCCACTCTCACGAACGGCATGTGGTGAGTTCATGGCTGATATATTTCAGTTCGATTCGGTTCGACCGAATCGCTCGTAGCCCTGGCTGCCTGAGCCACGAAGGTTAAGCAACATTAGGCGCGTTCAATGCATGGACAGGTGACCGTCCTAAGACAGTGGCATTTTTCCGAGCGGTTCCGTGCTTCGCAAGGCACGTTAAGCAGTTGGTGCCGGCTGCCGTCGATAGATGGCTTTAGGGCGTCTTGAAAACTTCTGACAGTAAGACCAGCCACTAGTCTTACAAGCCTCCACCAATCCGGACTTGGTCCCCGTGGTGGAGTATGGCCTGGAGTATGGTGGGGACATAATCGTTTGATGATGAAAAAAATATCGCTATTTCTGGTTTCCACGACACAGAGTATCCTTGTGTAGGGCCTGATGCAATCTATGTGCCTGTATGTAAATGTTTATGTTTAACACTAATTTTGTAAGCCGAAGTCGCCCCGCGAAACTCTAAGTAAGCCGCGTTCTAGTATTTTCGAGTCGGATGGACTTAACAACGAAAGTAGTACAAGTCCTGGCTCCGTATATATAATTACGTGTTTTTTCTGTCTGTCTGTCCGTCGGGGCAGAAAGCGTGACGCTCGCCACACTTCCGCCGGTGGGCTCGTGTGTTTGTGTGTGGGTGTGAGGTACAGTTGTCTATGAAATGCGATTGTAAACGAGCAATATTTAATTTTTTTTATTTTATATTATATATTTTTTGTATTTGAATCGCTCGTAGCCTGGGCTGCCTGAGTGATCTTAAACGATCACTAAGATTAAGCAACATATGGCACGTTCAGTCCATGGATCGGGCACCGTCTATGACTAACGCTAGTGGCATTTTTCCGAGCGGTTCCGTGCTTCGCAAGGCACGTTACGCAGTTGGTGCCGGCTGGTGCCGATAGATGGCAGTCGTTAAGCCAAGTCAGAGGCCTTAGGGCGGCTTGAAAACTTCTGACAGTAAGACAAGCCACTAGTCTTACAAGCCTCAGTTAAATGATAAATTTTAGAGAGGTCTCGGATGGGGGACACCTTGAAAATAACATTATTACATTAACATAACATTAACATTCACATACAGGCACATACATTACTTCTGACCCCACACTAGGATACCCTGTATCGTGGGAACCAGAAACAGCGACATCACAAACATGTAAACAAATAAAACAAGTCTGTTGCTTGGAGTTATAATGTTGACTGTACTTGTATTTATGATTCAGAATTTGCCCGTATGTGTGCTTTGATTTAGATTACGTTAAACGATTATTTTTACTGATTAAGCGCGTTGACTCACAAATACCTATCTTCATGCATAATAAAGTTTGTACATAGAAAAAAGGAAACCACTTTTTGTGTATTTTGTGGCTGTTAAAGCAGAATGGTTCTAAGCATTACCTAGTTGATAAAATACACATAAAAATAATCGAGTGTTACTTTTTTGTGACTAACCCTTGGTTCCACGTAACAAGCTGTTAATTTACTGATAACAATATTCTCAGTTGGCGAAAGCACATACAAAAAAAATTGGCAGCTGTTAATCGTAGATTAACCGTATCGTAGAATCGTAGATTAACAAGCTGTTAGCGTTCAAGAAACCGGGGGAAGCTGGTGTGTGTGATGTGTGCTTGTGTATGTGTGCTTGTGTGTGTGTGTGTGTAATTTTGTTTTACTGTACAATTAAAGATCATGAGATCATGATCATGATCGTTGTGCTGAGTCAGCTGAATTATATTATTAGTTATATATTATTGTTAGAAGAATGCTTAAGTTAGAGGCCAAAGGCGGCCTTAAAACTTCTCACAGTAGACCAGCTACTAGTCTTACAAGCCTCCACCAATCCGGACTTGGCCCCCGTGGTGGAGTATGACCTTCCTATACCAAATAATCGCAAGTTATTACTTGTTAACAAAACCCTCAGAACTATGTCGCCAAATTATCCATCAAACATATTGCCGATCTAGATAACACGCCACCCGACACGCCTATAGCGCGCTTGTATCGGCTCAATAGGCTTATACAAGCTTATTGAGGCTTAGACCGAGCTCAAAGTGGCTTAATTGTACCGCCGGAGTGGCTGTGGCTGTAAACCGATTATTTGCATGAATATTTTAGTAATTGCTGGAAGAGGGTGGGTTAGTTATGAAATTCGGTAAAGGAATGTTTTGAAAGTGCGACTTTGAACGGCTTAGTGGTCATTTCCGTTGTATTAATTTTTTATTAGTAAATCGCTGAGTCTTTCAAGCCTCCACCAATCCGGATTTGGCCCTGGCCCCCGTGGTGGAGTTAGGCCTATACCTTCCTCAGGGAAGAGACCGTGCCCCTCGGTGGGGACTGAATGGGGGGGTTGATGATGAAATCGCTCAGTTGAGGCAACATTTTTCAGGCCAGTTTCTGAATTAAGAATTTCTGCATTAGGCTGCATTATTATTTGGACGTAGTTTAACAAAGAGGTTCCAATTCACACAAAGTGAGTTTTGAGATATTTGAGTTTTTAGGTTTAAGCTGACACGGTCTCCATACATGTGGGTTGGACTAACATGTACCATACTATGCATATACTCATCGGATCGCTATGAAAGTTCATGATTCTTAAAACATAGAGCATAGTGATAATTTTGGTCTTTTTTAAATCAAAAATGACCATGTTGTGGGTTGAAAACATTTTGGTAAACTACGTACATTTGTATTGTCTGCTTAGTCGAACTTTTGTTAAAAAAATATCGATTCGTGCAAGCCGCCGAGCTTAGTTACGGTTGATGCCAATAGAATGTAATTGGTTACTAGACTCCTAGACTATCAATAGTATTGATGAAACAACCAATGACTCTATTGAACAACATTATTATGTTACCGGCCAACCCCGATTTTGGGACAAACTAGTTTTGCGTAGGCTAAACTGTTCTTCCTATACGCGATAGTATTAGCTAGTATAGCCTAGTCCAAACAATTTGTCCTAAGCCCGATAGGATAAACCAGTTTAGGCTAGGCCAAACTAGTTGATCCTGATATAAATACTCACACTCTAGGATAAACTGGTTTGGCCTAGTGTAAACTTTATAATATATCTAGAAAGTCTGAATAAAATAATCCGTAACTGGAAGAAATTATCATTTAACACATAGGTACAAAAATCTCGCTCCCGAGCGTTACGGTTGAGTTTCATTCACCGTTCAAGTGTTCAGTAAAAGTGCTCCCAAAGAAAATCGCGAAATTCCCCGAAAGTAACCCTAAAACACTATCGGCATCCCTGCCCCCCTCAGAGTGGCATTACAGTATAATGTTGTCAAAAAACACCCCGCGCTGGGGTCGCTAGGCCCCTCCGAGGTTGCTAGCGCCCTTGTAAAGTTATCGCTAGTACTATAGTAAGTACTGTTGAGGTTAAAAGTGACAAGAGAAAAATAAGTGTGAAGAAAACAATACATATCTTTTTGAACTAAAACTTTTGTGAACACTATTTATTATTAACATTATTCCCGATTTTTCTCAGAAGTCTAAGTGTATCCGGAATAGAGTTGACAAGATACATTCTGACTGCCAGTTTAGTCATTCGGTTTTACCTGCAAAAAATTCCAGTGAAAAATCCTATGCCCAACAGCGGGTGTCTTTCTTGTGCTGTATAGATAGATAGTGGTCACCTAGGATGGCATACCTACGTTTGATGCTAGCGACACCACTCCATATTTTACTGTATACAAATTAATGAAATACAGCCAACAGCACATTGATTTTTATATAAGTGCACTTTACTCGGTTGAGTAAAGTCTTCTTTGAGGTTGACCTGCAGCCGATATAACGAAAATAATAGAGCAATGTGACGATGTATTTTAATTTAAATTATATAGAACATACAATACGCTCAAAAAATTAAACAGGTTTTTTTTCGAATTTCAGATAGAATAAAAATTAACAAACAAACATACATAATCTCACGCTTTTATCCCAGAGGGTCGGGGGGTACAGTGACTGTTACAAACATGAATCAGGTCACAAATCATAGGTTTTTATTTTCAACTGAGACTCTATATTTTCACTTTTCCAACCTCTTTTCTTCACGCCTGTACACAAACACGACCACTTTAGGGTGTGAGTACACTATTAATTGACTTATCTCAGGCGATTGTAATGCCACTAAACATCCACCAGTGAGCGCCCGCCCTTAGCTCCGGCTTATCACCTAAAGTGCGGTTTAAGTTCGTTATGAAAACGACTTATGAGATTAGTAAATAATAAATTTTTATTTTTATACCCATCCGGACTTGGCCTCTGTGGTTGAGAATGGCTTATACCTCTCTCAGGGAAGAGACCCGTGCCCTTCGGTGGGTACATAATTTTATTGGTTGATGATGATGAATATTTTTAGACTTTAAAGAATAATTTACTTGCATAAGTTGTTAAGAATTTTTAGAGGTAAAAATCCGCCCATAATCATCTACTGTTTAATGTATCTATCCACCCTTAAAGCACGCAATTCTTTTCTGTCTTTGGACATCGCCATCCACCCATTCGCTTTTGTTTTAAAATTGCTTTAAAATCACATTAGCATCTAAATTCCAGGCCATATCATCCAGCTTCCATAAGCACAATCACATGCAGCTTTGAAATCTCTGCAGAAACTTGCTCATTACCAAAGCCAATTTAAAAAAGTCAGGCTAACTATAAGCAATAAAGAAAACTAAAATTGAAACAGTAAATCAAACGTCAAGCGTCCCCGAACAAAAAATCGCCCACTCTGCACTTGAAAACAAACTAAATGGGAGCAAAACTCCCATCAGACCCGGTAGTAGGTCATTGATAGTAAGCAGCCTATATACGTCCCACTTTATTATTATTATTATTTATTGCACAATATTATTCAAAATAAAAATACAAAGGCAAAACTTAATGCTAAAAGCATTATCTTCCAGTTAACCCTAGTTAGCACTTTAGGGCACATACATTCTGTCAGAGAGAGAGAGAGAGAGAGAGAGAGAGTATGGGCTTAATCACCACGCGTGCCCAGAGCGGATTGCGATTTCAAGCCCTGCGGTATGTGAAAAACTCAGGTTTGTTCAGGATCTTCCTTCACCGGTAGTGAATGTTATTGCTCCTATATTTTCATACCCGGTGAATCCGTCACTATACTGCAATGCATAAACAAAATCTAGGGTTATACTGCGTCATCATCATCTTTCTCATCAACACGTCCTCACCAAGGGGCGTGGGTCTCTTCCCTGAGGAAGTTATAGGCCATACTCCACCACGGGAGCAAGTCTGGATTGGTGGAGGCTTGTAAGACTAGTGGATGGTTTTACTATCAGAAGTTTTTAAGCTGCCCTAAGGCCTCTGACTTGGCTTAACGACTGCCATCTATTGACAACTTATAAGGTCTACCCACTGTAAAATTACTGCTGTAAATTTTGCCATAACAAAATATTTTGATTTCTTCCACGACGTCTGTTGACGGCGATTTATTAAAGTATTTTTGGTAAGATTTTCAAATCGCTGTATACCCAATGATTGACAGTAATACCCAAGTACAGCGAGTGAACCCAACCTCCAACCCATATAGATAAAATATAAGTCAAATGGCCGATATACTAATAAAAAGTGCAAACTGACCTTCCGTTCCGATTTCATCAGTGCCTCAAAAGCGAAAAGGATAGGGTGACCAATTCTAATTAAATTGTCATAATACAGCTCCATTATTTTATTGAGCCCCTGGAATTTAATTCTGTCGATTCTATCCCTAATGCCAGGCCCCGTGGGACGGGGTGTGAGCATGTCCCTTTGTTTGGCGGCACCCGGCGAAGTCCCAAGTTCCTCGGGACGAAGGGACACCTTGTTTATGGCTGATTTGGGAGAGCGATAGCTCTTGGGCCGCGGGCGATTGTGTGTTACAATATGGTGTGATTTTCGCGCCTTTTCGGCCTATTTGCTTAAGGTTAATTGAAGAGCGTATTGGTTAAATACACGCCTTTGATACGTCTGCGAGGAGTTTTTATTTCAACACCAGTCTAACAGGCCAATTTTCATTAGTATAATAATACATGACTTGAGACATGAGACTTGAGTCTGTATCGAGGATGGGTATGCAGAGATCAGAGACTGCCACTTCCCACCATACTGACGAATCGGAGCGAAACCTGGTCGGACTCGTCCGATAAAACAACACCCGTAAGTGGATCCGGACCAAAAGTTTACAATAAGATCTGTTATTAATATCCTTGTCTAGTTACAATGGAAGAATATAATTATTTCCTGTTCATCTACCATTACAAAATGGTAGATGAACAGGAGCTACGAAAAAGATAATTCTATCTTTTAGTTCCATATTTCACAAGTTTTGAATCTGAATTGTTTTGCCAATTTAGAATAGGATTTGCAATGAATATCCTTGTACCAGTTTGGGATCAAGGCAATGGTACAATATGGAAAGGAATAATCTAGATCTTGGAGGTCCTTAGATGTTTGTGATGTCGCTGTTTCTGGTTCCCACGACACAGGGTGTCCTAGGGTGGGGCCAGAAGCAATGTAAGTATCTGAATGTAAAAAAAAAGTTTCGCTAAGACATAAAAAATAAACAATCGCTATTTACATGAAATTAAAAAACTACAAATAAGATTTCTCAAATGCTTTGTTGCTAATAACATAAAAAATAAAAGTATCGTATGTAAATGTTTATGTTAATTTAACTATAGACAAATGAATAACTATGAGGAAGTATGCAGACGTTAGTTTATATGCATGAAATCAAAATCAAAAATTTATTTCAACGTAAAGAATTAACATTGTGTTTGTTGAATGTCAATGTACATACACTTATGTACACTCCATTTATCTATACTTGACTTTTTTTCCAAACTTTAAACGACACTAAATCAAAAACCTTTAGCGGTAGAAAACTCGAAACAGTCTAAAAATTTAGTGCTAGCTAGTACTAAATTTGCAAACTGTTTCGAGTTTTCTACCGCTAAAGGTTTTTGATTTAGTGTCGTTTAAAGTTTGGAAAAAAAGTCAAGTATAGAAAAATGGATTGTACAATGTTAGCCGCTGCCTTGGGGCCGTGTGTAGTGGAGAAAAAGGTAGCGAAAAAAAACTCCACTCTGACCAGCTTTTCTCAAATCACCATAAAGCTAATACAAATTAGGTATGAGTGTTTATATACCAATAATCTCAAGATCCATGAGTGCATTCAATACTTGCAAAGTCAAACATTATTTATGTATGCTATTCTTCTGTTCCCGCAGGTATTACGAGACCGGGAGCTTCAAGGCGGGCGTGATCGGGGGCTCAAAGCCCAAGGTGGCTACTCCGCCCGTGGTCGACGCCATTGCTGCCTACAAGCGCGAAAACCCCACCATGTTTGCCTGGGAGATACGGGACCGGCTTCTCAGCGAGGGCATCTGCAGCCAGGATAATGTCCCGTCGGTGTCCAGCATAAACAGGTACGTATTCTTTCAATTCGATTTATTTAATCCTCGGCTGCCTGAGTGATCTTAAGCGATCACGAAAGTTAAGCAACACGGGATGCGTTCAGTGCATGGATGGGCGACCGCTCTATGACTAACGCTAGTTGCATTTTTCTGAGTGGTTCCGTGATTCGCAAGGCACGTTAAGCCGTTGGTGCCGGCGTTGGTGATGGCAGTCGTTAAGCCAAGACAGAGGCCTTATGGCGGCTTGAAAACTTCTGACAGTAAGACCAGTTACTAGTCTTGCAAGCCTCCACCAATCCGGACTTAACCCCGTGGTGGAGTTGATTCATCTTCATCATCACCCTACTTCACCATCAACCCATTGTGTCCCCACTGTGGGTCTCTTAAATGGGAATATTCCCAACCGACCACATTTCAACGATTGATACCGTTTTTGCTTAGGAAGCTTTGATTAACGTCTAATACATGCTGCATATCAACTAATACATTCGTGATAAAAACGACGTAAAATGTCTGGTATGCATACCAATTAGAGGCATCCACAACAGCGGAGAAGTAAATAAATTAAATTGTGTTAATTAGATAGGATAGGATAGGATTTTTCGGAAATATTCTCAAAGTTCCCGAGAACCATACAAAAATCGCAATTGCCATTTGTATGAACTAAGCGTCGAAAATTGTATTCCCACTCAATGCCAAAGCTAAGCACGAAGCTTTCTTAAAAGAAAATCCAACCAATATATCTGTCAATAATATCGTAATCCAATCATCAATCAATCAAACACAAAAAATCCATATAGAGCTAAACGAAACCATTTCCTGAGAAAAGAATATACCAAACCAACTCTAACCATCTAGAATCATCCAGACAATGCTTCGCTAAAATCATAACTATGTTCCACGGAACTTCTTCTGGATATTCCCGAAAACTTCGCCGACAAAAGATAGTTTATATCATCATTCTCATTGCCGTTATTATTCTGGAGAATGGCAATAATTCAATGGACGCGAGCTCGGGATTTCCGCCGCGAGTGGAGCACGTGTCCCTGCTTCCGGTGCCGCCATCTTTGTTTCCCCCACTTCCGGCGGCGCTCTTTGGGCGGCCACGCAACCCCTTCGGGTGGGGCTAGGAAATTGGCGACGCGGATGATTTTTTTAATTATTTTTTTTCGATATATCGGAATAAGGCCAGTATTATTATAAATATTTCTGATGGGAGGTTTTTTTGCGGCTCTCTTTTCCCTCAGGAACATTGTATCATAATGTCTGGTATTTGTACCAGACATCATGATATAATGTTGATACAAAAGAGTATCAATCAAATCATAATTATTCAATGGTAACCTTGTCTCATTTTCTTTTATTTTGTCTCTTTTTCAAGAAACTCTTCCTTGCAGTTAAATAAAATAATGAGTTCTTAACAAAAGTAATCGTAATTAATAAATCAAATTAAAATTTTCCAGAAGCGCAATATACGATGATTAGTGACTACAACGACTTACTTATTGCGAGATTAATGTTGCAGTCAAAATTAAATATAAATGAGTACTCTATATCAAAGACGCTTCTTTTACCGCTGTTTTCATGGCCACAATCTAACAAGCATTTGGCTGTAGCCCATTTCAAGGAGAATAAACCTTCACGCTTACGTAAATAGGGCACAAAACAGCCTGTCCTTATCCAATAACAGTAGGCAGTTTAGACGTACCTTTGCAGAAAGGGGACAGTGTGTAACGTTTTCGGTAGAAACGCTTAAACAGCTTCTTTGAATAAAATGTCGTGAATAAAATCAAGTCTACAAAAGAAATAATCTTATCTACTCTTATTTATTCTCAACCATGCGAGAGGTCCCAGGTTCAAATCCCGGCTGCGGCAAAAAAAAAACCCCAGGTCTTGGATGTTGGCATGTTTGTGATGTCGCTGTTTCTGGTTCCCGCAACACCTAGAGTGGGGCCAGAAGCAATGTACGTGCCTGTATGTAAATGTTCATTAAGTGTGCCAACAACAAATCGTGCATTATGTAGTGCAATAAATAGACAATACTACAGCAACATGCTATGCGGTAAACGCTGTATTGGTTGTTCAGTTTTTTTAAATCTTTCCAGCGTGCCATTCTTAAATACAATTATTTGCTCATAAAGACATGCAAAAAGTACCTTTCAAAATAATTAAATTTCCATAAAATATATTTTCTATCAGACAGACGGACGGACCTTAAAAAAACAGAATATACTTGAAAAAAAATCTCTAGGAAAGCATTATGAAGGAAAACCAGTAAACAAAACTTACAAACGAAGCTGATTGCGAGCAACCCTTCTGAGTACATCTCGTCCATTGCTACCGATGCAGCTCTTTATTGCTCAAAATAGATTTTGTCGAGATGTGAGCTTCGCTATAGGCTCACGCTTTGTCTTAATAATTCACTAACCCCCGGTTTCTCGTACACTAATAAGCTGTTAATCTACTGTTAACAGCTGTCAGTTGGCCAAAGTGCATACGGAAAAAATGTTTGACAGCTATTAACAGTAGATTAACAGATTGTTAGCCTACGAGAAACTCAGGGTAAGTCTTTTCTTTTTTTTTATTAATTTATATGGCTGCTATTAAGCACCGTTATATGTGCCGTTACTTTTCTAAAAAAAAAACCTTTTGTCTGTAAATTTAAGCCACTAGTGTTTCTTGCACACTTTTTATTATGACATTATATAATGGGAACTAAAGTGAAAGAAAACAAACTAAATTAAAAACTGACATATAGTAAAAAGGCAATATGTAAAAAAAGGAAAATAAACAATAAAATGATCTGGCCCAACAGCTGCAATGTGCTAATTTAAAAAAAACTTCCATTTTTATGTCGATATACATTTGTACGATATTTGTAGATAGATGGCAGTTGTTAAGCCAAGTCACAGGTCATAGGGCTTCTGACAGTAAGACCAGCCACTAGTCTTACAAGCCTCCACCAATCCGAACTAGGCCCCCGTATGTATGGCCTATACCTTCCTCAGGGAAGAGACCCGTGCCCCTCGGTGGGGACATAATGTGTTGATGATTTTTGAACCTAAACTTTCGTAAGCACTACACATTGGACTCGTCCCATTAAAACATGTGTAAGTTGATCCGGACCAAAAAATTATCAATGGGTTGATGATGATGATACATTTGTACATACACACACGGTTTTATGTCAGAGGGGTAGGCAGAGCGATCTAATTGAAAATCTGACAATGTTTAATAACAAATGTGAGTATGTCTTTACGTATTATATTTCAAATAGGGACTTCTGCTATTTCCATAGTCAAACATAGGCAAATACGAGACCTCAAATAAGTTTTTTTTCCAGGTGTCGTTATAGGCCCTCAATGATTGTTACAAGTATCACAAACACCACAATTCACTTCATAATTCTCACATCACTGTATAATCGCTTCACAATTTAAGTTTTAATATAAATTATAAATATAAATTCTTAAATCGGGCAGAGCTTCCGCCTGATCACAGCGCCAGAACAAGACTGCCGGTTTATCGTCCAGCCCTCCCTTTTATAGACTAAAGGCGAGCGCATGGTATTGGTTGGTCTTGGCGCCATTTTTTGACAAATCCGTTAAAAGTGTAATTCTATTCAAATGGCCACTTTTAAAATAAAATAAAAAAAATATAATAAACTCACGCCCGTTATCCCCGAAGGGGTAGGCAGAGGCACCAGTCTCTAAAACTGGACCCACGTTTTGCCGAGTTTATTAGGTCCCAAACGTGACAAGTGGCAAGCCTGTCGCCGTTATCCGGGCACAATTTATCAGCGAATGGTGTTGCTGTACAAACAAATGTACGTAACTAAAAGTCATTGGTACATGCGTGGTTCGAACCCAGACCCTCGTGATCGAGAAGCAAGGGTCAACCCCACTACGCCACCACCACTTTTAAAATAATGATATATATTATGTTAAATACATCTTATTAATTACCGGTCGTCCTAAAATAATGTTTTTTTCTTAAATGAAATAGTACCTTACAAGTAAAACTCTGGTATTATAGGCTGCTTGTTCTGAAAAATGCCTATAGTGCGGCTCTTTTATTGCCCAGTAATAGACCCCTGCTCTAACTGGGATCCCTTCCTAATGGACTGAGCTGGCAAACGCCCCTCGTGAGAACTAGTGTTGGCATTTGTAGGGGATTGTTTCGTCAAGGGCTTACTATTTTTACTAGAGTAGTAGGTAACTGATACCTATTTAAAATCGTGTATGTTTTGCTTTGAAAGAATGTCGTTATCGGTTTGACCAATCTCTAATGTATAAATTCTCGTGTCACCGTGTTAGTGCGTATACTCCTGCGAAAAGACTTGGCCGATTTTGATGAAATTTTATAGGTGTATTCAGTAGGTCTAAGAATAGGTTGTTATATATTATTTTTACCCCTATCTGGCATAACAACGTTTGCGGGGTTAGCTAGTTTTAATATACAAAACTCTTTTATTTTCTTTGACTCTTTCCGTTTATTAATTTTCTCCACTTCAGAGAAAAAGTTTCATCATCATCATCATCATCATCAGCCACCGTTGCTCAGTGCTGGGTATCTAATAGACCTTTTTCCACAAAAGTGAATAAAAGTGCTTTTCCCATACTAGCTAATCATGTGCACAAACGCCAATCATATGCCCAACACGTTAAATCTAAATTAATAAAACGGTAGCGCCCCATAAATGCCGATAACCCTATCTCGAAAACAACACGGATATAGTGACAAACACGGTGATATTAAACAATTTTACACTAAGTGTAACTGGAAAGGTACAGAAGCTCTATTTTAGACCATGCTGCTAATTAGTTCATCATCAACCCGCTATGTCCCCACCGAGGGCCACGGGGCTCTTTTCTTAATCAGGGAAGAGCCTTCACTAAATAATAGTGCAGACTCTATGGTGCAGGGGTAAGCACATCTGCGAACGTCGAACCCCGCTGGCGCCAAGAAAAAAAACCAGGTCCTTGATGTTTATGATGTCGCTGTTTCTGGCTCCCACAATACAGGGTACTGGTACCTAGTGTGGAGCCAGAAGTAATGTCTGTGTCTTTATGTAAATGTTTGTGCTTATGTGTTTGTATCAAGTGTCGCTCAGTGCATGCATGGGTGACCGTCTATGACTAACGCTAGTGGCCTTTTTTCCGAGCGGTTCCTTGCTTCGCAAGGCATGCTAAGCAGTTGGTGCTGGCTGGCGTCGATAGATGGCAGTCGTCAAGCCAAGTCAGAGGCCTAAGGGCGGCTTGAAAACTTCTGACAGTAAGACTAGCAACTAGTCTTACAAGCCTCCACCAATCCGGACTAGGCCCCCGTGGTGGAGTATGCCCTATACCTTCCCCAGGGAAGAGACCCATGCCCCTCGGTGGGGACATAATGGGTTGATGGTGAATGTGTCTTGTTGGTATATTCAATGTTTTCCGTAAACGCCATTCTGTTGGTTAATATTTCATGGTACAACCCCAAGTTTGTGGGGCGTCTTATCTAATCACGATAGATGTAATTGGACGTGTGGATTGTGGGACACTCAAGTGGACAATACGGTGGCTTATTTATTACGATGTATCCCGGGAAAATAATACCGGGTGTAATATACTAATACTCTCCCTTAAGCCTATAGGTCATGAATCGCTCGTAGCCCCCGGCCGTCTGAGCGATCTTAAACGACCACGCAGGTTAAGCAACATAGAGCGCGTTCAGTACATGGATTTGTGACCGTCTATGACTAACGCTAGTGGCATTTTTCCTAGCGTTTCCGTGCGTTGCAAGGCACGTTAAGCAGTTGGTGCCGGCTGCCGTCGATAGATAGATTGAAAACTTCTGACAGTAAGATCAGTCACTCTCACTAGCCTTACAAGCCTCCACCAATTCGGACTTGGCCCCCGTGTTGGAGTATGGCCTATACCTTCCTCAAGGAAGAGACTCGTGCCCCTCGATGAGGACATAGTGGGTTGATGATAAACTTTCCCTCATTAGGGACGTAGGGCTGCCAGAACAGTTTTCTATAGCGACCAATTTTGCACCTTCAAGCACTATGTTCCCGATATCAGATGATTCCTGCTGAATTCTGAGTATAGAACGATGATAATGGTTTTGAATTTCAAAAAATTTTTTACATGGCAGCTCTTAAAAACTTTAAAAACTATCGACAAATTTATCTTATTAGAAGATACATTTAAAATTGACCCTAATCCAATCCTCAAAATCAAATTGACCACAACACTCTCTACACAAGTCAAAATTGCGAAATAAACATCTCGGGTCCATTCTAACCTCGTCTAACCCCCAGCGCAATACGAGGGTCATTTAGACCACGCGGGGTGCAAACGTGTGCCAGGCACGTGGCGCTAATGTCAGACAGTGGAAGCACTTTAGAGTGTGGTCTTCTGTGCCCTTTGAATATATTTTTATCAGCTTTGTATTGGATTTGTTTTGGATAGGATTGGATGAATCTAGCAAGAATCTAGTTCTTGTTCTGTTTTAAATGACAAGAAACTCCAGAAGTAGCAGAAAGGTCTGGTGGACCTTAAAGATCACCAAAAAAGGTGCACTAACGCCACCAATAGAAAAGAAATGCTGGGAATTATGTAACTGTATGAAAGTATTGGAATTGGATAAGGTAAGTCATGGTTTTTCAGAGCTCTGGCTCTTAGGAAAATTATTCTAAGAACGTTGTGTTATTACTCCAAGCTGTTTCGGATGCGTACTAAGACGGTGACACGAGAATTTTATTTATTAGAAAGAAGTATTCTTAGGATACAAAAAACCGCTCTTCTCTTAAAAAAAATGCAAACGCAGCAACAGTGTCGAGGCATTTTTAATCAGGACCCTTCGCGTTTGGTAATTGACGCCATAATTCTGGCAACCCCACTTTGACATTTGCGAATTTTTGCCGCACTCAGCCCGCTCCGTAATTTGTCAGTGCGAAATTTTCGTTTAGATTTTCAGCCGAGGGGAAGTGGAATTGTGTGGACTGGGCATCTTGGATTAGGCTCAGCTCCTATTGCGTAACTGTCTGCTGTATTCGGTAAACTATTTTTATAGAAGAAGAATAATAAGAAAAAGACACATCACAAAAACAAAATAAACAGACATGTAACATAATATACCTATGTTATGGGGCTTCTAAACGGGCCATGTTTTACTGCAATTTGTGGCTGCAATACAGTGACCTGAAACATTTCGTGAAATACCAGCCATATTGCAATATTGCAGTTATGTCCCGGCCATGTAGCATTTTTAACATTTAACTTTTTTGGTATGGCCACATATGGCTAGTATTGTTTTTATAAGTTGCCGAACGATCGCTGAGCGATCGGTATTTATACAACATTGCCCGCCTTGTTCTTTTGGGTGTTTCAATCGCTCTCTATGGTTGTGGCATTGGCATTTTGTAGCTCATTTAGGAGTCTGCATTGTGGGAGATATCATTGCAGACAATTGCAACACCATAGATTGCTTGGCCATCAGTTGCAATAAAATATTTTTGTGATGGCCGGGCAATTATTTGCTGAAAAACATGACCCGTTTAGAAGCCCCTTAACGCAACAGACAAAAAAATAATAATAAAAACAGATGGACATAGCAAAAAGGTTCCAAACTACAACATGGTCATTTTTGAGTTAAATATACCAAAATAATCACTATGTTCCACATTTTAAGAATCAAAGGCTTTCATAGCAATCCGATGAGTATGTTCAAAGTTATGGCACTTGGTACTCCTAACCCATAATCATGTATGGAGAGCGTAAATCAGCTTAAACCTAAAAACCCAAATATCTCAAAACTCACTTTCAAACTTTGTGTGGGTTGAAGCTTATTGCTAAATTACGTCTAGACAATAATAGTCTGTAGTGTGTCTAAGTTGCCACAAAAGGCAACTGACTCCATGTATGATTCTGAAGTGTCGAAGTATGTATGTTTTCTCCACACAGTGCAGAAGTTATAAAGCCGCGCCCTAGATGCTGTTTTGAGACGACTAGACCACGGTTTCCCACAATCTTGTAGTCTATTTTTAATAGTTTTTTGTGTCTTTGGCCAACTGGGTTATTAGCAGTAGATTGACAGATTGAAGACATACTTTTAGGTCTAGGCTTGAGAAACGATAAAAATGAGTGTTTTGTCGTTCGGGTCGAGCTATATGTTTTTGTAGTGCTTATCTACCAATTATTTTCGTAGAAGTATCCTATTTTAGTTGCAAGGACGCCATTTGTACTGTACGATTTCTGTACTGTACCGTGCAAATCTTATGCATAATACCTAGTGTACATACAATTAAGAATGAATATTTCATCTATCTTTTCAAAAGGTCAGCTGAGGCATAACGACCGTAAGCAATCCATTTACTTGCTACAGTACTGGTGCAGATAAATCAAAATAATTCGCGAAACACAAACGTGCACTTGCATGACCCTGCAGTAAAGAACGCGTAATAAAATTTGAGGGTTAAAACGATGTCCAACATGGCTGGTAACCCTTCCGCCGGAAACGGATTTGTGACGTCATCGACAATGAGGCATTATTATTTGGGGTTAAAAATATTTACAGAAACTTTTGTTCATTGATAAAAAAGAGGTGGCTGAGGTGTTTATGTTTTTCATGTTGTATTTTATTTTATTATATGTAAATAACAATTTATTTATTTAATTTTTATTCTAACAATTGAAAAAATCTGCACAAAGTCACCTTCAAACTATGAATCGATTAAATTAAAATATCAAGATCGCCAATATTCGCCATTTCTTTAAATTCGTTACAAACCCTCCACAAAATGAGCTACCTGTACATAGGTGTAGCTAATATTGTACAGGTACATAAGTGTAGGCACATTTAATTGACTTTTCAGATTTGAAATCAAAAATGTTTTTCTGTTAGAGGTCATTTCTCCGTTTAGATCTCAAGGATTTATTGAGCTAAGGAATAAGAAAAAACAGTGATGCGTTCCCAATTTAACTACACTCCACAAAGCACAATCATAGACCTTGTTCCCAAAAATTTGCCATTAAATCACCCTCCAAACAAGGCAGGTCTAGCATAAAATCCACACACAGCATCATCATAATAAACTCGCTAATAAAACTCACAGAGACAATTTTTGCATATGTCAACCCTGCTGATGCTGGCCATTACTCAGTGCGCTAGGCAATCTATCATGGCAGGGAATGACCTGTCAACTGGAGCAAGATGGCGGCAAAACACCGGAGCTACCGGAGTGGATGGAAACAGGGTGCGATATTCCAACCTAAATGAAGAAAGTTCTCGATTTTAAGCTTTCGTGTAGCACTGTTAATTTTAGAAAGGGACTGGCTACTTATCTCTTGTCTTTCTGTCATCTACAATAACGACGGCAATCTTGTACGAGCGAGAGGCAATAGTCGTCTTGTCCCTTTCCCTACTAAAATGGTGACGTAGACTACATAGAAAAGGAAAAAAAAGTTAGGAAACAGAAAGTAGGCTGTATACGCTAGTATGCTCGGCTTAAGTAGGATTGATGGAAATGTCTGAATTTTCGCGCTTTTGTTTTGATTTTTTACTTATATGGAAAAATTACACTCAATACCCCTAAAAAACGTACACAATGAAAGTGAATATAGGACTTAGTAGGAATTAAACTTTTCAATGTATTATGAATTAAACTACTTTTTCGTTTCTACATGTCCAGTGTTTTATCAAGACACTCCGCGGCTTTAAAAATTGTGTTTTTTCTTATAGATTGTCGAACACTTTGATATGCATAATTTTATATTGCAATAGAATTGAGTCTATAGTGTAGAAGTGTCACCTCCTGAATGGCGCACCTTTTTTGTTGCAACTATCCGGGTAGTACAGAAGTAATTTTCACATGTTATCTCCTCTTTATGCATATTGTCTTGGGACTTCGCTTTCGACTCCACAAGGCTCTGGTCGTTAATCATCCGAGTATATTTTGGCAAATTAAATTCGCATTATTTGTCAATAAATGATGGTCATTTATACAGCTCGGCTGACTTGTGACAACATAATCAAAATTTCTTCTTTCGTCTTTCCAAATTTAAATTAGCTAAGGAACATCAAAAGCTTAGGTTAGTTACCGAAGCCGGCTGTTTTAATAAATTCCCGGTCCCGGTAAACTTATAAAAAATTGTGAGGATTGAATTCGGAATAGACATGAGTATGTTACAAATCAAACTGTAGATTAGACGGCAGGGGGACAAAAATAACTATATCATCATTTTATTTTTTTCTGGTTGTCATTGCAGAACCGATATCTTAGATGCAGTGCACGTTAAGCAGTTGGTGTCGGTTGATAGAGCTAAGTCAAACCAAGCCAGGCCTTAAGGTGGCTTGAAAACTTCTGACAGTTAGACCAGCCACTTACAAGCCTCCACCACTCCGGACTAGGCCCCTGTGGGCCTATACCTTCCTCAAGGAAGATACACATGCCCCTCGGTGGGGACATAATGGGTTGATGATGATGAAACCTGAAGAGTCTAAAAGGTACACACACTCTCCTTCTTTCTTTCTGAGAAAAGTCATACAGAGAGACATAATCTGTCACAATGTGTAGTGCTTACGAAAGTTTTTAGATTAAAACTATAGAAGAAGAAACTCTAAAAATGTAGAGAGACATTTATCGGCTTATCACTTTCTCAACCACTTTCGTTGTCAAATAAATTACAAACACAGTCTAATAATTTCATCCCACCCAAATTCCACTTTGCTCCTTGCACGTAATAAACCAAAAAATTAACCCTCAAAAAGGGCCCGAGTTTTTTGCGACCGCAACAGTCGTGCCGAGCCACAATGGCCCGGAAGCGTAACAAATCGTCGCACGCGCCGCGATATTGCCAAAGGATGTAGAGGCGCGTGCTGCGACCGCGCGTGTGTTTCGCTGCGTCGAAAAGTGCTGTAAGCAGCTTAGGGTTAAAGTTTATGTTGAGTAATGGAAGATGCATGTCTTTTTCGGAGTAACCAAGTTGGCAATGGAATTAGTTTTGTAATTACAAATGAATCATTTTCGATGACGAAAGGACCCCATATTCTGACATTATTTAGGGTATTGCGTATCTCTAGACATGGCTAGCTTGGCAAGTTTTATTCTATTCTAATACAGCCATAGGTTTAAAATGTATTTTAAGTTTTAAATGGTGATTAAAATAAAAATAAATGCTTAAAACTATGAATAACTAGCTGGTGCCCGCTACTTTGTCTGCTCAGGCTTAGTACTTTGAGTACAACAGTTCCATGTAACTCTTAACAATTTTGTAGCGTATGCCAGAATAGCTCGCAGATGGCAAAATTATTTCCTACTTGCTCGACATATATAGTTTTATTTTCGACAATTCTTTTTTTTAATTTACATATATCCCATGTGTTATTTTGATGTCTAAACTACATTACTGTGAAGTTTCATTAAAAACCATTCACTAGTTTTTGCGTGACAGAGTAACAAACATATTTACATACTTTGGATTTCAAAGAAACTTTACAAGCACCGAATCCTGAGCAACTCAAATCATCTAACTGTCAAAGTCCATACTTATACCAGAAACGTTTAGGATACCAAATCCTAAAAAGCGCGTAAAATAGGGGCTGACCACGATGCCCGATTCCTTTATAAATCAACAACAACAACATAACATTTACATACAGGCGCATACATTGCTTCTGGCCCCCCACTAGGACACCCTATGTCGTTGGAACCAGAAACAGCGACGTCACAAACATGTAAACATCCAAGACCTGGGTTTCTTCAGGCCAAAAAATTTGGATCAGCCAGACCAACATTACTATGTTCGCCCGCAGGATCGTCCGCAACAAAGCTGCGGAGAAGGCGAAGCACGCGCATAACCAGCAACAGCAGCAGCACCAGGAGCAGGAGATCAGCTCGGCGCAGGGCAGCGTAGTCTCGGTGAGTTGAGAGGAAAAGCTTGGTGAGGAAACCCGCTAATTGCGAATGAGAACTTGGCATGGTAACACGTAAGATAAGCAGCATCAGCATCAGGAGATCAGTTTGACGCAGGTTTGAGGTAGTCTCGATGAGTTGAGAAGAAAAGCTGGCGATTGTCCATGAAGTAGAATCAATCGTTTCTGTGGGTCCAAACCCCCACTAACTGCCTCACTGCTTGCATAAAGTCGTCTTTCCATCACTCCGTGACATCGCGGACGGACGCGGACGGCCGACGACCACGGACAGCCACGCACCACGCACGAGGCTCTTCCCACGGTGCGTGATTCTGCGGACGGCCGACGACCACGTACCAACGACCGGAATGGCGCACCGCCACAGACGCCTGTGCTACCGCGGACCGAGACCCTTCCCACGGTGTGTCGTGCAAGCTGGTCCACGTCCGTCCGCGATATCGCGGACCGTGGGAACCCGACTTAAGAGTGCAGACGTCGGCTTTAATGTTGTGTGTCAACATATTTGACAAAAGATTTTTCCCCACCAGGTGATAACGCACGCCGGAAACGCGCCCGGCGCAACCTCAGTACTGTCGCCGTCGAACGAGCAGCACGTGCCGAACAGCGGCAGCTACAGCATCAACGGCATCCTGGGCATCGAGCAGGTGGACGGCCTCCACAACGGCACTGGAGGACTGAAGAGGAAACGACATGAGGATCAAGGTAAAAATATGGTCTAAGCGCAGAAAGTTTGTTCTGTCCACGGATGTTCAAAAAGAGACGCATGGAACCTCCTCTAATCACTAGTGAAGCATACAAATGGCCGCCATCTATTGATGTGTGCGTGCCATACGTGAGCGTAATTGGCGGAATGGCGGCGATTGTCCGACTTGGTGGATCTGTGTGATTGTTTAAGCTCGTGTATGCACACGAAAAGTGCAGGAGTAGCTATGCTTCATACCGTTTCAATGTAAGAAGGCATCCGTCTTTTTTTAAAATCCGTGGTTCTGTCATAAAAAATCGAGCTATAGTATCTATTAGCGGTAACCTGGGCATCGAGCAGGTGGACGGCCTCCACAACGGCACCGGAGGACTGAAGAGGAAACGACATGAAGAGCAAGGTAAAAATATGGTCTGCGCAGAATGTTAGTTCTGTCATAAAAAATGCAGCTATAGTATCAACGGTATCCTGGACATCGAGTAGGTACATAGGCTACACAACGACATCGGAGAACTAGATAGACAGATAGAATATTCGTCATCTCTATCAGTCTAAGGATGGGTCACCGTCTATGGCTAACGCTAGTGGTATTTTTCCCAGCGATTTCGTGCTTTGCAAGGCACGTTAAGCGGTTGGTGCCGGCTGCCGCCGATAGATGGCAGTCGTTAAGCCAAGTCAGAGGCCTTAGGGCGGGTTGAAAACTTCTAACAGTAAGACCAGCCTTACAAGCCTCCACCAATCCGGACTTGGCCCACGTGGTGGAGTATGGCCTATACCTTCCTCAAGAGACCCGTGCCCCTCGGTGGGGACGTAATGGGTTGATGATGATGATAGCATAATAGAGACTAAGTCAATATTAAAAAAAACATGTGCCTACCAGTAAATTGGTTCAATGACTCCAGACTTGTTGTCCAAAATATATGTCGCTCTAACTCCATGAAACTTCATAGAACAAACCCTTTCCTCCAAACTTCGAAGGCAAAGTTCCAACGAGCCACATGGGCCCAATAATGCCAAGAAGACGTAGATATGTCTATGGAATGCGTAGACAATTATACAATTAAATTACTATAGGAGAGCAGATACATAGAGAAAAGTTGGCTAAGTTATCTCGCGGTATAACATTAAAGTATAGAAATAAAATACTCCTGGAGTACCGCGGTAGGGGTCTTCACGTTGAGTAGTGATGGGAGACTGTCGATGAAATTGAGGTTTATCGATCTCGATGCCAACCTGACAAAATATTGTGACTCATTTTTTTAACTAATTAAAAGTGCTATAACCCATTGTTCAAATTATTTGTTCAGATGATACAAAAAGACTTTTCCTTTAACTTACGATGTGGCTGGAGTCACTTCGACTCTCTTTCCTCATCGTGCCTTGGATAATAATCGTAACTATTTGAAATTTTGTAAAATATGCTAACCACATCCATCAATAACATCTGACCATGATTTTGGTCATAAATCTCGCGAAGGGTCTAAATTCTCGTTTGCTTATTAAATTTCTTTAATTCAGAATTTCAACGAATAAATTAAATTTAGTATGAGTCTTAAATACAGTTTTTATTTAACATCTCAACAATGTTTTTTTAAATATTTTTCCATGCTCAGTAAAAAAATTTTCTATCTTCTTTGCTAAACTATTTTTATTTTTAAGGAAAACTTACAGCTAAAATAACCAAAAAGAAGAGTTTAGTAGACAACATAAAGCTAATTACAAGTTTTCACAAATAGAGACTAATCACTCGTATTGAACTCGAGTTTTAGATTCGTAAACATAGGAACTCTTAAATTTATTCAATTACATTCTCTCAGTAAATTGACTAAAGGGAATTCCAAGTATCGACCACTTTCCCGAATGCCCATCCCTAGCGCCGCCGCTCCATAGTGGTGCCCACTGAGCGTGGCGGGGAAGATTTACTGAGCTATTAAATTTACTGCACAAATTCTAAGCGCTTATTATATCTTACTTTACTTTATATAAGTTGGAAGAAGACTAACCGCGTTAGGAGGCAGAGATTTTCTTATTCGATGGCCATTTACTTCGTAAGATTTTCGTACATGCAGGTATTAGTTTCATAAAACTACGATTCCTAGTATATTATGACAATTTAAAAGCTAAGTACATTGCGTAACAGAGCTTAACCCAGGTCTTGAATGTTTACATGTTTGTGATGACGCTGTTTCTGATTCCCACGACACATGGTATCCTAGTGTGCTGCCAAAAGCAATCTAAGTGTCTGTATGTAAATGTTTTAATTGTTTATCGGCTTTCGTCCCTTAGCTTACAACACCGCTCAAGTCGAAATTTGGCGGTTTTCACATTTTAATGCCATTAGATGGAGCTGCTCATTGCGAGTCTAACCATTGGTCAATTTATATAGATTTCAGCCAATAAGATGCCGTAATTAGAAATCTAAATCCTATCCTAAACCTAATAAAATATCAGTCAACACACCTAAGGTCATAAAATAAGAGTAAAAACAAAGTAAATCATCACAATAAGTATAAATCATTATATCTTAACCGGTAAGTAGGGTATTTATTAAGTAGGTAATAACAAAAAAGATAAACCAATTTTTTTAAACAGAGACTTTTTTTCGTCTCCTGTAAAGTTGGTAAAAATGACTTAAGCGGTGTTGTAAGCTAAGGGACGCTTTGTAATGAACATCGAATTATCATAA
Source organism: Yponomeuta plumbellus (assembly GCA_947310845.1). Lineage (NCBI taxonomy): Eukaryota > Metazoa > Arthropoda > Insecta > Lepidoptera > Yponomeutidae > Yponomeuta > Yponomeuta plumbellus. The sequence continues at coordinate 12,201,274 of OX371216.1, read as the reverse complement.
TAAACCTTGATTTGTAGTTTAATGTAACGGGCCCTGATGTTCTCTACTTCGGGCACAGGAGCCGACAAATAGGATACTCATTCAGGAAATTCTGTTTTTTTTATCGTCCACAAACCCGTAGGTATTGCCCGTAAAAATATAAGGATTGTACCTGTATTAGCTTCTAGAGCATATATAAATACAAATATGTATCTTTGTAAATGTTTTGTGATTTTTCAATAAAGAATATTCTTATCTAATCTTATCATATTTGTTTGTCACTACAGACGAGAACCGGGACTTCAACAGTCATTCTGAAGACGACGTGAAGAGACAAAGAAGTCATTGCAATGGCGACCAAATATACTCAAACGTAAGTAGCCTAACAGGTAATTTAAGCAAGTGAAAGTGATTTGTCAGGATCATGGCAGGTGGCAGTCCCTGGTCTCTGCCTACCCCTCTGGGATACAGGCGTGAGAGTATCGAACAGTAAATATGACGAACTCTGGGGCACAGCCGTTAGCGTATCTGCCTACCATGCGAGAGATCCCGGGTTCGATTCCCGGCTGGGGACAATAAAACCCACAGGCCTTGGATGTTTACATGTTTGTGTTATCGCTGTTTCTGGTTCCCATAATATAGTGTGTCCTAATGTGGAATCAGAAGCTCTGTATGTGCCTGTACGTAAATGTTCATATTATGTTGTTTTATCGAAAATAGCAGTTCAAAAGGAATCGGTATTTAATAATGTCACTCTGTAAAGAATTAATAAAATTTAATTTAATTTTAAAGTGATCGCACAATTGATGTGGGTAATTTTCAGGAATTTTGCGGCTAAGCATTTCGATTACTCCACCAAATTCCCTTTCCGGGAACGTAGCAAAAGGCCCCATAAATCTCTTTCTCTCGGAAAACAACAAAAACAACGGCAGCCTCACACACGCAGCACATTAACCTCTGGTTTCTGAACGCACCGGAGGCGGAAGTGACGTCGTTAGCGCGCCACCGCCGCCATCCGTCAGCTAGACAACATGGCCGCCGAATTTACGCGCCCATTCGCACTGAATTACCACTATTTTGCATTAACCACCGCTGGCTGGGGCAATTTGGAGTGCGGTCTTGCTACCGGCTTGCTCTTAGCTCGGGATGCCGTGGCAATTAAATTTCCACGGGCACGGGATATTGTGTTAACAATGATGTTTAGTACAAGTTTTGATACACTAGCTGGTGCCCGTCATTTTGTACGCGCAGAATTACCGAGATATCTATATCTATACTTCTATATCTATCTATACTAATATTATAAAGAGGAAATATTTGTATTTTTGTGTGTACGTTTGTATAGGCTCAGAAACTAATGGCCCGATTTTAAAAACTCTTTCACCATTAGAAAGCTACTTTTTTCGTTAGTAACATAGGCTATATGGATTTGTAAAAAGTTTAGGGTTCCGTACGAAATCTTGAATAATGTAACCCAAGGTGTAAAAAAATTACTACCCCGGGAATTTTCCACAGAACTAATATAACTATTTCCACGGAAACGTTTTTGCCACCCGTGCGAAGCCGGGGCGGGTCGCTAGTCAAATATATACTTGATAAAGTCGGATCTCACTAGGGGGCGGATAACCAACTTTTCATAAATAAATACACAAATATTTTGGACTTTTTATCTTCATCATCATCATCGGCCTACGGTTGTCCACTGCTGGACATAGGCCTCTCCCATTAAACGCCACTGAGCACGGTCCTCGGCTACTCTCATCCAGCTCTTGCCAGCCGCCCTGCGAAGATCATCGCTCCACCGAGTCTGAGGACGTCCTACACTACGTTTACCGATCCGCGGTCTCCACTCAAGAATTCTTCTACCCCATCGGTTATCAGTTCTTCGGGTGATATGGCCGGCCCACTGCCACTTCAGCATGCTAATTCGGTGGGCTATGTCGGTGACTTTGGTTCTCTGTCGGATGACTTCGTTTCGAATTCGATCTTTCAGAGAAACCCCGAGCATAGCCCTTTCCATAGCACGCTGAGCGACTTTAAATTTGTGGATCAGCCCCACCGTGAGTGTCCACGTTTCGGCACCGTATGTCATGACGGGTAGGACGCACTGGTTGAAGAGTTTCGTCTTTAGACACTGTGGGATTGGCGATGTGAAGACTCGACGTAGTTTCCCATATGCTGCCCAGCCCAGCTGTATTCTTCTATTAGCCTCTTTCTCGAAGTTGTTTTTACCTAATTGCATGGTTTGCCCGAGGTAAACATACTCCTTAACGACTTCGAGAATACTGCCTTGAACTGCAATTGGCTCCGGATTTACATGTTCATTGAACATAATCTTGGTTTTATCCAAGTTCATCCGGAGACCAATGCGTTGGGAAGAATCAGCTAGGCTACTCAGCATATGTTGCAGATCTTGCAGCGTTTCCGCCATGATGACGATATCGTCGGCAAATCGCAAGTGTGAAAGGTGCTCGCCGCTAATATTAATGCCGTACCCCTTCCAGTCCAACGTCTTAAACATATCCTCCATAGCATTTGTAAACAATTTGGGGGAAATAACATCCCCTTGTCTCACACCACGATGTATGGGGATAGGTTCAGATTGCCGGTTCTGGATTTGGACGGCCATAGTAGCGGCGTTGTATAGACCTTTCAACACTTGGATGTATCGCCAGTCGACTTGGCATCGCTGCAAAGATTCCAGAACAGACCAGGTTTCGACCGAGTCAAAGGCTTTTTCATAGTCCACAAACGCTAAGCACAGGGGCCGATTATACTCTTCGGTCTTCTGTATAATCTGCCGCACTGTGTGAATGTGGTCTATGGTGCCGTAACCCGATCGAAAGCCGGCCTGCTCAGGTGGCTGAAACTCATCGAGTCTCCTCGCAAGACGGTTCGTGATGACTCTTGAAAACAGCTTGTAGACGTGGCTTAAGAGTGAAATGGGTCGGTAGTTCTTCAAAAGGGTTTTATCACCCTTTTTGAAGAACAACACGACAACACACTTACTCCACGCCTCCGGAGTTCTCCCATCAAAGAGGACAGCATTAAAGATCTTCTGGAGCTCCTTCATTACGGGTTTACCGCCGGACTTCAAGAGCTCAGTTGTAATACCGTCCTCTCCAGGGGCTTTTCCATTTTTAAGCTGTTTAAGAGCCATCGCGATTTCGTCTAGGCTGACTTCTGGCAAGTCTTCAGTATAGTGGCGTGTCAATGTAGCTCTGGAATCCTCATTGTCGGGATCAGGCCGAGATGCATGCGCAGCGTACAGCTGGCCGTAGAAGTTTTCAACTTCCGAAAGAACCTCTGGTATGGAGGAAACAACCACTCCATCCGTAGTGGTCAACTTTGTCAGATGGCTTCTCCCAAGAGATTGAACAAACACTTTCGATCCCCGATTTTGCTCGATTGCTCGTTCTATTGAACGAGTGTTGGAGCATCGGAGATCGCGTCGAACTAGTTTGCCAATTCTCCTGTTTAGAGCATGCCTTTCTGACGCAGTGACTGGTGGGCGTTCACGTCGTTCCTCCATAAACTTGAGTGTTTCTTCTGAAAATTTAGACTTCGTGCCTTTATGCCGCATTGCGCAAAATCTCATGCCTTCCTCCCTGAGGATTCCGACTACATTCTCGAGGGCCTGGTCAATGTCAAAGTCATTTGTGGTTTCCACGGCAGCGAATCGGTTCTCCAGGTTAGACTGGAACTTTTCAGATCCCACTATAGTTTGGTGCAGGTTTGGTCGGAGCCTGGATTTCATCAAACGGACACGTTCGAGCTTAAAATTAATATTCAGAGAGCCTCGCACAAGTCGGTGATCGCTTCCGGTATTAAACCTATTGATCACTGAGACGTCTCTGAATATACGCTTCTTGTCCGTTATGATGAAATCGATCTCATTTTTTGTCATAGTGTCGGGGCTCTGCCATGTCCACTTCCTTTGGGGCTTTTTCTTGAAGAATGAATTCATCAAGAATAACCCCTCCCTTTCGAGGAAGTTGACTAGCATTTGCCCCCTATGATTCCTGTTTCCATAACCATGGGATCCTACTACCGATTCGTTGCAATTTTGTACTCCCACTTTGGCGTTGAAGTCTCCCATGACAACGTTGTAGTGGGCCTTGGTGGTGGAGTGTAAGGCCTTTGATATGTCATCGAACATATCTTCCACTTCATCGTCCGAGTGCGTTGAGGTCGGTGCGTAAACCTGCACAACCTTGAGGTTATACCTCTTGGTTAGCTTAATGACGAGGTACGCAACCCTGCTCGACACACTTGACACTTCTACAACGTTGTCACAGAGAGCTCTATTTACCAGGAACCCTACGCCACCCTGAGATAGCTGGTCTCCCTCTCGAAAGTACAGCAGGTGGCCTGATTCAAGGGTTACGGTGTCCTCCCCCTCTCTTCGGACTTCAGATAACCCAAGAACATCCCACTTTACCTTCTCGAGTTCGACTTCCAGTTGTGCCAGGTGCTCGTCCAGCCGTAATGTGCGTCCGTTATACGTCGCCAAGGTCAGTTGTTTTTGGCAGCCTTTCGTAACCCGGGGATTCTTCGCACCCCCTACCCTGCCGTTACCGTGACCGCCGCCTTGATCAGGAATAGCAGGGCGACCGGGAACTGGGGGCCGTGGTCCGTTCTGGCTTTTCATGGAATGATTTGCTGGTAATTGCCACGCTGAGCAGGCGGGTTGGCAATCGCAGACCGTATACGTGCCGATGTCGCTGCTGCCCGACACCGGCACGACCCGTATGTGCTGGGTAATAATATGCACGGGTATTCTCTTAGTCGCCTTTTACGACACCCACGAGAAGATATGGGGGAGTGCTATTCTTAACCGACACTCCACGGCCATTTTAACTTGCCCTTTGCTAATAAATCCCCTATTTGGTCGAAGTATGTCCGCCTGGGGCGTCCTTTACCTGCCCTTCCACTCAGCCGACGTGCGTGCATGCAACGACTAATGAATGTCGATGAAGCGAAAGTGATTTATCAGGATTGTGGCTTGCACGACTCTACCTCAAGTGCAGCTTTATTAATTTACAAAATACTTGAAAGTAAAGCAACTTAATATATATTTAGAGTAAAATACCTTATGTACAGTAATGAGCAATAATATATTATACACTGTCAAATTTTGTACGACGTACATATTTTATTTTGTACTGCACATACGTACGATAATTTGTCCTAAAATATCTGACCATTGGTTACATAATTCAGGAAACATTGTCTTACATTTCTTTCTAGATTGTTTTAAGTTAAGAGTTTTAGAAAAGGTGACAGTGTATATATATTATTGCTCGTGACTGTACTTATAATAATATTTAGACAAGTTAGTTTAGGAATACGTCCCATGGGGCTGACATCACATGGTGATGAAAGATAAAAAAAGGATTGGAGCAGGTGGCAGTCCCTGGTCCCTGCCCCCCTTTAGGATACAGATGTGAACTTATGTATGCATGTGTAAATATATTAGTGTGGCATTTCGACTAACTCCAGGTGTCTTTTATAGCTCTGGTCATCATCAAAATGGACATTGAAAGACGAATACAGGCTGTTGTCGGAGCTGGGTGGGGCGACGGCGACGGCGGCCACGGGGTACTACGGCGAGCTATTTGACGCACCCTATGAACACGCGGCGCATCCCCACTATACTCCACATTCTGGTAAGTTTGTACCTACTGTAGTTCTTCCCTCGTAAGGAAGAACGCAGTAATAGCCATTACTGCGTTTTTACGCTGGATGCAAAATTGAGCTCCCTGGTGGTACATCTATAGGTGAAAAAATAATGGTGGCTGTAGGTCTACTAAAAACCTGAAATTTCAGTAAGAAAATATGCAGTTATGTCATGAAATGATATGTTTGTGATATGTTTTTCGCTATTTACTCAAAACTGCGTTTTTACGATTACTGCGTTCTTCCTTACGAGGGCAGAGTTGCTGTGGGAGTTTGTTTCAGAAATCTGAAATTTATTACAGCACTACCTGTCCCGGCAACCATCGTACCGCCAAAGTTTTCGTAAATTTCTTACCATTCAAACCTTCCCTGGGATTTATCAAATATAAAAAACCAAAAATCATCCAAATCGGTCCAGCCGTTCTCGAGTTTTCGTGAGACTAACGAACAGCAATCCATTTTTATATATAATATATAAAAATATATTGCTTATTATTAAGAAGATTAAAGAATCGCTCGTAGCCCGACCGCTTGAGTGATCTTAAACGATCACGGAGGTTAAGCAACATAGGGTGCGTTCAGTGCGTGGATGGGTGACCGTTCTATGACTAACGCTAGTGACATTTTTCCGAGCGGTTCCGTGATTCGCAAGACACGTTAAGCAGTTGGTGCCGGCTGCCGCCGTCGATAGATGGCAGTCGTTAAGCCAAGTCAGAGGCCTTAGGGGGGCTTGAAAACTTCAGACAGTAATACCAGTAATAGTCTTACAAGCCTCCACCAATACGGACTTGGCCGCCGTGGTGAAGTATAGTCTATACCTTCCTCAAGAAGCTTCTAACCGGTCTCTTTGGAAATCCATGGAGGAGGCCTAAGTCCTGCAGTGGACTTCTTGTGGCTGAATGATGATGATGATTAGTTCCGATATTTCTATTACACGAATATATCCGATTCTATCCGATAGTAGCCGAGGTATATTCATAAGCTTTACCACATAACGGCACCCTAAGGCCGCCAATAAGCCAAACCAATAAACAACACTTAGGTTGAAACAAACAACCTCCATTACAGACCTTTGTCATTATTAGTTACGCCCTGAAAACTGTTCTGCGGTGACATCGGCCCTTAGATCACAAAATATAAACTTAGCAGAAGGGATAATATGAAAATGTATTGTACGGACATCGCATTAAAAATAGGGTAGTTTCCAAGGTCAAAATAATTAAATTCTATTTAGTCCGTATTTTAGATTATAAAAAAATATTGGACACGTATTTTTTCTTTTTTCGATTAAACATAAAATAACAAAGATATAGCCCATTACGTGTGACGTCACTCCGTGCTAAAAAATGCAGCACGGCGTGATGTCACACGCAACTTTTATGGGCTATGTCTTTGTCCTTTTTGATTTAATTTACTTATTTTTGAATAATCTAAAAGACGGACTAATTACATTTTTTAGGGCAACTAGCCTATTGGCAGTTGATTGCGTTGGAATGCTTTGTTGGAATGCGTTTCCAAACTATCAATATTATATTTTCTATTGAAATGGTAAGCAGTAGATGACGACAAATGTTATCTATCTACGTAGGTAGGTACATACGTTTTGGATTATCACATTTGACACATCTAACCATAGACTACAAAGTATCATACCCGATTTCGCAGAAGCAAAATTGTGTTAACTGCCAAATAATTTTTTGCATAGTATACTAAACAGACAATTTTATAGCATAGAATATGTATTGAATAGAATAGAATGGACGTTAATTAGGTTTCTTGCTGCACATAAGGTCTTACATTACTATATTTTTATTTTAAAATGTAAGTGCAATAAAAGTATTAATAACAATTACTAATAAACTGCGCTGCCAACTTAATATTACAATTATTACTATAACTTAAATTTTCACCTACCATCTAGAAAGAAAGAAAGAAAGAAAAATATATTTAAAACTAATTTAATTTGTTACGTAGTTCTTACCTATTCTACTATAGAAGACCTCTGTGGCGCAGCAGTTAGCGCACCAGCGAGTACTTATGTAGGATGAAATGTAGGAAAAAAAGGATACTTTCAGGAGAACATGACGAAAAAACCGTTTTCCCATCGTCAAACAATCCCGACCTTCTAAGTTAACAATGATTATGCAAACGCAGCTTAACGTAAATGCAGTTCGGCATTTTGATTGGTTAACTGTGTTCGGTTAAGCCTTTGTAATAATCGGTTATTTTATAAAGCATTAACTGAGGATTCTCGCGGTTACCGTCTTTTGCATTTATTTGTAGCGGTGCTTTATGATTTGCGTTTGATATTATATGCACCGTTAAGTCGTTAATGACCAGTGGAAGTTGTTAAAATTACAGTTATTCTCTTATTTTAATTAGTTATATTATCAGATGTCTGTACCTATACTAAGACTCTAGAAGCATCTTATACCCAAGATTCAATTATTTGTCTAGATTTTTAATCTCGATCGATATAATACAGTAAGAGGTTTGCGTTTAGGTAATTCCTCAATTGCTTATTAGCAAAAAAAAACAAAAAAAAAACATTTTATTATATTTTCTTATCAATGAAGACACGAAGACAACTTATTTCTGTGCCAAAGGAGAATGCATTATCCCGAATTGTACCAACCTCCTTTGTAAATATTATTTCTTCAATTTTCACTTTTATTCGAGTGCGGTGACCAAAACTGCGGTTGTAAACATATCAGAGTATCAGAGTATCAGAGTACAGTCGACTACATTTCAAACATTACACTGTTCCCATCTAGAGGCATAGGTTACATACGTTGATTTTGCCGCTAAAATGTAAAAAAATATGTTTAAAAAAATTGCGTATATCGGTATTTTTGTTTCTTGTTCGTTTTTGGAATTTTATTCGTAAATAGGTAAATGTTTTTGAACTAAAACTTTCTCACGAAAGTTACACATTATTTAACTCTATTCCGGTTATACTTGGTATACGTTTTATTTTAAATTTAGCTTCTATATTTTACTCATTCATCTTCGTAATTATTTCACTCTATTAAATATCTATTAAAACGACTTATCGAATTATTTTTCTTCACATTATAAAATAAGACAGTCAACAGAATGTTTTACTTTAACGATCAAGTAATGAAAATGTAAGGATTAACCATCCTTCGAGCGTACTAGAAAACCGGCATAAAACCGGTATCAAAATACTCACAACGAAGCAATCCCATAGACAATCGACTCGGAAGAAAGATCCATTGACAACCGCGACCACATCCCCCGTGTGAATGGAGCCCGCTCTCCCCTCTCATAGTAAAGTGAGATGCGCGTGCGCCGGGAGTAATTCGATCTTTCGTCTGTCGGCGATGATTGAGCTGCGGTGGCGTGTGTGATCTTTGGTCGAAGAAAGGATACTTGTGTAGGTCTATATTATTAAGATTCACTTAAGGTGCACTGCAAAGCATAGCTCTCAAAAAAAAAATATTGCGTCACTACCGCCGATTGATAATAATAAAATTGGTAATGAATTAAAATTCTTAATTCAAATTCAAATATTTTATTTACAGTAAAAACAAAATGTTTACTCTATGAACGTCATAGTTTTTAGTTCCACAATTAAATAGATTATGAGTAGAAACTGACAAAGTTAAAAAAAAAACAAAAAAAAACTCATGCCCGTTATCCCCGAGGGGGTAGGCAGAGGCACCAATCACTAGGACTGGGCCCACGTTTTGCCGAGTTTATTAGGTCCCAAACGTGACGAGTGGCAAGCCTGTCGCCGTTATCCGGGCACAATATATTTATCAGCGAATGGTGTTGCTGTACAAACAAACAAATGTATGTACGTAACTAAAAGCCATTGGTACATGCGTGGTTCGAACCCAGACAGTACAAAGTTACTGCATATTAATTCTTTTTAAACCATTTTAGCCTAATTGACAAACTTTCAAACTGAAAAATTATTACTTCTGAATGTGTTGAACACTAAACACAATTCTCCTCTAAATAAATGTAATATTAAACTATTTTTTCACACCAGACATTGTTGTTTTTTGTCTAACATTGATCATAATAAGCTTTTTCTCAAACATTCTTGGAAATTTGAGCAATATTTCGACAACCTTCTTCGAGTAACTCGAAATTGCTGTAGGTACTGGCCAATTACACGCGAGCAGCGGCCGGAAAAAGTTCTATGAAAATTCATAACTTTCGTGTTTTGCGGCCAAATAAATTACATACTAAACTCATATCTGTCGTGTTATTTAAAAATGAAACGATCTTTTACTTCGAACAATGACAACCAAGGAGGTAACTTATCAGAGGTTTTATTTAAATTTCGAACGGGCTTGCGATGGAAAGCTGGTTATAGGTACCTATTAAAAAAAAAACAACACTTTAACGCGGCAAAAAATATTTCAAATAAAAAGTTCTGCCTTAGTACTACTTACTTTTAATTTCCGCGCATTATTTGAGAAAAATCATATACAAGCCTTGGCCACAACTAGGCATTGACGGACTCACGGTCGTATGTGTGCCTCGGCTTCGCCTCGGCCCACATTTCCACGTTCGTCCATTCAATGCCTCTATTGCTGGCCGCGGCAGTAATGTACTATTTTGCACAGAGTGTGCTTAACACATTTATTTTCTTAAACTGCATCGGGGACTTTGGAAAGAATGGTTAAAAAGCATGAAAATAAAGTAAATCTAAACCAGGCCTAAGTCATTGTTATTGCTAGAACCGGACCCAACCTTTCGAAGTTTCGGCCAGTATTCTTCCAATTGAAAACATCACGCGTGGTGATTAAATTCCATACACCCTTTTAAAGAAAAGGCCGGTGCCCTATTGGGACGTATTTATGCTGCTTACATAATGCATTCTTCCGATGAGCTACCACGTCATCTCTTAACCAAATCGAAATTAAGTATTTATTAACCGCAAATAAGTATCTTTCTACTCACCATCAGATTAGCATCCGTGATCATTCAGATGCACACCTAATTGAATAGAACATTCCCCGCAAAACCAACTCAAAAATCTCGCCTCAGGAAAAAGCGCGCCATAAATTCGTCGGCCGCCATTTTGGCTTTTTTTTCTTTTTCACGTTTTCCCGCGTCCACTCGCATTAATTCTAGCCAGCCAGCGTCAGTGCCTCACTCCCGGAGTTAATTTAAAACAATGGTGCTCGTCGGCGTTTTTGGAGCGATTGCGTTATAGGTGGAGCAGACACTCGTGAAATATTTTACAGTACAAATTAAATTCAGATCGAAAAGTTTTTTGTACAGTATGGACGCCTTTTTATTATTATACCCCAGTTAGGTACCTATAACCAAGGATTCTCCTTGCTATAACATAGAAAATAACTTCCCCACACTATACAAGCAGTTTTCCTAAACTAAAACTAGGATAACCTAGCTCTATGGAATGGATGGCCCCTTAGCAATACTAGACAAAAAAAATAACATCGTCAAGTATCCATTTTTTTTGTACTTTTATATTTTGTACTAGCTGTTGCCCGCGACTACGTCCGCGTGGGCTTTAGTTGAGTAAAGTACCGTGCTTGCAAATAAGATAGGGATACTTTTAGCGCATGCGAAAAAGCTTTCATACTAACTTCGCAACCCCCTCTTACCCCCTTAAGGGATGATTTTCGTAAAACTACTTTACACGTCTTTTAATGAAGGAGTTTCCTGCTGAATTTCATTCGAATAATTTTAAAAATGGCAAAGTTTCATACTAATATTGCACCCCCCTTTTATCCCCTTAAAAGATGATTTTCGAAAAACTATTTTACATGTGTTTCAAGACATTCAATGAAGGACCTTCATTCTGATTTTTATTCGAATAATTTCATAAACGGGTAGATTTATGTTTTGGTTAATTTCGATTTACTAGTTACGGCATGATACGGTTACACTGACGATTATGATTGCACTGTTGATTCGTTTAAAATTATCTCCGTAAAGGTTTGAAAAGTCCTATTGAAGGAAGTAGGTACGCATAAGGAAGACAAGGTATTACGAACTGTTTATATTATAAGAAAATATATTATCACCTTATCAAACTATGATAAGATAACAAAGGAAGGATATCAGAAACACCGGAGTAAACACAGACTGAAGTCTTCTATTAATCAAGTGCAACATTCTCCACTGGGATTCGCACCCGCGAACTATGTTATAAGGTATATCACCTCAGACTCTCGACGAAGTTTTCCTGCTCCGTTGGAGATTGGTATTGCCACTACAAATAAAAAAAATCTGTGTACCTTAGTGAATAAAATAATAATTCCGAAGAGTGTGGAGGTGGAGCTTGCATTGCACTTATGTAGATATGAGTGACATTGCTTTTATACAACAGTAGTATAATAAAAATAAAAATTGTTCTTTAGGGTTTTCGAGATCACAAAAAAATATAAAAATAAAGTCTATAACAAAAAAAAAATAGGTATGTTTACTTCTTTAAAATTTATTGTATAACAAAACTTAAATAAAATACTCACAATGAACTATTTTATGAACTAATTAAAATAAGTAATTACTTAATAAAACTAATTTCCTAAAGTAAGTAATAATATAGCTTATATATAAAACTATGCTAAAAATAGGTTTAGTTTTTTCATTGAATTGATGTAATTGATTGACTGAAAATTCTTTATTGCACAAGAAACAATATTTGTACCAAGGCGAGCTTAATCGTTTTCTTATAAAGGTGCAGGGTGCATACAAATATAATTTTTATCTCCTCTCCTATTTTGTCAAAACGTTTTTTGTGCAAGCTATCCATTGAGAACCTCCTCCTTTCTCAAAGCCGATTTCGATGCATTTAAACTCACAACCTTACTAATGTTAGCTAAACATTCGTATAACGTTATAAACACTAAATATATCATGAAGGATCGAAGTTCCAAGACTGACTTTCCTCCTCTCCCGTCCACAGCAACGAACGACTCGACGGGCTCCAATGGGGGTGCGGGCGGGGAGCCCCCCTCAGCTGCCGCCAGCCCTGACGCAGCAGCCCTGGTGGTGCTCCAGCCGCCGGCGCCGCCCTACCCACCGTACGCGCATTATGATGGTGAGTATCAGTTCCACATCTGGAGAGACACAGAGAGATGGGAAGGTAGAAAGAGAAAAAGATCGCTCAGTAAATGCAAAAAATATGATGTGTAGTGGAAGCCTAGCGGAGGTTGACGACAACGAAGACTGACCGGGACTTTGAAGAGGTCCATGGTCTCCGACGAAAAATAGGGAGATAATGCCAATCTCAGTAGAGTTTAAGCACCTAAAGAAGTAGCCCGTCTTCTGGTCATGTTTTAAATAACCGATCAAATGTATGTACAGCTTGTAATGAAACGCCCACATCTACCAAACATACTCTAGCTACAAGATTAAAATGTATGGAATAGCTGATGATGATCTCTCAATTTTGATGTTTTTCCCATAGTATAACTTATTCGTATTGGAGAGATTACTCCCCATTTTTAGATATGGAGGTTTTCTTACACCTTCTACATTTATCTCAAAACCAGTATAAGACCCAACGCACAAAAAATGAGATATGACATAATAAGTACCATGGTACCTGGTGATTCATAATTAATTATGCTTCTAAGTTTGAAAACATTTCACAAACGTTTCAAAAGTTTTATGATTATAAACACTAAAGAAATAGAATACTTTTGATTCCAACGAATAAGCAAAAGTAAGCAAGAAAATTTTATAAACGCAGAACTCGCGAACAAAAGTTAAAACGCAATAAAGACATCACAGTCCGATTCGCGCGGCTGAAAATAAAACAATGAGAGACGAGAGAAGAGAAAGAATGAAATCGCCTAACAGAAAAACAGTAGAAATCACGAGTGCAAAAAAAAAACACAAAATGACTTTAGCGAAAGCTTTCGAGCACACCACTTGGAGCATAATCTAATCTCCCCTCGGACCTCTCTTTCATAACATCATAAAATTGAAGAAGAAAAGCAGAGCATTCTCGCTCTTGTGCATATTTAGAGGGAGGGTACAAAATGGCGTACCGCAGAGCGCCCACTTGGGGCCGCCACTTCTCTTTATGCTTTTGGTCTTTAATCTACCGCAATCTGCTTATCCCGGGGCGGGCGTGGGAGGGGGTGTTGGGGGGATAGCAGACATCTTTAATAGGTTATTTGGGGCTCTATGCAAATAATTTCAGGGTGGGGGTGACAGAGTCGTACCAAGGGATAGATACTTTTAAAATTCAAGTAAGTTTAGATACTTTTATTAGAATTAACTTATTATATTAACTCATTTTAACCGGGCGAACGGCTTAAAACAATAAGTAAAGTTTTTTTGAGAGATTGCTTTTAGCGATATGACCACCAGTTTATTGCAATTCTACTTAGATATTTCAGATTGTTTATGTACTTTTATAATGAATGTATGGTGTGCGAGCAATAATGACCTAACATAGGTAGTTACTGGGATTTGTTTTAAAAAAATAATTTAAATCAGATATCAGTATGTAAAAGAAAAGAATAACTTAAAAGAATTCCACACAAAACAATCACTTGACCTGTCCCAAATTAGAACATACTGCGCTATAGTAATAAGGCAAGGATATCACAAACAAACAAACAGGCAAACAAAAATAGACCCAGACTGAGGCAATTTCTTCAATCAAATCACAATAGTTACTACATATAGGTACCAATTGATTTTCCCAAAGTTCTGATTCTCGCTGATTGATACTCCCTGTCATTCTCAATAAAGAAAACCAGGGCAACTCTCGTAGCGTTATGACCACAGAGTTAGCTTTTGTGCCAGAATATCCCTAACTACGTCCCTGGTAAAGTGGCAGGGGGTGGAATCATACGGGCTTTGTCTGTAGCGGGTAACGAAGCGCGTCACAAGGCTGTGACGCGACAGGAGTGCTTTTCAGTACTTCAAACGGGTTCGAGGCATATTTCGGTGATAAATATTAAACTGTCGGTCCTTTGGGGTGAGCGTTGTCTGTGTGGTTACGCTCGTTATGTCTTGGGGGAGGGACGGTACATGGAATTCTCCTAATGTGCCTATGTCTAAGCAATGATACGCCATAACTTCATTCTACATCACAATATACGTACATCAGCTATGGAGTCATTTCATAAGACAAATTCTAAAAGTATTGTTCTTCTTGTGGCTGAATGATGATGATGATGATGATTGTTATACAAGTTAAGTTTGATTAAAATATTTGTTAGATTTTGAATTCTCTGTTTGTGTAAATTAGAATACTTAGCATTGGAAGATAACGCCGTAAGAAAACCTGATTGTCACATATTATATCTCAGCACTTAAAATTCACCAGTTCTAGAGGGCATGCATGGTGATTATAATACATATTCCCATAGCCCATAGAAGGCCTGTTCCCTACAGTAGAACGTGAATAGTCTGCGAATGCTATCATTCTAGTTAAATGTCGCTAAATTATTGTTTTTTGTGGGCTACATTATTGTTACTTACACGTATCAACTCCATTGTTTATTACTCGTCCTTTGAGGCGCAAAATATTAGAATCATGAATATTTGTAATTCATCTGTCAATACATAAAGCACATAAAAATAGAGGACCATCTAGTTTGTCAATTAACATAAACATTACATTTACAAACAAGCACATATACATTGCTTCTGGCACAACACAAGGATGCCCTGTATTGTGAGAATCAGAAACGACGTCATCACAAACATGTAAACATCCAAGACCTGGGGTTTTTTCGTGATTAGCTGACTTGATTATTGTACCAATAGCCTTTAAGCAAGTAAGGTTTACTTTAGTTTACATAAAATTTCCTTCTCTTTTCAGGTACAACTCTAGCAAGTGAATACGCTTACGCGGCACCCTACTCACAATATTCGCCGTACGGAGGACCCTATGCGACGCATTCCACAGCCACTGGCTTGTTGACCAAGTGGTAAGTTACCTTACTTTGTACTTTTTTGTTCACAAAGAAAGAAATATTCACACAAGACAAAGCTTAACTCAAAAAGTTCATAGTTTACGTAATCAATTCATATGCCAATATTTTTACTGATCAATTTAGGGTTCTCTGCACATGAGCTTGGAATTTTCGGTGCTCAAGGTTTATTTAGTCGATCGCGTTCGCTGTTTTATTACTGAGTAATAACAAGTAATAATATTTGATTACTTACCAAAGCCTTATTTTTTGTATCCAAAGCAAAGTTTAAAATTCTGAGTCTAAGTCTAATGCCATCAATGGTTTTCCATCAACCCGTTCAATTATATAGAAAGAACAATGGAAGAATTCATAGCGGGGAGGAGATAAATGCAACCTTATCTTTGCTAAAACTTAATTACTTAGGACTTAAGGTATGAAGAAGAGAACTGAGAAAGAAAGAGATTTACAATAAAGTGAAAGTAATTTTTCTTTATTACGAACGAACAGTATAATATTACTTTTTATTATATGCGTAGTATATAATAAATAGCATAATAATTTTACATCCCGATAATACCTGATTCTCACTAGTAGGTAGTTTTTACTAGCGTACGGCTCAACAAACTAGATGAATCTGAAACGTGCTAGGTATATACTTTTCAATCGATCCGCAACGTGCCGGTTTGGCCAAACAAAAGCATTAAGTTTTCCAACGCATTTTACAACGGTTTTCCGGCCGTTTAGCAAAACCTCCTGGAAACAAATGGACGCGTGTTTGAAATAAATCTTTGGCGTTTTATCACCTGCAACCGCTTGCCCGGAACGATTTACAGGTGTACCGCAGGGAGGTGTGTTCGCGCCTATCCTCTTTCCAGTTCACGGATGACGTTAATTACATAACATATATGTTATGTTATAATATATCACATAGTGTAAAAGCTTTCTCTCAGAAAGATTGTAGATTTAATAACTACGCGTTTCCTGTGTGCGAACTAACATTGATTTGCCATTTTAAGCTGTGAGGTACATGAAACATGTTTTCGTTCTAGATAGAGATGTGTGTATGTTATAAAACTACGTCAGTTATAAAAATCAACCCATTATGTCCCTGCCGAGGGGCACGGGTCTCTTCCCTGAGGAAGTTATAGTCCATACTCTACCACGGAGGCCTAGTCCGGATTAGTGGAGGCTTGTAAGACTATTGGCTGGTCTTACTGTCAGAAGTTTTCAAGCCGCCCTAAGGCCTCTTGGCTTAACGATGTTATTATAAAAATAATGAACAAAAAAATGTGTGACATTCAAAAGAAATAAATACAAACAATAAATAAACAAAGGGATCAATAAAAATCCAATAATGCAAAAGTAGTCGTGAGGGTAAAATCACTCGGAGCTACTGTTTTGAGCATGATATCAAATTAGACTACAATCCCGAATCCCAAGAGTGATGCATCAAAGCTCGGAGGGGAAAGTGACTGTACAAATTCGCATATGGCACTGGCTTGGCGAGAAATCAGATAAATCGATATGAAGTGCGAACGGATTTCATGGCCCTTTGAACAGGAAAAGTAGAAAAAACTGTTTTCGTGAGACATTGAACACTATATTTAAAGTTAAAGATAGTTAAACAATGACATACAGCAATACAATAATACATAATCTAATTTATAAAATTCTCGTGTCACCACTCACCGTGTTAGTGCGCATAGACCTCCGAAACGGCTTGACCCATTTTGATGAAATTTTATATGTAATTTCGGTAGGTCTGAGTGTTTATCTGTTTTTCATAGCCCTAAGTTAAAAAAATGGCAAAACAACGTTTGCTGTTCACAACGATCAGCTAGTAATAATATATAATACTAGTGCATAATAATATGACGTCATTATACGTAAAATGTATGTATAGAATAGCTGTGCGGAACACGAAATTCTTTACGATATTCTTCGGATGGTATTATTTGTCCACGCCCATTATATCCACGGTAAATAAGCTAAGTAAATGAGTAAAAAGAGCGTTTTGAACATGATAAAGGAATAAAACAACTATTACACATTGGCCCTTAGATAAGTAAGTCCGAAGCAAGGCACTCGATATCCTATCATCACATTTGTCTGCCGATGCTCCAGGATCGGTCCCCGGGGACGCTCCTGACAAAGGGCAGGGCTTCACCCTCTTCTGGGGCGTTGCAAACTTCCACAGCATTAAATTTAAGTGATTCCCTCTTGCAAGAGCTTTTAAAGTTGAGAATTAAAGTAGTTGGCTTGGCTTTCGTTGGGAAATGTGATTGTTTTGTTTCAAACGTAATAGTATTCTTGAACTAAAACTTTCGTAAGCACAACACTTCTACGACCTACTTACGGGTGTTGTTATATCGGTTGCTCGTCTCACACGACGCGAGCTCCGTCTCTGCTCACCATGACTAAGCTCTGCGAATCGGAGCGAAACCTGGTCGGACTCTTCCGATATAACAACACCCGTAAGTAGATCCGTACAAAAAGTTTACAATGTAATAGTATTATGTATGTAGTCGACAAAAATTTCATTTTTTCCATATTTGTCTGTCTTGTAGATCTAGTTAACATGTTTGACTACATAAACAGAGGTCTTGGGATCGAGTTCATTATTTGTACGAAAGGCCTAAATCTAAGTGTATTTCTATGATGGTACAATAGCGCAGGGTATTCCAGTTTCGCATCAGGGCAAGTGATTGTATTGTGTGGGTGTTTGTTAACTATTAACCATTATTAATGTATCTTTCCAGATATCAACGGACGCCGTGTGGCGGGCAATAGCTGCCGGCGACCAACAACGAACAAGACTCAAAGTGATACAAACGGACACTTACAAATCACATAATATTGGCTAGAAAAAACTTATCCTTCTTCTTTTTACGTCGAACACATCAAAGTTCTTTGCGCTCTCAGAAAAGCGCTACCCCCGTTTCATCACAGGAGCGACTCAGACGTGAAAATGCGAATCCATAACTTTACTGGACTCTTTAGAAAGTTTGTAAAATTTGTTTTTATAAAGGCACATCACACACTATCAGCACTACACAGGGGAGGAGTGAGGGTCGTCTTTTCAATTTGAACAACTTATAAGATGGCGACAACACTAGAATTACAGACCAAGTAGATATAACGGGATCGAGAAAAAATATAAGTGGCTTCGTGCATTTTAGCTTTATTGCAGGATTGAATTTTAGTATTGAGCTGCTGATAATTTTAACGGGATTTCAATTTATATATCTCAAGAGCAAAACAGATTTGACGATGGGACCTACTCCCTCCCGCTTTGTGTGGCTAAAAAATGCATCCTATCAACCTTATCCTTGAAACAAGTGTCGCTGCATTATCATTTTATTACTAAATTTCTCTATGTTGCATCGCGCTGGCAGCAAAAAGGTACTCAAATGTATTAATCGATCGTTTATTTCTAGTACACAATTATCAGAAATATTTTTTTTTTTGCTATCACAATAATCTCCTTTTGGTTTGCCATTTCCTAATTTTCGCATTTTTTATAATAACAATGGTTCAATAGTCTTTATTTTTCAAGAAAAGATGTCACATAGCAAGTATTCTCTTTTTCAACTTCAATAACTTAATAATAACATTGTTTCATTTTTAAATTCATGCAAAATTATGAGAATAATTTTCTCAATGGAAAGTCGAAACATTTACAACCTGACCGCATGTAACACATCGAGATTCGTGGAAATAATGCATTTGATAGTTTTTGAAAATTTTAAGAATGTTTGACAAAACGGAAAATAGCTATAGTGCAAAAGTACTTACATGAAACCCTCAACATTCCTGTTTTATAGATAGTTTATTGATAATTTTAATAAACGCCTCTTTTTGTACAAATTGGGGTACTTTTTTATGATTATTATGATAATGTGGTCAGTAAAAAATTACTGCATACAAAGCTTAGCTGTACTAGTTATAAAATATGCATATTTCAACAATTCTGTTATACTCATGTTAATTTTTGTGAAAATAAAACGGTAATGTAAATGAGAGAGCCAAAGTTTTATGAAAGAAATGTCTAAGTAAATAGTTTTGTTAAGGTAAAGTTGTGTACATAATTACTGTTTATTTCTATTAAATCTATAAGACCTTTAATTTGATGTCATTAAGTAAGCTTAGATATATTTTCCTCTCAACTCAACATTAGTGCTAGTTAAAAGGAAACATGTAATTTTCAGAAATATTTAATTTTTCAGTTTTTGTTATGAAGCTGTCGAAAGTGCACAATCCTAATATAAAACAAAGTCTTGTTAAATTTTGTTATGTATGTTAGTTAGCTAATTTTAAGGTACATAACTTATTCATTTTTATTATCTCCATTGTTTCTAAGGCCTCCTTTTACAAGCGTCCGGAATTTTGACTCGAGAAAGCTGGACACCATCCGTGACTGGCAAAAACAAAAGAAAATACACACTGCTAATTTGGTTCAAGGATCTTGATTTTATGATGAAAAAAAGAAACGCACAAACGTTCATACTCAACCCTGCAAACATTACACCCTTTTTTGTTTTGAACACTTGTTTAAAAGAATTCATTACTTATTATCGTGTAATCCACGCCCCAGTGAAAACTAATTTTAGACGCTTGCAGGTAAGTTCTACTTAAATGGTTTTTATCAAAGTATTATGTATTTTATGAACCAAACTCGAACGATATAACTACAAACAGATGTTTATTTTGAAATTACAATGAGATTATCAATGCCTTTTTAAGTCATAAGTATGTTCTATCCAATGGCTTGCAATGTGTTTAGAAATAACATTTTTTTTATCGAAACTATATCTGTAAATATATGAAATTAAAATCTATGTTAGTAAATTCTTCTATTCAATATTTATTTTTAAACATATGATTTTAATACCAACAATTGTAATGTTCAAAACAATATTTTTAGGTTATCTTTGCGTTTAAGGGAAATAGCAACAATCTTATCGTTTCCGTCCATTATTTTTATATTTTTTGCAAATAAGTATGTACTTATATATTTTTTTAGTATTTAAGTTATTTTGTTCTTCGCCTTATGTACATGCAGTATCAGTACGAATCCGCCGTTATTTACGAGCAATGCTTTCTAAGCATTTTTTAAATAAATTTTTTGGACTAAATTCTGATTGAGTTTTTTAACAAGAAATGTTTAAAATTTGAGCAAGCCTAGTCGTATGGGCCCGGAAAGATGGGCGAAAATTGTCACTGATTTGATTAGGCTCTACGTGACGGATATCGAAGACGTGGTCGGCCAAGGCGGAGATGATGCGATGATTTCCTAACCTTTTTGATGGGAGAAGATGGCTCTAGACCGAAAGGTCTTTGCCCAGCCTTGGGACACAAAACCGGCTAACTACTAAATTTAAAATTCAAATATTTTATTCACAATAAAAACAGGATGTTTACTTTATGAACTCAAAGTTGTTAGTTTCACAATTAACAGATTACGTGGAGAAGAAACTAACAAAGAAACTCTACGTTTATTATTTTCAAAACAGTATTAGCTTAACTATCAAACTTAAAAATTATTACTCATGGATGTGTTGAACACTATACCATATTCATTTGGGTCTTCGACAAAATGTAAACAACATTTCATTTTTTGACAATGAAAATAGTCTACAGTGCCACCATCTTATCTGTTTAGTTGATAGCGGCGCTAGTGGAGAATTTAGTGGTAACATTCAATAAATTTACCTAGGTAGAAGAATGCGAATATTTTAACCCGTCTTTCAATTTTAATGAAAATATATCTATAAACCTTAGTAAGTAAATAAATAATACAAAAAATGGGGAACCGGATTTACAATAATTACTT
The DNA here is from genome assembly GCA_947310845.1 of Yponomeuta plumbellus. Classification (NCBI taxonomy): domain Eukaryota; kingdom Metazoa; phylum Arthropoda; class Insecta; order Lepidoptera; family Yponomeutidae; genus Yponomeuta; species Yponomeuta plumbellus. Next base: position 12,179,893 of record OX371216.1, on the reverse strand, counting down.
AGTTACAATTTTGCCCACCTGAACAGATAAATTGATGGCGCTGTAAGGAGTACTCTTTAGACTATTTTCATTGTCAAAAAATTTATTTCGGTCTACACTAAAAAATAAGTAAAATAGATTAGATAACATCTAATTTACTTTAAAAATTTGTGTAGAAACCGAAATAACATTTTTTGACAATGAAAATAAAGAATAATGAGTATAAAGAGTACTGAAATGTTGTTTACATTTTGTCTCAGCCCCAAATAAATATGGTATAGATACAATTCTCCTATGAATACATTTAATATTAAACTATTGTATTAAGGTTAACGCCGTTTAACATCGTTGATTTTATAATAAGGTTTTTACGCTTACAACATTCTTAAACCGGTAACTCTAATAGGTACTCTATTCAATCAGCTTACGAAAAATCAAGGCTAATGCAATGCTTGTAAATAGAGGAGGATGTATGAAAGTAACTATTTTCAGTAACACTTGCCCATCTCTGTAATTAATTATGACATTAACAACATACAGTTTAGAGGAACGCCAAAGACTCTGTAAAATACATTTTAATGTCTTGTAACCACAACGCTACCCCAGTGATGTATATTTTTCCTTCCTGCGAGTTTTGTTTTAGTTTTCTGTATCACCAAAGACAAGCCTGTAATCATTCCATGAATACCATTTTTCCCTTTGATTTTGTATATTTCTCACTATTTATTGATCGATATTGGAATTATTTTTGTTACTTATTAGAATTGCTTTTAATTTTCGAGAGCATATCGAGTTAAGTGATTTTAACGATAAATAGATAAAAATAAAAATAAGAGAAAAGTTTTTCTTGTTTAATTTGTACTATATTCTATTTACTGAAGCGAACGACTAAAGGTAAACAAAGACACAGCATCTCTCAAACTTACATCTCACTCAAAATAGCTCATGCACGCAGCTTTGCTTGCATCGTATACATCGGTTTGGCAGAATTAGCGTTGAGTCCGGCTCGCTCGCCCATATTTTCCGTTTCGTAATAACAAACACAAAAGTATAACAACAACTGGACTATGGACCAAAAAACTTTACCAATACCTTAATTACAATGATGAACAGACTATAGAGAAGTTGCACTCCCATCAACTACAACGTCAATCGTGAGTAAATATGGCGTCGGGGTGGCTATCTTACTTTTTTTTGTCTTTAATTAAAAAAGAGGTTCGTAGTCAGCTCTCCATACTTCTTCCTACACTTCGCGTAGCCCATTAGCATAAAATAGTCTATCATAATCGGCCTTTAAACAAAAGTCCGTCATCTTTCCTAGTTGCGAACATATTTGGCAGCAGTAGGATCGCTTTTATTTGAGAACCACTGAAATTTTAGGTATTTTTTGGGGCATAGATCTCTTAAGCAAATGGTATTTTCATGATAAAATAAAATATTTAGTTAAATCAACTGCAAGTGGGGGATAAATCAGGTAATAGCAGTGTTATTGTGTCTATTGCCTAATGGTATTTATTAGGCATATCGTTTTGTATAACTTTGCTAAATATTATGCAGTGTTATAAATGTGGCATATTGAAAAACCAAATTTTTGACATGTTGACACTTAGTCGTTCGCTTCAAAAAATAGACTGTAAGTATGTGTAAGGGAATGCACCAGAACGAAATAAAAGCATAATAAGTTTATAAAACAGTTTTTTTGTTACATGGGTACAATGCCTGGTTTTTGCATGGACGTACCTATTTCTAGTCTCATTGGTGGGATAATTCGCCGTTTCCTAGTGGTCATACTAATATGTCATATCAGTATGACTACGAGGATATACCTACATGACCTCCTGGTCATACTGTAATACGATATTTTTAGAAAAAGGTTTTTCCTTCCTCCTGCATAACATAAATTCTTTTCTGTGTAAATAAAGGAAGTAGTAAAAACTTCTACTTCTATTATTAAGTAGTATTTTCTAGTAGTTTTATGTGCTGGCATTTGATTTTTCCTAGTAGGTACAGAATGTTCAGAAAAGTGAATATGACCAGGAGGACATGTATATCTTCGTAGTCATACTGGTACGACAAATTAGTATGACCACCAGGAAACGGGGGGATAATTACGCGGATTAAAATTAATCCTGTTGGCTCAACTCTGCAAATGATAAGTTCCTTGACACAATTTAAGGGACTTTAGAACAACGGATAATTAATATAAGGTTTATTTTGCTTCCGAGTACCCGCTACCTTAGGTGATGGAAAACCCTTTGATGGCCAAAAAGTTCTAAGTAGTATCGTGAATCTCGATATATGACGAAATTTTACGAAACACATACTGTGCTCATACTGTCCACTAACTGTCAACAAATTGCCAAGTGACAAATTCTGTCTGACAAATCACAATTTATCGATTTTCGTGCACGTTGTGCACAACACGTGAACAAATTACAATTTTTCTATCCTGGCCACTCTGTACAATGCATCTCCTCCGTCGACCAATTTCACAATAAACTGCTATGGGACGACAGCGCAGCTTAGTTGCAGTCGGATGAGCCATGCTCCTCTCCCCGAAAAAGAAATCGAACGAAAAAAAGAATCGTGAGGAGTGCCCACAAAGGAAGCCACAACCATCCGAACCTGGTATGTACACTCAAATACTACAAAATTGTAATCTGAAAATACCATAAAATTCCTGCTCTGACCAAAAGGAACAGTTGGTTACTTTTTTTATCAACGTTTACCAATTAAAAGGAAACCTAATATTTGGTCTCCGTCTTAAATTCCTTCCGTTAATCGAACTTAGTCTTAGTATTGGTAAATAAGAAAACGATCGCTAAATCTATGATTATAGACGTTTAAGGCATGACTTAGGGCTCCCGCACACGGGCCACCGGCCACAACCACAAAACGCCGCCACTGGTATATTTCGTGTAGTTTTCATACATTCGCACACGCCGCACACGGTTGACGCCGGTGGCCGCCACACGCTACAATCGTCGCTGCTTGCTTCTTGTGGCCCGCACCGGCCACTACCGCCGACACAAAACACTGCCACACGCCACTCGCGCGATTCTGCGCCCCTCTTTCCCTTATCTCCATACGGATAACGATGACCTCTGTGGCGCAGCGGTTAGTGCATCTGACTACCATGTGAGAGGTCCCGGGTTCAAATCCCGTCTGGGGACAAGAAAAAAAGAAACCCAGGTCTTGGATGTTTACATGTTTGTGACGTCGCTGTTTTTGGTTCCCACTACACAGGGTACCCTAGTGTGGGGCCTGAAGCAATGTATGTGCCTGTATGTAAATGTCAATGTCATATGGAATTAATCATATCAGAAATTCAATGCGGCCACCAACCGCAAGTGTCGGCCACCGGCCACAAGTGGCTGTCGCGCGCTTCAGCCACTCTGTAGCCGCTTCTAGATTCTTGTGGCGGCGTTTGTGGCTGTGGCGAGTGGCTCGTGTGTGAATTTCTCGAAAAAGAAACAAAAATTCTGATGTGTACGAGGAATTTGAAGAAGAGAAAATTATCTGCTCTGCTGTAGTATAGGTACTGAATCTGTAACCACTCAATAAGTCATGACAAATCTTTTTTTCTATGATTGTGCTTCTCTCAGAAAACTTTCCTTGTTGTCGATGTTACAAAAAACCTTCAGACCACATGAAAAGTAATAGTAACCGTTCTTTCAGAATCCGAACCTGATCCAAGTCCACTCTATAGACTAGTGCCCAAGTCTTAGGAGAAGAACATACCACATATCCTTCACATTAAGAGTCATGTTCAAATCACGATAAAGCTCAGTCTTCTCAATACTTCTATGAGAATTGGTGACTGAGAAACGAAATAAAAAGCTATTATCAATACCTACAATGTTGTCATGAAACGCTAAATTGCGAGGGTAAAGTTACAGAATACGAAGAATTGAAATGCAGTTCTTTAAACAAATTGGTAAAAAGGTGTCGACTAACCAAATCCCAAAACGATTTCGTAATTCATCCAAATCTACGAAAGACAAGACTACGAAGGATATTCTATTTATTTTGTGATAAAGACTCGATTTTTAAGACACTAACTATTGCTTTTTACTAACACAAGTATCAGTAATATGCCGCACCCCGAAGATATACCCCCAAAAGAGCAAGCAAAAAAGATACGAGAAAAAGAATGCCCTCCAATACCACCAGTAGTACATGAACCCCCAGAATGCCCAGAGGTAGAAAAGGTTCGAGTTTGCAGAATGGTGCCTCCGCCACCACAGGAAAATGTAATGGATACCACTCCACCATTCTGTGTACCAGCTAAAGAGCCATGCACAAACTACCATAAAGATTTGGATCCTCCACCACCTCCTAAGCCTTGTGACGAGAAATGCCCTCCTCCAAAATGGGCTAGAAACATTAAAAAGAAAGACGACAATCCTTGTTGAACAATAAGAGAAGAGAGATTTTTCTGTAATGTTGAAGAACAATCCTGTTACTGACACATCAAAGTCGATTCATCATGATAATCAAAACAGGCCGATGGAGCTGAAATTAGTTTTCGTCAAACAAGTTGGGAAAGTGATTACAGCCCATCAGAACTCTAAAAGAATTTGTAAGTTACCTCAATGTAAGAGCTTCTAGAAATTTGCACTAGCTTGCGATTCTGCTCCAAAATTGAAGCTAGTTTGATACAGATACACTCTACCAACATGAATCCAAAAGATAAGGCAAAAGCCATTCGCGATAAAGAATGCCCCCCGGTAGTAGCTTCACCACCTGAGCCATCGGAATGTCCGGAACGTCGAGAATCACCGCGGGTTTGTAGAATGATTCCCCCACCAGACCAAGAAAATGTCTTAGATCAAATTCCGCCTTTCTGCACTCCACCCACAGAACCGTGCACACCGTACCATAGAAATGAAGTTCCTCCCAAGCCCTGTGTTAAAAAAGAGTGCCCAAAAGTGCCATGGAAAAGAAAGAAATGATCCTGAACGAAGTAATCAAACTAAATGATAGTTTAAAAATAAATCCTTATATTGAAAATACTCCAAAAGAAATCTTAAAACTTCTTTCATGTTTGAACAATTCTCATCTGAGTTTATTTCAAATAAATAGTTAACAGTCAAGCAGTTTTTACTCTTTCCCACATTGTCCCAATATTAGCAAGTCAATTTTGCACTTTATTTTGCTCCATAGTCACTATGCAAACTTGAAGTCAAAAACTTGTGAAATAAGCACACTTAAGCTGCTTTTCTAAAATATATGTATCTAAATATAAGTTGTAACTACTTTGAAATGGTGCCCCTATGGTGCCGTCATTTCAAATTTAAATCACCGAAATTCCATCTTCTGACGCCCATAAACCCTCAACGAAGGTCGTAGGCCAGCTTGAAAGCATCGTTGGAAGGAGTGGGAGGCTAAAATATCTAATTTATGGACAGAAACAAGGAAGAAAAACGCTCAAAAGAACCTGGAATTTATTTTCTGATGGACACGCAACTCACCACACAGTCCCTTGGGCACCATTTCGAAATAGTGACTGTATTGTCCTCAATCGTCACAACGTGGCTTTCAGCAGAATTAAATACAAGGTTCATCGGGTTCACCACGATTGTGACTATCGATACCATTGATTATATGATCACCTTGTTCCGCCTTGTTCACTTTGATGTAGGGATCACAAGCAGAGTTTATATTATAATTTAGAGATCTCTTTTATTTACCTCTGTGATTCCAATGGCAATAGTTCTGAATTCTCTTTGGCTTTGTGATTATCTTTGGTCGAAAAAAAATTAACTGTCATTTGTAAAAAAAAATCATTCGTTGTCAAAACAAAAAAGGAAACAAGAAAAACTAAATGATGTAACTAAATAAATTTTACCATACATCAAAAACCGTAAATTTATTTGTGCAATAAAGTTATTAAACAAGAAGTGTAAGTAGGCATCAAAGCAGTAATGGCTCCTGAAAATCCTAGCCCTAAAACACCCGGAACCCACTGAAGATAGCTCTCTATCCCAACAAAAATACAGATTTATCAGACGTTATAAGGAATCAGTTCACACAAAAGGATCTAACGATGAAACTCAAAAGGGAGAGCAAGTTATAGCTTTCTTTCCTGATCCTGATGTTAAAAAAACTTACTTATCTACAGACAAGGAAAATAGTAAAAACTATGAGCCAATAATAGTTTTTTCACCAACTGACGACTCAGGAAAAAAGTTCTACACTACCGACAAGGCATCACTCTCCAGAAAATGCAAACAAGTTCCTAAACATTGTATAATAAAATATATTCCAGAGACTTAAGCACTAAGGAAGACACTGCCGACAATAAAGACAAAAGTTTAACCAATACAATTTAGTAGTAGTGGCAAGTACTGTAGAGTTAGGGGATGAAAGCAAGAATTCAAATATTAACATAGAGAATTTAAACGACACGAGCCAAGAAAATACCCAAAAAGGTAATAATAATTCAGAAAATGATGATGCTGCAGACGACAATCAATGTAATTACAAGGAACAAATTGTTACTGAAGGGCATAATGTCACAAAAAGAGTTACAACTATAGAAAAAGGAAGTAATATGGTTATTGAAAATGTAAGTAATCAAGCATATACTGATGATCAGAAAGATAATGATGATTGCGAAGACTGTGTTATCTTTCCGGGTGCGCAAGAAGTACTTAAACTGGTCCAGGAAATTAGTGAAGAGCTATTTAGTACACATGACAGCCACGCCAACTTAGAAGAAGACCCTTGTGAACCCAGAGAGATCAATTACTCTGTTGAAAGCGAAAAGGAAACTACACCAGAAACAATAGAAAATGATCCAGATTTAGAACAAGAATCATTAAAAACTATATTTGAATCTGTAAAATCTAAGGTTTACTCAATATTTGTCAAGAAAGGTAGTATTTCTGAGAATAATGTCACTTACAAAGTTGAAACAAATATGGTTAGCTCGGTGCACGCGCGCAACATAGACCAAACGGCATCGTTGTACCAGACAATGAGAAAGAAAGTAACCTCAATATTTTCTTTCAAAAATAAAGGCAAAGACTATGATACACCACAAGAATTGCAATTGGATCGCAAAAAATCTTCCAGATCGTTCTTAAACGACTTATTTTTCGATGATGGTTTCACGAGCAACTGAGATATGTTTAGTAATGCATTGAAATAAACTTTTCCACAAATCGCATATTTATAACGTGTACCTAAATAATCTCACTAATACATTATATAGTAGCAGAGCAATGTTGGCGTTGGTTGTGTGGACTATTCCAATGCGGGCCTGCATAAACCTGAAATCACTGTAGTGTCATGTATCATTGATGATAATAATAAAAGACTCGGTTTACGCGTTAAGGTCGATTTATATCAGACGAGCTCATCCTATCCCCACTCTATCAAATTCTTTTAGTGTAAACAGACGTTCTTTCGTAGCTCTGTCTACGTTCGCAAAGATTTTATAGAATATTCTAAGAATGCTCGCTCGCTCGATGAAAACGGCGCTAGAGCGTGCGAACAGTTTCTTAGAGCGTTCTTTCGTGTTCGGTCGTGCTTACTCCCCCGAGCGGTCTCATCAAAGTATTATTGTGTTCTAGCTCTAGCTCTTTGTTCGTTTGATGTAAATCGACCTTCAACATCTTTGTGCAAGAATTCTAGTTCTTGGTTCTCATCTTTCGAACGGTTCTCATCGTTTACGTTAAAAGATCAAGAAAGAATGCTCTTGTTCTAGCTCTAGCTCTTTGTTAGTTTGATGTAAATCGACCTTTAGCAAAGGACATTAATTACCGAGGTCAGTGACAGTGTTTTAAGACAGAAGGGTTAACTCCTCTCAGATATAGTTGATCGCTGGGAAAGGTTACCTACTTCTCAAAGGAATGTGCTTTGATAATATTATGCTAGCTGACCCGGCAAACGACGATCAATCCTTTGTCCCAAATATACAAAAAAGAAATCATAAAAATCGGTGAAATCGATAAACAGGGATGGTGTCACTAGATTTTTAAATACAAAATAGATAAAGAAAAAAACCAAATAATTGCTGAAGGTTTATTAAGATGCGTGACGCAAAAAACTGAATTGAATTTGGTGCAGCTAAAATAAATAGTAGTGAATGCAAATGAGATTCTAATGCTGTCGTTACCGCAGTATGCATCGTTTTAAGGAATAATCCGTCATGTGACCCGATCGTGGATCTGTCATCGAACTATAAAACAGAATCGCCGCCCTGGTTTCTCGTATGCTAAGACTGACTTGCACAACAGCATAACAGCACACGCCAGGAAGCAGGGACGGGTGCTGTCGTCGGATACGACGAGGAGGCCATCATCATTAAAATTAAATACAGGGTGTCCCAAACTCAACGTCAAGCTGGCACCGGGTGAAAAGGGAAGTCATACTGGATATCAGAAAAATAAAAAAATAAAAAATAAAATAAATAAATAAACTCACGCCCGTTATCCCCGAAGGGGTAGGCAGAGGCACCAGTCTCTAGAACTGGACCCACGTTTTGCCGAGTTTATAGGTCCCAAACGTGACAAGTGGAAAGCCTGTCGCCGTTATCCGCGCACAATTTATCAGCGAATGGTGTTGCTGTACAAACAAATGTACGTAACTAAAAGTCATTGGTGCATGCGTGGTTCGAACGCAGACCCTCATGATCGAGAAGCAAGGGTCAACCCCACTACGCCACCACCGCTTTTTTCAGAAAAATATAAAAAAAAACGATTTTTTCATTTTAGGTACAATACATTTTTATTATTATTATTTATTCAAGAAATTTCGCAAACATAATGAAAACTAAAATTAAAATTAAAAATTGGCAAATTGTTAAGTTTTTTTTTAAAGTCTCCTTTTCTTTCAAGCTAGAGCAGCTGTTTTTGAAATTTTGTAAAGAAGCATTATTCAGAGTTAGAAAACAAAAAACAAATTGGAAAAAGTAAAGATTTGTGCCAACAGGATTTTTCAATTTTTTTTTAAATGCCTATAATTTTATTTCATGAAATTTTTTTTATTTTTCTGATGACCAGTACGACTTGCCTTTTCACCCGGTTCCGGCTTAACGTTGAGTTTTGGGACACCCTGTATATGTATTGCAAATTTTGTTCGGTGAAGCTACTTTTAGACGCCAGCCTAACAATCTGTTTATCCACTATTGTCCCCCGGTTTCTGGAACGCTAACGGTCTGTAGCTGTCAGTTGTTTTTTTTCTGTGCGCTCTTGCCAACTGACGGCTGTTAACAATAGATTAACAGACCGTTAGCGTTCCAGAAACCGGGGTTGGTGTGGTTAAGTGTGGTTTTACAGTAACGTTTTCATCAGCGTGGTTGGTAAGGGGTAAGGTTCGAGTGTCTTGGATCGATACATAGTATAACGCTGAAGTATGGCTTACGTACCCGCGCTTTTAAACCATTTTCTGGCAACGACACTACCAGCGGCACTACTAGTAGTGTCGATGCCAGTCAACGACACTACCGCCCCCATTTTTAGATCCAATTGTACAGCCAACATAGAAGTTTTGGATTTAATTTTAACTCACAGTTCTAACTGATGATCAACCTCGTAGCCACGAAAGTTATTTATAACCGATGTTATTGGGTTTTATTTTGTTAGTAAAAAGGTTAAGGGAAGTAAGTATGATTTTTTACTTTTTTGTTTGTTTGTTTGTTTGTTTGTTTGTTTGTTTGTTTGTTTGTTTGTTTTTAATTACTCGTAGTTCTAAATAAATAATGACATCTCTTAAGATTGTTGTTGCTTTTATTTCACGATTTAGGTACCTACATATGTATTAAATAAACAATTAAATTTCTGAATTTTGTAGTCTCGGCTGTACAATTTGATCTAAAATGGGCGCGGTAGTGTCGTTGATTGGCAAGGACACTACTAGTACTACCGCTGGTAGTGTCGTTGCCAGAAAATGGCTTAAACGTCACTATAAAACCAAACTAGCAGTTGTGTTTTTAATTGCTAACTGACAGCTGTTCGCATCCACGGGGCTTCCGCAGACTCAACGACATCGTCCCACTAGCGAATGGCGAGAGACCGTGTGAAATGGCATTTGGGGGAAAACGGTGGGGAAGGCAGCGGTGGGCTGATAATGATGATGATGATAATGACAGCTGCTAATAGAAGATTAAAAGATCATTGATGTACAAGAAGCAGGGGATAGGCTAGCTGAGCAAAGGGCCCCAACAACAACAGAACTTCACGAGCATCCAAAACTACTCCCCAGGAACGTCGTTCCGCATCGGACAGTAAGGACCAACGATCTTGTTGAGGTTCTTTATCTTTTCAAGACACAGAGCCGGGTCTGTGCAGTTGCCGCCGTTCCTGACGATGCAGCAGGGGTAGGGGTCAGTGTCGCAGGGGTGGGGCGGAACGGGTTTCTCGCATGCCCTCACGTCAATCTTTGGGTGGCCCAGGCAGCGCTCTGTCGAGAAACGGAGGGATGAGGTGCAAACTTAAACTTTGGGAGGATCTCGCATAATAATTGAAGACGAGTGGATGCAGGTGATAAGTGCAATTTTTTTTTCATCATCATCATCATCAACCCATTATGTCCCCCACCAAGGGGCACGGGTCTCTTCCCTGAGGAAGATATAGGCCATACTCCAGGCTGGTCTTACTGTCAGAAGTTTTCATGCCGCCCTAAGGCCTCCGACTTGGCTTAACACTGCCGTGTTACATTCTGCCGTGTAACACTCTACGTGCCTTGCGAAGCACGGAACCGCTCGGAAAAATGCACCAGCGTTAGTCATAGATGTTCACCCATCCATGCCCCGAGTGCTATGCTTAAGGGTGTAACAAGGGTAAATGTTGCAAAATTGGCTAGCTTTAACTGAAATGTTAGGCAAAAGTACGCACTAAAAAATTCTGAATAAAATCTTTGGTACTAAAGGATATATCAGTGACTAATTCGTACGGAAAAAAAATTGCATTTAACCTGTCTAGATGGCAAATAATTTTTTTTTTCCAAAAGCATTATTTTCCACAAAATCTAATTTCGCTGGTAAACGATAGTAGCTTTTCATTAAAATCTTTCATGGGTAATTCTTTCAAACACGTTTTTCAAGCGGCATCACCTTAAAAGAATAGAAATCGAAAAGTCAGCTAGCCATTTTTTTTTCAGGCAAACCTTTAATCATCTCTTATCTAGGTCATTGATTTTTATTCAATTATCTTTATATTTAATATCATAAAAAAAATACAAAACCCCCGTTCTTTGATTTTCGTGGAGTGTCCTTTCCCCCGATCGAATCACTTACTTAATTATATATTTTAAACTAAATGGAATACGCTTACCAAAAAATAGACACTAAGTTTTAATAAGTTGCCAATGCTATAAAAAATTACACCGTTGTTCTAAAAGATTTACATTGTCTAAAAAAAATTAAAATGTAACTGTCCCGGGGCAGTTACTGATTTGCGTGGATCATTATAAAACCACTTGCACATCCCTAACTTCGCGGCCCAATGCTGCGTCATCCTAATTCATGTTACAACTAGCCACTCTCCGTTGGCCAGACAGAGTGCTTGTGTGATAACACGTCGAGTTTCCGAAAAATTTGGGTAAGAACCCCGTTACGTGGGTATGGTTTTTCAAAACTTTGATTTGCGTGGTATAATTTTCTCCGTCGTCTGTGAATTTATTTTTTGAGTAAAATATTGTAGCGAACAAATATATGGTAACGCAACTTATATTCAAAACACAGTTTATTTACTTCAAAGGTTTTTGTATATTTTTAGAATGAGTGCTTTATTTTGATTTTCGTGGTCGTGATTTGCGTGGTTTACATAGTAGTTTTGACCCACGCAAATCAATTATGGGTCATGCAACTGAAATGACTTCAAGTTTTGCAATAGTAATGTAGGACAAAAAAATTATTACTTTAGTTAAATGTAAATTCTTAAAATTATAGCTTTATATATTAATTTTTACTAAAATTTTAATGCATTATTTTTTAAAGTAAAAAATGGCATAATAATAACTATAAAATATAAAATAACTATAAAATATTGTAATAAAATAATAATAATATTATAATAACTTATCTCCACCAATCCGGACTTGGCCCCCGTGGTGGAGTATGGCCTATACCTTCCTCAGGGAAGAGACCCGTGCCCCTTGGTGGGGACATAATGGGTTGAAGATGAACTTATCTGATAAAGTTAAATAAATAAAAAACATTTACGTAGGGTGTTTTGTGATTTGCGTGGCCCTCATTTTTTTAACCTCGATTATCTCTTTAAGTTTATTGCTCTCTGAGGTGCCCCTTTTATAACAAGTACTACTTTTACGTATAATTTAAGATACGGATGTCGATATAGCAAAAATATTAAATTTGAAAATTGCCACGAAAATCACCAAAGAATGACTTGCCCGAAAAATCACCCTCATGCAAATATCGGCCACATCAATATCTGCAATCCTAACTGCTCATATATTTTTTAATGTTAATATTAAGCGTGATTAGTACAAAATTATACGATTTCTTAATTAGCGCAGGGAACAATCGCCATCGAATAGCCGCCACGTCTCTTATCTGTGTAATCTTTGGATTATGGATTAGCCTTTAAAGTATTCGCCGAAGAAGTACAACAAACATTCAAGAGATTGCGCTAGTTTATTATTCTATAACTCAGAGGTCAAATACTCAAAGTCATTCGCCCTTGTTACAGCCTTAATGCGAGTTTGTTCATTCACTTTCGATAGCGAGAGCGTTTGCAATTTGTATAAGAGTGACAAAGCGCGCCACCTAGTTGTCTCTTTGTCTTTCCTATTGCAAACGCTCTCGCTATCGAAAGTGAATGAAAAAACTCGTACTAAGCACTCAAAGGAATCGCTCGTAGCCTGGGCTGCCTGAGTGATCTTAAACGATCACTAAGGTTAAGCAACATACGGCGCGTTCAGTCCATGAATGGGTCACCGTCAATGACTAACGCTAGTGGCATTTTTCCGAGCGGTTCCGTGCTTCGCAAGGCACGTTAAGCAGTTGGTGCCGGCTGCCGTCGATAGATGGCAGTCGTGAAGCCAAGTCAGAGACCTTAGGGCGGCTTGAAAACTTCTGACAGTAAGACCAGCCACTAGTCTTACAAGCCTCCACCAATCCGGACTTGTCCCCCGTGGTGAAGTATGGCCTATACCTTCCTCAGGGAAGAGACCCGTGCCTCTCGGTGGGGACATGATGGGTTGATGATGAAGCACTCAAAGTGCGTATATAAAAAACTCAGTATACGCACTCTGAATGTTGCTTAACCTTCGTGAGCGTTTAAGATAGGCAGCCAGAGCTACGAGCAATTCGCTTAGCGATCAAGGCGCTTGGCTACCAAGAAAGAGGTCGTGCTTTCGATTCCTGCTGGGGGTCGCCGTACAGAACCAAAAAATCCTTACTTTGTTCACCGCAATAGGGTGGGTTCTTAATCTTCTCCAAGCATATGAAATTCGGACATCGCCCGGGCGGTTTCACCTTGGAGTCACAAGGCAGAGGGGTGTCACAGGGGTGCGGGGGGATCACCTTGGCACATGATATTACGTCTATCCACGGCATGGCCTGGAATACACATTGTTTTTTTATGTTAGCTTCGTCAACAGCGTTTTGATCGTCCAACTTTTTCAAACTCTCGGAACACACAGATATACCCAATAATTACTTATTATAACCTCCTAAGTCCTAACCCTGAAAATAACAATGTTTTTCTATTGATAATTTCAAGGTCAGAATTTTCGCTAACTAAAATTAAGTGATGTCTCGTCAAATTTCTAGGAAAAGAGCGTGCCAGAACGTTACTTAAGTGTTTACTTAGTGTAAGTTCTCCATTCAGAAATCGGCCCTAAGTCAGTGACCTAACTCCCACGTTGGAAGAGATTCCTCTTCTCTCCCACGTTGGAAGAGAGTGCGCTATGTGATGCGGTTGAAAGATGTTGATTCTGTGGAATCTCTAAGTAACGTTCTGCCACGCTCTTTTCTGAGAAATTTGACGAGACAGCACTACAATTAAGTACTTAGTTACTTAGCGAAATTCTCTTTTAAGAAACTGGCTCAGAGACGAGCAACGACCTTCGTCTGAAGAAGAAGAAGAGGAAAAAAATATTATAAAAACAGTACACACGCCACAATAACAATACAATTCAAAAAATAAAACCAAAAACTAGTACAAAACAAAAAATCAGAAGAAAACAGAAGGAAAACAAAGGTCACGGCGTGTCACCGCTGTCATAAATGGCTGCAGACTTAGCATTATGCTGATGGAAAAGCCTTCAGCGCTGATTTTCAGTCAGTGCCAAAAGATACCCCGCGAGCGTTAAGTAAGTACTTAGCAAAATTCTCAATTTAGAATCTGGCCCTTAGGCTGACTTTCATTCATATTAAGGGAAGCGACGTTTGAGAACAAGATATGTAGAGTAATACATAAATGAAACATTCCTATCAAACTCTGTAGTTTCTGCTGTCTACAAGACCTAAATTAAATTTCATCTTGCGCATAGTCATCTTCCCCGCCGTCATTATTGATTATTTTATGGACTTTGGTCGGATCGTAGGCACCTAATCGTTATATTAGCTTATTTGTTAATAAATATTAGTTTACCTTAAAATATCGTCCCAGGTACTACAGCGTCTGATCATCACTCAACTTCTCTTGTTTAGGTAGAAGTTGCCACTAGACGCTGTATAAAGCAGATGTGAAGGGCGTATGGTATTACTCTCGCTTCATTTGCTTTGGGTTAGGATGCTGACAAATTTTACTGAAGACGGCTTGATTGTGATTCTATTTGAAAAGGAAATTATATTCTTTCATTAACATTATATAGGTAGTTTTATAAGTGTTGTTTTGGTTGATTAGTGGTTCTTTCTTAACACGTTGCTGTGAAGTATATTTTCGCTTTGGTTTGAGGTTTTCTGGATGCACAAGATTGATTCGTCGTTGGTTTCCATTGCGCCTGGAGGGGCGGCATCCTTAGGAGGTTGCAGCTTCTCTTTATTGTTGCTGGAATCAGTTTTATTTTTAGACTTTTTGTTATTCATTTTGGTTAGTTGCTGTTTGGGGTAATGATAAACATTTTCGTAGCCACGTGAAAGTTGATTTATCTTCAAATATTCCGAAAAGTTGGAAATATTGGGATGAGACCTGTGGATGGGATAAAAATTGTCTGATTATAGCATTTGGAATAAAACGATTGACATGACGACATGACGGATTTCCATAGAGCAAATACCTACTGCAGAAATGTCTGGGAAATAAACTGAAATCTAGAAGAAAAGTGCTGAAAAAACCAATCAAACTAACCTACCTACATAATAAAAAGAAGGTTTTCAGAAAAAAAGAATAAGCCAAAACTTTCATAATTGCTCAGAAAAAGGACTCTTCTGAGCATAATAGGGAATGGATGAAAATATCAGAAGTGCTTGATATTTTTTTTGGTGATAGGAATAACCTTCCTTAACGCGAGAAAAAAGTTTAAATTTTTTTGGCTTCGTAGTTAATTTTTAAATAATCTTAATATTTTTCCATTCGTAGTTCTGGGCTCAGAACGGCTTAACAGACATATTCCTTAGTCCGCTACGTATGAAAAAAAATCCACCTTAAAAAGCTGTCAGTGTCACCACAGATTTTTTTTTAATACGTAGCGGACCTCAGAAGAAGGAGTACCATAGAAGGAGGAATAAAATAAGAAGTAACAGTTGTATAGCTGTCCATGTTACTCTTACGATAGATCTCTGCGCCAGAAAGAGACAGCTGTAGTGTACTCATGCACTAAAAATGTTACAATCGTACACGGTTGCCACAGATTACTGAACAAAGCCAAAATCGATAGGGCTGGGACAAACACCATAAAGATGTCGATATTATTTATTCCGATCTACATAATCTGTGTATTTTTTAAATTAATGGTGGTAATTAAGTATTAGTATTAAATGATAAAAAAATCATACCTCTTTTTCACGATTTGCAAAAAGTATCTTTTCAATCCCATCACCATGTTTAATAGTGATTTTTCGGACCCATGGCTTTGTACCAAAAACCTACGACTAAATTCCATTATTCCAATTCCAATTAATTCAAATTACAGTCATGGGCCCTTAAAATCACTATTATCACCATTATCTATCTATCTAATTATCAATGTATTTATCTCTAAAAAAATATCATTTTTCCCTTGGTGGTGCTAGTGAACCAGCTGGAACCCCTTACGGTTATGTTATTATGTGCTAAGTGTGATACATACCATATAAGTTACAATAAATATTCATAAGTAACAGTAAGTAATTCTACATCAGGTTTTCAATAATATAAATGGGACTAATAGGGCTATAGCGAATCGAAAAAAGATTTTACCAAGTTATGTGGTAACATGGCAAAAAGTATATGTACGGCGAATATAGAACCTTTTTTTTAAATATGTTTGCTAATCATCAATAATCACCATATACAGCGCCACTAACTTATCTGTTCAGGTGGGTAAAATGTTAACTAAGTAATTAATTGTAAATCCTGTTCCCCATTTTTTGTTTTATTTATTCATTTACTAAGATTTATAGATATATGTTCATTAAAATTGAAAGATGGGTTAAAATATTCTCATTTTTCTAGGTAAATTTCTCAAATGTTACTACTAAATTCTCCACTAGCGCCGCTATCAACTGAACAGATGAGATGGTGGCACTGTAAGAAAGTATAATGAATAAAACAAGACCAAAATAGGAAAAACTATTTAATAACATAACATAACATTTACACACAGGCACATACATTGCTTCTGGCCCCACACTAGGATACCCTGTGTCATGTTAATAGATTACGTATTTGTTTCCGATAAATACCTACCACCTAGCATAGTTACTCAAGGCACCCGTTGTAATAACATCATCAGTCCAGGTTCGATGGAATAAAATAAAAATAAAAACCAAACGATTTATTGGTACAAGATTATTTGGCATCAAATAAAGTACGTAGTTTCAAGCTTTTCACATAAAAAGTGGCAGGTTGCAGCTCAATAGAGAAGAAACCAACACGTATTACTATAATGTATATGTTTTTTATCCCTGACTTCTGTTTTACAATTACCTAGTAACGTTTTTTTTCACAAAAATGTGTCAGCCATAATGTAAAAGAAAATATTTTATGAAATTAAAATTAAATCAGCTTGGTTGCAGCTCACGAACGTTGTCCATTTCCGCGGAGGTCGCAACCTGAAAATTGTTTTTATTTAAGTACTTCACGTTGATAACTTGCACATAAAAAATTATAAAATCACTTGCACCAGAATCAGACTATGATAGTATTAAACTAGTTATGACCTTTAACTGCTAAACGTTGTCCAGGATAGAAAAAAACATCCAGTCAGGCAATAATCAGGGAAAAATTCTACAAGTGATATACGGCGCCTTGCAGGTTGGAACTGACAACCTGTTTTATTATCCAAGTGGAGTAACCACTAGACCAACGAGACAGTCGGGTCTCATGTGAAATTCCTGATGTACATACATACAGCAAAACGTGCACCTCAGTCGACATAATTGTGCAGTATGTAGACTTTATTTTGTTTTAAGTATCATTATAATGTATAATCATAACCTTACCAATGATCTGCGGGCTAAGGAAAAGCGTAAAGTAGGTACGGCACTTGTTTCCAACCTACGCCACTTGCTATTGTTTATGAAACAGTCGCTTGCTGCAAATGCGGTGTAAATTTCCAAGACTACTTTGTACGTGATACTGCGTCATCGACATTTATTATTTTGTGCTGTCTTCGGGTAACCTGCAATAGATAATTAACAATTAAAACAACTATACGAACGCAAGAAATAACTAAATATGCTCTACGAACTATCGATACTTTTTTTCACTGAGAAAGTGGGAAAGTCCCATCCCTATTCCCCTACAACAAACAACAAACTTGTATTATGATTTATATCGAAAATATCACAATAATCATGATGAAAACACCATTCTCTAATAGCTAATTTGCAATTCTAGTAGCCCATAGTTGAAATCTTAGAGAAAATACCCTTTTAGGTACACAAAATTGAGACTTACCGGTGGAAGCTGATGAATGTTGTTTCATTATCTTCTCGGGAAGAATGAGATATACATTCTAACACAACACACGCCATGCCGATGGTTACTTATACTATATACCATGAGAATCGACTATAATTCACTTCAAATGGTGCTTTAGTAAATATAAAATACACTAGCTTCTTGAAAACGGCGCACTCCCAAACCTCTTGTCAAACACACTGCCAAACACAGAACACCCTCTGCCAAAACAATGTCATTGGGCGGCAAATTGCATGCCGTTATTTTCTGAGCCGTTCTAATTTGTTCGCGTAATGGTAACCAAAGGTAACCAACTGACGTTTAAGGGTTGTACGCTCGAAAAAAGCAACAAAGACACGACTATATTTTTCTCTTTCTAACACGTAGCTTGCGGCTATTTAAATTGACGAAACAGACTATGTGGCACGTTTTCATTTTTTAACGCTCCTTCTATGGTACTCCTTCTTCTGAGTAGCGGACCAAGGAATATGTCTGTTAAGCCGTTCAGAGCCCAGAACTACGAATGGAAAAATATTAAGATTATTTAAAAATTAACTACGAAGCCAAAAAAATTTAAACTTTTTTCTCGCGTTAAGGAAGGTTATTCCTATCACCGAAAAAAATATCAAGCACTTCTGATCTTTTCATCCATTCCCTATCGTGATTCTCAGAAGAATCTTCAGGGTGCGTATACTGAGTTTTTTCATTCACTCTCGATAGTGAGAGAGTTTGCGATTTGCATAGGAGTGACAGAGAGACAACTAGATGGCGCGCTTTGTCACTCTTATGCAAAACGCAAACGCTCTCGCTATCGAAAGTGAATTACAAAACTCAGTATACGCACTCTGAGTTGTGATTGTTAACACAGATAAAAAAAGTCAATACCAAAAATTTAGTACCTATCAAAAATGAAAACATAATTAACCAATACGTACCTACATAGTTAAATAAAATTTACCAGTAATTCAGAAAACTGAACTGAACATAGCAATGCCTGATAAAGGGAATAAAAAATACAAATGCAGAACGCATACCGCCCAACTAGAGAAGCCCATAACATGTGGGCCTTGTATGGCGGATCTGTCAACAGAAAAGGTCAAAGCAAACGCGCAAGACAAAGATAAAAATCAAGTCACCTTCTGCATGAACAACAAGACCTGCAAATGCAAACCAAACACCTGCTGCACGAAGAAAGATTAATCATACAAATTTTGCTAGCGGGTGCTTCCCAAGTAATAAACCGATCCTAAATCCCAAAAACTTGGTTTCTATATTATGAAACTATAATTTACGTGTCATCATCTAACGAGGGAGTCGTCGAGAGAGCCGCCACCGTAATCAGATCGTCAGACCATCTGGTGGGGGTCTGCCCACGCTGTGTCATCCGTATAACAAACATACAATTTAAGAAGTGGAAGACAGACATTACTGTCTTCCACTTCCTAAATGGTTGTTATATGAGTAATGCTGTGTCTTAGGTCCTTAGACATTTAAATAAAATAATTTTGAAACTTAGTTATAAATTTATGTAACAATACATAATAATGGTCATATAATATATAACACCATCACTATCTACCTAAATATTTTTCCCAAACAGCTAATCCAATCAAATGTCCTGCCCCAAACTACCTATTTGCAAACCTGAAAATAAGTGTGGTACCAGCGTAGAAAAAATCAACAGTCCGTCATCTTCAGGACCATGCAAGGTCGTGGAAAGATGCGTCGGGGTGAAACAAGACAAGATTAAATATCTGGAAAAGAAGCCAACAGACAAATGTAAGAAACTTGTTTGTATCACTTGAGAGTGCTTGATTTCGAAGTTCTGATTTTAGTCTGGGCCCCAGATTTCTCAGATGCGGGTGGTTAAAAAATCTCCATAGCTAACTATCTAAATATGGGGATAATGATTGAAAATTTTTGGTCCGAATTAACTTAACGTTTATTTTTATCGGACGAAAACGAAACTTACGAAAGTTTTAAGTTCAGAAAAAGAATGATTGAGGTGGGCTCTAATCTTACTATAGGGAAACCTTTAAAATCATGGATATTTGAAAGCCGTAGTAAGTAAAATAACTCTGAACTGCATGTGACAACTGATATTTCTTAATTCCAGTTTTAAACTTTATGATTACCTACTACAAATTTATCGTAGAAACCATCTTGAAGATTCTCAAATTTAAATGCATACAATTTACGCAATTATCATAAAGAGTCAATGAGAATAAAGTCAGAAAATTTATTTGTTATAAATTTTATTTTGGGGTGATTCTTCGGGCAAGTCATTCTTTGGTGATTTTCGGGGCAATTTCCAAATTTAATATTTTTGCAAATCGACATCCGTATCTTAAATTATACGTAAAAGTAGTAATTTTTATAAAAGGGGCACCTCAGAGAGCAATAAATTTAATGAGATAATCGAGGTTGAAAAAATGAGGGCCACGCAAATCACAAAACACCCTACGTAAATGATTTTTTTTATTTAACTTTATCAGATAAGTTATTATAATAATATAATCATTTTATTACAATATTTTATAGTTATTATTATGCCATTTTTTACTTAAAAAAATAATTAATTAAAATTTTAGTAAAAATTAATATATTAAGCTATAATTTTAAGAATTTACATTTAACTAAAGTAATAATTTTTTTGTCCTACATTACTATTGCAAAACTTGAAGTTATTTCAGTTGCATGACCCATAATTGATTTGCGTGGGTCAAAACTACCATGTAAACCACGCAAATCACGACCACGTAAATCAAAATAAAGCATTCATTCTAAAAATATACAAAAACCTTTGAAGTAAATAAACTGTGTTTTAAATATAAGTTGCGTTACCTTATGTTTGTTCGCTACAATATTTTACTCAAAATATAAATTCACAGACGACGGAGAAAATTATACCACGCAAATCAAAGTTTTGAAAAACCATACCCACGTAACGGGGTTCTTACCCAAATTTTTCGGAAACTCGACGTGTTATCACACAAGCACTCTGTCTGGCCAACGGAGAGTGGCTAGTTGTAACATGAATTAGGATGACGCAGCATTGGGCCGCGAAGTTAGGGATGTGCAAGTGGTTTTATAATGATCCACGCAAATCAGTAACTGCCCCGGGACAGTTACATTTTAATTTTTTTTAGACAATGTAATTCTTTTAGAACAACGGTGTAATTTTTTATAGCATTGGCAACTTATTAAAACTTAGTTTCAATTTTTTGGTAAGCGTATTCCATTTAGTTTAAAATATATAATTAAGTAAGTGATTCGATCGGGGGAAAGGACACTCCACGAAAATCAAAGAACGGGGGTTTTGTAGTTTTTTTATGATTTTAAATATAAAGATAATTGAATAATAATCAATGACCTAGATAAGAGATGATTAAAGGTTTGCCTGAAAAAAAAAGTGGGTTGCTGACTTTTCGATTTCTATTCTTTTAAGGTGATGCCGCTTGAAAAACGTGTTTAAAAGGATTACCCTTTGATTAGGCAATAAATACTTTTTTATCGTTATCTTTATTTGTCCCTAAACCTATTTGTTTGTATTCATTTGTACAGCCCCTGTTATGATCTATTCTCACCAGGTCCGGAGAAGGACCGTCCGCCATTTTTGAAGGTGCTGGCTCCCTGCCCTGGTGACCCCAACGACCCCAAGTGCAAGAACAGCCTTTGTATGGACAAGCTCAAGAACCCTGCACTCCCGCATGAAAGTAAGTAAAAGATAGTACATGAAAACTTATGGATAGTCTCCTCCATTTTAGTGTAGCTGTCCATTGGATAAGGTACTTCACCTTACTCTCCGCTGAAAGTTTCCACCGTGTAAAGTATAGGCTTAGTTGCCATGGGAGCCCACCAAAAGTTAAAGAGATAAATCATAAATGCTAAATTTTTTTGTTTCGTAGAGGTCCACGAAAGAGAGGTTTAGAAGTCAGTATCTCTTGTTCCATCACTTCAATAGGTTTTTAATTACACCACTAGATGGCGCTGACACATTATTACACCGCAGAACGATTGTTTTTTTCAGGCAAATGCGCTGGGCCTCCATCGATTGGCGTGAAAAAAAGAAAAGAAGTGCATTGTGTCGAGGATCCACCAGGAACTTTCGGATGTCTTGTGAAGTAAAATTATAAAATAAATAAACTCACGCCCGTTATCTCCGAGGGGGTAGGAAGAGGCACCAATCACTAGACTGGGTCTACGTTTTGCCGAGTAAAATTAGTTTTATAATTATCTGTATTTCACGATGTGTAGATTCATGATAGCAAACCGTAGCGAATATTTCGAATATAGTAATAAAAATGAACGTGGTTACACAGTGCATCGAATTTCACGCGTTGACCTTTTTTTTATTTCTGTCAACTTTTATGCCTTAGTTCTTAGTCGATACTATATATTCTACTGGGTTTTGTCATGTGACCAATAAAGTCGCATGTTATTTGCTACCAGCAACGTGAAGGCTATATAGTCCAATAAATGTTTGCTTACACAGGAGTCCAATGATTGGACCACTACCACTGGACCCTGGAGACCCTCCAGTGCCTCCGGACTGCCCTCCGCCGCGTCCCCCGAAGTGTAGTCCACGCCTGGTACCCTCAACAAGTGAGTATCATGGCCTTCTCCATAGACTTAAAGAAAGAAAGAAAGAAAGAATTTTCTTTATTGTACTCATAAATAACATTTACAAATTTTAATTGCAGTTGACTCAACTTAGCATGGCTTAGCAAAACCTATTAAAGTTGAGCTGCGCGTTAGGTAATGTACAAGGTTTTCTCAGAGCGAACCAGCAACTTTACTGTTGAGATAATCTTCTTCTTCTTTATAAGTATATAAAATGGATTGCTGTTCGTTAATCTCATTAAAACTCTGGAACGGCTGAACAGATTTGGCTGATTTTTGTTTTTTATGTTTGTGGAATTCCAGGGAAGGTTTAAATGGTGAGAAAAAATACGAACAATTTTGCTGAACGAAGTTTGCCGGGACAGCTAGTATTAATAATAATAACTTTCACGCAACACAATCACTTCATCTGGTTCCAAATGAGGATACCTTGTGCTATGGTAACCAGGCAAGGACATTACAAACATCGAAAAACACCCAGACTAGGGCCGTTATCTAATATTATCTAAAATAAGTTTTCTCGTGTTTAAGATGTATTCTTGGACACACTTTGCACTGGTTCGGTTTGATTTTTATCTTACTTTCCCCGAGAATTATGAAGAAAGTTATTTCTTGCATAGGACATTTGATAGAAATATCTCTCTAAAAATGTCCTAGTCTTCATTCTGCGCCTCTTATTTTACTATATCTTAAGATTGATTGTACAGATGTTGAGACCAAACCCCCGGGCATTTGCCGACCTAAGTCTGAAGCTAATCCACGTAAGTTAAACTATCCAGGCGAGCAAGGTACATCCTCAGAGGCCTTATTATGCGTACTAAATCCTGTCAAATTCCTAACGTTCACGAAAGAAAGTTCTATGTAGATGATTAGAATCATTCAGGATTTGGTGGTTGTATTAAAGGACTTTGTTTCATCAAGTTATAGGTAGTAATCAAATTAATATTATCAATCACTCAACTGACACTCGTGATGATTGATCTCATACTCTTTCCTGTGAGAAGGCTCTGCTAGGGCAGGACTCCTACTGTTGGAGTAGGACATAGAAAAGCTGCATAATAACTAAGTTTTATTCCAATCTGTCTCGTGTTTAAATAATTATACCATATTTCTGTGGCGGTCTTCTGCTATAGGTTTTCTTATTTGGTGCTGTTTTACAGAAAGATATCCAAAAATTCTTGATGATGACCCTGACGACGCTAATAATAGATCGTTGTAGCTTAAGATGACTGAAAAATCTGAAGGAAATGAAGACCTGGATGCAACTAAATATGCTGAGCTGGATGAAACTAGGTAGATAGTTAAAAGTTTATTATCAATACCAAAAACATACAACCACAACGGAGACAAAACAAAAAAAACCTACATGGCTATCTATCTATTTATTTATCTATCTATCTAGATAGAAGATAGACTTTATTGGCTTATGTTACGACTAAAATCATGTGTGTTGACAAATGGCTTAACTTAGTGCCTGTAAATACTTAATGAAATAGTTTAAATAAATTGAAACTTCCATGTCTTTACAGTTTCAAATTCCAACTACTATATCCTAGAGATTTTATAGAAACTTCATGATGCCAAACTTGTCAGCCTTGACCTGGAAAGATAAGACCAATGATGATACGGTAGTCAATGATATAAATGACTGCTGCTTTCCACATCATGAGGATCTGAGTTGCTCCATCAGCGTATGCTTGAGCAAAATCAAGAACCCTGCTTTGTTACATGAACGTAAGAAATGAATCCCCGATTCTCGTTCACGAAGTCTGCAAATTTACTGATAACTGCGGTTAGTTGACCATAGAGAATAAAAAAAGACTGACTGCTGCTTACAGTAGATTAGCAGAAACCAAAAGTTAATACCAATAAAACTTTATTTTGATAGTGTTTCTGAGGAATCGTAGTACTTTGTACTATTTACTGTAAAACTATTGTAAAAGTATTGTAAAATTACCCGTTTCCAGCGATGGAACGTTTGATGGAGAATGATGAATGTGACAAAAAACATTCTGCGCATGACTGTACTTCGTCATAAGTTCGGGTAAAATTCGAATGTGTGTCCAGTTGACGAAAACATTAAAATGATTTAAATACGTTTCACCACCAATGATACTAATTTGAGTTTAACCAACTCGACACAGGTGTGTCCAGTCATGTGTGTTCAGTTGGTGAATAACCCCATAATATAAACATCCAAGACCTGGAGATTTTTTCTCCCAGCCGGATTTCGAAGGACCTCTCCCATAGTAGGCAATACGCTGCCTTTGCTAGATCTTAGTGTTCGAACTTTTGTACTCCATCGACTACTGGTTGTAAGGCGGCGGTAACCAGCCCAGTAATATTTTAATAATAAAATAAAAATAAATAAACTCACGCCCGTTATCCCCGAAGGGGTAGGCAGAGGCACCAGTCTCTAGAACTGGACCCACGTTTTGCCGAGTTTATTAGGTCCCAAACGTGACAAGTGGCAAGCCTGTCGCCGTTATCCGGGCACAATTTATCAGCGAATGGTGTTGCTGTACAAACAAATGTACGTAACTAAAAGTCATTGGTACATGCATGGTTCGAACCCAGACCCTCATGATCGAGAAGCAAGGGTCAACCCCACTACGCCACCACCGCTCGTGTTTTAACTGATATTTTGACTGACTTCATTATACGTTATTTCAATCATTATAGTTAAGTTTTTGAAAAATTGTCTCATTGATGACAAATCAATCTATAAAAGATAATCCGAGCATAAACACAAAGTACTTTCATTAGGGCATTCTATGCAAGGGACATTTCCCCAATAGTAACATTTGGTGAGATTTTTCGAACATTAACGATTGTTCTCTTCGTATTCTTAAATTTAAATTAAATATTAATTTAGTTTTCTCTCAAGGTAATTAGTGGAAAAATCAGCTACGGAGATCGGAGTGTGTCGCTGCCAAAAGATTGCTGCTGTAACACCAAGAATATCAGTGACTAAAATACGGTGTCCTCTTACAAAACTACTTTGAAATATATTCTAACCGTTTTAAGAATTAAATGTTTACTTTTTTACAGTTATGTTCAATTTCAATATACGTATAGCTATTTTTTCCTGAACTGTCTGTTTGTCCACAGTCGATTATGTCGAAATGGAAAACCATTGCTGAAGTAGCTAGACTTGCGCAAAGTGTGTCCTTAGAGGGAGTTGTTATATCTCATATCTTTGATCATCGGGACACATTATATCCCAATCATATCTTACTCACCGTTGTATCCTAGCTCATACGACGTACAACAGAGTGTGAGTGGAGATAAGAGCCGTGCGACACAAGTGATGAGTCTAGTCTACCTATTTCCTACTATATCCAGCTCACAATTTCTTTCATAATCACAACAGATTGTACCTACTATATTTTCAAATTTTCTTCATACTTTACAGACTTAGGACTGACAACCTGAACAGAGTTAATATAAATGTATCACTTTAGTAGCAAATATACGAACAAATTAGACTGTGAAACATGTTGAGGTGGGCAAATTTAAAAGTTGAAAATATACAATGATTAAAAATATTTAAAATCACGTCACATCAGATCGCTTGATGACCTTCAATCGCAAACTAACTCAAAACAAGTATTTACGTAAACAATGCATTCGCATTTGTGCCTAATTTTAATTGCTTTTTTAACTTTACCGTCTGTGACCTACATAAAGACTAGTTTTGACTTTCCCGTGCTATGCACCAAAGTAAGATATCGAAAAGATCACCAAAACGATATATTTAGTATGAATCTGGTGACCTCCGTTTGACAAATCGGTAATTAAAGCGTGACAAACATATATGATTATCTTCTTAACCGTTCATCTCATTAATACGAGTATTGCGCCCGAATGCACGATGTTAGCCGAACAAGCCAGGCGTACCAATAGCGATCAAAAAGGTCACCAAGTCAATACATTCTTAAGAATCTGGTGATCTTTCTCTCGTCGCTCGTTTGTTACTACGACGAAAAATGCGGCCGAATGTATCCGATGACAGCCGATCTCGATCTCGCTCTCGCGCACTGTGTATGAGCTGGATAAAGTAGCAGGAGCTTAGTAGGAGAGGGAGCCAGATATAATTGAAATCTCCGAGATATAACAGGGACACACTTGACGACTGGGGAGATATGTGTCCTATCATATCTGGCTCCTGAGTTACCCAAGGCTAGAAGTAGCAATATGGCTCCTTGTCCCATTGATAGTTTTTCGAAACGAGCTTACGAAAATTACGCGTCTTGTTGTTGGGCTAAGGCCAAGGAAGTTTAGCTGAAACGTTTTTGCCAAAAGCCTATGAAATAGATAAATAAGTATTCTAGTCTTATGTGCGAAGTCATCCATATCCTTGGTCAGATCTACAGTGCCACCATCTTATCTGTTCAGTTGACAGCGGCGCTAGTAGAGAATAGGCTAGTTTCCTAAAAAAATGTAATTAGTCTGTCTTTTAGATTATAAAAAAATATTGGATACGTATTTTTTCTTTTTTCAATTAAACAAAAAATAACAAAGATATAGCCCATTGAAGTTACGTGTGACGTCACTCAGTGCTGCATTTTGTAGCACTGAGTGACGTCACACGTAACTTCAATGGGCTATATCTTTGTTATTTTTTGTTTAATCGAAAAAAGAAAAAATACGTATCCAATATTTTTTTATAATCTAAAATACGGACTACATAGAATTAAATTATTTTGACCCTGGAAACTACCCTATTTAGTAGTAACAATAAGGAAATTTACCTAAAAAAATCAGAATATTTTAAGCCATCTTTCAATTTCAATGAAAATATATCTACAAATCTTAGTAAGTGAATAAATAAAACAAAAAATGGGGAACATGATTTACAATTAACTAGTTAGTTACAATTTTGCCCACCTGAACAGATAACATGGTGGTGCTGTACACAATTGTCCACCACCGTGGACAGACATTGCTCTCTGTGGTAGGAGTGGTTTTCTCAGAAGAAGGAGTACCATAGAAGGAGCGTTAAAAAATGAAAACGTGCCACATAGTCTGTTTCGTCAATCTAAATAGCCGCAAGCTACGTGTTAGAAAGAGAAAAATATAGTCGTGTCTTTGTTGCTTTTTTCGAGCGTACAACCCTTAAACGTCAGTTGGTTACCTTTGGTTACCATTACGCGACCAAATTAGAACGGCTCAGAAAATGACGGCATGCAATGTGCCGCCCAATGACATTGATTTGGCAGAGGGTGTTCTGTGTTTGGCAGTGTGTTTGACAAGAGGTTTGGGAGTGCGCCGTTTTCAAGAAGCTAGTGTATTTTATATTTACTAAAGCACCATTTGAAGTGAATTATAGTCGATTCTCATGGTATATAGTATAAGTAACCATCGGCATGGCGTGTGTTGTGTTAGAATGTATATCTCATTCTTCCCGAGAAGATAATGAAACAACATTCATCAGCTTCCACCGGTAAGTCTCAATTTTGTGTACCTAAAAGGGTATTTTCTCTAAGATTTCAACTATGGGCTACTAGAATTGCAAATTAGCTATTAGAGAATGGTGTTTTCATCATGATTATTGTGATATTTTCGATATAAATCATAATACAAGTTTGTTGTTTGTTGTAGGGGAATAGGGATGGGACTTTCCCACTTTCTCAGTGAAAAAAAGTATCGATAGTTCGTAGAGCATATTTAGTTATTTCTTGCGTTCGTATAGTTGTTTTAATTGTTAATTATCTATTGCAGGTTACCCGAAGACAGCACAAAATAATAAATGTCGATGACGCAGTATCACGTACAAAGTAGTCTTGGAAATTTACACCGCATTTGCAGCAAGCGACTGTTTCATAAACAATAGCAAGTGGCGTAGGTTGGAAACAAGTGCCGTACCTACTTTACGCTTTTCCTTAGCCCGCAGATCATTGGTAAGGTTATGATTATACATTATAATGATACTTAAAACAAAATAAAGTCTACATACTGCACAATTATGTCGACTGAGGTGCACGTTTTGCTGTATGTATGTACATCAGGAATTTCACATGAGACCCGACTGTCTCGTTGGTCTAGTGGTTACTCCACTTGGATAATAAAACAGGTTGTCAGTTCCAACCTGCAAGGCGCCGTATATCACTTGTAGAATTTTTCCCTGACTGATTTTTCTATCCTGGACAACGTTTAGCAGTTAAAGGTCATAACTAGTTTAATACTATCATAGTCTGATTCTGGTGCAAGTGATTTTTATTATTTTTTATGTGGAAGTTATCAACGTGAAGTACTTAAATAAAAACAATTTTCAGGTTGCGCCCTCCGCGGAAATGGACAACGTTCGTGAGCTGCAACCAAGCTGATTTCATTTGAATTTCATAAAATATTATATTATCTTTTACATTATGGCTGACACATTTTTGTGAAAAAAAAAACGTTAATAGGTACTTGTAAAACAGAAGTCAGGGACAAAAAACATATACATTATAGTAATACGTGTTGGTTTCTTCTCTATTGAGCTGCAGCCTGCCACTTTTTATGTGAAAAGCTTGAAACTACGTACTTTATTTGAAGCCAAACAATCTTGTACCAATAAATCGTTTGGTTTTTAATTTTTATTTTATTCCATCGAACCTGGACTGATCATGTTATTACAACGGGTGCCTTGAGTAACTATGCTAGGTGGTAGGTATTTATTGGAAACAAATACGTAATCTATTAACACGACACAGGGTATCCTAGTGTGGGGCCAGAAGCAATCTATGTGCCTGTGTGTAAATGTTATGTTATGTTATTAAATAGTTTTTCCTATTTTGGTCTTGTTTTATTCATTATACTTTCTTACAGTGCCACCATCTCATCTGTTCAGTTGATAGCGGTGTTAGTGGAGAATTTAGTAGTAACATTTGAGAAATTTACCTAGAAAAATGAGAATATTTTAACCCATCTTTCAATTTGAATAAACATATATCTATAAATCTTAGTAAATGAATAAATAAAACAAAAACAGGATTTACAATTAATTACTTAGTTACAATTTTACCCACCTGAACAGATAACTTGGTGGCGCTGTATATGGTGATTATTGATGATTTGCAAACATATAAAAAAAAAGGTTCTATATTCGCCGTACATATACATTTTGCAATGTTACCACATAACTCGGTAAAATCTTTCTTCGATTCGCCGATAGCCCTATTAGTCCCATTTATATTATTGAAAACCTGATGTAGAATTACTTACTGTTACTTATGAATATTTATTGTAACTTATATGGTATGTATCACACTTAGCACATAATAACATAACCGTAAGGGGTTCCAGCTGGTTCGCTAGCACCACCAAGGGAAAAATGATATTTTTTTAGAGATAAATACATTGATAATTAGATAGACAGATAATGGTGATAATAGTGATTATCATGGGCCCATGACTGTAATTTAAATTAATTGGAATTGGAATAATGGAATTTAGTCGTAGGTTTTTTGGTACACAGCCATGGGTCCGAAAAATCACTATTAAACATGGTGATGGGATTGAAAAGATACTTTTTGCAAATCATAGCCATTTTTGCAAAGGGCTATGATTTTTTTATCATTTAATATTAATACTTAATTACCAACATTGATTTTAAAAAATACACAGATTATGTAGATCGGAATAAATAATATCGACATCTTTATGGTGTTTGTCCCAGCCCTATCGATTTTGGCTTTGTTCAGTAATCTGTGGCAACCGTGTACGATTGTAACATTTTTAGTGCATGAGTACACTACAGCTGTCTCTTTCTGGCGCAGAGTTTTATCGTAAGAGTAACATGGACAGCTATACAACTGTTACTTTTTATTTTATTCCTCCTTCTATGGTACTCCTTCTTCTGAGGTGGTTTTATACGTCTCGTCCTTGTATTTTTTAAACAGGTCACTGGCCAATGAGGAAGGAACTGGCAGAAATGAAAGTACATCTTTGGCACTGACATTCAATACTTTGTTTATCCTTTTTAATCTGTGACAGCCTAGGCCATATAAATCTATAACTAAATAGTCTATGATAATTATATTTCCAATATTATAAATTTTAGTGAAAAACAACGAGAAATTCATTGCCACTTTTAGTATCTAGGTATCTATAGCACCTACATTCACAGGTAATAAAAATGCTGTCAATCCCCAGTTAGAGTCCGATGAATGTAAAACGATGCATCTTCGATCCTATACCTGAACCCCCGGAGCCTACTCCGTGTCAAATTCAGAAAAAAAAACAGAAAGAAAAAACTGGTGTTGTCTGGTGCCCAAAACCTCCACTTCCCGTCCCTCAAACCCCCGAAGAGTGCCTAGCTATTTGCATTGAGAAAATCAAGAACCCAGAAATCGTACCTAACCAAAACCCAGTAGTTTGTGTAGTGGAAAGGGTGCTACCGACTACCCAGCGCTGTGACGCAATCCTGGAATCTACTCGTATGAAACCTGATATTTCTCGATTCCCCTGTCCACCACCTCCACCACCTCCTCCGCCACCTCCCGAACGCCCTCCGCCAACGCCCTGTCAACTTCAGAAAGCCAAATTCAAAAGAAGAGACTGCTACAATAAAATAAGAAAATTTTATGTAGATTGACATGGAAAAAATAAATAATAAAAGCAAAGGAAATGAAAGCCATAATATGACTAAACCAAACTTTTGTAAACACATGACTGTAAGCACTGAAAGGCAAGGGTCTACTCGAAAGATTGAACCAACCAACAAAATCGCTGGTGCTCCTACTAGGGTCGTAGATGTTTCAAATTCTGCTGATGTAGACAAGCAAATATCTGATTTAGAAAATATGATCAAAAGGCTGCAGAACAAAATAGCTGACATGTCATCTACTAACAACAAACCAATAGAAGAAGAAGATGTACCACGTATTCCGCTGTACGATATAGCGGATGATATGAAAACTGATCTTAAAGATATAAACACTGAAGGAACAAAACACGTTTACCCTTTAATCGTCAAGTGTACCCCGCCATTTCTATGTGAACCGACAAATATCCCAGAAAAAACAGACACTCAGAATCAAGTCATCAAAGGGGCAGCTGATATTTATACTGACATAAGAGCTAACCTTTCGGAAGTGTTTGCATTAGAAGACATGCTTACTGATAATACTGAAAGCTCCATGACGAGCTCTACACTTTTGGATAGTCAAAATAAAAAAAAAGTGAAACATGAAGATTCTGTTGAAGATTTAAACTTCTAATGAATAGACTTTTGCGAATATTTTTATAACTACTTAGTTAAATGGTATTGTGTTTTTGTATACTGGAAAGGATAAGTTAATCTACAGTCTCTCTAACCTAAATATCATTGACAGACATATACTTATACTTACTTATTAAACAAGTTAATTTAATCTTTCAGCGTTTTCGCCACAGATAAGATTTTCGTATTTTTTTAATCTGTAATTATATTTTCAAATAATTATGTTCTTTGAAGTTTCTTACAATTAAAATAAACATAATGCATGTCGATGGCGAAGATTTTATTAAAATTGCTAATTCAAAAATATTTGACAGTATGTCGACAGTAGTATCGCTGGATCCCCCTGGATCTAATGTATCTAGAATTCTAGATCTCATGAGATCTTTGAGCCTGTAGAAGGACGAACTTTAACCAGAGGAGCCGGTGAGTTAAGTGCCATGCCTGGCGACGTCGCCAGCAACCGTATCTAAGTAGTTAATATTGAAATGTATGGTGCCTAACTCACTTGGCGACGTTCAACGTCGCCATTCACTACAAACGGATACGTAGCTGGCGACGTCGCCATGGCGTCCTAGTGAGGCAGAGCACTTAGAATAAAAGGCATTCAACTCAACGACCAAGCGCTAGATAAAATAATATACAGACTTCTGAAGAAAGTGAAATCCCAACATGTATCCTAAAAAAGAATAATAAATTCAGCTATTTTGTAGAAAACTCACGTTTACTAGACTTCTTCATGACGAAATGAACACAAAAGAAGCAAATAAATTTGAGCAAGATTTTGTTGATCCTTTTAAAGTCGGAGATTTGATTTGATTGATTTTGTCTGCTGAAGATAAACGCAAGTTCTGTGAGTTGATTGATATGATCGAGAAAATTGTCAAAAATAACTACGAAATTATTCAGAGCAATAAAATTTATGATTTTATATGCAAAATTATGAATGAAGAATCATTTCATTTCCGAAGAATTTCACAGTGAAAACTTTAATAACTTGATAACTAACTTTTTTGAAGCCATTATAAAATTGAATGAGAATTCCTTTGTAGACCACATGAAATTCAATGATTTTATTGATAACATTTTGGGAAAAGAAAAAAAAATTACTTCAACTTAAAACTTTCGTAGGCGCAAAACCAAATATTACTGATGAAAAAATAATTTGTAAGAGTTTCATAGCAACAATCATTTATTTATAATAACATTATTACAACAACTAAACCTTAAATATAAAATAAATAACATAAAAAGTTATATTTCATTCATATTTCTCCATAGTTTACTACATAATTGTCAAGCAGTCATTTCAAAAGCAACTTTATTCACACTTTGTAAAATATATTTCTGTTTTAACTAAATGCTGCAACAAATATTTTGCAGTTACCATACGATTGTACTGCAAATAACCTTATTTCTATTTATAAATAATTATATTCACAATACAAACGTTTTAAAATGCCTTTCCAAATTTTACTTATTGAATAAATATCCTTGAAGGCACCGCTTAAAAGTATTACTTATTTACTATTTATTTTTGAGGATAATTTCATAAAATTCTCTAAATCAGCGGCAGCAATGGAATTGGTACTCGTCCTCTATAATTTATATAAATATTTATTTTAAAAAGATTGTATTACATTTTTATTCTAAACTTTCTGTCATTATATCAAAACACGATCAAATAAATAGGCGCTGTTGGCCACGTTGAAAAGGTACATTATTAACTTCCACACAAAAGCTTCAAAGCAAAACAATCCATCGCCAACATCCAAGTACAGTATAAATATAATTCATATAAATATGTACACAAAATACATCGAAATTTCTTTATAAATCTTTCAAAAACACCCATCTGGTCCTTGGGCCAAGTTTAGCTATTAACAGCTAAAGAAAACTCGCTTACAAAAGCAGAGTTACAAAAAAAACCTATGAGGTTTTCAAACCAAAATAGGCCATATCTGAAAATCCACAAAAATCTCATCATACCGCGTATCATTCGTACTTTATCCTAATCGTCTGCATTGGGGGCTGATGGAATGGGTGATATCTGGGAGCCAGTAGACTTTCCTGGAGAAGAAACAAAGATTATAAATCATAACGTGCTTTCTCGGCGTTAGGAATGTACAGATTTTTTTATGTGAATATACCACATTTTCACAATAATCAGTATAAATCTTATTTCACACTCGGGAAGTTGTTTGTTAGAATCCTGGTATGTACAAATGACTTTGTTATGTTTTCTAAGATGTATAGATTTGCTAAATCATTGTAGAATATTAATAACTTCTGGATACCCTCACTAGAATTTTTGTCGGAAAAGTCCAACTAGACTCGACCGCGAAAGCCTCTGATTTACAGAGTTTAATCATGGTGAGGAGAGACGGGAGTTGCTCGCCTCTGAAACCTGGTCGGACTCTTCTGACAAAAAGTCAAGTAAGTTTATCCGCTGTAGCAATACCACTTGCTTCGTCGGGGGTGTTCAAAAATACCAGCGTTTGAAATTGCCAATCTGCGGTTATACTCTCTCTGAAGTCCATACTCTCTCTGAGGGAAGACCTGCACCCCGTATTGGAACGTCTACAGTCTACATCACATCTACAATCTAGTCCGTGACCAGTCCAGGGAACTTCATGTTGAGGGAAGAAGACCTCAAGTAGACTCATGAACCGGTCGGACATTGCGGTCATAGAACCGAAAGAGGTCTTGTTTCAAAATCGTGATAGTATTCATGCGGTACCCAAAAAACAAAAGATAATTATAAGGTTGCTACATTGAGATACGTCCTGTACTTGTTTTCCCCATCGGGACTTCAAAATATTTTAGAGAGAGCATCATTGTTTGTTAAAATAAATCTCTCTCACACAATACTTTCCATACGAGCTAAATAAATTTTATGAGAAGAAAACAATATCAGTGTATAAAACAGTAATTTGATAAGTTTACCTAATAATAACAATCACTCTGTCATCATCATCAACCACTTATGTCCCCACCGAGGGGCACGGGTCTCTTCCGTAAGGAAGGTATAGGCCATACTCTACCACGAAGGTCAAGTCCGGATTGGTGGAGACTTGTAAGACCAGTGGCTGGTCACTCTGTGTGTGCTTTAAGATATAATGATCATTATCTGCTTAGTTTTCAAAATTCGAGATTTCAAAATGAGGACTTACCACATCACTTCGTTCGGTCACAGCGAGGCTCATATTATTCCTCTCTTGAATGATGATTTCATTGGCGGCTCTGAAAGATCAAACATTCAATTGATATCGTACCGAGACTTCTGAGACAATTTTTTTCAGGCATGTATACTGAATCTTAAGAAAAACTAGTGTCACAGGTTTCTTCTTGCCAAATAAATTTTAATTTCAATGGCGCAGCGGTTAGAGGTATAGTTTTTGTTTTAAAGCTCTATGCCGTTATGAAGATATCATGGTACGAAAAAGCGTCTAGTTGGCTGCCTCAAAAATAGGGTATGTTTTCTCAGCTTGTATTGAAGCTATTACTATTAGAGCACAATTATCTGGCATACAAAACATTACTCTATATAGCTACAGCCGTTCGTGATGTGTCTGCTAAGTAGACGTCTAGTTGGCTGCCTCAGTGAGTAGCCTGAATATCTCCTGAAATACTTGTTCCAGCTAATTGTGCTTTGTAGCACTATTAGGCACTATTGAAGTACTGAAAACGACCACGTGAAAGTCAACTATACGGGCACATGTTTTTCATGTTATTCTAATGTTCTTACGTGTCCATCTCCTCTGGTGTTAGATCTAAAGCTTCCCGCATCTCCATCACGGTGTTTCGTACGAACTCGTTGTCACAGTACTTGCCCAGGCCCTGGGCCGTCAACACCTGGAAAAGTATCATCATTAGTCAAGATCATGGTTTGCTTCTGGATCATCGTCATCAAACCATTGTCTCCACCGAAGGGCACGGGTCTCTTCCTTGAGGAAGGTATAGACCATACTCCATTACGGGGGCCAAGTCCGGATTAGTGGAGGCTTGTAAGACTAGTGGCTGGTCTTACTGCCGCCCTAAGGCCTCCGACTTGGCTTATGCCCGGTTCCTATAATATACGCCAACCGGCTACGATCCGTTTTCCATACAATTTATTGACGGTTCGTAGGAATTTTGTAGGAATTGAAACCGATCGTAAGCAAAAACGAAGCGTTTTGTGGATATTGGAACCGGGCATTAATGACTGCCATCTATCCACGGTAGCCGGCACCAACTGCTTAACGTACCTTGCGAAGCACGGAACCGCTCGGAAAAATGCCACTAGGGTTTACTAATGTATTGCCAAAAATCGTTTCCCAAAGTATTACTTCCCAAACTATTTTCCGCAAATTATCACTTGGCAAAAACATTTCTCAAAACAACTTAAAGCAAATAAACAGTTAGCAAAAGTTATTATGGCAAGTTATTGTTTACCAAATAAATACTTGATCAAAATTCATTTTACCAAGCATTATTCAGTCAAAAGTATAAAAGGACCTTTCCATACAATACCGAATACGCTGCCGGCAATGTGTGTAAATGACACAACAAAGTCGAGTCTGTTTTCGATCTTACATAGAGAACCTAACGCTCCGACGCGCTCCGCTTCGCTACGCGCGTCGTCGCACCTATATTTCTGTTGCCACGTATTCTTTACATCGCCGACCCCCCGTTCAATAATAATTAGTACCTAATCGTCAACTATATTTATGCCAAATAATAATTTGACCAAATGAATAAAAGCCAAACTAAAAAGTTAGCATAATAAACGTTTGTCTTAATAAAACTTGACGCAGTAAAATTATGCGAAATGATAATTTGACCAAATGAATAAAATGCGAAATGAAAACTTGCTAAAGTTTCATTTGGGAAATGAAACTGATGCCATAAGTTTATTGGGAAGTAAAATTTGGCGAAAAATACTTTGGCTAAACGGCGGTATCCCGCCACTAGTGTTAGTCATAGAACGGTTGTTATGTTGCTTTCGTGATCGTTTAAGTTCACTAAGGCAACCGGGGTGACGAACAATTTGGTTTGATTATATCAGTTCATAAATGAAAACAGATTCCAAGCTACCATCGGACTCACTTGTGTAATAAGATTCTCCGCTGGATTCTCTGTACAGTAAGGCACTTTCTTGTTCACACCGCCCGGCATCCTGTCACGATCTGGTGATGAATAAAATACAATATTGTCAGGAATCTGAGGTGCTGATGAAGGATTGTAGTAAACATTTATACCTTGTGCAGAACGATCTGAAATATAAATATATTTCGTAAAGTGAGCTGGAATATCATATTATTGTACCTTCAGAACCTACTAACGTTTGGACAGTTACTAAGTTTTATTTGCTGTTCATAGTAGGATGGCCATGTAGGCCACGTACTTAGATATGAGGACGTTTAAATCCATAAATAATAATAATAACTTCCCCACAACACATGTCACTTATCCTGGTCCCAAACTTGGATACCCTGTGCTATAGTAACCAGGCAAGGACATTACAAACATGGAAAAACACTCAGACTGACACCATTAGTACAAATGTACGGTGGCCCCAGAAGGAATTGAACCCAACGACCTCTGTCTTGGTAGGTAAGTGCCTTAACGGCTAGACCCACAAGGCAGTGGAACAGTGTAAGATTTATTTATTTATTTATTAGACACAACCAACAGATGTTAGAGTGATATAACATAATAGCTTATCAAAGTTATCTTAGATGCTAATAAGTAAAGGCAGCTCCACAACACTCACACATATAGAGCGGGTACACACTAGGCGTCTTGAAGCGCGCGCTTTTGTAACGCGCGTTGTAAGAACTATGAGGTCCGATTGAAGTGTACACATGCAAACGCGCGCTTACAGCGCGCTTGCTGCGCGCCTTCTAACTTCAAAACGCCTAGTGTGTACCCGCTCATAATGTTATATCACTGGCAAACTTTAAGATCACAATCAGTAATGTTTGAAATGATGTGGTATTAGAAAATAGAATTATAGATACGTAAATGAGATGCATATTAGTGCTGTGGTGTTAGTAAATTTTCGTGTTATAACACTACACCTAAAAAATTAATTAAATTAAGAATTACAAAGCTGAAGTGGAGATGGGCGGGACATTTGGTAAGGCGGGGAAGACGGCCGGTGGACTAAGGCAGCCACTGAGTAGTGGCCAAGAACGGGTCGACGGTCAGTGGGTAGACCACCAGCCCGATGGGCCGACGACATTGTGAAAGCGGCTGGGAGACATTAGACGAGACTGGCCAGAACGGTCAGAAACTCGGACGGAAATTCTTTACGTTGAAATAAATTTCTGATTTCATCTGCAAGACGGTCGCCGTCTTCGAATATTATTTTTATGTTAAAGTAGCTTTCGCCCGCGACTCCGTCCGCGTGGACTTTAGTTCAAAATTTTACAACCCGTTCACTCCCTTAAGGGTTAAATTTAGAAAAACGGCGAAACACGTGTTCAATCAATTGTGTTGAAGAGTATTTATTTTAAGTTTCAAGAAAATTAGACAACATTCTTTATACCTCCCATACAAATTTTGGCAACCCTTTTCGTCCCCTTAGGGGTTGAACTGCGAAAAATCCGGTCATATTCCTTGCCTACATTATATACAGACTCTCTGTGCAAAATTTCAGCTATCTAGGTAAAACGGCTTGGGCTGGGCGTTGATTAAAGAGTCAGTCAGGACTTTGAATTTCATTTATGTAGATATTCTCGTCGTCCCATTGCTGTCCCAAATAAATTTATAAAACGTGGGCCTGTAGTGTCCCTGAAGAAACCGACACAGATCGGTGTATCAAAGAACGGTAATTTCAACCTTAGTGTGGTAGAGGGCCAGTTTCTGACTTGAGAATTTCAACTAAGCAACTACTTAAGTAACATTCTGTCACGCTCTTTTCTGAGAAATTTGACGAGAAAGCACTACAGTTAAGTAGTTGCATAGCGAAATTCTCGACGACGCGAGCTTCGTTTGGAGAAGAAGAAGAGGAAAACATTATTATAAAAACAGTACACACGCCACAATAACAAAACAACTCAAAAAATAAAACCAAAAACTAGTACTTACAAAACAAAAAATCAGAAAAAAAACAGTTGGAAAGTAAATGTCACGGCGTGTCCATGCTGTTATAAGTGGCAGCAGACTCAGCATCATCATCATTCAGCTACAGGAAGTCCACTGCTGGACATAGGCCTCCTCCATGGATTTCCAAAAAGACCGGTTGGAAGCGGCTTGCATCCATCGTCTCCCTGCCACTTGGATGAGATCGTCTGTGCATCTTGTGGCTGGTCGTCCTACGCTGCGCTTGCCGATGTGTGGTCTCCATTCAAGAACCTTTCGGCCTCATCGGCCATCAGTTCTTCGTGC
Source organism: Yponomeuta plumbellus (assembly GCA_947310845.1). Taxonomy (NCBI): domain Eukaryota; kingdom Metazoa; phylum Arthropoda; class Insecta; order Lepidoptera; family Yponomeutidae; genus Yponomeuta; species Yponomeuta plumbellus. Next base: position 12,140,692 of record OX371216.1, on the reverse strand, counting down.
TATGTGCCCCGCCCACTGCCACTTCAACTTTCTCATCCGTTGGGCTATGTCGACGACTTTCGTTCGACTCAGCATTATGCTGATGGAAAAGCCTTCAGCGCTGATTTTCAGTCAGTGCCAAAAGATACCCTTTTGGGACCCCGCAAGCGTCACAGACCGCGTGTGGTACCACGATGAACGTCTCTGCTCACCATAGGACCATCTACTTTCATGGCGTGCAACTAATATGTCTTTCAGAAAAAGGGTCATGCCGATAGAGACCCAGCTCTGCGAATCAGAGCGAAACCTGGTCGGGCTCTTTCGACAGCAAGTCAAATAAGTGAATCCGGAATAAAGTTATTTCAACGTTAATTTGTACAATAATAGTTATATAATAAGCATGCAAATAATATTCACAACACACTAAAACCCAGACTCACTGTTGGCTTTCATAGTCCGCATTAAATCGTTGGACGTCTTTCTGCAATGATCCGACAAATTGTATTTCACGCCGTTTCATTTTTCAATGTTTAATGTGCCGTGATTATAAGGGTAGATATATATTTATATAGTGTATTAGGCGTATCCGTGAACATTGCGTGTCTCAGCAGAGTATACAGGGTGTATGGCGCATGGACCGTCAAAAGTTTTTGAGATACTGGTGGGGTCATCTACTACCTTTCCACCCTTGGGCCCTGGGTCCTGAGAGTTACATTATGGAGATATGATTTTTTAAATATTTTCTTCTAAAATTACCTATAAGTCGATATTTAACCCTTTGGCTCCACTCTGCCAATGATAAGTTGCCTTGACACAAGGGACTTTAGAACGACGGTTACTGAATATAAGGTTTAATTTCGCTTCCGAGTCGTTTTGGTAGCCAATTTTGGCTACCAAAAACCAATTTTGATAGCCGCCGAGCCAGCGGGTTAAAGCCTCATAAATTTTTTAGTTGTATTTCATTTTTTTTAACATAATGACCCCACCAGTACCCCAAAAATTTTTGACGGTCCACGCGCCGAACACCCTGTATATTATCTTGCAAGATGTTACAGAAATTACTTAAAAACAATGTAAAAGCCTGTGTAAAATGAGGTAGTAGCAGATTACATAATATATAGGTACGATTATTATCACGACACAAAAAAATCTACATAATAATAAAAATAATAATATCTTCCACACAACACATCACTTAACCTGGTCCCAAACTACAGTCTGTTAGCTTTTAGAATAGGTATACCTCGGCTACTATCGGTTAAACCGATTATATTGTGTCGCGGTCCTATCCCGAACCATCTAGAATAGAGCCTTCTAGAAGCCTATCGAATAGTCGCCGCATGCTGCGTTTTAGTAAACAATAAACGCTGCAAGCAATAATGACTCGTATGTCCACTAGCGTAAGGTTCAAAACATTTGAATGGGTTTACTGTTCGAGCGACGTTGCCTCGAGTAGGCACGTAGGTACGGGAATGTTCTAGAGCCCTTGCGGCCGGATATAAATAGCGGCCGCCGCGGCGCGCAGTCAGTTCCGTTTGGAATAGCGAAGAGTGAACTTCGAGCGAACATACCTGCGATACGAGCGATAACCTACGACCTCAGCGATACCATTGGACTTCGATTGGACCTGCGATTGGATTCTACGTGTGGACTTCGTGTAGAGGAAGACCTGCAGACCAGACCCTGCGTGAATAAATCCTAAGAAGTTGTCATTGGCGTTTTACATCCAAATCCAGAACCCTAGCCCGTAACATTTGGTGTCAGAAGTGGGATTTGGAGATGCCACTGACTCCGAGAGAGGATACTTCTGGAGTGAGGACCAGGTCCAGAGGTGCTGTGGAGGCCACGCCCACTGCCCCTCAGGCCACGCCCATCGGCCATAGGGACACGCCCACTGGCCCCGCCCACCAGGCCACGCCCACCGACCAAGCCACGCCCCCTGGCCCCGCCCACCAGGCCACGCCCATCGAGGAGACACAGCGTACCTGCCCAACGGCTCCGCCCACTGGCCACGCCCACCAGGCCACGCCTACCGCCCCCGTGCACCAGGCTCCGCCCACCGGCCTTGACCACCAGGTTCCACCAACCGACCAACAGGCTCCGCCTCCTAGCCACGCCCACCTGGTCATGCCCACCGAAGACATTAAACCTCCGTCACGTCCAATTGAGGTTTTGGATATGTCATGCCTGATGGCAATGTTGAAGGGCATGCGAGTAGAACAGAGCAAGCAGATGCAGTGCCTGCAAGAAGAACAGAGAGGCCTGCGAGAAGAACAGAAGGCAGACCAACAGACGATCCTTTCTGCCGTTACAAAGTTCAGTGATACGGTCGCTAAGCTACATGAAGATGTAGAAGTAGTGAACGAACGGGTAACCGAATTAGAGGAGGACCTAAAAATGTGAAAACCGGCCTCACTGGACTAGAGCAGGAATTTCGGCGTATAAAATCTGCTGGAGTCACGTCGAGTGGAATTGTCGGCATAAACCAGGGGCCTAAAGTGAAAGTGCCTCCGTACGACGGTACTACGTCTTGGGTCGCCTACCGACAGCAGATCCAGACTGTCGCTGCTTCAAACGGATGGACGGACGAACAGAGCCTGACAGCCCTCACCGTCGCGCTCAGAGGTTCGGCCTTATCTGTCCTGGAGGCATTGCCCACCTCAGGCAGCGAGTTCAAAGATCTGCTGGAGGCACTTGAGGCCAGATACGGGGAACGACACCTGGAACACGTTTTTCGTGCTCAGCTACGCGACTGAACTCAGCGCCTGGGTGAAGGACTTCAACAATGGGCGTTGGAAATTGAGAAGCTGGTTCGAAAGGCGTACCCTTGTACTGATACTAAGATGGTGGACACGAATATTTTGCAAGCCTTCGTCGACGGAATCAAGGATCTTGAAATTAGGGCTGCAGTAAAGCTTCGCCACCATTCTTCATTAAAAGAAGCTCTGGCACACGCCCTGGAAGTAGAAGCTGTGCGTCAAGATATCCGGCAAGGTTATAAACTTCGAGAAGTTACGGAGGAGGTTAAAGAGATCAAGACACCGCCCAAGAAGAACTCCGGGCCCATGTGTTACAAGTGTGGGGAAAGAGGGCATCTGCAGTTCACGTGTCCTAAGAAGGAGAGGCAAGCAACCAAAATAGATGACAGACTGGATGCGCGTCTCAAAAATATGGAGCAGCGTTTTGAAGAATTCGTAAAGAAGCATGACGCTGCGCCCTCCACCGTGAATCAGGGAAACGAGTAAAAGCCAGGACTGCGGGGCGGGTACTGGCTGGAGCGGAGGTAGCCCCAGTAACCAGAATCTCACAAGCATGGAATGGGAACAGTCTACTAATACGCGGTGCAGTGAACAAAATAGAGTGCAAAATCACCCTAGATACAGGAGCCTCTAGAACAATAGTGAGACCAGACCTGGTGAAAGCTGTAGGGAGATGCAAAGGCACCAGTTTATGCAGACTTCTCTCCGCTTCTGGCCAGCAGATACCCGTCCTGGGTGAAAGATCGGTTACGATATGTGTTGGGGAGGCGTCATATATTCACGACGTAATCGTAGCCGAAATTATGGATGATTGCATTCTGGGCCTAGACTTTATGAAGAAACACAACTGTCACATCGATGTCACTAACGGTGTTTTTAAATGTGGTGATGAGGAGAACTTCATACTTGGCGGTACCGATGGAAATGTCACGTGCCTGAAGAAAATCGTAATACCTGGACGAGCACAAACTGAAGTAAAGGTGAAGCTGCCTTCGAGTCAGAAGAATCAGCGGAATAGGTGTGTGCTGATTGAAGATACACGAGACAGCGCAGCCAGTCAGAAATTGCTGACAGCAAGAACTCTCGTCTATGGAGGCAAGACCGCTGTAGTGAGGGTTGTGAATATAGGCGATCGTGAGATTACCCTTAGCAAAGGTGACGTTATTGGACGGTGTGAGGAAGCCGTTTGGATGAAAAGCTGCCAATTATCTCCAAGCTCAAACACATCGAATACCAGGAGTGAAATTATAGTCACTAAGCTCCTTGAGGATTCTAAGAGTAATCTGAGCTATTCGCAAAGCATGAAAGCTAAGAGGTTGCTACTGCGCTTTAGGGATATCTTCTCTGACGAAGGAAATCCTGGAAGAACATCGTTAGTTCAACACAAAATCGACACCGGACAGGAGCGACCTATTCGTCAGCGAGCGAGGCGCATACCGATTGCCAAAGAAAAGGAAGTACAAGACATGTTGGAAGACATGAAGAGAAACAAGATTATAGAACCTTCTGCTAGCCCATGGTGTTCTCCCGTAGTGTTGGTAAAGAAGAAAGATGGTAGCACAAGGTTCTGTGTAGACTATCGACGGCTTAATGATGTGACGAAAAAGGATAGTTATCCACTGCCACGAATAGACGATACCCTAGACACTTTGAGTGGCATGAAATGGTTCTCGACGTTAAATCTGAAATCCGGGTACTGGCAAGTGGAAATTGATCCGAGGGATAAAGAGAAGACTGCTTTTTCAACTGGTAAAGGTCTATGGCAATTTAACGTGATGCCTTTTGGATTGTGCAACGCGCCAGCTACATTCGAACGACTTATGGAGTGCGTACTGGCAGGATTAGTTGGGGAAGCCTGCCTTGTCTACTTGGATGACGTCATAATCATGGGAACAGATTTTGAGGACCACTTACAAAACCTAGAGCAAGTTTTTAAGAAGATAATGGGAGCAAACTTAAAGTTAAATCCGAAGAAATGCAGTTTATTTAAGAACAAGGTTAGCTATCTCGGTCATGTGATAACCAGCGAAGGCATACAGACCGATCCAGCCAAAATCGAAGCAGTGCAAAAATGGCCTACTCCCAAAGACAAGACCGAAGTGCGAGCATTTTTAGGGCTATGCTCATATTATAGACGGTTTGTTAAGGGGTTCTCTGAAATTGCCAAGCCTTTACACAGACTGACTGAAGACAAGCAGTCATTTCATTGGGATGACACATGTGAGAGTTCATTTCAAAAATTAAGAAAATGTCTTTGCGAGACCCCAATCTTGGGATTTCCACAGGCTAACGGCCAATTCATTGTTGACACTGACGCCAGTAACACAGCGATCGGAGGAGTGTTATCGCAGAAACAGGGCGACAGAGAGGTTGTGATGGCCTATTTTAGTAAATCGCTATCGAAACCTGAAAGGAACTATTGTGTGACAAGAAGGGAGCTCTTGGCTGTGGTAAAGACATTACAGCACTTCAGCAAATATCTCCTCGGCATGCGGTTTACGCTTCGCACTGACCACGCCGCCCTGAAGTGGCTGTTACAATTTAAAAATCCAGAGGGGCAAGTTGCTCGATGGATCGAACAACTGCAGGAGTACGACTTTATGATTGAACACCGCAGCGGAAAGGCGCATGGAAATGCTGACGCACTGTCAAGAAGGCCGTGTCCGGAAGACTGCAAGCACTGTGCCAAACAAGAGACAAAGGAACTGCCATTGAGATTGACAAGAATGAGTCCATCGAGATCTTGGGAAGATGAGGCGATGAAAGAAGCACAGGAAGATGACGAAGATGTACGGCTCATTGTCGCATGGAAGAAACGAGGCGAGGATAAGCCAAGATGGTGCGAAGTCGCTCCTACTAGTGTTGTTACCAAGGCATACTGGGCTCAATGGGACAGTTTTATTCTTCAGAACGGAATACTTTACCGTAAATGGGAGAAACCTAACGGCAGAGAGTTCCATCTACAGATAGTTGTCCCAAGAGATAAGGTACAAGATGTCCTTCGTGAAGTACATGACGGCGTGTCAGGTGGACATTTGGGCGTAAAGAGGACTTTAACAAAGATTCGAGAAAGGTTTTACTGGCTCCATTGTCGAGAAGATGTGCAAGATTGGTGCCGCAAGTGTGCTACTTGCGCCACGGTGAAGGGCCCATCAACTAGAAGCCGTGGAAATCTGCAACTTTATAACGTTGGTGCGCCATGGGACCGCATTGCAGTTGACGTGGCTGGACCGTTTCCAGTAACGGAATCGGGAAATAAGTATTTCATGGTAGTTATAGATTACTTCACTAAATGGCCAGAGGTATTCGCCATACCCAATCAAGAAGCCACGACTGTTGCCTCCAAGTTGTTTGAGGAAGTAGTTTGCCGGTTTGGTGTGCCCTTGGAAATACACTCCGACCAAGGCAGGAACTTTGAGTCTCAAGTATTTCAAGAACTCTGCAAAATATTGGGAATTGGGAAAGGCCCTCCTGACGACTCACGTTCTCTACACGACTACATTTCCGAATTACGTGAGAAAATGCGAGAGATTCATGCCATAGTACGGGAAAACGGATTGGAGTCGAGTGAAAAGATGAAGACTAGGTATGACCGCCGAGCAAAAACAAGCGGCTTCGAAGAAGGAGCACTAGTCTGGCTTCACAATGTAACTCGACGAAAAGGAAAATCTCCGAAATTGCAGACAAGATGGGAGGGACCGTACAAAGTGGTAACTCGGTTAAATGACGTGACGTACCGAATTCAACGGCAGCCAAGAGGTGCACAAAAAGTGGTTCACATCGACCGCTTAGCTTCTTATCACGGCAGTAATGAAGATGCTCGGGACGAGCATCTCTAAGAGGGGAGCAGTGTCGCGGTCCTATCCCGAACCATCTAGAATAGAGCCTTCTAGAAGCCTATCGAATAGTCGCCGCATGCTGCGTTTTAGTAAACAATAAACGCTGCAAGCAATAATGACTCGTATGTCCACTAGCGTAAGGTTCAAAACATTTGAATGGGTTACTGTTCGAGCGACGTTGCCTCGAGTAGGCACGTAGGTACGGGAATGTTCTAGAGCCCTTGCGGCCGGATATAAATAGCGGCCGCCGCGGCGCGCAGTCAGTTCCGTTTGGAATAGCGAAGAGTGAACTTCGAGCGAACATACCTGCGATACGAGCGATAACCTACGACCTCAGCGATACCATTGGACTTCGATTGGACCTGCGATTGGATTCTACGTGTGGACTTCGTGTAGAGGAAGACCTGCAGACCAGACCCTGCGTGAATAAATCCTAAGAAGTTGTCATTGGCGTTTTACATCCAAATCCAGAACCCTAGCCCGTAACAATTGCAATAAGGTAATGTTTATATTGTATTGTTATAATAACTTTTCAAAATAGTGAAGAAAAGTTTTATACAGAGCAGGAAGCAGTATTATACTCGTGTGCTTTCGGCGAACACCGAAGCCTACTCTAGAGCCCGAGCTTATAAATATTCTTAAAGGTAACAGACTGTATAACTAATTTTATATATTAGAAGAATTAAGTATAGAATCAGTATGGAGCATCTGTTTTTTTGTATTTTGTTGTCGAACAGTAAATGTTGTTCGCAAAACCCAATTCGAATTATTATTTTTTTATAATACAGGCACATACATTGCTTCTGGCCCCACACTAGGATACCCTGTGTCGTGGGAACCAGAAACAGCGACGTCAAAAACATGTAAACATCCAAGACCTGGAGCTTTTTTTTTTCTCCCCAGCCGGGGATCGAACCCGGGACCTTTCGCATGGTAAGCAGATTTTACGACGATTTCTGAGATAAAACTATCAACAAGCGCTACACAACAATATTTTTAATTTCTTTCAGAGTCTAGTTCTTGTTTGTTCCTGTAAATACTAATTTATGACTTTATGTTTAACAAGAAAGCTCATAAACGTCACATAATCAGTTAATCATACCATCAACATTTAGTTAATAAAAAATATCAATTGGAAACTTAATTGCGATGACGCCACTGACATAGAAAGCATTGCAAAATATACCTGCGAAAATACACGATTACTTCAAACACCAACGAAATTTTAAAAAAACAATGTTTTTTTTTATTTTCAAGTTCATAATATAGGAGGTCAAGTAGTACAGCGCCACCAAGTTATCTGTTCAGGTGGCCAAAATTGTAACAAACTAACTAATAGTAAATCCTGTTCCCCATTTTTTGTTTCATTTATTCACTTACTAAGATTTATAGCTACATTTTCATTAAAATTGAAAGACGGGTTAAAATAATCTCATTCTTCTAAGTAAATTTCTTAAATTCTCCACTAGCACCGCTATCAACTAAACAGATAAGATGGTGGCACTGGATGTGGTTAATGGACGTAACATAACCACAGATTATTAAAACTATTCCTCTAAGACGGTATTTATAAACATAAAACGAAATTAAAAAGTGTCGGTAGGTACTTACTCTATGGCTTTGAATATCCTTTCCGAGTCACGTTTGCTGTGAATCAGTGGCTCCATCTGAATTTCTTCGTCACTCTGGTTGCCTTCACCAATTCTAAAGAAGCAAAATAATTCATTGTCAGGACTGGTGTCAACGGCATAATAATCGGGTCACTTATTTTCAGCTAATATCAATTGATTGAAGAAAATAATGTAGAAGTGAAGAATTTCATTCTGTTTGTTAAATGTACTTCTCAATGGGAATTGAATCCACGACCTCTGTAATGCCAATCAAAAGTGATATCACTGTTATGACCATATCACTACATGGTATAAGACAAAGTCGGTTCCCGCTGTCTATCAGTCTCTCCCTAAGTCCGTCCTCCTACGTCCCAGGTCACCCACCTCAAGCCTAAGTAGGCATATTTTGGCTAACAAGATAGGTTTTCGACGTTTTTATATTTTATTCCAGGTATATTCGTAAAGTATGAGCGACCGGACCGACTCGCAAAGGGTTATCAATGTTATATTTGTACTATAACATTGACAAATTTGAGTCTAAAGTTCGATTTTGTGCCTATTCACCTCGTTTTACGGTACCTATGCTTAGATCTGTAAAACTACGCAACTGATTTGGATGCGTTTTTTTAATAGATAAAGTTATTCACGAGGAAGGTTTATATGCATAATACATGCGTAATGTAGTAGAGAAACACTGATAATTTTAGTTTCTAATTTGATATCGTAAATAAACAAATTGATAAAAAAAATAAATGCGCTTACATTTCAAACGCTGGCTGTACCCTACGAGATAAATCAAAATAATGTACTAGCATGGTACCTACTAGTACACCCTATATACACCTTAAAAAGGTCTACAAAAAAGTCCGCGATGGTATATGTCTATCTCTTTGGGACAAAAACCATTTTTACCATAAAGTAATAAACTTTATATTTATTTTATATTCATTGTATTACTTTCATAAAATCATAAATTTAGCTCTGTTAATCTGTAACACGTTGACTGTGTACGAATTTCGCCGGGTCAGCTATAGACCAACGAGGATGTCAAAGCAGTCTTTGTATAGGAGATCATATTATTATGATTATCAGTGAAAACTGGATAGGTACTAGGTACTTACGCATTTTCATCGTCTGGTATCTGGCCATCTAGACCCAGTTCCCTTCTCATCATAGAACTCAAAGACTGATTCTCGTGATTTTGAGTACCTGCAATTGGAAAATAATATATTTTTCTCAAACATGCTTGGAATTTGGAGCATAAATCGAAATTGCTGTACAGGCCAATTACACACGAGCAGCGGCCGGATTTTTTTTAATGAAAATTCATAACTGTCGTGTTTTGCGGCCAAAAAAATTACATACTAAACTCATATTTGTCGTGTTATTTAAAAATGGAACGATCTTCTACTCCAAACAATGACAACCAAGGAGGTAACTTATCAGAGGTTTTATTTAAATTTCGAACTGGCTTGCGATAGAAAGCTGAATATAGGTACCTATTGGAAAAAAGAACATTTTAACGCGGTTAAAATTATTATTGTTCGTTCGTGGTTCGTCTGATTTTGAAAGTTTATTGAATTTAACAGAATCAGTTCATAGTTTTAATTTCCGCGCATTATTTGAGAAAAATCATATACAGGCCTTGGCCACAACTAGGCATTGATGGACTCACCTGGCCCATATTTCCACGTTCGTCCATCAATGCCTCTTTTGCTGGCCGCTGCAGTAATGTACTATATAACATCACAGAAAGAAAAGTTTATTTTAATATATCGAGTAATTGTGAGTGGAAGGATCGGTACCTAAGGGTGAAAATACGACCATACAGGAGATGTATTAGCAAAGGGCACGATCAAAAGTACACGAAACGACAAAAAAACAAAACCAGGTCTTGAATGTTTACATGTTTGTGACGTCGCTGTTTCTAGTTCCACGACACAGGGTATCCTATTGTAGGGCCAGAAGCAATATTAAAAAAACATAAGGTTTCAGAATTTATTTCACCTTAATGAAAGCTGCACATAATAAAACACATAATTATAAAGGAAAAGTAAGTAGGTACAGAAAAGTAACGGACAAAAGTAGAAAAAAAGTGAAGCTACAGTGGGAACAACAAAGGCTAAGGGTACAGTATATGTACGCTGTATGTCGATACAGCGGAAAAAGGCCTCTTACTCTATCCCACGTTTGTGAAACTATGCCGTAATAGTATTTGACATTCTAATGGGCAGTCTCCTTTATCAGTAAAAAAAGACAGAATGGTGAAAGAAAAGTGACCCGTCTTACTTGTTGGCTTAGGTTTCTTGTCGCGTGACTTGTAGAAACTCTCGCGGCCATGCTTCTTGATGTTGGTCCACACTGCTCCGAACAATGTATGGTTGCGCTGAAATTCATCCAAAAATTACTTCTACGAAAGATTCTGAAGATCATTCTCCAAGTGTTCCAAACTAAAATCACTCTTAACATGTATGTCGTTCATAAATTTAAACAAAACTAATTTATCTAAGTAAATAATATAATACATAAAAATAACTTAAGAATGGACCTAGTTTTTATTAGATATATTAGAATTTTATATGCTCGATCAAAAATACTGGAACTAGTTTCTTAGAATGGTCAATATTTTCTTGTTATAAGAAATTTTACTGTATATTTTGGTCCGGATCAACTTACTTGGCTTTTGAGACGAGCAACCGACGACGCGAGCTCCGTCTCTGCTCACCATGATTAAGCTCTGCGAATCGGAGCGAAACCTGGTCGGACTCGTCCGATAAAAAACCAAGTAAGTTGATCCGGACCAAAAATTTACAATGTGGAGTACCTACGAAAATTTTAGTTCAAAAAATTTGATGATACATTTTATGAAAATTTAAGAAATTCCGCGCCTCCGCCCCATGACCTTCTGTGTGAGGGTTCTATGCAGGGCTATCATCATTATCATCATCGTCAACCCATTATGTCCCCACCGAGGGGCACGGGCCTCTTCCCTGTGAAAGGTATAGGACTTACTCCACCACGGGGGCCAAGTCCGGATTGGTGGAGGCTTGTAAGACTCGTGGCTGGTCTTACTGTCAGAAGTTTTCAAGCCGCCCTAAGGCCTCTGACTTGGCTTAACGACTGGCAATCTATCGACGACAGCCGGTACCAACTGCTTAACGTGCCTTGCGAAGCACTTTAGTCATAGACGGTCACCCATCCATGTATAGAACGCGCCCTTTGTTGCTTAACCTTCGTGATCGTTTAAGATCACTCAGGCGGCCGGGGCTACGAGCGATTCGGGGACAGGGCTACCGCTGTCTTGAAATGTAAGTAAGTTAAGTAATTGATTTATTTCCTTCTCACAGAGGTATGAAAACACTACAAATTTGAACAATTTGAATAATCTATATTCTATTTTTTGAAGCGAACGAATAAAGGTAAACAAAGACACAGCATCTCTCAAACTTACATGTCACTCAAAATAGCTCATGCACGCAGCTTTGCTTGCATCGTATACCCACATAGGTATAGGTAGGTACCTACCTACTGTTTAAGGAAAACAGACAGACAACCAAACAAGACAAAATAAATACAAAAGAAAATAAAATAGTTTAGAGAAGTTGCACTCGCATCAACAACGTCAATCGTGAGTAAATATGGCGTCGGGGTGGCTACCTTACTTTTTTTGGCCTTTAATTAAAAAAGAAGTTCGTAGTCAGCTCTCCATACTTCTTCCTACACTTCGCGTAGGTAGCGCATTAGCATAAAATAATCAATCATAATCGGCTTATAAACAAAAGTCCTACATCTTTGCCAGTTGCGAACATATTTGGCAGCAGTAGAATCGCTTTTATTTGAGGACCACTGAAATTTTAGGTACTTTATGGGGCATGATCTCATAAGCAAATGGTATTTTCATGATAAAATAAAATATTTAGTTAAATAAACTGCGAGTGAGGGATAAATCAGGTAATAACAGTGTTATTGTGTTTATTGCTTATTGGCATTTAATAGCCATATCGTTTTGTATAACTTTGCTAAAATATTATGCAGTGTTTATAAATGTGGCATACTGAAAAACCAAATTTTTGACATGTTGACACTTACTCGTTCGCTTCAGTAAATAGGATATAGACTTAATCCTATTAACCAGGTGGGATGACGATCTGCGAAGGACTGCAGGCAGATGCTGGATGCGGCAAGCTGAAGACAGGGCGCTATGGCGCTCATTAGGGGAGGGCTATGTCTAGCAGTGGACTAATATAGCCTGATGATGATGATGATGATGAATCCTATGTGAGAGGCTGGAGTCCGTACTAGGAAAGATCATGTGTGACAGAATGTAAACTCACCCTGTGCATCGGCTCAACGGGCTCCTGCACCACTTCTTCCAGGTTCCCAGAGATGGTCCTCTTCAGCTCAGGGCCGGCCTCGTGCAGGGTCCTCAAGCCCGCCTGCAGCGTCATCTTCTTGTCGCTTGTCGTTACCGCCGCCTCCTCTTTACGCTTGCGGAACCTACAAGTGGTTCGGGGGGGCGCCGGTAGATGTCGGTATTAGTTTTTTTTTTTATTTATTGTCGAAATTAAGCAAAATTTGAAAACCGTTTCTTTGTCGATAGTTGTAACACTTCCAATAACCTAATGTTCAAGTTAATAAAGTTTATTGTTTATAAATTAATGTTACCCGAGAATTTATCATAAATAATAAATAAATATATTCTCATCAAGTTTATGCTCAAAGTTCCTTGCTCACAAACCCGTAAAGAAATTCTTAATCGACTATCAGCTCCATATTGGAGAACCGATTCCGATTCCACGTCTGAGCAACTTAATTATAACGAATTCCATAACATTTTAGACGTGCACCCTGACTCCAAAGACTCCTTCGAAAAGGATTGGAAAGGAGGAACACCTCTACGTGGAACAATCTGTAATTTGCATTATAGTAACTTTATAGTTTGAGATATTAGCTAGGTACTTGTTTATTTTTATGCATGCTGTGTTTAAAACAATATCTGTTCTCATTTTAGTACGCAAGGATGTCTTAAGTGTTGATAAACCTAATAAATAAATAAATAAATAAATATTGTTGATTTTGAACTACAATGTTTCAAGATGTATAGAAAACCAAAATATGTATAATTTTAAACATTTCCACCTTTTCGTTATAAGAAGTAGTTACAATGATGTTGAAGAAATGGTTTTCAGATTTTGTGTTATTTCTGTATAACACAAATTATAGGCTAATTAAAAAACCACAAACTTCTTTACCTATTTTAAAAAGCCGGATAAAATTCGAATTGGTAGAAATATTTTGTTATTTTGATATAAATTTCGAATAAGCTTATATTTATCTATAATTATTGGTAGATACAAGAATGGACGCTAGTCTAGGTAGGTACCACAAAATATCAGATATGCTACAAGGAATTCAACAAGACTATATACACAATAAGTCCAAAAGTCCAGTTTCTTCTAAATATTCTTCTAATTATAGTGTTTTGTAGAAAAAGGCTACTAAATATTCGTAAGCCTTGAGAACATAATAAAACACTCTTTTTTTATTTGGGCGTTCGTATAAAAATATTGCTGACTGTGCATCACTAGTCCGGTATCACTAGAAAAAATCTTAGGTCTGAAGTAAATGTTAAAAAAATTATGCATTTAGTGAAAAATATACAATAATTAACCATTTTTAAGCGTCAAATGCGAACGCAGTTTTAGAATGAATGATACTCGTATCATGATTTACAAAGTGTCAATTTGACATAAGACATCAATTACACCGACATCTATATTTAGAATGTGGGAAGCGTCCCTGATGCGTCGGGTGCGGGCCAGCCCCAACAATATCCTGCAAATGTTAGGAGGTAGGGTGGATTGTGCATATCTACGGCACTGCGGTGATATGCACAAGCCAATCGCTACCATTCTATGGTAACTTTAATGTAAGTGAATTTTAGTTTAGTTCGGATTTTGTTTTATTTAATTTAATATTAATTTAATTTTTAAATTCTAAATTTTTTTAATTGTATATTATTAATATGGGTCATCGATACCAGAAATAAATGATTTTTATTTTATTTTTTTTATTTTTTTATTTCACTATTTTTTAATAGTGCGTGAAATCATGAAATCATTTTTAAGTCTTTAAAAACCACTGGATTCTGCGTTCGATTATTTATAGATAGCAGTGTTGAATTTGATTGAAAATATGTTATTTCAATATTGTTCAATTATATTTTGATCGTAAGTAGCTTTTCCTGGAGACATTTATGTAAGTATAAAAAATCCACTGGTCAGGTCTTGAGTGTCAAATTTTGTGTATGCAAAGAAATCTCGTTCCTGCCAAAAATCAAATGAAAGATTCAAAGATTCAGTATTCTGTTAAATATATAAAATACTTATTTTTTTCATAGGATTTGATTTGTCATAACAAAAATCCTGACGACCTTCCAGACCAAAGTTTTGAACCATGTTTTCTCGGTGAAATATTAATATTATATTCTACACATTTTTATTGGGCCAATACAAATCAATCAGCGTACTCGTAGACATTCTTAAAAAACGAAAAACTCAAAGTCTGTTCATTTTTATTTTGAATCTTTGAGTTTGAAATAATTTGACACAAAATTGAATAGGCACAAATGTCATGCCTACATGCAAAAACTGTACAAACTGTGAACCCGTAAAAATGTAGATAATGAACACTCAAAACAATAATAATATTATACAAAAGAGTTGTAGGTAAGCGAATTTGAAAATAATATAGAAAAAGAACACTGAGAAAACATGCTTCAGGATTGGAGAAAACACAATTTTAGGAGCAAAAGAATCATGCCAAAACTGGGAATAAAATCAGCAAAAAAGTGCTTTAAAATCTTAGCCGTAAAACACAAAACTTAATCACCAAAGTCACCAAAATTGGGGAGCAGGCTACAAAGCTAAACGTGTATATTTATAAACCGGACACACTGCTAAACTGATGCCAAAAACTGGCAAGCGTGAAAAATACAGCAAATACAAACTTACGCATGGTTCCTATAAAAACAGAAATAAAGGATGTTAATTTTGATGAACTATTTATTCAGGTATTTCAATTAAAAGTGGCAAGTCACTTCACTTTAAAAGCAAGAAGTTTAATTTTAAATTAATCTGTTTAGAAGAAATTTCCGTACAAAAGAGAAACCTAAAAAGATGTTAATTAATTAAAGAGCAATATTTAAAGCCCATTTTTGAATTGTATTATTTTTGCCGGGTGGGAGCAGAGTCGTGTAAGTGGGCTATGACCTATAGGCGTCCCTCATAGTTTTTCAAGCTCCCAGTGTAGTCCCGCCCACATCCAGTCACTCCCCGATACCATAACCAGGTCGCCAGACCATCTGGTGAGGGGACTTTATGACATGTACACCAGAAATTACATCAAATTGTCACAAAAACTATGAACTGTTCTATGAAATGCAGCCCAGGCAGACAATGACAATATTACCCGAACTATATCACAAAAACAGTAAAAGCTCATACCTCCTAAAGTAGTCCTGTATGAGGAAGGTGGCGTAGAACTTGCCGACCGTGATCTCGTTGGGGTCCCCAGGCGGGGGAACGACCTGGTCCAGAAGTCTGGGGGAGGTCCGTTTCCAGACCTTCTTGATGATGGCTCTTAGCTCCGTGTTGCAGTCGTCAATCACACCTGGTAGTTTTTATAAAATCAAGTTACATAAGCAGCATGTATTTGTCACTTCAGGGAGTGTAATACTCTTCAATCTATATATATAAAACGAGAAGCTGACTGACTGACTTAGAATCAACGCAGAGCCCAAACTACTGAACCTAGGGGGTTGAAATTTGGCATGGGAGTTCCTTAAAGAGCATAGGGGAGCACTAAGAAAGGATTTTTGAAAATTCATCCCCTAAAGGGGTAAAATGGGGGTTCAAAGTTAGTATGAAACTTTGCCGTTTTTGAAGTTATTCGAATGAAATTTGGTACGAAGGTTCTTCATTTAAAATTATGAAACACGTGTAAAATAGTTTTTTAAAAATCATCCCTTAAGGGGGAAAAAGGGGGGTGCAAACTTAGTATGAAACTTAGCCATTTTTGAAGTTATTCGAATGAAATTCAGCATGAAGGTCCTTCATTGAAAGTCATGCAACACAGGTAAAATATATTTTCAAAAATCATCCCTTAAGGGTATAAGAGGGGGTTGCGAAGTTAGTATGAAAGCTCTTTCGCATGCGCTAAAAGTATCCCTATCTTATTTTCAAGCTCTTTACTCAACTAAAGCCCACGCGGACGTAGTCGCGGGCAACAGCTAGTATAATATAATGTTTCAATAATTCAAGTATAAGGAATAATTAAAACATCAGTCCATAATTTTCAACCCTGGGCTGCCTCAGACCACTCCGGCAGATGTTAGTCGAGATCGAGACAAAAATAAATTTCATTTCATTTCGTCTCTCCACTGCCATCAAGACCGGCCAGGACTTCGATGTCAAACTTGTGGTACCCACTCGGTAGCGAGTCTTGCCCACATGCGAGTTAATGCAACTCACATGACCTGCCCAGCTCCACTTTAATTTCACCGTCTGGACGCCCTCGATGTCGATTCTTAGGGTTTTAGTGCGCAGTGGTATTTTGGAAACGGACTATCCTCCTGAAACCCAAATTCCCATATCACACCAATCTTATTGCGCTGTCTATGGTACCTCTATCGGCCAATAAGATGTAGTATTATAGCGTGATCGAAAGCCAATCGGGGAATGCCGCGATGACGTTATTGGTTAGGCAAATTTGGATCTCGTCTTCTACTCCCTTGATATTCATTCGTACTAATAGAACTTTTGAACGGTTTATTCATGATTCCTAAATACCTGAATTTCTTCCCTGATCATTTAACCATACTAAAACGTCATGCCGCTACAGAAATACATTTCTTTATTCACTGTCATGGTTTTACTTGAATGCCATGAAATATCAAGGAATATGGTATAGCGGAACAAGATAAGAATTCAGGGTAAATTCAGAATAAGTTAAGATTCTTGTCTGCGTTTACTAAAAAAAATATTACCTGTCCATGAATGGGTTTGAATACCACGAAAGTATATTGTCATAGAACCGCAGGCATTCCTCACGTTCCAAATTCCAATAGGATCCCATCTTTGGCGATAGCAGTTAGTATGAAATTTGACAGCTAGACATCAGAATTCTTCATTAGGACTCTTGAGGTTACTCTGATTTTACTACAATTCGTAATACGCTCGGTTTCTAGAAGAGCGATCAAATGTCAATCTCATGTTACTCTTACGTCAAGCTAATTTCAGCCAATCACATGCCGGTATTTTGAATTAATCTTAGATAAATCTCTTGTTACATTTGAACACTCTTTCAGAAACTGAGTGTAAGTCATGGAAACTTGCTTAATTGAGCTAAATCTAGGAAACAAATTTATTCTGATTTACGATTTTGATTCTGCGTTATGACTTTGGACAAACTATTTGAAATCGGGAACTAACCTGCAGTTTTGATCTGCAACTGGGTTCTGACTACAGCAAATAGCGTGGCGTTGAAATTCACGGTCCCGTCCGAATTCAGGGGCATATTCATTGACACCAGTCTCTTGCACGCCGTTCGATGAGGACAAAGTTTGCCGAAACCTGAAATTTAGTTTTATTTCAAAAATACAGATTCAAACGTCAGTTTAATAAAGTCCTGAGGGCACCCAGGAATTATTGCAGTTAGTTGCAATATGATCCTGACGAGGTTGGGTCGGATAGAAAGTGACACATACTTTAATTTTTGTTTTCAAAGTTATCAATATTACAATTTTAAAATTACATTAAAAAACAAAAAGTACCTATTTCTATAAAATGACAACTTTTTAAAATAAAATTCAATGACAAATCTTAACTTGCACAAACTAAAAATTACTGAATAAAAAGAATATCCGATGTTGTGACGAGTTAACTAAAAAAAACGGTCATACCTAATGGAGGACTAATTTTCCGAAGCAAATTCACGACATCCAAATGTTTGATGCGACCTTTCGCATCTGGGTCATATTCACTCCACAATCTGTAAAATTCAAATAGGTAATATACATAAAATGTAAGTTAAAGTCCGTTCGCTTAGATAACGTACACACGAAGGGAATCTTGGTTTTAGGAAAAAAAAACATTTTCTTCCATAATACAACTTAGACGGCAAAAATACTTTAAATATAAAAAAAACGTGGTACGCAATATACCTAATGAAGCACAAAATAAAACACTACTCTTCGTCACTCGAAGTGTCCTCAGAATATTTTATCTCCACCGGTATTTAGAATAGGTACCTACCTAAGTAATGCAGGATCATCTCGTTATAAATCCATTCTAAAATACTGATTGTTTTAGTTCTTCAATTGCGTGATCTACCTAATAGTAGAATGAGACGAGCTGCAAGCCAAATTCACTGGCGTTTATTAAGAAAATAAACCTGAGAGGGCACGAAAATTTATGATAGTGATTATGATGAATAAATTTAACAAAGTGTACTTACCTAACAAACTCATCCAAGTGATGTGGCCCCAATATAGACCAATCTCTGGTCAAATAATCGAAGTTGTCCATGATGACAGCCACGAACAAGTTGATAATCTGATGGACGAATAAGGTGAAAGAATTATTCGAGGACTGACATAGAAAGCACTTTTTTAAAAGAATCAAAACAGTAAAATACTATTTTCAATTATATTTAACCCCGAAACTCTAAATGAATCAACAAAAACCGACAAATATCTGCGTTTACCAAAATATCTTACAAACAACTTATCACACAAGTTTGCCAAAGGCCATGCGAATGGTTGCGCGGTGGCCGGGTCGCCTATCTCCCGCTAATATGGTTGAGACCGGCGATGGCTGACCCCTGCGTTATCCTCGTTTAAGAATATCAAATATTGTTTGACATGGCAAGTATTCATTGCACTCATGTGTCTTGAATTTTGACATTAGTACTAAACGCTGTATTAGATTTAAGATGGTTTGAGAAAAGATGGTCAGAGTGGAGTTTTTTTTTGCTGCCTTTTCCTCAACTACATTCGGCCCTAAGGCTAACATTATCATTTTATGTACATTGACATTCAACAAGCAGAATGTAAATTCTATACGTTAAAATAAATTTCTGATTTCTGATTTCATCAAACAAGAAGTCACCAGAATGCTACATTCAACAGTAATACTCACAAGGAATGTGCAAAGCAGTGAAAAGGATATGAAGTAAGGGAAGGCTAGTCTGGTGCCGCAGTCATCGTTATTGTTCGTCTTGTTTGCCTCGGGGTCCAAGTCGGACTGGTCGCAGTTTTTCTGTTTCCCCGGCTCTGTGATCAGGTTCCTTGGTGCCAGGGCCATCATGATCTCCTGCCACGCCTCGCCTGAAAACAAAATAATTGTAATATTAATTAAACATTCTTGTAAGGCAAGTCTTATTTGAAAAGCCGGTCCTAAAGTTAATCTCTGCGGAACTCTCCTACCCATGCCTCTAAATCCAATTATTTTTAGTTCAGTTATATTTATTAGATTTTAATCCAATCTCTATAATAATAAATCAAATTTAGGTTTTATGGTAGTTTCACCATATATAGACTAGAATATCATAACGTGTTATTAAAATAAAGCAAAACCTCAAAATAGTTTAATTTTTTTTCATACAACTTGAGAATTTGACCGGTGCCGATTGATAAACAAAAGTATTCAATTCTAAATTTTATTTTTTTGCCTTACATGTCGAATTCGTTAGATCGGAAAATCAGACCGATATTGAAGAAAGTACTTTAAATTTGAAAGAGTCTAGGTGTGGACAGTAATACTTTATATCCAAATGACGCGAATAAAACTGTTCGTACAAGTAGATCAAAATTATGTATGTCTGACTAGATAGATCTTGTAAGGGCCCATATTCCATTATCACTTTGATCACAGGTGATGTACATTGCTAGCAATAACACAATAAGGATCAAGACACGTGTCGACATCAGCAATGGGATCCTCCTAGGCGATATCCATTGCTGGTGTCGACACAAACCTATGAACTAGTATTATATTGCCCTAAATCACGACGTGAAGGTATATAATTATTTTTATTTTTTTGTTTACCTGTAGCAGATCTAAATAGCACCATCAAAGCATTGGTGAACGACTTGAAGTTATTATTTTCGGTGATTATTTCATCGTCGTCCTGGATCTTTCCGAATAACTGTAAAATAAAGATTACATAATTTAACATAGCTTAGGAAGCCCTTAATCTTATTGTCCAGTTTGTTTTAGATAAACATCAATTTGAACTTGATCAAGTCACGCGCAACCGCGTCGCATCGAAGTCGCGTGAAAGTTATTTGAATCCTTTCAAATAACTCAGACTGGAGACTTTTTTTAATTTCTAGGTACCTACATACTTACATAATTATGTTCAAGTTCAATCGTTTTATTACTTCATGTGGTACGTTGTCATAAAAATGGATGGCCCAATATAGTATAGTCTTATAAATTTTAATTTCTTGGGTGTCGAAATATACGTTTTTCAAGGCATCTTTTTTCAACTTTTTTTTCACAGCTTCAAAAAACTGTATAACATAACATAACATAACATTAACATACAGGAACATACATTGCTTCTGGCCCCACACTACGATACCCTGTGTCGTGGGAACCAGAAACAGCGACGACAGAAACATTGTAAACATCCAAGACCTGGGTTTTTTGTCCCCAGCCGGGACCTCTCGCATATTTAACTATATGTTTTTAATTTCAACTCGATAACTCTACTCGTTCCCAATATAAAAGGTGATAGACAAATAGACGAACGGACGGACAGATGGACGAACTAGGAAGTGACTTCCTAGTTCGTCCTTAACCCTATCAAGGTTTTATTTGAACATTTACAGGGCCTATTTCTATTGGAGGGACGCAATCCTGCAGACCTCTGTGGCGCAGGGCATCTGCCTACTTCCCGATTTTGAACCCCGGCTGGGTACAAAAAACCCCAGGTCTTGGATGTTTACTTGTTTGTGATGTCGCTGTTTGTGATGTCGCTGTTTCTGGTTCCCACGACACAGGGTATGCTAGTGTGGGCCCAGAAGCATTGTATGTGCCTGTATGTAAATGTTTATGTTTAGTCATTTTTATGTTTAATCATCATCAACCCATTTATGTCCCCACCGAGGGGCACGGGTCTCTTCCCTGAGAAAGGTATAGGCCATACTCCACCACGGGGGCCAAGTCCGGATTGGTGGAGGCTTGTAAGACTAGTGGCTGGTGTTACTGTCAGAAGTTTTCAAGCCGCCCTAAGGCCTCTGACTTGGCTTAACGACTGCCATCTGTCGACGGCAGCCGGACAACTGCTTAACATGCCTTGCGAAGCACGGAACCACTCGGACGAAATGCCACTAGTTTAATTATCATCCTAAAATAAGGTAGTTTCCAGGGTCAAAATAATAAATTCTATTTAGTCTGTATTTTAGATTATAAAAAAATATTGGACACGTATTTTTTCTTTTTTCGTTTAAACACACAATAACAAAGATATGGCCCATTAAAGTTACGTGTGACTTCACTCCGTGCTAAAAAATGCAGCACGGCGTGACGTCACACGTAACTTTAATGGGCTATATCTTTGTCATTTTTGGTGTAATTTACTAATAAAAAAATACGTGTCCCTTATTTTTGAATAATCTAAAAGACGGACTAATTACATTTTTTAGGGCAACTACAGTCTGTTTTTTCATTCAATACAAAAAAAAAATATTGTCACGTTGACATCTCCATACAATTCTTAGGCTGTCAATGTCTGAATGTTGCTAGTACGTAAAAACCAAATAACCCCATTTTACTTCCAAGTTAAATTGTGTGTGCTACGCAGGTGTTTTTTTTTGGACTTTGCTCTTACGAGTAATTCAATTTTAATGTCTGACGTGATAAGGATTTTGGCCACATGAGTCTTCTATTTACGGTAAAAAAAAAATCTACCGAGTTAACCTATAGCTTTTATAGCGGTAACACCGCGTCATTTTTTTTTGCATAGAATTAAAAAACGCACTGTAGCTCATTTGAAGGTATCTGACCTGCATCCCAACAACAGCATAGATGAAGAACAAGAGTACAATCAGCAGCGCGACGTAAGGGAGAGCTTGGAACGATTTGATGAAAGTCCAGAGGAGGGTGCGGATCCTCTCTCCCCGGGAGAGCAGCTTGATGAGTCGCATTGCTCGGAAGAGTCGGAAGAAGGTGATGTAGTTGAGGAGCGAGCCCTTGAAGAAACAAGAGTTTCAATACGGTAGTTGACACGACCAACAATAAATTATTTGAGATGCTCGATTAGAACAAAAATTACAAAATGATTCGGAAAATGTATCTCTTTTAATCAATTACTAGTTATTACATTTTTTAAATAGATGAAACATTATGAAAAGAGTGCTCTGAAATATGACGTCATAAGCCGGTATTTTCATTAAAAAATCCGTTTTAAAAGTAACTTATTTGACAGGATTTTGCAAAATTACCTGTTGCGTTTAAAGATAACTTTTCGTTCGTTACTCACACGTACATAAAAGAAGAAATAAGGAAAAACCGTAAGATTGTAATCATTAAGCAAATAAAATATGTTTTTGTTATTTTTGTAATTTTGTTTTAAAAAAAAAACCTTTTTTTTAATATAAAAATAAAAAAAATATATATATTACGTGGAAAATAAGTAGACGAATAAACTCCAAATATATTATTTAAAAAAATATATGTGACATAAATATTTATTTATAAACTAATGAAATAAAATACTTAATTATAATTCGCTATTGACATCAAATTATTATCAAAACAGTTTTGTTTAATTGACAATGTTGTCAATTCAAACATTTAATGTTGAACACGACACCATTATCCTCCAAATACGTATAATATTAAACTACTATTAGACTAAGGGACTGTTTCACAATCTGCAGATAAATTTCCGGATAAGCTATCCGCAACCAGGGCTGCCGTTTGTTCTAAATTTGAAGCCAAAACGAACACATGCAATATAGGAAAAAATATTTAAAAATAGAACAAACGGCAGCCCTGGTTGCGAATAACTTATCTGGAACATTATTTGAACATTGTGAAACAGGGCCCAAGGTTCCGTTTCTGAGTTGAAAATTTGCACTAAGTAAATACTTAAGTAACTTCTGTCACGCTCTTTTCTGAGAAACTTAACGAGACAGCACTACACTTGAGAAGATAGGTACTCAGCGAAATTCTCAATTCAGAAACTGGCCCTTTATCGTGGATTAGTCACCTCTTTCTCTTCCGCCGGCATCATATGATGCCTCGTCATCGTTCCATCGGCATCGTCAAACTGAAACCAGAGAAGACGATTAAAAAACAAACGTTTATTTTTACTTTTTATCATCATCACCATCAACCCATTATGTCCCCACCGAGGGGCACGAGTCTCTTCCCTGGGGAAGGTATAGGCCATACTCCACCACGGGGGCCAAGTCCGGATTGGTGGAGGCTTGTAAGACTAGTGGCTGGTCTTACTGTCAGAAGTTTTCAAGCCGCCCTAAGGCCTTTGACTAACAACTGCCATTTATCGACGGCAACCGGCACCAACTGCTTAACGTGCCTTGCGAAGCACAGTGTGCTTAGTGCGAGTTTTTTTAACTACTCGATCGCGTTAACGTTAACTCATATTCTAAAGGAGTGACAAAGCGCGCCACCTAGTTGTCTCTCTGTCACTCCTATACAAATTGCAAACGCTCTCGCTATCGAAAGTGAATGAAAAAACTCGCACTAAGGGCCCTGAACCGCTCGGAAAAATGCCACAGCGTTAGTGATAGCGGTCATCCATCCATGCGCTGAACGCGTCCTATGTTGCTTAACCTTCGTGATCGTTTAAGATCACTCAGGCAGCCGGGGCTAGGAGCGATTCTCAACAACGGCTGTTGCTCGAATAATTCCTGTCTCGTCCCAAGATCATGCCCTAGGTCTACGGTCGTGGGTCATAAAATCTGTTTTCTCAAACATGCTTGGAGAGCATTATTTCGACAACCTTCTTCGAGATAAATTGAAATTTCTGTACTGGCCCACTTACACGCGAGCAGCGGCCGGGAAAAGTTTTATGAAAATTCATAGCTGTCGTGTTTTGCGGCCAAATAAATTACATACTACAGTGCCACCATCGTATCTGTTCAGTTGATAGCGGCGCTAGTGGAGAATTTAGTAGTAACATTTAAGAAATTTACCTAGAAAAATGAGAATATTTTAACCAGTCTTTCAATTTTAATGAAAATATATCTATAAATCTTAGTAAGTGAATAAATAAAACAAAAAATGGGGAACAGGATTTACAATTAATTAGTTAGTTACAATTCTGCCCACCTGAACAGATAACTTGGTGGCGCTGTAAACTCATATCTGTCGTGTTATTTGAAAATGGAACGATCTTTTACTCCGAACAATGACAACCAAGGAGGTAACTTATCAGAGGTTTTATTTAAATTTCGACCTGGCTTGCGATAGACAGCTGGATATACCTATTGAAAAAAAAAGAACACTAACGCGGCAAAAATAATTGTTGTTCGTTCGTGGTTCGTCTGATTTTGAAAGTTTATTGAATTTAACAGAATGAGCTCAGATTTTTAATTTCCGCGCATTATTTGAGAAAAATCATATACAAGCCTTGGCCACAACTTTTGATTCAATTGATGGACTCACGTATGTGTGCCTCGGCTTCGCCTCGGCCCACATTTCCACGTTCGTCCATCAATGCCTCTTTTGCTGGCCGCGGCAGTAATGTACTATTTATATTTTATGCTCGAGACTAAAAAGATAATAATAGGTATTATCTAATACGGTATTTGACAGTATCAACAATAAATTATTTGAGATGCTCGATTAAATCAAAAATTAGAAAATGATTCGAAAAATGTATTTCTTTTAATCATTTACTATGTATTACAATTTTTAAATAGATGAAACATAAAAAGAGTGCTCTGAAATGTGACGTCACAAGCAAGTCTTTTCATACAAAATTCCGTTTTTAAAGTAACTCATTTGACATCCTGTCAAATACCCAATTAAGGCATTCGGAAAAGATGTTTTTTTTTTCATCGGTAGCGTTAAATATCCTAAATTTCCTTAAAGTTAACACAAGCAGTATTATGACGACCTCTGTGGCGCAGCGGTTAGCGCATCTGCCTACCATGCGAGAGGCCCCGGGTTCGAAGCCCGGCTGGGGACAAAAAAATTCCCTAGTTCCTGGATGTTTACATGTTTGTGATGACGCTGTTTCTAGCTCCCTCGACACAGGGTTTCCTAGTGTTGGCCGTAAGCCGATGTTCTGTAGAGAAGCAATGTATTATACCTGTATGTAAATGTTTATTTTTACTTTATAAGAAATCTCTGAAATAAGGTCATGTCGTCGATACACTACAAGTTAGTTTTATATTTTGTTTTACGGTACATTTGAAGTACCTACTCACCATGTCAGTTGGGACTGGTAGTACTGTTTTATTTGTTTTATTGTTTTCATTGACTTGAGTTACAACAATGTCTATAATACTACCGACTACCAGAATAAAATCTGTGGTGTTCCAAGCATCGCCGAAGTAGTTCTGAAAATAACAAAAGGTCATCGTTATAAATGTGAGGTAAATAAAAAGGTAATTTACACACAAAACAAACTTAATTCTTTATTTTTATAACTTTTTTTTTTAAACATTTATTGATAAACGCATTTAAATTTTACATTGTTATAAAGCATCACTTAAACCTTATTAGGTTTTTGAGTGAACCTGAGCCGCTTTTGTACAAACTCCTTAATTTCTAATACACTCGTAATACTTAGATACAATATAATATACATGATAAATGTTTGAATAATATTTTTACTAGTTATAATATGATTATTACTAATAATAATATTATCCACTAAGATATTTCTTTAATAGCACTTTAATTTTATTTGGTTTTAGAGAAGCAAGATCACCCACCAACATTTTTGGTAATTGGTTAAGTATAGTCGGTAGCATGAAGTCTACTGTTCTTTTTCCGTAGTTATTGTTATATTTAGGTATATTATATGTAGGTAGGTAATCAAGATTTCTGAGTGAACATGATCTTTTTTTCTTAGACAAAGCCAAAGACAAAGCTATTCCGATTAGACTTACTGACTTTTTGTCGAAAGAGTCCGACCAGGTTTCGCTCTTATGCGCAGAGCTTAATCCTGGTGAGCAGAGACGGAGCTAGCGTTGTCGGTTACTCGTCTAAAGCAAAACCTACTGTGCATTTTTGGCGTAGGTAGGCTTACATAAGCTATGTTTAGTTTTTTCAAACATTCTTTTTATTTTTGGTAAATTAAACATGTAACATCTGGTCTAAGTTGGCGGAGGCCTTTGCCCAGCAGTGGGACACACTCGAGGCTACATAAAAAAAACAATCAACATGGAGAGATATTATATCAAATCAATTTATCTTTTCCGCCTCTTGTAAATTATAAATGGGATGAAAAACTATATAATCTACTAGCTGTGCCCCGCGGTGTTACCCGCGGTTCATCGATTTTCCCGTAGGAATAAGATATTTCCCCGCGGTAACACGTAGCCTATGTTTTAATCCAGGGTATCGGCTAACTCCATACCAAATTTTATTAAAATCCGTCCAGCCGTTTCAGCGCTAAAGACTGACAAACATATAAACACACACACAAACTTTCACGTTTATAATATTAGTGTGATGGGTCTGCCAATTTTTTCGCGATATCCATATTTTTCCCACAATAAAATAACTTCGTATTGAAAATAGTAGAACCTCCGTTTTTTTTTATCTAAAATCTACATCTTATACACCTCGGCCTAGATTCTGCTAATGCATTGTGCTACAATGACAATTACACAACTACGGTGATTTCATTTCATTGCCGCTTCAAATCGACGCGCTCACTCGTATTTGAGTCCTATAGAATCAAAAGCGGCAATCTGCACTTTGACTGTTTAGTAGCAAAGTGCCAAAAACGATTGCCATGTTTATTTTGAACTACTCGTATTACAGAGTGCGTATACTGAGTTTTGTCATTCACTTTCGATAGCGAGAGCGTTTGCGATTTGCATAGGAGTGACAAAGCGCGCCATCTAGTTGTCTCTTTGTCACTCCTATGCAAATCGCAAACGCTCTCACTATCGAGAGTGAATGAAAAAACTCAGTATAAGCACTCAGGTAGCCGTAAGTGAAACTAACCTGTCACTTTGAAGTCGATTTACTATTAAAGGTATTTTGTTTACTATATTTGATACTGATACTAAAATACGTTAAAAAGGGTTTAAAATTCCGAGTGTTGCCCTATTTACAAGTCAATTTCCCAAAGAAGTATTGCCACTTTTGATTCTAAAGCACTCATTTGTAAGCGTCTAAGCGTATTGTCTAAGCGTCAATGGAATTAAAAAACCCGGCACGTGATCTGTCCGTGTAACTGTAATTGAACTATAATGTATTAGAAGAATCGAGACCCTGGTTAGGGGATTTGAAAGTCGTTCTTTTTGAGCTCACCTTGAATTTAAAAGCAGCTAGCTTAAACACAAACTCCAACATGAATACTGTTGTTAGCAACATGTTGAGATAATCCAAGACCTGGAAATAAATATCAAGTTTTGTTTGTAAATATACAGGGTGTTTAGAAGCTAGGTGCAAGGCCTTAAGGGGGTGTTAGTACAGACCATCTAGAACATTTTGAGTCATATTTGCCCCAGCCAAAGTCTGATTGTTTTTCATTTTTAGGGAACTTTAAAATCCCAAAATTCTCCAAGTAACGCAAAATTTAAGTAGAAAAATTCTTTTATTGTGTTTTATTCGCCTGATTTGTGTTGAATGATATTAAATCATTTTAAAGCACTGGACCTAAATTTAAAGTTCCTTAAAAAAAAAACAATCAGACTTTGGTTAGGACAAATATGGCTCAAAATGTTCTAGATGGTCTGTACCTACTAACACCCTCTTAAGGCTTTGTACCCAGCTTCCAAACACCCTGTGTAAAGAACCTTTTATCATCATCAACCCATTATGTCCCCACCGAGGCACACGGGTCTCTTCCATAAGGTAGGTAAGAACCTTAGGACAAGATCCGTTACTGGAATAATTCCTCTCTCGTCCCAGGATCATGCCCTAGTGGTCGTTCTTATATCATCATCAACCCATTATGTCCCCACCAAGGGGCACGGGTCTCTTCCCTGAGGAAGGTATAGGCCATACTCCACCACGGGGGCCAAGTCCGGATTGGTGGAGGCTTGTAAGACTAGTGGCTGGTCTTACTGTCAGAAGTTTTCAAGCCGCCCTAAGGTCTCTGACTTGGCTTCACGACTGCCATCTATCGACGGCAGCCGGCACCAACTGCTTAACGTGCCTTGCAAAGCACTGAACCCTCGGAAAAATGCCACTAGCGTTAGTCATGGAACGGTCATCCATGAATGCACTGAACGCGCCGTATGTTGTTTAACCTTAGTGATCGTTTAAGGCGGCGAGAACCGTTTGTTGCATTAATATAATAATATTCACATACCCGTTTGTAATCCGGCATCGATCCGTGAAACTTCATCATGAGTGCTATCGTGTTGAGTATGATGAAGAAAAAAATGACGTACTCAAATTGCTGTGACGTCACAAACCACCAGGTCTTGTACTGAATGCGATGCTTTGGAATGTACCTAGAAAGAAATTAAAGAAGGATATCAGATTCTTTAAAAGCAGTTCGTTGTAAGACGGTCACACCGTATAAGGTTAGCAAGTTAAATTAGGAGTGCTTTATCCTTTTTTTTAGTTCCCAACTAAAAGAACGCAGAATGAAAAAAGGCCATTTTGGTGTTCAAAGCTGCTAAGATGTTAAAAAGCTTAATTGGGTATTTGAAAGAATGTCAAATGAGTTACTTTTAAAACGGAATTTTGTAAGAAAATACTTGCTTGTGACGTCACATTTCAGAGTACTCTTTTTATGTTTCATCTATTTAAAAATTGTAATAACTAGTAAATTATTAAAAGAATACATTTTCCGAAAAAAATTGTAATTTTGGTTTTAATCGAGCATCTCAAATAATTTATTGTTGACAGTGTCAAATACCGCATTGTATCTGACCGAAAGTTATTTCAGTCAGACATAATTAAGCTTTTTAACCTGTTATAAAAATAGATCATCATCATCATCATCATCAGGCTATATTAGTCCACTGCTGGACATAGCCCTCCCCTAATGAGCGCCATAGCGCCCTGTCTTCAGCTTGCCGCATCCAGCATCTGCCTGCAGTCCTTCGCAGATCGTCATCCCACGTGAGTGCGTATACTGAGTTTTTTCATTCACTTTCGATGGCGAAAGCGTTTGCAATTTGTATAGGAGTGACAAAGAGACAACTATGTGGCGCGCTTTGTCACTCCTATACAAACTGCAAACGCTCTCGCTATCGAAAGTGAATGAAAGAACTCAGTATAAGCACTCTGGTTAGAGGGCGTCCTACACTACGTTTGCAGAGTCGCGGTCTCCACTCAAGAACACGTTTACCCCAGCGGTTGTCGGTTCTTCGCGAAATATGGCCAGCCCACTGCCACTCGATAAGCAATCGATAAGATAAGAATATTTTTTATTGGACACTAGAAAAAACAAAAAGGCTCATAGTACAATATAAAATTTTGCACCCCCGGTACATCAACGTCACTTAAAAATCAAATTTTTCAGGAGAGGCATTTAAAAGTTTGCCATCCTATAAAATGTGTATACTTCCTGATTCAAACAAAATACTTTCAAAATCTTTACTACTGCCTATAATCGTATAAATAAATAAAATAAAATATGCCGAAGTTAGTAGCAAATTTTTTTTTTTATTTACGATATGGCATGGCAGTTGTGACGATATGACACTAAACTAAATTAAAAAGTATAATAAAACGTTGTTTCCTCAAGTGAGCCCTTGATTGGCGCCATAGCCGTATGGACACTACTACCCGAACGCGGAAATTATGCACTACACAAGTGGCATTCACGCGCCGAGTACAGACTACAGTCTATTTTTTGAAGCGAACGACTGATAGAACTATCATTTAGTAAAGTCTTCACAAAGAAATCAAAATTTGCCCATTTCGTGTCAAGACTTGATTCTGGCAGAATTTTTCGACATCGGCTGGTTGCCATCAAAACAAGAAATAATAATAATAATAATAAGTGTCAACATGTCAAAAATTTGGTTTTTCAATATGCCACATTTATAACACTGCATAATATTTAGCAAAGTTATACAAAACGATATGCCTAATAAATACCATTAAGCAATTAACACAATAACACTGTTATTACCTGATTTATCCCCCACTTGCAGTTTATTTAACTAATATTTTATTTATCATGAAAATACCATTTGCTTAAGAGATCTATGCCCCAAAAAATACCTAAAATTTCAGTGGTCCTCAAATAAAAGCGATCCTACTGCTGCCAAATATGTTCGCAACTAGGAAAGATGACGGACTTTTGTTTAAAGGCCGATTATGATCGACTATTTTATGCTACCAATGGGCTAAGCGAAGTGTAGGAAGAAGTATGGAGAACTGACTACGAACCTCTTTTTTAATTAAAGACAAAGTAAGATTGACGTTGTTGTTGATGGGAGTGCGACTAAAGAAAATAAAATAGGTAACTTATCTTTAGTCTGTTCATCATTGTAAATAAGGTATTGGTAAAGTTTTTTGGTCCATCGTCCAGTTGTTTTATACTTTTGTGTTTGTTATTACGAAACGGAAAATATGGGCGAGCGAGCCGGACCCAACGCTGATTCTGCCAAACCGATGTATACGATGCCACAGAATACATAATAGTACAACGATGCAAGCAAAGCTGCGTGCATGAGCTATTTTGAGTGAGATGTAAGTTTGAGAGATGCTGTGTCTTTGTTTACCTTTAGTCGTTCGCTTCAGTAAATAGAATATACAGACGTACTTTAGGAAATTTTCTGCATTTGGCCAAATTTGCATAAGTGACTTTATAGCAGCGGGGGAGCGATGTGTAAAGCACACTCTACGCAAAAAAGCTTGTTTTAACATCAACGACTATTTGAGGGGTATAAAAGCAAACTCAACTCTGTCCACTTTTTGAATATTCTAACCTGTGAATGTAGTTTAGTTTGTACCTGTGTATATTCGGATCTTATAAGCATTTTAAATCAGCTTTTGAATATCTTAGACTTTATTTTAATTCCTTAAATAAACAAACTTTTTCTGTGACCGCTGTTGACTAGAAAAACCGAATTTCGCTTTAAATAACTCAGTTTGACACTTCATGGACAGAGGCGGCTTTGCTTTTACACCCCTCATTTGGAACTTTTGGAAGACATAGATGTCTAGTATTATACAGTAGAATGTAGAACAGTAAACGTATTCAGCGGAAAATTGTGTCCAGTGTTCAACATTGTGAATGTTCGAAAGTTTCTTAATTAAGCTAAAACTGTTTTGAAAAGAATTAATGTGGAGTTTCTTAGTTAGACTCTTCTCCACAATAATGTATTAATTGTGAAACTAATAACTTTGACTTTTTTGTTCGTAAAGTAAACATTTTGTTTTTATCATGAAGTAGATGAGCCCCGCGGTGTTACCCGCGGTTTAATAGACAAAATAAATAACATAACATAACATTTACATACAGGCACATACATTGCTTCTGGCCCCACACTAGGATACCCTGTGTCGTGGGAACAAGAAACAGCGACGTCACAAACATGTAAACATCCAAGACCTGGGTTTCTTTTTTTTTTTCTTTGTTCCCAGCCGGGATAAATTGTGTCTTAACAGCAGTTGGGCGTGATTTTAATCTTCTCATGAAGATCATGTTTTAATATTCTATTTAAATCTATTTTTGGAAAAAGTTATGTACAAAGTTCCCCATACATTATCAGTGAATTCATATTCATCGATTTTCCTATAGGATTAAAATATTTTCACGAAGTAAAACGTAGCCTATGTGTTAATCCAGGGTGTGAGCTAACTCCATAGCAAATTTTATTAAAATCGCTCCAGCCGTTTAGACGTGAAGAAGTTACAAACGTACACACTCATACACTCACAAACTTTCGCCTTTATAATATTAGTATGATGTGACAAAACATTTTAATTTCTTGATAAAATCTCTACCATACAATGTGTAGCGCTAATAGTGGTCCAAGCTAAACGGGGGTGTAAAATATAATAAAATGCTTATTAAAAAATATTATTTCCCATTTTTTTATCTTAATTTTTTTATTTATTATTTAAAATTTGGGTATCTGATGGGTAATTATATGGTGTATCACCCCTTAAGCTTTGACCACTATTAACGCTACACCCTGTATGAATACTCGTTTACCTTCTTATTGGTTTAGCTTTCAACGCAAACTCAATGCAGTTCCTTTGATTCTTGTCCAGTTCACAATCCTTGAATTCTTGCTCACCCTCCTTCTGGAATGTCACTATGACAAAACCCACGAAGATGTTCATCTGAAAATGTTAAAACAAAACGACTTCAGTATACGAGTATCATCATCATCGTCATTCAGCCACAAGAAGTCCACTGCTAGACATAGGCCTCCTCCATGGACTTCCAAAAAGACCGGTCGGAAGCGGCTCGCATACAGCGTCTTCCCGCCACTTGGATGAGATCATTCATTTTACTTCTTCAAAATACGGTTTGGTTCCTATCGCCGGAGCCCGGGATAGGTGCCGTCTGCGACCCCGAGCTGATAGCGAGAACAAGCCGGTGGCAAGGCTTGAGGACGATGCCTTCATCTCCAAACAGGATCTTGTATGATGCAAGCTTCCTTTTCATCATAATCATTCCGTCATAACAAGTCCACTGCTGGATATAGGCCTCCTCCATGGATTTCCAAAAAGACCGGTTAGAAGCGGCTTGCATCCAGCGTCTTCCTGCCACTTGGATGAGATCGTCTGTCCATCTTGTGGCTGGTCGTCCTACGCTGCGCTTGCCGATGTGTGGTCTCCATTCAAGAACTTTTCGGCCCCATCGGCCATCAGTTCTGCGTGCTATGTGCCCCGCCCACTGCCAGTTCAACTTCAGTATATGTACCTAATACATTATTATAAACTATTTCGAAGTTAGTATCTACATTGAATTTAGATAAAGATATAATTCAGTGGTATTATGAAAATCTCGTAACACGGAATTTGTTATCGAACTCCTTCTAAAGGCATTCATAGATTTTTTCGCATATTTTTTGGTAGGTCTGAGAATAAGTTGTATGCTGATTAATAGACCAAAACAACTTTTGAGAATTCAGCTAGATTCAGCTAATATATCTATTGGCCTCGAAAGGGACTACAGTCAGACAATTCCAATGTGTTTGGCATTGGTAATTATAGTGATAATGTGATGGTCATCATCAAACCATTATGTCCCCACCGAGAGGCATGGGTCTTTTCCCTGAGGAAGGTATAGGCCATACTCCACCACGGGGGCCAAGTCCGGATTGGTGGAGGCTTGCAAGACTAGTGGCTGGTCTTACTGTCAGAAGTTTTCAAGCCACATTTATAAACATTTACATACAGACACATACTTTGCTTGTGGCCCCACACTAGGATACCCTGTGTCGTGGGAACCAGAAACAGCGACATCACAAACATGTTAACATCCAAGACCTGGAGTTTTGTAAACTTTTAGTCCGGATCTACTTACGGGTATTGTTACAATGTGTTGTGCTTACGAAAGTTTTAGTTCAAAACCTGGAGTTTTTTTTTAATTTCCCCAGCCGGGATTCGAACCCGGGACCTCTCGCATGGTAGGCAGGTGCGCTAACCGCTGCGCCACCGAGGTCGTCTGAAATATCAGATTTCTGATGATAATGAATTGGGTCCTCACCATGAAGAATGCAATGACGATGATGTAACTGATATAAAAGAACGCAACCAGGGGCCTGGCGTTCTCAACTGGACCTTCGTCTTCCTTGTTTGAATCCATGGACGTTGACAGCAAGCTAGAAGAACAAATAACGGTTCAGGTGTGCGACCACGTAATGGGCTAGTTGCCCTAAAAATGTAAGTAGTCCGTCTTTTAGATTATTCAAAAATAAGGGACACGTATTTTTTTATTTGTAAATTAGACGAAAAATTACAAAGTTATAGCCCATTAAAGTTACGTGTGACGTCACGCCGTGCTGCGTGCTTTTTAGCACGGAGTGACGTCACACGTAACTTTAATGGGCTATATCTTTGTTATTTTTTGTTTAATCGAAAAAAGAAAAAATACGTGTCCAATATTTTTTTGTAATCTAAAATACGGACTAAATAGAAACCAATAACGGTTCAGGTGTGCGACCACGTAATTTCTCTACTGTACGGTGTCGACTAATGTAGGCCTTGTTTAAATTTGTTTTATTTTCGTGCTTTTTTAGGATGCTTTCCATAGAGGTTGGATAAAATAGAGAAGCCAAAAACATATGCCGATTCAAAGCTTTTAGTACGCACCATATTTTGTGTTCAACCAACCATTAGTGATTTATTATTTGATTATGCCAAAACAATATTTCGCAATCATTTAAAAGACAAAACTTACGACAACGCTGAAGCGTATTTAAAAGTTGTGTCATGAATAGCAACTTCTGATTGTAACAACCTTATGTAATGATAGATGATTTAATTTTTTAAGAAAAAATTGTTTAATTATGTCATTTGTATGTTACTCTATTGTATGAACGAATTTCAATTAAAATATTGTCCCAGTTCTAGTGATTGGTGCCTCCGCCTACCCCCTCGGGGATAACGGGCGTGAGTTTATTTATTTTATTTTTATAAAATGAGAAGGTTACTTAGACTTGGCCCCCGTGGTAGAGTATGGCCTATACCTTCCTCAGGGAAGAGACCCGTGCCCCTTGGTGGGGAGATAATGGGTTGATGATGATGATGATGAGAAGCTGAGAAGCTCACTTACCCAGGCCAGCCTTCGAAAGTTGCCACAGTGAAAAGGGTAAGCATGCCAATGAGAACATCATCGAAGTTGAACTTGTTCTTGGACCAGATACGATCCTCTTGGGACGGAATGCCCTTCTTGTATATCACGTAAGTGCCTCTGAAAATCAGTAAAATCTTTAAGACTGGTATATTTAAACATAACATAAACAACTGGCTTTTAACCCAAAGAACTGGCTTTTAGTTAGATTTTTGTATTTATCACTTTTTAATAAAGTCGACCGATCACGAAGACATCACTAAACATCGTTTGTCCTATACGATGCAGTCAATTTAATTTTTTATTCTATTTTCTAGGCGACAAGGTTCACAATGAATGTTAATGTAGCGAAGTAGGTTTGTCAGGATCTTCGCAAGTGGTAGAGATCAGAGATTGGTAATCTGGTAGAGACCAGAGAATCGGGTAGTTGACAAAATGTCAATTAAGTTACTTTTAAAACGGAATTTTGTATGAAAATACCGAATTACGACGTCATATTTCAGAGCACTCTTTTTATGTTTCATCTATTTAAAAATTGTAATAACTAGTAATAGACTAAAAGAGACACATTTTCCGAAACATTTTGTAATTTTAATTAGTTCACAACTTACTTAAGTATAGATAGCAAAACAATTCGTATACTTACTGGCAGTCTATTTGCGTCATCTTCGTTATGTCTGAGCATTTGAAAAATTTACCCTGAAACATGGAAACATTTCTATAACAGTTTACGTAGATAACTTCGTGAACGAATTGTAATTTAATAATAAAAATTGTATTATGATATTGATGCTTTACACAAGTTAGAATACACACTCAGACAACAGTACGACAACATACGACGAAAGTAAAATTTGACAACATTACTACTTGATCATGTACAGTCGACAGCATATCAACCGACACATTTTAATTGCAAAGTCGCTCCTAATGAAATGAAATAAAATGAAATAAAATAGTTTATTTGCCTGAAATGTCGTACAATTGGTGGTCAGAATAATAAATATCGATCTACACATTTCACTTGGCCAGGTATGCAAAAATTTATGTCTAGAAGTATAAAATAGTCTAGCCTTATTTACAAAATATTATAATTATCATTTTATATTATGTGATATGTCAGTATTATTTCTTAGTCTATATATTTATTTTATTTAAGGCGAAGTACTCATTCACATTATAAAAACACATTTCCATTAACCATTTGTGTAGTGAGACCTTGAATCGGGTCAAAGGCAGGTATTTAATTGACTGTGGGAGC
Organism: Yponomeuta plumbellus; assembly: GCA_947310845.1. Classification (NCBI taxonomy): domain Eukaryota; kingdom Metazoa; phylum Arthropoda; class Insecta; order Lepidoptera; family Yponomeutidae; genus Yponomeuta; species Yponomeuta plumbellus. Next base: position 12,104,304 of record OX371216.1, on the reverse strand, counting down.
CTATTATATATTCTTATGAGCATACGATAGCAACTTCTTTTACAAAATTCAGTTCTACATGGTGGGAGTACGATTTTATTAGGGTTTCTTGTATTAAAAGAAAAAACATCGCAGTATTTTGTAAAAGTATATTTCTGGCTGTGGGCAAAACATGCCATTTCATAAATGTAGAGGCTTGGCAATGAGAGCACTTTTAGTTTTTTAAATAGTGGCTTGCATGAATCAAGGGGATGTGCAGAGCAGATGGCTCTAATGCATCGCTTTTGTAGAATAAATACTCTGCTTATCTCTCTAGCATTTCCCCATAGAATTAAACCATATCTTAATACTGATGCCACATACCCGTGGTATGCCATCAAAGCCGTGTGCAAGTCAGATGTTTTCTGTAGTCGGTGTAGAGCATAAACAAATCTATTCAATCTGGCACACACATTTTCAATATGCTGCAGCCAAGAGCAATGTTCATCGACGACAATGCCTAGGAAAGAGGTAAATGGCGTATGATCAATTATAGTATTATTGCATTGTACGTTGATTTCTTTTAATGTCTTTCTGTTATTTCTAATGCAACGGAGTAGAGTGCATGGGTGTATAGGATGATGTGCTGTCGACTGTACCATAACATTACAACTTGCATGCTTTCCACAGTTAAAACTACGAAGTCTTCTTCTGTATGAAATAGAAAAAAAAACTTCATCTTGTATTAGAAAAAGAGAGAAAATGTATGGTCCAATTCGAGAAATCGCTAAGTCCAATTTCATTCAATTGCAAAACGACGTAAGTCCAAAAATCATGAGTTGGACTTACGTCGTTTTGCAAATGTATGAAATTGGACTTAGCTATTTCTCGAATTGGACCATGCAAATATAAAAATCTGACAATCTCTTCACTTAACATATCAAACGGAATTTCAAAATAAACTTTTCATAGGTTTATTTCAAGCAATCGTGATTCTGTCATTCTATGTTTGGATATAAAGCCTTTTAGGCCAACGTTCCAAAATTTAGGAGTAAAATATTAAGATAGACAGTAGTAATGTCCCACTGCAGGACACAAGCCTTCTCTCAGAGAGAGAGTATGGGCTTAATCACCAGGCGTGCCCACGGCGGATTGGCGATTTCAAGCGCTGAGGTATTGAACAGTTCAGACACTCGGGTTTACTCACGACGTTTTTCTTCACAGTTAGCGAGTGATATTGCAAAGTTAAGTAAAATAGTATTTATTAAAAAAACACAGAAAAGATAAAAAATATTGCGTTCACATGGTGTAGAACAGGTACATTCACCGGCAATAATATACAGGGTGTCCCAAAACTCAACGTCAAGCCGGTTCCGGGTGAAAAGGCAAGTCATACTGGTTATCAGAAAAATATAAAAAAAATCGATTTTTTCATTTTAAGTACAAAAATATATTTTTTATTATTATTTAGTTATTCAAAAAATGAAAAAATGAAAACTAAAATTAAAAATGGGCAATTTTTCACCAGGTTCCGGCTTGACGTTGAGTTTTGGGACACCCTGTATAAACAATGTCACATTTTCTAAAAATCTTAACTTAAAACAATCTAGTAGGAAATGTACGACAATTCGTCCTAAATTATGTAACCAATGCTTAGATAATTTAGGACAAATTGTCGTACACAATACATATGTCTATTACAAAACAAAATGTGTCCGTCGTACAAAATGTGACAATGTCTATATATTATTGCTCGTGACTGTACAGTCGACAGCACGTCAACCTTCACATTTTAGTTGCAAAGTCCCCCGTAACGCAACGGAGTAGAGTGCATGGGTGTGTACAATGATGTGCTGTTAACTGTACATACAAAAAAAATATATAATTAAAGAAAAACCTTGAAAAGCTGAATGCCTACGACAGCAAACATAAATTGCAGAATGTTATTAAGTAAGAAAATGTTGCCAATCGACTTTATTGATGCAATCACACATTTGACCACATACTGAGTTGTTAGTAGACGACATTCAACAAAGAGTTTACCAATATATTTATGGCCCAGTGCAGGTTTGGATAAAAAAAGAAAAAAAACACAAAATTAAAAAGTAGGCATCAGAATACCTATTGTTGAAAAGGTGGCCGTCAATTAAAAAGCAGGCATCAGAATACCTATTGTTGAAAAGGTGGCCGCCAATTAAAAAGTAGGCATCAGAATACCTATTGTTGAAAAGGTGGCAGCCAATTAAAAAGTAGGCATCAGAATACCTATTGCTGAAAAGGTGGCCGCCAATTAAATAGTAGGCATCAGAATACCTATTGTTGAAAAGGTGGCCGCCAATTGAAAAGTAGGCATCAGAATACCTATTGTTGAAAAGGTGGCCGCCAATTGAAAAGTAGGCATCAGAATACCTATTGTTGAAAAGGTGGCCGCCAATTAAAAAGTAAGCATAAAAATACCTATTGTGGAAAAGGTGGCCGCCAGTTAAAAAGTAGGCATAAAAATATCTATTGTTGAACAAGTAAAATCATTTATTAAGTTTCTATCGACGCCCGTGGCTAGAAATACTAACACTCGTCTTAGCAAAATAATCTATTTCAACACAAAGAATTTACATTCTGTTTGCTGAATGTCAATGAACTATTTTAGCCGCTGCCTTCGGCCAGTATTTGTATCTTTTCTTAAATAGTCTTAAACTCACTTACTTACTGTATCATTCTACATCATCATAAAAATAAACATTTACAAACAGGCACATACATTGCTTCTGGCCCCACACTAAGATACCCTGTGTCGTGGGAACCAGAAACAGCGACGTCACAAATATGTGAACATGTAAGCCTGTTTTTTTTGTCCCTAGCCGGGAATTACTTGCAATGTGATGTAGGATAATAGGACAAGTAAGTACATACTTAATGTAAGATAAGATAAGATAAGAATGTAATATAGGACTGTCTTGTAGAAACTGCCCTCACAAGTTTCTCACTAACCTACATGGTAGATAGGACACATACATCATTTACTTTATTAGCATACAAAAAAAACTCAAAATTAAACGTCGGTTGTATTCGCAAAGGAAACTCACACAATGCAATAATAAAAATACCCACAAAAACAACCTCACTCCTTCAGCTGACAAAATAGGAGTGAAAATGTCAAGGTAGAAAGAGCAAACTCAAAGAAAACAAGCTCACTTTCAGACAAAAACTATTCAAAACACAGACACCTTTGGGCTAAAATAATACAATTATAATAAAAATAGCGTGCAAAGAAAGTAATAAAACTGATATTCAGTTCCACCCACAAGCTAAAGAAACCAACTCAAAGCTAATAGCCACATGCAAAAACAAGCCAGTCGCTGGAGATTCAAATCTCAAACACGTGCATTAAGCCAAATGAAAGCCACACAAGAATGGAACGAAATGAATAGGAAATGTAACGGAATGTTTTCCCATAACATACTCACTGAGCTCTTTGATAGCACTACTAAAGCAAAAATTAAGTACAAGTGCTATCAAACAGACCACATGCGTCTTAAGAGTAATTAATTTTAATTAGGTGATAGGTAAATTTTCGGGTAAAAGGACCAATTTTGACCCAAAGGTGTAAGGTGTTGGCCAAGTAAACTCCATTTTTCTATTCCTAGCAAAAATCCAGATGTGATTGCGTACCAAAATGAACCAAGTTTATTGTAGGAAATGTCTCGAAATCTCAAACGCTCAATATTATTTTGCTTTATGCTTTTGCTTTGAATTTGGACCATGTTGGCAAGAAAAACTTTCTTGCGATGCAATTCTCAATACCATTGAGTCCATAAAACAGAATTGAATTGAAATTCTCAATACCATCAGTTGGGTGGCAAAGTTTAAAAAAAAAAAAATAACTTCCACACTACACAATCACCTGCCCTGATCCCAAACTAGGATACCAATTGCTATGGTAACCAGGGAAGGACCTCACAATCATAAAAACCACCTGACTGAGGCCATAATGCTTTGTAATATGTTTGTATCTCGTATAAATAAATCAGTTATCTATCGATATATCTATTTTTACAAGCCCAAACCAAATCCTGTGCTTATTATAGTCATTTTTGCATGGAATAGAACCATAGAGTTTACCTAAAATGATGTAACTGGACTCTACCTTGAACATTTGCACTCCCATGACAGCAAACATGAACTGTAGCAGATTGGTGACCAGCAAGATATTGCCAATGGTCTTTATAGCCACGATGACGCATTGGACTACGTGCTAGAAATGATTGGAGAAAAATGTTGCTGTTTAAAATTGGTATTGGACATTTTAGTTTTTTTTTCACAGTTGTTTAAAAATAACACCATCAGAAGTGAGAATGTACTTAGTGTATAATATGCTAATACTAAACTTTAGCTTTCTATGTTGCATCTAGATTGTAATAATTTCATGAAGTGGTTATTTCATATACGTCAGACTCATTTGTTTGCTCATTTTTGCTACTGTCTCAAAAATAACTTCGAACTTTTAACCTTTAACCAGTCAGAGTAAGAGTTCAATTTAAAGAGGGATATACTACACTATAGCCGAGATTAATTTGAATTATGAAAATATAGGTCTTTCAATCGTCATGTTGCATAAGTAAACGTCGAAATAACTACGACTTGTTCTGAATGATGATAAGAACAGCTTATTTGATAGTTAACAGAAAATGTTGTAATTAACAAAGGGAAAGAGTTTAGTTAAAATGAAAAAGATACAAACCTTCAAGCCTTTGGCTCTGTTGATAGCCCTCAAAGGTCTCAATACCCTGAACACTCGCAGAATTTTAATGAACGACACATCTGCTGACCTGGAAAAGAAAACAGTTCTTTATCAAGTGAAAAATAAACTTATGTATAAAAATAATTCGCTGCGGACAGCGGACGTCTGGACCCATTTGGCTGATTCTTCGTTTTATATATTAGTGGAATTTCAGCGAAGGCTTAAATGGTGAGAAAATATGGAAAAATTACGAAAACTTTGGCGGTACGAAGTTTCCCGGGACAGGCTTTCCACACAACACAACTTGCCCTGATCCCAAACTAGGATACCCTGTGCTATGGTAACCAGGCAAGGCCGTCACAAACATGGAAATACATCCAGACGGGGGCTTTTTGAAAATAAAACTGAAAAAACTTTATTAATATGTAGTTGACTCGGATCCCAGGTAGCAAGAATTAATTCTCCTTGCAGATAGCAAGAAGTTTGACAAGAGCAAAAAGGAAGGACAATACAAACTTGCAGCAAACTTTTATAAGCTTGTTGTAAAGTAAAACCAAACTTTGTTTGTTGTAACAATGAATAAACCAGCAGGATTACAGTTTCTTGATATACATATTTGTTGATCATAGTAGTTTATGTTTTTGTTTATTCATCTGTTTTTTTTTCCTTTTTATGATAATAATAATAACCTACTGACTGTAGTAGGATGAAGACACAATGCCAATCACTTGACCTGATCCCGAGCTAGGATACCCCGTGTTATGGTAACCAAGCAAGGACATTGCAAGCATAAAAAAACACCCAGAGTGAGGCCATTTGTGCAAATGTACATAATGACTTGTAAATACGGCGGCGGTAAATGTGTATGAGCTAGACGAAATCAACTCACCCACTCATGGACACCAGAGACACGATGACAACGAGCATATCCAGCAGGTTGAAGGCGGATCGGCAGAAGGCGTCCTTGTGCAATATGAAGCCGTACACGATCAGCTTCAAAAGCAACTCGAGAGTGAAAACTGTCGTGAAGAAGTAGTCCAGTTTTTTGAGTACCTGAGGGATGACAGAGGACGTATTTAGGGACCAAACAAGTTTGACTGGACTTTTTGTCGGAAGAGTCCGAGGAACCGACCAGGTTTTGCTCTGATTTGCAGAGCTTGATTGTGGTGAGCAGCATGGAAAACAGTTTATAATGTGTAGTGCTTACGAAAGTTTTAGTTCAAAAAAGTTTGACTATCCACCTTGTTTCACTATGCAATTGCAATAACGTATAATACCGTTTGTAACACCCCGGAACGAGAAACTGAGAGACGATAGAATATATATTTTAACACCCCGAAATGAGAACCGGAGTGACAACAGAATAGGTATTTTGGGAACAAACTATAATACTCTGACTATCCACCTTGTTTCGTTACGCAATTACAATAACACAGTTTCTGTCACCCACCCAATTTTTCTAACTCCAAAGCACTTCGTGGATATCTCCTGTGAAAGTCACAATTTACTCCACATAATTACCCAAATCTTAAGTGGCGAAGAGGGGGGTGGAGGTTAAACATTGCCAATTTTCATAAATAACGGTCGTCCTAGGATCGCTTCTAGACATGGTATTATCACGAGCTAGGGTGGAGATATGGAGATAACTGTTCTGAAAATTACAAGGTATGGGAATGCAAAACTAAATTTGAATGAGATGAGATAAAATAAGATCAAATCAATATTAATTTGGACAAAATGTTTACGTCAATGATTTAAACACAATAATATTCTAATAATTGTTTGCCTACCCTCGTGCATCGCCATATTTTAGACAACCAAATCTCTCCTAAAAATGAACAAAACATAATTATAGTTATCATATCACTCACATCGTTCATAGCCTCGCTCGCTTTGGTCGGCACAGGGTCCTCCATAGCCAGCATGAGGGACGAAGCCAAAATGCAAAGCAGGATTATATTCTTGAACCAGGAGTTGTTGGAAATGTTGTAGCACAGCACTCGGAACCTGGAATAGTCCCTTGTAGTTTTCATCTGTGGTAAACTCTAGACAATACAATACTTGTCCTGGGCCCAAACCAGAATACCCTGGGCTATGGTAACAGGTCAAGCACGTGACAAATATGGGAATACACACACAGACGTGGAGTTTCTTTGTTATCTTTGTTAGTTTCTTCTCCATGTAATCTATTCATTGTGAAACTAACAACTTTGACGTTCATAAAGTAAACATTTTGTTTGTACTAACTATGAATAAAATATTTGATTTAGATTTTTTTATTTTGACGCGGGCGATTGGGTTGCATATTTCTCGATCTCTAATGGTATTAAATGAGTTTTTGCTGATCGATTTCTAATAAATAACTCTTTATTCCAACAAAAAGTCAAGTATGTGTGTGTATCCGGAATACAGTTTATAACGTCTAGCGCTTACGAAAGTTTTAGTTCAAAATAACTCTTAGATAAAAGAAACCGACTCATTTTCTCATTGTTCTCATCATCTTGATCAAATATGTGGTTACTATTGAGGTATCGTCCTTCTAACACGAACGGATGGAATCGCTGAACTATCGCTGAACTCCATTGACAAAAAAACTGTTAAAATACTGCCTTCCATATGAGTTCTGAATCATTTATAATTTACCTACAGTGGGAACGCTTGTGAATTTCTTTTATACACATCAAGACTGAATGAATCGAAATGACAAGCATTCGAGCGTATGAGGCAGTGTAAATGTTTTTCGAAACAGCTTCTTTCGCGACTACAATTCATCCGAGTCTATAAGCTTTCGAACCTAAGAGGCAGTGGAAAAAAAATCGCAACAACGTTTGCCGCAACAACGGCTATCGAAACTACGTAGCGCAAGCCTTAGAAACTTAGTCATCTCAACCTCGCTAGCGTTATCCACAGGAAAGAGAATGTTAAAGGTCATAGCCCACTTACATGACTCTGCTCCCACCCGGCAAAAATAATAGCATTCAAATATGGGCTTTAAATATTGCTCTTTAGATATATTTTACATTGGCATCATAAATTAGCAGACGTCTCGCTGTCAGCTGTCAGCTAATTTATGATACCAATGTAAAATATAATCTAAAGAGCAATATTTAAAGCCCATATTTGGATGATATTATTTTTGCCGGGTGGCTGAAGAGTCGTGTAAGTGGGCTATGACCTTAATACCTGCGAACCCAACTACGGGTGCGGGTTTACCCACGAAGTTTTTCTTTTACAGTTAGCGAATTTTATTTTCACTGCATGTCATGCTGGGATCATTGTTAAGAATTAAGTCACATACGTATGTATTTCCTTTGTACTGAATTAAAGCGGATGCTAAACGCACTTAATTTAAACTCGTAAGTAAAATTGGTGCTACATAAAGATTAGGACTTCATCATCATCATCATCATCCTCATTCAGCCACAAGAAGTCCACTGCTGGACATAGGCCTCCTCCATGGATTTCCAAAAAGACCGGTCGGAAGCGGCTAGGACTTCAATTGCAAATAAATTATTTAAGAGTCTACAAGAATAAGAAGAATTTTATTGCACATAAAATGTTGCAATCAGTGTTCCGAACGAATCTTTTAACAAAACGTAGCTACAGTAAATCTGGCACTGAGGACAAGTAATAACATACCAGTTGTCCTTAGAGAATATAAAGAAGGAGCTGCCTTCAGGTATAGGTTTCTCCTGACTCTTGATTTCGACCTCAGAGAGTCGACGGGGTCGCGCTGACATAGTCGGTTGCCGTTTTGGCCCCGATGATTCCATGTTATTGATATCCCCTGGAATACAAGAAATTAGAGGTTAAAGGACTCGCATACTGGCGCTTACCCTTGGCAGACCTGTCGCACTCCGCGTGTAGATGTCGCAGTAAAGTAGTTAAATCAGAGAGTCAATCGAATCTCTAGACAGTCAATCAAAGATCGATATTTAATCAAGTCGCTAGCATTTTGATTTAAATAAAGCAGCGTCGAAAACATTTGACTATCTGACTGACCGAAAGCCAGGATGTTGATTAATAATGTAAAACAAGATGGCGGTCACGACAACAGCTGATTACTTTTAGAGTCTTTCTTTTGTTTCTTTTTTTGGGGTCTTTGATGAATTTGTACTTTACTGCGACATAGATATAGATATCGAACGCGTAAGTACATGCGGCGAACACTACAGAGTAGCTGATAAGTAGGAGCTCACGCACGAGCGAGCGATGACGCACGCGCGAGTTACGCGGTAGAAAGAGAGGCCACATGTAGGTGAATATAACTGCAGCTTTTTTTAGCGCCGTGCGATCTGAATTGCCTTTCTTTGTATCGCTGCTAGAGTCCCTTTTTCTTTAATTGATTTTGCGGAGTGAATCTTCTGTACCTGTACTGTTATGTATTCTGTGCCCTTGGTAGGTACCCCACGCGTGACACTGGCGGATGCCAAACGAGTGGCATCGAGGAATATCCACCCACGGGACAAAGACCCCGATTTGTCGTATTCAGACTTGAAGTGTGGTGGATACCCCATTATACAACTAATAGGCTTGCACATAACAGATGAACTTGTTGAAGTAGGTATTGTATTTTATAATAGTCAGAATAAACATGCAAAATTTACTGTGTTATTGAAGTAAATGGTCAATATTTTGGTTGATATGGTGATCGATAAGTTTTTCTGCTTTTACATAACTTTTATTAAACATTTAATATATCAACATCGAAAATAATAATTAGGTATATATCTTAGCCCCGGTTTCTCGAACGCTACCAGTTTGTTAATCTATTGTTAACAGCTGTCAGTTGGCAAAAGTGCATAAAAAAGAACTGGCATAGCTTGACAGACTGTTAGCGTTCGAGTTTAGTTTCTCTCCTACCACTAATCTGGAAAATTGTGCAATGCTGAAAATATCTATCTATTCTTACGAGTATATGCGATATAGAAAGAAGACCATTTATTTAATCCTTTCTTTTTTATTTCATTTATTTTATTTTGTCGGGCCCAGAGAGTATATAATGAAAAGACAATACATGCTAGTAGATACATGTTTCTTACCATTCTGCTTCTTTTCAATTGTGACCAGTACGTCTTGAGGATTGTCCCCCTCTTCAGGCTCTTGTTCCTCCACTTCTTCTTCAGACCCTGTCTCGTCATACTCTCGATCAGATCTGAAAACACCATCATTATCACAAAAGTGCAAAAATTCAAGGTGGCCTGCGATATACGAGTATAACATGTTGGAAGGATTCTTACAGAGGGCTACAAGTTCAACGATTATTCTGAGCTGGGTGTTGTCATACGTAGAAAAATGGACATTTACTTGCTAATCCATGCCAGATTATTGTAGTATATTTAGTGGAGGTTGGGTCAAGTTCAAGGAAAATTAAAAGATAAAACAAATAAAGGCAAACAGTGGTCTGGAAAAGGGTAACACAACATGGAGTCCTAGTTAAATTTATTTACCTTGGAACCTTTTTGTATGGCCGGCTGTGAAAATCATATAATTTAAAATTCCAGAAATGTTTCATGTGAAAAAATATCATTATAACTAGTAAAGTCAATTAAGATAATTTTATTGAAAACACATTGTAAATATTTTTTTAAGAATAATAAAAAAGGACAAGAGCTCAGTTGAAACTATGAAATCACTGAGAACTTTGAAATATTGTTGTCTGCGATACTGTCCAAAATAAAAATCAAGATAACTCAGATTATTTTATAAAACAAACTATAATGGCAACGGCAAATTGTAAAGGTATTTTTTATTTCAGTTTTTTAAAGCTTTCATAGCTGGTCCAATAAAAGTGATTTGTCTAACTGACTCTGGCAATATTAGGAAAAAAAAATAGCAATAAAAACTTTGCCTCCCGTTACATAAATTATCATAAAAGAACCGACAAACGAATGTTCGAAGGAACGAATGAATAAATATATGAATAAACCTACCCTTCAGTCGAATAACCTTCCTCGTCGTTGTACTCTTCATCTGTCTCTCCTCTTTCTGTCTCTTCGTCCAGTTGAGGGTTGCCAGCTTCGGGATTATTTGCATCCTAGGAATATTTTTCAGAGTTAATCATACATTTTTCGGACATCTACTATCACTCACCAACCGAGTCAATCCCTGTCAATAAAAATTGGAATAAATGTAACTATTCATTTATCTATTCTCAGTAGTAGAATGCGGAGTAGTACCTGGAGATTTATACTACATCGTGATTTGCCTATCATTTTTATACAGCAATTTAGAATATAGATGTTTCAAGACATGCCAGCATAAATGTAGCGTAGGTTAAATCCTTATTTTCACTTTAAAGGTCGTAACTATCAATAAATAATGTCTGATCAATCTCCAACCATATTACCTACTTCCATTAATTTAATTTGAAGCTCGAAAAGTTTGTTGACGACCTCTGTGGCGTAGTGGTTGGCGTATCTGCTTACCATGCGAGAGGTCCCGGGTTCGATCCCCGGCTGGGGAGTAAAAAAAAACTCCAGGTCTTGGATGTTTACATGTTTGTGACGTCGCTGTTTCTGGTTCCCACGACACAGGGTATCCTAGTGTGGGGCCAGAAACAATGTATGTGCCTGTATGTAAATGTTATGTTATGTATGTTATGTTTTAATTAAATAAAAAAAATTAACGTTTTTGTGTGCTTCTTTTTAAAAGACACCACAAAAGCATTAAATCTCACTCTTTTTCACTGAACGTTCTCACAAATATTTGTTCCGTATAATAAATATTATATTATATCATCGTTTTTTATTCTAATATGAAGGGTCGTTTAATTAATTTTGAAATGTGTTTTATGCAACTCGTAGAACCTAAGTGTGTTTACTTACCTCTGCAGCCTTTTCAATTTCATCCATCTCTTCAGCGTCACCCAAATTGTCGACAGCGATAGCCAAGAACACGTTCAGTAGGATATCTGTTGCGTTTTGTTAAGAAAAAGTAGTTTTGGTGTGTTTGCATGTTGTACTTATACTTACAATCAGACTTTATACTATTCAAAATTTTCATGTTTTTTCACAAAGACATAATTGTAAAAGAAACGATGTTGCACCACGATTATTAACTTATTTGACTAGTAGATACAGATTACATTATTAAATTAACGCAGAATGTCAGTCTGAATCAGTCACAACCAGCATTATTAATTTTTCCCGAGATTCCTAAAGAATGACTTTTAGTTACGTACATTTGTTTGTACAGCAACACCATTCGCTGATAAATTGTGCCCGGATAACGGCCACTTGTCACGTTTGGGACCTAATAAACTCGGCAAAACGTGGGTCCAGTTCTAGAGACTGGTGCCTCTGCCTACCCCTTCGGGGATAACGGGCGTGAGTTTAATTATTTTTTATTTTATTATTTTTTTTCCTAAAGAATTCAAAGAAATTCCTACAGATTCTTCCCACAACGATCATCTTAGCCACAGAAACGGATCGGCTATAGCAGCAGGTGTAAAATAAAAGGATACAATTGCCGCATATGAAGATGATAATGAAGTAGATGGATGCCAGCATACCGGGAGTACCAAAACCACCGTAGGCCTTGATGCCTTCGTACATCACCACGTTCCAGTCTTCACCTGTTAGCACCTGAAAAATTTGGAAGACCATAAGAAACATATAATATTTGATTGCACACAAGTAACATGCACACAATCGCGTGCGATCAAATTTTATCTGTTTCTTAAAATTATAAGGAACTTGTTTAATATGGAGTAAAATAGAGAATACCTTCCTTCCCATCACCCATCTAGTGTGAGTAAAGGTACTGGACACTGTATCAATCATCTCATTACGTAGATGCAAAGGCATCTAGTAGTGTATATTCATCTCATCACACCAGGGACATAGACTATGTTAGAAGCATGACAAGACAGACCCTGGTTGCTGCTAACCCTTTTAGGACACAGGAGTGAGTTTCGTCGGTGCGCCGACCAAATCTGATATGTGCATTAGCTCAACTAAAAGCCAGATACCGTTTGTGTAATTGTACACATAACAACTTTTTCAGCTTTCGATATGCACGTAGTTGAATTGTCTGTTTGTGAAGTAAGCGTCATCTACACATATCTAATTAGGTGTTTTTTTGACATGTAGTTGTTTTTGTTTTTTTTTGTATGTAGTGTACATATTGAAAAACAATGACATTAGGTAAAGAAAAAAAATACTCAAAAAATGCACATATCAGATTTGGTCGGCGCACCGACGGTTCATGTTATGTCATGACATCATACCTGGAACATCGTCAGCACAGCTTGCCAGAAGGAATCGAAGTTGTGCCTCTCCTTGGCAGCCTCGGGCGCGTAGTCGAACCTGCCGCCGAATACCTGCATGCCCAGCAGAGCGAAGATCATGATGAAGAGGAAGAGGAGGAGCAGCAAGGAGAAGATGGACTGGATGGAGTTGAGGAGGGAGTTCACGAGGTTGGAGAGAGACCGCCAGTATCTGAAAAATATACCATTACACGTAAATTAAGTAGCATACTAATATGATTACAAAAATACGAAGAATTTTGATGTTTTAAATGAATATGTATGCAGTAGTATGTACAATTCAAATCTGTAAGAAATGTTTGCTATTGAAACTCTCCAAAACGACTTCATTGATTTTTACGAAACTATTTGTAGATATTTGGTAGATAGGGTACGATCTGAGAATAAGTCATAGGCTAAATGAATCTACCATCCCACCAAAAGATTTTCATCCTCTATCAAATTGTAATTCACGTAGCGAAATTCTCCAAATTAGTTCCTTTACTTTTGATTTGACCTTTCGTCGATACACACAAATTTTAAACAAAATTAGGATGTACACGATATGGTAAATTATGTCGTAAGAAAATAAGTTATAAGATGTTTACTAGTACCATCTAGTACCCATTATAATTTTCCTCTGCTTAGCCAATTATTTCGAGAATATTCCCCAAAATGCTAATGGACTCACTTGGTAACTTTGAAGACCCTGAGTAACCTAACACACCGCAGCACGGAGATGCCCAACTGCGGTATAGTTTGCGTATACGTCAACGCCAATTCGCCGATGGAGCAAAACATCACGAAGCAGTCGAAACGATTGAATAGGGAGACGAAGTAACCCTGGAATGAAATAATATTTGCAAAATTTCACGAAACAGTTTCAAGAAGGCTTGTGATAAAATCGACGATGAGAGAGGGAAAATGAGGCATATAGAATCAAAGGCTGCTTATGCCATACTTTCCAAATATGAGGCATCTAGTGTATTTCGAGTTTAAACTATGCATTTTTTCAATTTAGTAACAAAATCAGCAAAAGACCACTTAAAACCTCATACAAATCTCATATTGGGTTCAAAGGCTGCTTAGTGTTAATGAGTTGGAATTGAATACGGCAAAGTGGCTTGTGGTACTTTGCAGCCTTTGATTCTATATGCCTCAAATGTCTGATCTTAAACAATACATTAATTTTAAATTTATTCAAAGGAGAATTGTGTCTAGTGTTCAAAACATCCACGAATAATTTTTAAGTTTCAAAAATAATCTGTAATTTATACATAACATAACATTTACATACAGGCACATACATTGCTTCTGGCCCCACACTAGGATACCCTGTGTCACATCGACATCGACATCGCGTCTTGCTGCTGCTGCTGTTCTTAGATCAGGATTTCTTGTGTGATCGTGTTTTTGTTCTGCCAAGGACATCACAAGCTCAAAAAGGGACATCATTTACACTTTAGAAAGTTTGGTGTATTTGGCATCTTATTTAACATTGCTAGGTCGCAAATTGTTATTGTCCTTAGTTTGGATTCAAGTATCTGGTATTTGTAACGTGAAGTCTATTTTGTTCCAAAACATAATCCATAATGACGTCACCGGTGGGTAGCGTCATTCTGGCCAGGTGACTTATTAGAATGGTTCTAGCGTATCGGTTAAATACTCACTTCTACACCCAGAGCATACATCTTCACCAACATCTCCATCGTGAACAGAACGACAAAAACGTAGTTGGAAATGTTTTGGAAGTTATCCAGCCATGTCGGTTGTCTGTAAGAAAGCCGATGCCCATTAGCAACCGTTTCCTATTTATTTAACTTTATTAGGATCAACAACAGCGTAACAGGCAATAATTACTAATTAACTAATATCTAAAATTAAGGCCAATAACAGTTGTTTACACACTTTACCAATAAAATAATACAACATACGCGCTAGCACAGAGTACTCGCTGGACAATGCTTTAAAAAATGGTCGATAGACAAATATTGTTTGCGTTTAGTACATCTATAGTGTTAACTTAATTCTAATTAAGTAGTAAACATGAAACTTTAAAATAATTACATGGCGCCTACCAGTAGATCAATTTATAAATCAAGCTATGAATAAAATGCTGATGAACCGAAAGAATTTTGTCAGGATTTAACAACTATGCAAAGTTTTGCGAAAGCTGGTGTGTGCCTACGCCGGGATACACGCGAGACAAATGCATAAACATAATCATCATCATCATCATCATCATCAACCCATTATGTCCCCACCGAGGGGCACGGGTCTCATCCCTGAGGAAGGTATAGGCCACACTCCACCACTGGGGCTAAGTCCGGATTGGAGGAGGCTTGTAAACATAATGTTTGACATAAATTAAATAAAGGACTGTACAATATTAACTGTCAGTACTTGTTTATCTATCGACTCAACCCAAAGACAGCGGATAACATTGTAGATTGACTTTCAACAAACAGAATGTAAATGCTTTACGTTGAAATAAAATATTTTTTACGTCTGATCTTTTCATCGGTTGGTCCAACTTTCTTCTTATACTGACACTCATTAAGTTGTAATTAATACCGATCATATTTTTAGAGTGGATTATAAATTATATAGCATTGTAATAATTATGTAGTCATATGCTTCACTGCTGCGACAGGAGCTTCCAAGGAGAAATGCAAATAGCTGAAAAATTACAAATCAGTAGAGAAAAGTATTAGCCGGCAGTCAACTTACTTGTAATGCTCCGTGGCAAGAACCAAAGTGTTCAGGAAGACAAGGATAATAATGGCCCAGTAGAAAGTCTGGGTCTTGACTGCTTTCCTACATGAGCGCCGCATGCGTCGATTTACCTGAAAGAAGCCAAAAATATAATTTTGGACACCCTAAACCTTTCTGAAATGTTTAGGTCCTATAACAGAAAGGCTGGCCGACATAAAATTGGGCGAGACCGGCGGGTCAGTGAAGAGGCATATTTCCAATAGAAGGCGTTATAAACATAAACGTAAACATAAACATTTACATACAGGCACATACATAGGTTCTGTCCCCACACTAGGAACCAGAAACAGCGACTTCACAAACATGTAAACATCCAAGACCTGAGTTTTTTTTCTTTTCTCCCCAGCCGGGGATCGAACCCAGGACCTCTCGCATGCTAAGCAGATGCCTTAACCGCTGCGCCACAGAGGTCGTTATAGATATATAGATATATTTTATAGGCTGTATAGATAGACAGACCGAATGACAACATAGGTAATTAGATTTTTTTAGAACTATGCTACTTTTTCTGGAAGGCAAAATCGAAGAAAGGCGAAGACCTGGCCGTTGAATGACATCACGGCTCCAAAATCTCTCAGAGTGGTTCAACACCGGATATAATAGAACTTTTGCGAGCAACTACATTACGTGACAGCATATCCAAAATTATAGCCGACCTCCGATAGGAGATGGCACCAGACAAAGATAGAGCAGAGAGTACTAAAACTAATGTGGTGGACAGGGCACGTAATCCCGAAGAACAGATCTTAGAGGGTGTGCGAAGGTTCTCAAGTGGAGACTAAAAACTGGCAAATGCTGCGTAAGACGCCCACCAGCTCGTAGTAGGAAGTAGCGTGGCTTCAGCTAGGCTATGTTAAGCTGTGGACGAACACAGAATGATTGATTGATAAGTATAACTAATTCTTCATCATCATCAGCCTACCGTTGCCCACTACTGGATATAGGCCTTTTCCCCCAAATGCCATCTCACACGGTCTCTCCCCATTACATCCACGGACCTTCCGCCGACTCGACGTCATCGTCCGACCAGGTCTGCCCACTGACCGTCTACCTCTCTCAGCCGCCACTTTGTGATTCTAACCAATGAGCCGTTTTCAGAAGAAAAAAAAACGAATGGCTGTCAAAGGAATGCAATTTTGGACCTCAGCCCAAAAGCCAGTGTGATACATCATCGAATAGGTCTCAGCGAGCTGAACAAGAGATACTATGACGCCAACAGCCAAATGCTTGTCCTTTCTGAGTTATATTGTATTGAAAAAAAAACTAACATTTTTCAATACAATATAACTTCGAAAGGACAATCATTTGGCTGTTGGCGTCATAGTAACATTTATTCAGCTCGCTTAGACCTATTCGATGATGTATCACACATGGCTATTGGCACAGAACAAAAAAAAAGAGTACATAACCTATCAGTAGGAAAACCAGTGTGACCAAACTCACACACACACACAAATCAAACGCACACTGTGAATGCCAAGCTGCCATTGTCAAATAAAGGCAATTCTGAAAAGGTCTACATCACAAAAGTTAAAAGTAAAATATGAACCTTTTCAATCATATAAACAACGATCAAAATCAAATGATAATGATGAAATTAAGTTTGACATACGGTCTTTCTTTTGTAGTACCGCTACTCTACATTAGATGGAATTACCGCCGCGTGTGATCGTCGAGAAGCTTTAAGTTCTATGCCATAAAGTCGAATATTGAAAAATAACTATCTGCTATGTTGCTACTCAGGCTAAGGATGGGACATATTGCCATATCGACAAATTATAGAACTGTTTCATAAAGCGACAGTTGAAAATGAATTTGTTATGACAATGTTTCTTAATCATTTATTTTTTAAAACCTACATTGACAAAGTAACATAATGTATTCCCTTCTGCCAAACTGTACCACAGTTCGATGTAAATTACACAGCCGGCTACCATATTAACTGTCCTTCTGGATGATTGGCTACGCAATGTACCTATAATGGAATTCTCATAATCTAACCATAGTCGCTTTACGAAACGAAGCCCAGCAAACTTATCGTGTACAATTTATAGAGAATAAGAAAGCCTATTGTATATATTTTTTTTAACTGTAACTTTTATTTGTCTCTTGCTTCTTGTGTGCAATAAGGAATTTTCTTTTTTTTACGTAGCCTCGATTGTGTCGATTGCGACAGAACAGAAAAAAAGTGTAGAAGGAGTGACATGACCTATTAGCAGGAAAACCAGTGTGACCAAACTCACACATAAGCCAAAACCCACACTATGAATGCCAAGCTGCCATTGGTAAATAAAGGCAATGCCGAAAAGGTCTACATCATAAAAGTTCCACGTAACATATGAACCTTTTGGTGATATAAACAACGATCAAAATCAAATGATAATGATGAAATTAAGTATGACATTAGATCTTTGTTTCGTAGTACCGCTACTCTACACTAGCTGGAACTCCCGCCGCGTCTGACCGTCGAGAAGTTTTATGTGATAGACCATAAAGTCGAAAATTAAAAACAAGTATCTGCAATGGTGCTTCGCAGCTATGGATGGCCTATCGACAAATTATAGAATTGTTTCGTAAAGCAACAGTTGATATTTAATTCAATTACAATTCGATGTAAATTACGCAGCCGGTTAGTATATTAACCTACCTTCTGGATGATCGGCTACGCAACGTATATGGAATTCTCATAAAATATGAAACTAACCATAGTCGCTTTTGAAACGAGGACCAGCAAACTTATCGTATGTATAGTTTGTTTATTTTTTTATTTATTTATTTAAAATGTCGTTATCCATCAACGCTTGTGCTTCACTTATATTATGGAGATGACATTTGCCAACGAAAGTCACGAGACTTCCCCATACATATAAGGAGTAAGCGTTGATTAAAATTATCTAGACCCCCCAGATGATTTTACTACACGAGCACATAAAATCATCTAACTTTGAAATTATGCATGCTGGTTTAGTTTTGGTGACAATACGCCAATCTATACTAATAAAAATGACATGTTTTTTGAACTAAAACTTTCGGCAGAACACATTGTAAACATTTAGTCTGGATCTACTTACGGGTGTTGTTTTATCGGAGGAGTCCGACTAGGTTTCGCTCCGATACGCAGAGCAGTGAGTGGGTGGTGAGCAGAGACGGAACTTGCGTCGTTCGGTTGCTCGTCTCAAAATGGGATGGGTAAGTTGATCCGGATTAAAAGTTTACAAAAATGACATGATACTGCAGTCAGGACCACATTCTCCACACTAAACAGCGTCAAGGAACATGAACAATAAATTTTGCGCAGTATCAAAAATAATTGCAACTAAAAATGTGTTAAATAATAATAATAATAATCGTCATCAACCCATTATGTCCCCACCGTGGGGCACGGGTCTCTTCCCTGAGGAAGGTATAGGCCATACTCCACCACGGGGGCCAAGTCCGGATTAGTGGAGGCTTGTAAGACTAGTGGCTGGTCTTACTGTCAGAAGTTTTCAAGCCGCCCTAAGGCCTCTGACTTGGCTTAATCAATCAATCTATCGACGGCAGCCGGCACCAACTGCTTAACGTACCTTGCGAAGCACGGAATCGCTCGGAAAAAATGCCACTAGCGTTAGTCATAGACGGTGACCCATCCATGGACTGAACGTGCCGTATGTTGCTTAACCTTAGTGATCGTTTAAGATCACTCAGGCAGCCCAGGCTACGAGCGATAATAAAAGATGATAATAAACACTTACATACATTGCCTCTGGCCCCACCCTGGGATACCCTGTGTCGTGGGCACCAGAAACAACGACGTCACAAACATGTAAACATACAAGACCTGGGATTTTTTTTTGTCCCCAGCCGGGATTTGAACCCGGGATCTCTCGCATGGTAGTCAGATGCACTAACCACTGCGCCACAGAGGTCTTCAATTAAAATAAAATAACCACAATTATTTTCCCAAAGTACCTAATTAGACGCAGGTACTCTACCTAAAGTACCGATAATTATTTATTACTGCTAAGTCATAGACAAAATATTATCGATAGATTTTTATAATGTTGTGTCCCAGCTGAATTGAGTAGCATTCAAATGTTGACAGAAATTTGTAGAAAAAGTACACAGACTTCGACGAAAATTGAACATTATATTCCAGTAAACTAGGGGGCGAGCCCCCTGCGCGCTTACGCGCGCCAACCCCCAGCCGCTGCGAGCTTCGCTCTCCGCGGCGCTCGGCCTAGGGCCTCGCTAGACACTATTGGTTGGGATTTGACGCGTAGGAACACGTGTGGTCTCGGCCTTCGGCCTCGCAAGTTTCTCCCATCTGGCTTTTGCGTTGTCACTTGACGCCGGAACACGCGACGTCTCGGCCTTCGGCCTCGGCCTGGACGGAGCTCGGCCTTCGGCCTCGCCACGGCGGTGTCTCTTGTGCCCGCTTCGCGGAGCTCGGCCTTCGGCGTCGCAAGTTTGTCCCATTTTTTGTACTGAAATTAGTACTGAAAGTGGATTTTCAGTGAAAAATCTCCATAGAAAATTCGTCAACTTTGACCATCGATATCTCGGCCGCCATCTTGAAATCTCAAAATGTCGGATTTTCCTGGTATACCTGGGTTCTTCGACAACCCGATGCCGTTGAGAGCACGGCTCCACCATGCGCACAGTTGGCTGCCGACTTTTTTGCGCAGAGGTCTAAAAAATGGCCTTTTTTCGGGGGGCTATAGTTCGGCCGCCATTTTGAATTTCGAATATTTAAATATTTTTTTTCAATCGGATCATACAAAGAATATTCTTTTAAAATTTGGTCAAAATCGAACAATAAACAACAGAGATAGCATATTTGTATGAGAGAAGGCGTTCGAAATTAAAAAATCGGCTTCATAGGACTACAACTTTCCTACCGATATAGATGATTAATCAGTCAGTCAGTCAGTCAGTCAGTGAGTATACCGGATTGCAGCTTTATATATATTCCAGTAAATAAAGGTGGTTTTACTTTCTCACTTTCGGATTGCTTTCCTTGTTCATGTCATTACAAATTTAATTTCTATTAAATTAAATACAATGGAAATACTACTTACCGATGGAATGTTACGGCATGATCGGTACATTTTGGTCCCCAACTTTTATTTTTGCACTATAACACAGCACAATAAGGCATTTTAGTAGAGTTTTCACAATTGTTTTCTTTACTAGCAGCGCACGGCAACTGAGGTAAGAAAAACTGTTATAGACTACGCATAGGCAATACATTGCTAATGTGAGGCACGCGGGCACCGCCCACTTAAGATTGCTACTCTTTTTTTCTGTTCTGTGGCTATTGGGCTGAGGCATGGATGTAATAATCAAAGAGGATTGAGTACTCTGACAAAAAAATGTCCTGACAAGGAGGCTCGAACTAGTGAATGTCATCTCTTTCTAAGTAGGGTGACCATGATGTCAATGAAAACCGGACGAAACATAAGGGAAGCCAGCCGGAAGGAACGAGCGAAGTTCTCTCTTTAGGAGTAACTTGGGCATTTACTTCCATAATGGGCGACACAGTACCTAGTGGTAGGTATATTCATTGACTGAAGAACTTTAATTATACTTATATTTGCATTTAACGAAGTTTTAACATTATAAAATGAAAGCCAAAATCAAGTCATAAAATTAGCTTTAATCCAAAAATAAACACAAAGAAATAACTCATTTAAATGTATAGAATTTACAACTTGCTTATTGAGTGTTAATGTTCAGTACATTACATACTGCCCTCAAATAAGGTTTGTAGTGGAAAAGAAGAGTAGAGAGAAGAGTAAAGATAAAACTCAACTTCGACCATGTTAAAATACGTTTTTAAAACCTTGAGTGGTATTGCTACAAAAATTACCTAGCATACATTCATGGCTCGATTCGAGTCTGGGCCTTTAATTTGAGAATAAGTAAAGTTCACTATCTTGCATAGATACATGGATACATGCAAGATAGTGAACTTTAATTATATTCACAGTTATTAATAGTGAACTTTTCTTTCATTTCTTATCATCAGTTACAGTAGGCTACTTTTTATCGCGGAAATCGCACTCATTCTGCGGAATTAACTCAATCATATTTTGATCTACATAAGTTTACAAATTATTTTCAGTGAACCAATTTAGAACTTTATATCATTATGGTACTCTTGGTCTCGACAAGGGTTAAATTAAAAATTAAAAATGTTGTTGCAGACAAATTTTAGTGTACAAATTGTAAATTCAGATAATAAAATCTAACTTGCCAATACGAATAAAACTCATGTAGCTAGCTAGATTGATGACAAACATTTGAATGTTTTTTTTACATTTAAAATATGCATAGAAGCTAATATACATTACAAAATAGAAAAGAATTATTAAGTATAAAATTAAATATTCTACTATACCTCCTGTAAATTTTTCTATTCAAACATAATATTCAAAGCTTCTTCTTTTGGGGAATGCATTCAGTCAGTTTGGGCACCTGCATCGAGCTGTGGTTGCTTCGTTGGTAGTTCTTCCAGTTCAACATTTTCTTCCGTCGCTTAGTACCATTACTTTTTTCGCCACAGGCTGTAAATATTTATTTATTACCTACTTTCTAATAAACTTCTTAGCAAACAAAACACAAAGGTAACAGAAAAGTCCTTTGCAACGTACCTAAAGGGGTTGGTAAGCAAGTCAATAAAAAGTAAACTAAGTGATACTTTCTGAGTTATTCCCGTTTGAAAATATAAAATATAAAAAAAAAACAATTTAATTCATTCAATTGTCCATTATCATAATTTTAAAGTATTTTGCGTTACAACTAGTAATAAATTGGGGACAATTTGTCAAAGAGTATTTGTTGTTTGTGATAATTATTTTTTCTATCGATTGGCATAATGTACACCAAACGGCAACTTTTCATGTACAAAAGTACAAACTTTAGGTATGCTACAGAGGTTTGAAGCCTTTTACTCACCACTACAAATGGTACAGGATCTTCCTTCAACCTAGGTAAGACCGTAGGCTTAAAATCTTATTTTCTAAAATACCGGCTTTTGCAGGCTTCACAAAATGCAGGATTTTGTGATGTCGAACCAGAGCCTCATATAGCATCCATCCATTTTAAACGTAAGCTTTCGTTTTTAGTAAAACTGAAAAGAGACCATTGGGTAATCAAAATCAAACACATGGCCTACATTTTACAACATCATGGTCATAGTATTCCACATAAATGAGTAAGAGTAAGACACACTCCCTCAGTTTGTGGCTCTCGCTCTGGACACTTTACTCTAGTTGCTTACTTATACGATTTTATGTTTTATTTGAGAAGACAGAGAGTTTAGTTTTCTATGGAAGGTTTTTCGTAGTGCTCTATCCTCTTTGATTATAACATCCTTGGGCTGAGGTCAAAAATTGCATTCCTTTGACAGCCATTCGTTTTTTTTTTTAGTTCTTCTGAAAACAGCTCATTAGAAATGTACTTACTTTGTCAAACCGCTTGCAGTAAATCTTACAGGTGGTAGTCTGCGCGTTTTCACCATTTTGGTTGCCGTTTCCTTCACCCGCGTTGCTACTGCGGTCTTTTTCCGCTGAAACTTCGATAGTGAGATTAGAAGAAGAATAATATTCTTTGTTGTATACAGAAATTAAATTAGACGTCAACTTTAAAACATGCCTTTCCTCAAATCGCAGCGATGGCAAATGAAGTTCACAACGTAGAAAAAGGATTTCGTCTATTCAAATCAAGTGTTCGTTGATTGTTTTGCAGGATGTGCCAGACAACGGCCAGATATAATAGATATCATTGAATTTATTCTAAATTCAATGTAGATATCTACGCGGTGTGTGTGTGTGTGTGTGTGTGTGTGTGTGTGTGTGTGTGTGTGTGTGTGTGTGTGTGTGTGTGTGTGTGTGTGTGTGTGTGTGTGTGTGTGTGTGTGTGTGTGTGTGTGTGTGTTTGCAAAATATACAATGTTGTTCGTTGAGATTTCATCCCATCTATCCTAGTACGGAGGCCACTCGTAAGCGTATTTTGAAAGTGAAATTAATATTAATGTACCCTCATTAGAAGTATAACACTTGTAACACTTTAAGTTGATTTGAGAAAAGATGGTCAGAGTGGAGTTTTTTTTTCGCTGCCTTTTTCTCCACTACAGACGGCCCCAAGGCAGCGGCTAACATTATACATAACTGTATGTACATTGACATTCAACAAGCAGAATGTAAATTCTTTACGTTGAAATAAATTTCTGATTCTGATTCTGATAACCTTTTTGTTAAATAAAGGATTTGTAATTGTTGTATCTCACCTCATCTCATCAAATCTATAGGATATTTTAGTAACGCTGATACCATGCCTGTACGACGTTTGAAGGCATTTTCTTCTGATTTATGGTAGAATTCGGGCATAGTGAATCCTAATAGTCAATGTACAATAAAGAATAGGTATTCTAATCTTACCTGACTCACTCTCTTCTGAATGCCGAAGCCAAAATAAATTGACGTGATTAAATAGGCGTTACATTGTATTTGTAAGATTTACTTATTCATGTCTAAATTTTTCAATAAAACTTATTGAGGATCATCAAGTAGCGTGAAGACAAAACGCGGAAGAAACTCTTTGCACATGTTGTTAATGTCAAAAAAGATTGTAAATAAGTACATTTTTATATTTTTGTTAGGATCTGACAAATTCGCATCAGGTTCATTTAGATTTAAATTGCCAAACTCGGGTTTCCTCCGGATTTTTCCTTCAGAGTTAGCAAGTGTACAAATTCAAGGTAGACCAAGCAGATGCAAGGTAGAAGGCAGCTGTCTACTTTGCATCTGCTTGTACATAACTATGGGAGCAGGGATTTTGGAAGGTAGCATTAAACAATTAAGGGATTCCAAATTGAATGCTTCATGCAAAATTAAGTCACAAATAAATTCCAACAGAAGAAAAGTCTCATACTTCTGAATGTTGTTTCAAATTTGAATGTATTTTCTTTTTATATGCGACACCTACCTAAATAAAGTGTATTATTATAATAGAAAAGTGCATATTACCACCATTATGTTAAAGTTGTTAATAGCCAAACTGTTGCAGAATGTAGGTACAGCTTTTTATTATGTAAACTATCTGAAAACTTTACTTGGTGCATGCAACCTGATTTTAATTATACTTGAATGAATGACAAACCGTACCTTTTGAGTCTTCTTCGTTCTTCTTCTCCTGATCATTGTCAAGATCCATCTCCTCAGCAGTGGTGATCCACTCGAGGTATCCCTTCATATCTTCCTCGAATTGTTGCTTTTCCCGAGACTTCTGGAAGTCGCCACGGTTTTTTGCCTTCTCTCTCTCTTTTGAGAATTCACTGAAATATGGTAATCGTTTGAAATCAACTTCAGCTTACCCCTTTACACTGATGTGTGTAACTTTCCCGGTTATAAGTAATTTTTATGAATTGACCATAAAAATAAGAAGGATTTGCTTGAAGCAAGCTTAACATGGCACAATATGTTTCAACTGATGAGTTTTAAGGCAACGTCCAATAATATAACAAAAAATCGATTACACGGAGATTAGGATAGAATACAGCGGCCAATACAAATATTCGCAGGTTGATTTCGCAGAAAACAGAAAAAATATGAAGTTAAATTGCCATGATTTTCAGATTGCTGATCACAAGATCTCAGTTTCCATGCTGGTATATCCTCGTAAGGCCAAACCTTGAAAATAACAATTGATTTTGTGATCACTTGAAGACATTGGGCCTCACGAGGCCCAAAATTGTGCGTTATACAAAGACAAAAAATATAAATGATTTATATAAAATATAAAAAATGCAAAGATATTCACGCAGAAAGAAAGGAAATAGTTATTAAAATGGTCACAGAAACACAATGTAGACAATTATATAGATGGCATAGCTCAGGTTTATTATTATTACAATAAGAGTAATTCAAATTGTACAATGAGTTTTTCTGTGGCGCCCACACTAAACAAGCAAGCTTGCTTTTGTGGATACAGAAAATTTATTTCCAATTTAATTATTTCGCAATGGTGAGGCAGACAAATTGAGTGGCATGAAATTACAATTATTTAAAATTTTACGTAAGTCTCACTTATTACTTCAAAGTAGCTCTCAGATCCTCGGGATTAGCATAATCCTGATCTGTAGAGGTTGCCACTAGCTTTTTAGACCACAATGATAGGCCCTTAAATTGATCATTTTGGTGAAGACTTACCCAGACAACACACCGAGGATCAGGTTCATAACGAAGAAGTTTCCAAAGATGACCAGAGAGATAAAGTAAATCCAGACGTAGCTGCCACCTTTCACGTCAGATATCTGCATAAGAATAGACGGGATTTGATCAAAAAGATCCTAGTAAGTGACCGTGAAATTCAACGAACTTCAATTCAATTCACGTTCTTTTGGGGTTCCATGTGATATTATAAAGCATCATCATAAAAAAACCTTCACTTTTTTACAGATCGTTTTAGCAAAAACTATCGGATCAATTTCTCAATCATGATTTTCGGACCCATGTTTTATTTACGAGAGATTATTTAGAAGACAAAGATGTCTGGTGTCGAGCAGCAAATTAGTAGTAAATGTATTCTGAGAAGAATAGTATCCAGAGTTCAACACATCCATGAGTAATATTTTTTACCGTTTAAAGCTTGTTAATTAAGCTGAAACTGCTTTGAAAAGTATAAATCTGGAGTTTATTTATCCGCTTCTTCTTTAAAATAATCTATTAATAGTGAGACCCGCAACTTTGACTGTCATAAAATAAACATTTTGTTTTTACTGTGGATAATAATATTTTACTTTGAACCTAGGATCACTACTGGAACTTGTTTTATGCCAAAAACGGCCGTTTGCGGCGTTAGTGTTATCAAGTCTTGGGTTGTTTGCTTTAGATTCGCGGTTATGGATTCTAAAAATCACTATTAACATGGTCAGGAGATCCAATCCCAAACTTTCTCATTCAGCAACGCAACGAAATTATAATGTATGCTAGTGTTATGTTAATCTATTATGTGGTTCTACAAAGACGTAATTATAAGAGGACTTGCAAGCATGTATACACAACTGCAACGGTGACGATATATCAGGAACTGGAATAAATCCAGTTAACAATAATTATGTCAGTCCCTACAAAGGTTTTCATGTAATATAATACTCAAAGTGCCACTTACAGCATACATAATGTCGGTCCATCCCTCGAGAGTGATGCACTGGAAGACCGTGAGCATAGCATAGCCAATGTTGTCAAAGTTGGTGATGCCGAAGTTGGGACCATCCCAGTACTCTCTACACTCGTAGCCATCACCACAGGCGACTCCCACGCCGGCTTCAGAGCTGCAGGCGCCCGCCCCTTCAATCATTTCCTCTGAGAAGAAAACAATCACTTCTTAACAACTGAGAAAGGAAAATTGAGAGAGTTGTACTTGTCAAAGAAAATTTTGGAAAAGCTGAAATACATCTCATCTCATTCTCATGAGATACATCTTATCTGTTTGAATCTTCATGATAATATAAGCCTGCTAGTGGCAGCTGAAAGAAATTAACCAAAACCAAAAATAGATAAGCACACTTTAACTAGCAATTGACCTCACATTCAACAAGTGAACTTAACCTAGTAGAATTTTTGGTGCGCCGACCATAACAATGGTTTTCAATTGTTCTTTTCAAGGTCTTAATGCAACTGATTAACAATACATACTTTTCCAGTTCACAACGTACAATACATAAATCGCCTAAAAGCAGCGTAAAAAAAGCGTAAAAGCAGTATTTGTACTTACTGGTCTCAATATTGAAGCAGGTCTTATGCAGCACTCCAGAGAATAGCTCCAGGCCTATGATGGCGTAGATGATGATGACAAACAAGACTAAGAAAGCGATGTGGAATAGGGGGACCATAGCTTTCAAAATCGAGTTGAGCACGATTTGGAGACCTGTGGAAGACAATTGAGCATAATTTGAATTATCATCATCATCATCATGAGCCCATTATGTCCCCACCGAGGGGCACGGGTCTCTTCCCTGAGGAAGGTATAGGCCATAGATACTCCACCACGGGGCCTACCTATAATTTATCATTATCATAATTATTAATCTAATCGATATGTTATCGAAGATGTCGTATTATGGATTTGATAATGCTGGTGTTCGGTGGTTCAACAGCTATCTTTCGGGCCGTGCACAGATAGCAGAGATACAGAAAGGCAATGGCACAATGCAGTTGTCATCAACAAAACAACTGGCTAGAGGTGTACCACAGGATCTATATTAGGCCCTCTGTTGTTCATCTTGTATAGTGCAGATATAGTTTCTAGTATCAAAAACTGCAACTGCCATCTTTATGCTGATGATACACAGCTGTACATATCTACTATACCATCAGATGCAGCTGTGGCAGCCAGTTTGATCAACAGAGACCTCGATAGTATAGCGTCATGGTCCGATAGAGGCTGTCTGGTGCTGAACCCTAGCAAGTCCAAGTACATGGTGCTTGGCACTAAACGTCAAATCCATAATACGATGCAAGCTCTTGCAGCCAATAATATAGCCATTATGGGTAAACCAGTGGAGAGGGTGGTAGAGGCTAAAAATCTTGGTGTGCTGATGGACGGTGAGCTGCGATTTGAAAATCATATCAAAAATGTAGTGAGCAATTGCTTTTATATAATATACGCGATTACCTTAGCACTGATTTGCGTGTTAGGCTAAGTGAATCGTTAATATTATCTAGATTGAACTAATGCGATGTTGTCTATGGTGGTTGTATACTTGGCCGAACAAAGAGACTAATACAACGACCCAGATCCCATATCACCCCGTTCTTGAACGCTGCAAAGCTTTTGAACATGGAAGCCCGTCGACGACTGCATCTTGCTACGTTACTGTTTGGTATCATTCGCAGTAAATATCCAGCCTACCTTCACAAAAAGCTGGAATGGTCGTCCCGTCAGCGTTATGTGCATAAGAACAGAATTCTTATTCCAGCGCATCGTACGATGGCTTTCCGTGGCAGTTTTAAGTATGCGGCGTCCAAGTGCTGGAATGATATTCCTCCCCCTGTCCGTGAAGCGTCCAGTCGATATGCCTTTGGGCGTAAGCTCAGGGCATATTTGCTTGAACAGCAGAGACTTCCCTATCCTGTCCAAACTTCTCGCCGCAACTACTGACTTGACAAAATTTAACTATGTGATCGCATCGAAGACAGCTGTGGCCACAAAATTTTACATTAGATTTTGTTAACATTTATGTTTATCAAATTGTTTATTAAATTTGTGATGCATATGCCATTTTATTATTACTGTTTAAGTATTTATATTTTTTTTACATACATATTTGTTACTATTTTATGTCTGTGTACATTGTACAATAAATATTAGTCTTATCTTATTATTAAATTATATAAATATACACTGCGCCGCACAATTGGGACACTTACGGGACATTTAGGCACTGACTGAAAACCAGCGCTGAGGGCCTACACCCTCAGCATTATGCTGAGTCAGCTGCCTTTTGCAGCAGCGGCTACAAACCGCGACAAAAGTGTATAAATGTATTTCCTTATGTTAGTACCTCTTTTTATCTTTAATGTTTTCTTCTCATTTGTATTTCGTATTTTTGTTGTGTGTGACTGTTGGTGCAATAAACGTTTCTCTTTCTCTTTCTAATCATCTATAATTTTATTACCATCTACTATTATTGCGAGAGGTCCCGGGTTCGAGCTCCGACAGGGGACAAAAAAACCCCAGGTCTTGGATGTTCACATGTTGGTGATGTCGCTGTTTCTGGTTCCCACGACACAGGGTGTGGGGCCAGAAGCAATGTGCTTGTATGTAAAAATGTTTATGTTGGTTTCGTATTCTCCAATTTGAAGATCTGCAATATTATAACTAAGCATCAAAAATATAAACTCGTTGAGCATGATTTGAAGACATAGGAAAGAGAAGAGCATGAGCAGCATGTTTACGTGAATTTGGAAAATATCACATATTGACCTTATGGTCATTGAGATATTATGATTTCGGAAACAGAAAAATCATCGTCCAATATAGGGTAGGCAAATACCAGGGACTGCCACTTGCCATGATCCATCAGTTATTCATTAGTCGAAATGTTATTTAATAACATACTTGGCACTCCAGATACTAGTCGAAGCGGTCGCAGTACTCTGAACGCACGAAGAGCCTTTACATCAAACGTGTCCTTCGATATATACTGCCCTGCCTGACTCACGATTCTGTGGAAGAAAAAGTATTTCAGGTTTCAACTCTATTTTGTTTTTTTATTTTCTTTTTTACTTCGGTTACTTGGTTCCCTTTAGTGCGTTCTAGTTATGTCCTTAAATCCGAGACGTGGACACTGAGTCGGTAGGAGATCGTTAGCGAATTGCTCCATTTTTTATGTTATTCATCAAACTTCAACAATTGTCCATTTCGCTCTGAGCGACGATGAATGGGGAACTTGCGTAGTACGTAGATCGGAGTGATATTGCTTTTATACTATAGAAGACATACAAGAATATAATTAAATAATTTAAGAAAACAAATATATTAAAAACTTGCACTTATGTAGATTGGAGTGGCAGCTTTTATACCATAGATGACATACATAATAAAACATTATAATAAAACTTAAAAAAATAAACTATTTATTTAATGATGTTCGAAATCACAAAAATGTGCAAAATAAAGTTACTATAAGAAACTTGGTTTTCATGTTTTCAATAAATTGTAAACGTTTTCTTGTGATGGTAAAGATGCATAACTCAAATATTGATAAGAGCTTCATAAATTCGTTATAGTCTAAGACCAATTAGTATGGCGCGTTTTTGCACCACGCGGCAGCCCATATCGAAATATTCCCTCCAGGCTTTTAAAATTACCTATTTAATAAAAAGTTTTTGACAAAACCCATTACAGGCTATTTTACGAGTGCTTTCTTGTTGTATTAGAGGAAAGTTTGCTTACCCAATAGTGACAATGGTGAAGTCGAGACTGTTCCAGGTGTTCCTCAAGTAGGCGCCAGGGTGGAAGAGGAATCCGTACGCTATGATCTTCATCACGCACTCTCCAGTGAATATCACCATGAAGATCCATTCCACTTTTTCCTAGACAATGCAAGTCCAACAGATATTAAAGGCTATAACTATCCGTAGTATTTAATGACGAAACTATTATTTCTAAAATGCTCACTTTCTGAAATACGCCGGTTAGAGTTTTTCAGTTTACAACCTCTTTGGTTTTATGACTTTTGAAAATTATTGTTCAAATTCCCTTTTTTTTCTTGTGCAGTTTTTCAGACATTAACAAGAAAATTTAGAAATGAATTGACATTGATGGACGTGTAAAACGCGAATGTAATAAAAATTATGTCAACCCTGATAATTAAAAAAAGAATATTCTAGCTACTATAAAACTAAACTCATAGGACAAAAGTTCAACCCACACGTACTCTGGTATGTTTAAAAAATGCGTTTTTTAGAAATAACTAACACAGTTACGGAAAAACTATGTTGCTTAGCAAAGGTTAAATAAAGTAAAGTGAGGTAATGAGAAATTAAGTAGGTATTGAAGTGAAATAGAGTGAAAGTAAAGTTTTTTGCAATTTGATTTTTTTGTCTCTTACAAATAATTGTTCGCACTCACCAAAACATAATTTGTGTAATTAGTGTCGCCAGAAGGATATGGCGTAAAGACGGCCAGCGCGATACAGTTAGCAAATATGGTCGTGAGGATCATGTATTCAAATGGTCTGACGGGATTCGCTCAGGAAACTATTTTGAACAGATGGCCAATTTGAAAGAAAGATAGAGACAGAGAGAGAGAGAGAGAGAGAGAGAAAAGAATAAAGAAGAAGAAACATTCACTATAACAATACAACAAATCACAGTAATAACAGTGATAAAGGTAGGTAACATATTATGCAGTACTTAATACATTGGCAATAAGAACATTTCAAGAGAAAGTAATTGTTCGCAAAAATCACCCAAAGGGCAAAGGACAGGTCAATGCTTAGATCATACCTCAGCAACATACTCGTAGTAAGGAACGAACTATTCACCATCGCACCAAAGTTAAGATATCGGAAAACGGTTAGGACAACTTCAAAGGCAGAATACGTACATACTTATTAATATACGCATGCGACGAAATCGTCGGGAGGACGCAAGGTGGAGCCATAAAGTCTTGCTGTGCAGACGACGTACAGGAGCATGAAATGTAGGCAGATCTGTACTTACACCTGCTCGATGGTCTAATGACATCAGGGCTTCTATAGAATGGAGCTAGTCTACAATGATAGCAGACCAATCGCGATAAAGAACTTATGACGAGGTGGACAGTGGACAAAAAAATTATGAACAAAAAGAACGGAATTTGTACCTACCATAAAAATATTTTACAAGTTACTTCTTATTTCACTCGGAACTTTATGGGTTTCAATAGCAGACTTCTTATTATCTTAAGGTGGATTCAGAAATGTGAACAGAGAATCGACAACGTGATCTTTGACCAGAAATAAGGTAAAGAGAAATAATCTGAAATTTAAATCCATATAACGGAATCATCAGAAAAGACTGGAAACGATACGAACACTCAGCATACGAGTCATTTCATAGGTTGAAAAAGAGAAAGTTAATTTTTGTGTCTGTGTCTAACCCAAACGTGCCTGAATCTTTAAAGAACTAAGCAAAAAGCATAATTCATTGAACTGCAACTCGATCTGCATTAAATATCTTCTATGATAAGGTTCTCCAGCATATTGAACGTTTGTTTTGTGTGCAATTTGTGTTGTCAAAGTGTACAAATAGAAAAATCGCACTCACCAACAAAAAATTTGTATTGTTGGTGTCCGCAAACGGAAATGGGGTATAGACAGCAAGTGCTATACAGTTGGCAAATATAGTGGTGAGGATCATGTATTCAAATGGTCTGATGGGAATAAGTTGAGGAAACTTATCAAAGAACTGTGGAAGAAAGAAAAAAGTAAGTTTCTGAAAGGGCATGTTACTAGAGTAGAGAAAACTTTTTTGTGCTCTAGAAATTACTTACATGAAAGTTGATTCGGTTTTCTATTCTAAGTTGCAGGAAAGGACGGCAGGCATGAAGTTCAATCACCAAAACTATTTACGATAAGACCTATAAATTTATTTTTAAATAAGACATGAACGTTTTAGGCAATTTCGAAATTTTAATAGTGAGCAGAGTTTATCAATTTTGAAATTTTTATAGTAAGAAGAGTGCATCAAATAAAAGAGTCACCAGAATTACCAATAGAACAGTTATGGAATGGAGCCATTATTAATTCAGCCAATATTCACCAGAAAGACCAATAAATAGTTTTTTTGGAAAAACCTTGGACATGCTAGCCAATGTAAAAAATAAATACAAGTAATTTTTTTCCGTCTACATTAAATTTTAAAAAATCCACTGGAACAGTTATTATGAAATGACACCACAGTCAAACTATTGTCTATCTTTCAACCCGATGGTCGGACGAGGTCCGTGAACCCAGTTGAGGTACCATCAGAGATTATAACATGGGGAAAATCCAAAGCTGACGATGATGATTGGAAAAGGATACTTCCACTCCACGATGTCGCAGCACAACTTCCGCAGAGGATTTTTCACACCCAAGCAGAGCAGGCTCTGCTTCGGGCGCTCCGGGACGGGTTTGCCACGGGGCCGGGCGGACTTGCGTGGGGGCGGCGTCAGGAGCGGCTGCCCGTCCGGCCCCAGCACCACCGAGTCCGCCCCTGGCGTCGCCGTCACCGTGGCCGTCTCCGCCATGGCGAGGGCTGCTGCTGCCGCCTGCTAAAATGCAAGAGGCGTTTATGAATTATTCATCTATTATCCAATTGTGGTATTTGTTTGTGGTAAACATTAAGTGCAAAGGCGAAATCATTTCTAAATGAAGTAAGGCAAAGAATTCATACTCATATTGCGTTTGCTGACGTCATTGAAAAGTCGTTTAAGGTCAAGGCTTTTTATTTAATATCTTAAAAAATACAGACTTATTTACAAATCTGATAAAATACAGAAATTTTACCGAAAGTATAATGCTCGAAATGGTTTTAAGATTTCCGTTCATATTCAAAAATTATGCTACAAATTGTCAAGTTTGGATTTGTAATAGCAGAGGGCCTGTAATTCGGTCTCACCTATCAAGTGTCCAAGATAACTTGCGGATTACAATACTAGTGAAGACCTGCGACTGTTATTTTAAGTTTGGCTCGCGGCCAGGATATAACAATAGACAAGTTTCAAATAAAAAGTAATTTATCTGTGTGAGACTTGCTCTCGAGATTTTATGCGGAGTCATCTAGGCTCTAAAGGCTAAATTTAGTCAAGGATGTTCTATTCTACTGACTAGGATAAAAGAAAGATTACCTACCTTATTATCTCCAAAATCTATAAGTATGGGGCATAAGGGGGAGGGGGCTACCCCAAATACGAGGGGAAGGTGGTCCGTCCCGTCATAATCCATATAATAGAATAGAAAACGTTTATTTGGTACCAACAGGATCAAAATTAAAATTAAAAGAATAATGGTTTAGCGTGTAGATGACTAAGGTTCTAATATAGAGCACTTACTACCATAAATTAGACCATCCGTCAACCATCAACCCATTATGTCCCCACCGAGGGGCACGGGTATCTTCTCTGAAGAAGGTATTGACCTTACTCCACCACGGGGGCCAAGTCCGGATTGGTGGAGGCTTGAAATTTTTCAGGCCGCCCTAAGGCCCCTGACTTGGCTTAACGACTGCCATCCGTCCCATACTAACGTTATTAAATATTAAAACATACATAATATAAACTTTCAGACATGTGAGAGGTTCGGGTGGATAGGCAAATACGCTACCGCTACGCCACAGAACTGCCCCACTAAGCGCAAAAGCGGTATCTAAAAAAAAATCGAAAATTTTATTTTTATGCCATCGGATAGCTTTAAAAAATGCGCATCTAATGCACTAAGCCATTTAGCGCTATCTTGTTCAAAACATATGAAAAAAGCCTTAAGAAAGATTTCCCTATCTCAGTTGTACCTTAAATCACTAAGGGTATTAGAGGTATATCAATATTACGAAGGCAACCAGCCGTATATTTGAATACCGCCAAATTTCTTAACAAAGAATAGCAATTTTTCTAAGCCGATAAGCGGCAAAAATATCTATAACCCGTGAGCGACTTGCCGCTATAAAAGCTAGTATTTTGATGCTTACTTGATCCGCGAATCATTTTGACTATATGAGATACGGCTGCAGCGGCAAATCAAAATGGTCCTTATGATTTGAATTATACAATCGGATGTCTAATATATTTTATAGTGATTTATTCTTGCTGTGGCCAAAAAAAAATGAAAGTCAGGATTGAACCTATACCGAATTTGGTAACCTCCGCCCAAAGGTTCGGAAAATGTATTTCTTTTAATCATTTAGTAGTTATTACAATTTTTAAATAGATGAAACATAAAAAGTGCTCTGAAATGTGACGTCACAAGCAAGTATTTTCATACAAAATTCCGTTTTAAAAGTATCTCATTTGACATCCTGTCAAATACCCAATCACACCGCATCCATATAATAATGAAATGGTCCAAGTAGAAGTGAACAGAGGCAGTATTGATTTGACGTACGGATTCAATAAAGACCCTACCACTGGGAGCTTAATCGGAAATAAAATTATGAAAGCTCAAGTTTTGCCACCACCGTAACAGAGAACTGCACCGGAAGGCATTTCTAAAAGCAAAAAAGAAAAGATTATGAAATCTTTTCAAACCTCAAAATACCTCAAAATAGAATGACCTTTTGGAGAGTTCTCCCTATTACTTTTGTCTAGATTTCATAGAATCCGTTATTTTAACTAAATACTTTTTATGTCATTTTAAATTTCATTAAGCAAATATTTTACAAATACATATTGATTGAGTTTTTTCTTTAAAATAATACATATTTTTATCCACAGAAGATTTATATTTTTTTGTATAGAAGCATGTAGGAGAAGAGCTAACAAAAAAGCGGTAACTCAAATTTTAACTCTATAATTACTAGTATCTCATGGATAAGGTATATCCACATACATTTTTGATATTTTAACTATTATGATAACAAATAGACCCAATATAACATATAAATATAATATAACAAGCCAGTCAGTATATAACGTATAAAAAAACTATTTTTACAAAACTTCAATTATCTCGAAACTCGCTTTCATTGAGATACTGCTTTTGCGCTTAGTTGGGCAGAGAAGTTGTCTAAAATATTGGATATTATGCATTTTTCAATTTTTCTGCTTTTCTGTAACTCAAACTTTTTCGAGGCAAGTTCCTCATACGCCGTTTATTTTGACGACATCTAAGGAATGGTATGAAATCGTACACGATTTAATGTGCCCTTAAAGGCGCTTCCACTTATAAATTCATGCGCTCCATTAATAACTTTATGCCCTATTTTATTGAGTTCGCTTTATGGAGCTGCGACATGGTGACGGGCATAGCGTCAAGCGGTAGCGGAAATAGAGTAAATGCTGGCGTCTTTCCCAGATTGTAGTATATGTTTTCAAATAAATTGGCAATTCAATGTTTCTATTAGATTCATCATCATCAACCCATTATGTCTCCACCGAGGGGCACGGGTCTCTTCCCTGAGGAAGGTATAGGCACCACGGGGCCAAGTCCGGTTAGGTAGAGGCTTGTAAGACTAGGCTGGTCTTACGTCAGAACTGATGCGGCGGCCTATACCTTTCTCAGGGAGTAGACCCGTGCCCCTCGGTGGGGTCGTAATGGGACCAGGTATCACATCCATAATTTCATCACTGGCAATATACATAGGTTATATACTAGTATGTTGAGACTCTATATACAAAGAAATATGAGCCTAGGTGATAATTTACGTGTCATCTTTCGCACATATGCTTACTTAATTTTTCTGATCACCATTTGCCCGCCATCGCTCCTCTCGGTAGTAAAGGCGCAACTTTATCGCAGATTCGAACGCCGAAGTCAATTGTTATTTGCTTAACGTCGGCGATTATTATCAGTGATTTAGGTCAATACGATTTTAATGCGCATTCCGCAATAAAATAGGTGACGTATTTTCGACTTCATAAAATGCTCAATAGTCAGCAGGCAGAGAACTTTTCTATTTTCAGATTAAGGAAACTAATTGCTGGTAAACTTTTTTTATGAAAGGCACTCAAAGAACGCTAAAAATACTAATATTTTTATTTATGAAATGTCTATTAATTTTGTATGGAGAGTATGGAGTAGCTGTTGAATAAGATATCTCCACGAGAGATCTATCATGCGAGAGGTCCCGGGTTCGAATCCCGGCTGTGAACAAAAAAAAGAAACCCAGATCTTGGATATTTAGA
This sequence comes from Yponomeuta plumbellus, assembly GCA_947310845.1. Lineage (NCBI taxonomy): Eukaryota > Metazoa > Arthropoda > Insecta > Lepidoptera > Yponomeutidae > Yponomeuta > Yponomeuta plumbellus. The sequence continues at coordinate 12,067,234 of OX371216.1, read as the reverse complement.
TGTTTGTGACGTCGCTGTTTCTGGTTCCCACGACACAGGGTATCCTAGTGTCGGGCCAAAAGCAATGTATATGCCTAATGTTATAGTACTAAACAGGGGGGTCCGCTACGTAGTTTCGATAGCCGTTGTTGCTACAAACACTGTTGCGAATTTTTTTCCCACTGCCTCATACGAGTAGGTTCGAAAACTTATAGACTCGAATGATGTAGTCGCGAAAGACGTTGTTTCGAAAAACATTTTCACTGCCTCGTGCGCTCTAATGCTTGTCATTTCGATTCATTGAATTGGATTCGGTTTTCCTAATTAATTTAAGATTTTATTTTTCCTATATTAACTACATGGTTTTCATAACTAAGCATAACAGATTTTTTACAAAGAAATTTTCAACTAGAAGTTTCCCTTTGATAGGTTAGTCGACTACGGGGCGATTTCTGCATTAAGAATTTCACTAAGAAAATACTTAAGTAATGTTCTGTAACGCTCTTTTCCAAGAAATCTGACGAGACAGCACTACAGTTAGGTAATTACTTATTACTTAGCGAACTTCTTAATTCAAAAATCCATCAAAAAACCACCTTCACTCAAACTAGACGAGAAAATGGACTACTCGGATGTTGTTTAGATGGAGTAGCCCTGCCTAGCACCTCCACCATCCTGGCAAGCAACTTAACTTACAGAGTGCTTAGTGCGAGTTTTTTCATTCACTTTCGATAGCGAGAGCGTTTGCAATTTGTATAGGGGTGACAAAGCGCGCCATCTAGTTGTCTCTTTGTCACTCCTATACAAATTAGCAAACGCTCTCGCTATCGAAAGTGGATGAAAAAACTCGCACTAAGCACTCAGTAGACTGTACTTCATTCGTTCAAATTCAGTCACATGTTCGGTTCACTTATTATTCCACGTTTGCGCTGAATGTTCATTAAATTCCGTGTACGTGCGAAAAAGCTCAAAGCATGCATAATGGTTGAGCAAACCCCCATGTAGACTTGAGTCGCATATTCTCATATCGTGCCTCACACACAAACATTGTATGACGTGTATGGCTATTATTATTACAATGTCGCATCGCTCAAAGGAGTTTTGTTGACTTCGGGAGTGGGAGTGACCATGCGTCACGATAAGTTATGTCCCCGAAACAAACTCGCACACACCCCTCCGAGTTCAGCTAGGGAGACTAAACAGATACACTTACCATGCTATACCAGACACCTTAGGTTACCATAAATCAGGGTATCCTAGTTTGGGACCAGGACAAATTATTGTCTTATGTGCAAGGTGTTCATTAAGTACATAATTTAACACGTACCTTACCGTGACCCTAAATAAATATCTTCTTAACAAAAAAATAACATAATTGTCAGTCATATTGACACTCTTACGACTGGGGTGACAATGTCTGCCATGCGAGAGGTCCCGGGTTCGAATCCCGGCTGGGGACAAAAAAAAAGTAACCCAGGTCTTGGATGCTTACATGTTTGTGACGTCGCTGTTTCTGGTTCCCACGACTCAGGGTATCCTAGTGTGGGGCCAGAAGCAATGTATGTGCCTGTATGTAAATGTTATGTTATCGGTTTATGCCATAGGTTCCCAAAGTGGTCCAGGTGGACCCCCAGGGGTCCAGGGGACCGGTGTCCACATAGACTTGAAAAGAAAACAGGGGTTCACACGTTGTTTATGGGGGTCCACGAATAATTTTCTGGTTTCATAATAAAAAACAAAAATGTTGGTTTGGATTTACCAATGTTTAGAATTTTGTATAACCACAAGTTTTATTTTAATTAATAGGACACAAGAAACTGTGCTCCTTTATTTATTCTTAACACCCCCAATTTAGGGTGATATTTTTTTTTGGAATCTTGGGAATATAGTAGAAATGTAGCAGCAGGGGGTCTACCAAAAATAGTAAAACTTTGAAAGTGGCCCACGAGAAAGAAAAGTTTGGGTAACCCTGGTTTAAGCAATTAAAATTTACATTGGAATAAAGACAAATAAAATTCTCTGAATTTTGGTTGCAGGTGTGAAGGTATGTAAGAGAATGCTAGAAGATGTTCGATAAGTAGTACTCAGTTATAATATTGTAACGCTTTAGAGTAATTACTGTTATGTTGCAATATTAACTTAAGAAAAATAAATAACTAAAATCTGTTAATTCAGATTTTAGGTTCGTTTAAAAATTTAAAAAATCGTTAAATATTTTTCTGGTGTTACAATATTCTATCTATCTAAACGACAACTATAAACAGAAAATATGTTATTATGCCTACGATAGGTGAACAAGGATAGCCGAGTAAGAAATGGAATTCCCCGAATTTCTTCACCGCATGGAGCCACTATCCGCCCCCTAGCTCGGTCTAGACAAGAGGTTATGCGTCCTTGCGGCGCCTAATGCTTTTGCTATGTTCCCCGTTGTCATAATCTGTTAATGTGGTCTATAGAATACTGACTGCCTCTTTGTTCTAACGGTTCTTTGTCTACGAACGATGATTTTTGTACCTAGCTCCACCAAACAGTTTTCTTACTTTTTGTTTTAGCTTCATGACTCAGGGTCGTAGCTTTATGGCCAGCTGTGTGGCTGCTTGTAAATATAGATAACATAACATAACATTTACATAATTATAGGTACATTTATTATGTATTTATTATTTATTTATTAAAATTGCATAACATTACAGTAAAAACCATTGCGTTAGACAATTCATTCATTAATTAACATAATCAAATATATAAATAAAGTTGGAATTAGATTACACTCAACAAAAAAATTAAAAACAATAAAAACAAATGATCACAAATAGGACAGCCTTTCATTCATCACGCTCGCAGTACTAAAAGTAACTCATACATACATTGCTTCTGGCCCCACACTAGGATACCCTGTGTCGTGTGAACCAGAAACAGCGACGTCTTCTGATAAATTTTACAAGATTCCTACCTTCGTTTTGCGTGGTATAGCGGTCAATATGCTTTTCAGATCTGGTCTCGAACTAGGATACCCTATGATGCTATAGTAACCAGGATAGGACATCAAAAATATGGGTACATACACCCAGACCGGGGCCATTTCAACGAATGCACAGCGGGCACAAGGGGAATCGAATCCACGACCTTCGGCGTGGTAATCAGACGCGATACCCTATGATGCTATGGTAACCAGGCAAGGACAAATCGGCTGTCCCATTTTAAAACCTAGTAAGGGACATCAGACAAATTTTACAGGAGAGCCAAAAAACGGTTTGGTCACTTCATTTCAATGCCCTGGAAAAACTATGATAAATAGCCGAACGGGAGTAAACTCAAAAGAAGCGGTAGAACCTTGGCTTGCCATACAATACAATTTCATTTCTCTATAGCCAATATTGTAGCTGTAATGCATAAATGAAAGCGCTTACTTGGTTATAAATGGTTGTCTGACACTGAAACGACCGTCATTGACCATTTCATAACCTAGTATGGGCTGTTACTAGGTGTAAATTTGGTTTCATTAAGCCACAAACATTTTCATAAACCTAGCAACTACCCAAAGCAGATTTTCAATACTCAGTACTTTTATACTGGGTGCTTGACGAATGTCCTGTAGAATTAAAAGGGATTCTCCTAGACCAATTCAAACAATTTAAATTATGTTGCCACCTCAGAAATCTCGAAAAAAATTAGTTGTTCCGTACAATTTTTTTTGAGATTTCTATTTCTACCTCATAGTCAATAAGTAGTTTGTATTGGTGTCTTGTAGAACAACCCCTTTCTGTTCTATAAGACCTTTCTGTGTAGCGCGATTTACCGCAGTTTTTTTATATCCCGATAATCTACCAAATGGACACGGTATAAGTTATATTTTACTAAATGAAACCAGTTAAATAATAAAAAAAATAAAGTTTTATTACTGAAACAAATACAAAACATCTAACACTTTATTCAACTGGTTGACCTTCCGTTACCAAGTCTCGAGAAGTATCACAAGTGGGTAGATCAATCCAAAATTCTCTCCCATTCATCCAGCTGTTTGGCTATAAGTCATCAGGAGTATCCTATAAGTCATTAGCTATTGCAGGAAGGCCTCTGGGCGGTATTAACTATTAGGGACTGTCAGGCGAAATGATTATTATTCTCACGCTGATACTTTTGAAGTTATGAAATGTAAAATTGTTTGCAATCTTTATTTGTGGTTGTACTTACTGGTGTCCACAGTCTCCAACTCATTTTTTCACTGCATCGATCATCTTGGATGATCTATAAAACTGTTTAGGCATGACAGAACTAATTTTCTTCAGTATCAAAACACGAAATACAGCGGGCATTAGTGTCTTACTAAAATTAGCGCGCGAATTATTATCTTTGCTAACCATTTGTAAACCTAGTAAGGGACGCCGACCATTTAATAACCTAGTAAGGGAATGTCCTTTGCTAGATTTTAAAGTGGTCGATGTCTCTTACTAGGTTTAGAAATGGTTTTTCGGCCCTATTTTTTCATCGTGGTTGAGTTTCTAGGTATTTCTAAAGTTTTATTTTTGTTTCTAAGCCGTTTTTTGAGATTCTGACAATGAAATTTCGTGGACAATCGACAAAAATGAGCCATAAATCAAAAACCCGTTTTTTTTAATGTCCCTTACTAGGTTTTAAAATGGGACAGCCTCTTACTAGGTTTAGAAATGGTTTTTCGGGCCTATTTTTTCATCGTGGTTGAGCTGCTAGGTATTTTTAAACTTTTATTTTGTTTCTAAGCCGTTTTTTGAGATTCTGACAATGAAATTTCGTGGACAATCGACAAAAATGAGCTATAAATAAAAAACCCGTTTTTTTTAATGTCCCTTACTAGGTTTTAAAATGGGACAGCCGAAATAAACATGAGTATAACATATCGTCGGCTAAAGTAGCAAACCTTTTAACTCCATTTTTGCATCTTTAGAAAGTAAATTTTTGGACGCATCTTATAGCAAAACACTTGACTTTTTTTTAAATCCATTTAAATATAAAACGCATAATATGACACCTCGGAACTCCATACCGCAATTTTACTAAACGCAGACCACGTATTTTCCCCTGCTCAGTACTGTTTAAGATGATTTCAGGCGATTTTAATGCTAATTTTTAAATAATTAATTTTTTTCCGCTGCTGTTAGGTTCATATGTTTAACTTTCGGCGATAAACGTGAAACTGAGCCAATGTCAACATGTATAAAGAGCCCCAAGGAGAATCGAATCCACGACCTTCGGCATGCTGGTAATCAGGCGTGATACCACAAGACTAACGGGGGAAAAATGTAAGTAATAAATTTACGTGGAAATTAATTTCCGATTTCATGAGTCAGTAAACACATTTCATAAGTAACCTGTGGACTATACCATATTCATTTGGGTCTTAAACAAAATGTAAACAACATTTCAGTACTCTTTATACTATTTTCATTGTCAAAAAATGTTATTTCGGTTTCTACACTAAGTAAATTAGATGTTATCTAATCTATTTTACTTATTTCTTAGTGTAAAAACCGAAATAAAAATTTTTGACAGTGAAAATAGTCTAAAGAGTATGTACTGAAATGTTGCTTACATTTTGTCTAAGACCCAAATGAATATGGTATAGCGGGCTGACCTAATTCCGTCTATGGTTAATGTTAGACGTGACGCAAATAGATTTATATTCCCGATGGTGTTGCAATGGGTCGGGTAGCGAGTTCGATGCCCGATTTACAGCCGTAACATGTAGTCAGTAGGTATACGTATACAATACATTTACTTAAAACATAAACATTTACATACAGGCACATACATTGCTTCTGGCCCCACACTAGGATACCCTGTGTCGTAGGAACCAGAAATAGCGACGTCACAAACATGTAAGTAAACATCAAAGATCTGGAGTTTTTTTTTCTCCCCAGCCGGGGATCGAACCCGGGACCTCTCGCATGGTAAGCAGATGCATTAACCGCTACGCCACAGAGGTGGTCTTAGGGGCTAGTTGTAACATTTTCCAAAAATTGCGAATAATCAGGATGTTTTGGATTGTGAAAAAACATAATATACATATACATAACGTATATTTAAAAACTCGGGGGTTCTACTGGTTGATGCAAACAACTACCAACGTTATTTATTTAGTTAATATTTAGTGTAAACTCCGATGATTTTTTTTTGTTTTAACGATGTCACATTACTTAATGTTATTTGATGTATGTCCCTGTTTTGGATAAGCTATGATTTTTTTTGTAATAATCAAGTCAAAGTTAAAGTTCATAGTAAAAAATATTTATTTATTTAAAAAATATTAGGTAGCTATTTATACATTCACTAGACCTTATATCAAAATGCTGTATTGAGAGCATTATTAAATATCTTTTTCGAGTTGCCTACCCCTCTGGCCATCATTTTATTTTTATTTTATTTTATTTGCTAATAAACTTAGAGCTAACCTTACAGGGGATCCCTATTGCGTTAACCAGTTTCAAAACCAATATAAAACTATGTACGAGTATGTATGAACGTATGTATGTATGCATGTATGTATGTATGTTGATCAGTAGAATAACCCGTTTAAGTTCAACTGAATCTTTCCATAAAACACCCTGTACAACAAAATAAGTATAATCCATTTATCTATACTTGGCATTTTTTCAGACTTTAAGCGACACTAGATCATAAGCCTTTAGCGGTAGAAAAATCGAAACAGTTTACAAATTTAGTGCTAGCTAGTACTAAATTTGCAAACGGTATCGAATTTTCTACCGCTAAAGGTTTTTAATTCAGTGTCGTTTAAAGACCAAAAAAAATGCCAAGTATAAATAAATGAATTATAATCCCTAAGCTTCGTCTAGCGCGTACAGTCGACAGCACGTCATCCTATACACCCATACACTCTACTTCGTTGCATTACGGGCAACTTTGCAACTAAAATGTGAAGGTTGACGTGCTGTCGACTGTACATCGTTAGTACAGACACGTGACGATTTTCATTAAAACCAGGCTAGTATGTAGATCGTATCAAATTACCACGATCGATACCCTTTGTAAGCTAGAAGCCATGCGGTAGATAAGATAACCTTCATTACTTTGTGTACCTACCTCGTGCGTGAATACTAACAGTCTTTATTTAGAAAAACAGGATCGTTATAAAGGTCATAGCCCACTCACACGACCCTGCTCCCACCAGGCAAAAATTATATCATTCAAATATGGGCTTTAACCCTTAACCAGGCTATGCTGTAGTAGATCCCATATTAAACTGAACTTTATCACCTTGAAATAAAGTCCAAAACCGATGAAAACCTCTTAGTACCCATGCCTTATCAAGGGTTAAATATTGCTCTTTAGATATAGTTTACATTGACATCAATGACAGCAGACAGCTCGCTGTCAGCTGTCAGCTAATTTATGATGCCAGTGTAAAATATATCTAAACAGCAATATTTAAAGCCCAAGCAAGGGCTATGACCTTAAAGCCGCGTATCCATTAGGCGCTCCAAGAGGGTGAACATTGGCGCGCGTTCCAGCCGCGCGAAATGGATACCATTTTGGAACGCGCGCCAATGTATTCGTTGGAGCACGCGAACACGAAGCGGTCCGTTCCGACTGGTGTCAGTTTTTTAACGCGCATCAATCGTGGCGCGCGCGCCATTTGAGACGGTCGTTGTATTTTTTCTCGAACACGACTGGCTTCCATGATGAACACTGGAATGGTTGGCACTCGCGCCAGGCGCGCTTAGTTGATATACTTCAAATATTTGGAACGCGTACCGCGGAGCGCTCTCTCGGCGCGGTCATTCATGGCGCGCGCTCCAGCAAAGGTAGTATGAGGCAAGTCGCGCGCGACAACGTCAAAAGTCGCGACTTTCCAGTACATTATCTGCCAAATTCTGACGACTTTTGACGTTGTCGCGCGCGACTCGCGTCCTCATACTACCTTTGCAGGAGCGCGGAATGGATACACGGCTTAACACTCCTCAGAAAGCATTCTGAGTTATAAGGCTCAGCAGAGCCAAGAAGGTTCTACCAACAATCTCGTAACGTCTTTCACGAAACTTTCACGAATTTTTAAATTCGGCCCAGTAGTTTCGGAGCCTATTCCTTACAAATATACACATAAAAATTCAAAGCTTTACTCTTTATCATATTAGTATATTAGATATGTATAAAAAATAAATGTATAAAAAATAAATAAACTCACGCCCATTATCCTCGAGGGGGTAGGCAGAGGCACCAATCACTAGAACTGGGCCCATGTTTTGCCAGGTTTATTAGGTTCCATATATGTATGTCTTAAAATATTATGTATATTTTAAGTAAATTTATATATTTTTAACAAATATTTCTTAAATACGACTACCAGTCTCTAATTTCCTTCTTCTGAAGAAATGAGGCCGCCGAATTTAGTTACTACGATATATGAAAAAATCGGTAAATGTAATTTATGTGTACAATAAATCGTCATCGTCATCAACACATTATGTCCCCACCGAGGGGCACGGGTCTCTTTCCTGAGGAAGGTATAGGCCATACTTCACCATGGGGGCCAAGTCTTGTAAGACTAGTGGCCGATCTTTCTGTCAGAAGTTTTTAAGGCCTCTAACTTGGCTTAAAGACTGCCATCTATCGACGGCAGCCGGCACCAACTGCTTAACGTGCCTTGCGAAGCACGGAACCGCTCGGAAAATGCCACTAGCGTTAGTCATAGACTGTGACCCATCCCTGGACTGAACGCGCCGTATGTGTCTTAACCTTAGTGATCGTTTAAGGTCACTCAGGCAGCCCAGGATACGAGCTATCTAATCCTAATATTATTACACTACTTCGCGAAACAGCAAAGCAGTTTGTTGGCGCTCTATCTCTCTCTATATATCACTTACTTATACAGGAATATTTGTTCACCAGTACAATAAATCACCATACGTAATACTAAGTCCAAAATACAAATACCAACATTTTTTGTTACTACCCCGTTGGTACAAAAAAACAAAAATACCAATGTCTGAACTTATCCGCAAATCTTATTGAAATATGGACTCATTACGCATGAGCACAACTAAACGCACGAACTGGCAACTGCGCGCGGCTTGGGGGAAGGAAAAGAACCGGCGGCGGCGGCGCGATGAGGCCTTGTGATGGGTGCCCATGAGTTACAAATTGGATGAAGGATAAATTAATGAAAATGAAAAAAAAAAAATGGTAATTTTATTCGATAAATGTAATCTATTATCGATACCAATGATATGGTAAAAAATATTGTACCGGTGAAAATTTCACCCGGTATAATATGTGGATTACAAAGTAATACATTCAACGGAGTAATTTTCAATGGGCTGTGTGTGAAGTTTCCCTTTTATAAGCTAGTGGTCTATTAATTCGTTAACTTGAGCCGGGAAGGGGTAAGAAAGACACCCTACCCTAAAATAATTAGACGTAAGCGAGAAAAACTGCATCCCTAATTTGGGTATATATTTATTTATTAGGATTTTATTCTATACTTTCGCAGGCATGATTAATATATTACATTACATCTTCTTATATAGGAATATTTTTTCACCAGTACAATAAATCAACATACGTAATACTAAGTCCAAAATACAAATACCAACATTTTTTGTTACTACCCCGTTGGTACAAAAAAACAAAAATACCAATGTCTGAACTTATCCACAAATCTTAAAGAAATGTGGACGCATTACGCATGAGCATAACTAAACGCACAAACTGGCAACTGCGCGCGGCTTGCGGGAAGGAAAAGAAGCGGCGGCGGCGGCGGCGCAGCCAGTAGATATGACTTATGTATGACGTAGCAAAAAAAAATCTTACTTGATCCCAATTCTTCCTTCATACTTGCACGGGCTTAGGACCGTCACCGGCGTGGAATGCTTGCACTGGTTGGTACTGGTATGGATGCATGCCTGCCGTATTTAATAATTTCCACACCACGTACTGGCTAATGCCGAAGTGCGCCGTGCGTGCCGCGTCGTTCGTGGTCCTTCTGGGGTCTTCCTCGAAGAACGCAAATATCTGTTCCTCGATCTCCACGGCCAAGGGAGGTCTCCTTCCTCGGCCTTGAGCGTGCGCTGGTGCAGTGAACTGCCCGTAGTCTAGTAAATGCTGCGGCACTCTCATGAATGTCCTGGTGTTGGGTATTTGAGGTTCAATAAAACCGGCATTTATCAGGCGGAGCAAACTTTCTTCAGCGTATACTCGCCGAGCTGCAGCTGTATTTTCCCCACTGAGGAAGTAACTACGAACCATTTCGTAACACTCGCGGTTTGTAAACATCGTGTTGCGCGCGTAATTTTCGACAGCAGGAAGTGCGGAAACGGCGCACGTGCACTCACCTAGGTCAATGCGCGCGGACTGACCGGCTCGGCTCACCGACGAACTCGTGCGCTGGCCAGCCCGCCGCTCACTCACCGCACCCCGCCGCCCCCTACCTCGCACCGCGTTGACGCCTTGTTCCTAATCAGTGCGCCCATGCGTTACAAATTGGATGAAGGATAAATTAATGAAAATGAAAAAAAAATTATGGTAATTTTATTTGATAAATGTAATCTATTATCGATACCAATTATATGGTAAAATGTATTGTACCGGTGAAAATGTCACCCGGTATATAAAAAAGGATAGCTGTTCGTTAGTCTAGCTAAAACTAGAGAACTGCTGGATCGATTTGGCTGATTTTTGGTTTTTTATATTCGTGGAATTCCAGTGAGAAAATATGAAAAAAATACGACGGTTCGAAGTTTTCCGGGACAACTAGTTATATTATTAAATATTATTATAATAGTATCTACGCTAAATTTTAGCTGTCTACTTCTTGTGGTATCTATGCTAGACCGCGAAGGGACAGACGGTCCGACATGGCTTCCTTGTTAACCACGGAACCCTAAAACAGTTTCTTATTTCGCGAAAAATCAAAACCATGCATCAATAAGGTGTCGAAACTTCTTAATACATATTTTAAATAAAAAAACTAATAAACTCGGCAAAACGTGGGCTCAGTTCTAGTGATTGGTGCCCCTGCCCCCTCGGGGATAACAGGCGTGAGTTTATTATATTATTTATTATCATTTGTAGGTTTGTCTCAACAATCTCTTTGTAATTTCTGTGTCCAATAAAGTTATTCTAGAACTAAAACTTTCGTAAGCACTACACATTAAAAACCCACGTAAGGTGATCCGGACCAAAAATTTACAAAGTTATTATATCTACATATTCTACATATCTGCTTTCATTTACATCCACGGAGCCAGTGCATTCATTACGAGAGTGTTATCAAAGTAATTTGGTGACAGCAAATCGTCTCGCCTTTGGGCCGGAGGAAGGATGTGTGCTAAATATTCATGAGGTCACAAATCCGGCAGTGAGGAAGAAGGTCAGTCGGCACGAGACGAGACAGCTGTACCCGCGATTTTTTCTCGTGGGAATGGATAGAAAAAGGTGCCAATTCCGTGCTGGCAGACAGGGGTGGACACTTGTTGAAGCGAATGGAAGAGAGAGTCAATAAATACTCAACCAGTTAATTAGCATCCAAATAAAACACAGGCAATAATGTGTGGCCAACATAGGACATTCATTATTTTCCGTACGCGCCTTATACTCGTACTTGGTCCGGAAATACAGGCTGAGTAAAATTGGTGCGGGCGCTATCCATCCAAATAATAAGAAAATGAAATAATTTAGTCCTATATTCTGCACGAATTATCCCCCGTACCGATATTACACATTGTTCAACACGTATTTGCCGGCCACATATTACGTACCCAAGACCAATGTGCAACGGATAATGAATGTCGATGAAGCGAAAGTAATCTATCTGTCAGGACCGTGGCAAGTAACAGTGAGTTTATGTATGTATGTTTATATTACGTGCGAGTAATAATCCGTGGTATATCCACATTAATATTGGCCATACATTTATTGGTTGTGTTTTATACGGCACCAAATTATCTGAATGTGCATTATTGCCTCCCGAAATTCGAGCATTGAATTCACTTTTATTGCGTTCCGTTTTGATCACTTGTATATTTATAGCAGACAGAGAACTAACTCAGTTTCAAGAGTGCAGCAGAAGGGCTTCTTATCGCGGTCTAATAGCCCTCTCTATAGATATAAGAGGCGCCTACTCTGAGATAAATGCCTCAGAGCAGGTTCACGTGAAAACCTCAAATAGGTACTCAGGTTTTTTCAAGAAGCTTTTCTTCAGTTAGCAACCTAGTGAAATAGTTTATTATTTATTTGCCACGCTGGAACCTCTGGGCATCTTCCGGGATGATGGCAAAAGGCCCGACGGTATGACTCTGATCCCCTGGAAACATGGGAGGCCGCTAGTGTGGGACGCTACGTGCGTTGATACACTGGCGCCCTCGCATGTTTCCCAGAGTGGAAGAGCCGCTGGTTCAACGGCCGGCGCGGCCGAAAGCCTCAAACGGCGCAAATACAGTTATATTGGCAACAATTACATATTTGCGCCGTTTGGGGTCGAAACGATGGGCACATGGGGCCCAGAGGCGCGCCTGCTGTTCAAAGACCTAGCGGCGCGCTTAATCGACGCATTAGGAGACCAGAGAGCTGGCGCGTACCTCGGCCAAAGGATAAGCCTGGCCATCCAAAGAGGCAACGTCGCCAGCATTCTGGGCTCATTGCCGCGGGACAGTGACCTGGGGCAGGTATTTTATTTGTAAATATATTATGTTAAGATATTTATTTAGGTTCTAGCATAGTTTTATATTTAAGTTATATATATTTATTTTTTTTATTTAAAGTTAGGTAGTTGATTATTAATATTTTATATTATTGTTATTTAGCATTGTTAATGAATAAAAAACGTTTTGATTACTGTAAAAGATAATTAAAAAAAAACTATTTCATTTATTTTATATTTAAAAACACAAATTTGAGTGAATGAATGAATGAATGTTTATTGTCACAGCAGGCTTACAGAATAATTAATATTTTAATAATAACTATGATATAATAAACAGCGTGTGACAAAAGTTCACTGTTTCTAATTTACGGAAATTTACGAAACTGTCCGCCGGTTTCTCAAACGCTAATAGTCTGTTAATCTATTGTTTACAGCAGTCAGTTGTCATCTCGACCATATTTCAAAAAGCACAACATTCTACCTCTACTTTGCTTAATATATTATGGAAGCATGTGTTTTCGTATTTATTGTGGTTAGTGTATTCGTTTATTGTGTTTTCGTATTAGTATCTAAATATTTCATCTCATCTCATCTCATTTCATTTTGTTGTCAAAAGTGCGAACAAATAAAAATAACTGACAGCTGTTAACAGTAGATTAACAGACTGTTAGCGTTCGAGAAATCGGTGGTAAGACAACATTCATTGATACATGCCAGAATCAAACCCAAGATCTCTTGAAGATAAGACAAGCGTCCTATCGATGCTTGTTACAATAGAGATGATTTCTAGACGACAAGCTCTATCTGTGAAGCAATTTTAATCGAAATCTGTTTTCGTCTTGCAATAAATCCGAGCAGCTGGGATGTTCAGTTGGCGTCGGCTGAGTAATCCGTCCAAGGGAGCAATTTTCTCTTGACCCGACATAATCATAGTAATCATGTAATATAACGAAGTATATTCCCTTTCACTCAGTTTTTTTTCTGTGTGTAAATAAAAAAAAATCTGTATATCAAAGTCAACAACAAAGGTTGATATTTCTTGGATTAATGAGATAAATACAACTTTATAGACATTATTAACTTTATTCCGGATACACTAGACTTTTTTTCGGATGAGTCCGACCAGGTTTCGCTCCGAATCGCAGAGCTTAATCAGCTTGTGTAGTGCTTACGGAAGTTTTAGTTTATAGACATATTATAGCTTGGTATTTTTTAGATCTCTAAAGATTTTTTAAGGATGGACTAAAAATGTAAGGACTAAAATAAATAATGTTTGTATTACTCTAGCTGAGTCTCCCTACCGGACCAAGCTCTATAGTAAAATACAACTCACTAATTGGCTCATAGGTAAACGTAAACCAAAATTTAAACTAAAACTTGACACATTTTATCAATGTCCCTTCGATTCTACAATTTCTATCTTGTTATGTTAGTGAAAACCTGCGGGATATAGGATTATATGATCTATGTAAAAACAGCTGTTTACAGTTAATTATTGACTACATTAGTTAACACTTTGTGACAGTTTAACCAGATTTCAATGTCTTTAAATACCATCGCCAGTTATACCGGGAATCAAACTGTGGTAGATATTTACATAACTCTACTGTATAATGTATCTCTACCGCGCCCGCCCACATTTATTTTACTCATTCACTTTCAATCGAGCCCTTAGCCAATATACACCCATTCAATCAGGTTCGGACTCATTTTATTGTCTGTTCAATCGGAACCTGCTAAATACTAACCTGCAGCACTAAAATAGATGCCAGAAATATTTCAAGTAGAGTAAATAAGGCATACTTTACTTTTATAAAACTATAAAGTAAATTAGAAATTCAATGCATACCTTTTTTTCTGTCTGTTACACAACACTATAAACACATCACTATAGCAGTCATTCTGCTAGCGAAAATATCAAAACTTCGTCATTTTAGCGCCAAAATGCACTGGGCGGGCGTCCCGAAAAACGAGCGTTTTGTCACCGAAATACAACGCGGTGACCGTCTGCACTAAGTCTCACCGATGACGCGAACACAAAACTATTTTTGAACATACCTATCCCCGACCGAGCAAAACACAAAACTTTTTACCCTGTAACAGAGTATTATCACGCCGCCATTTTATGAAAACAATAACTTTTTCTTCTCTTTGCAGCAGCTGAATGACGCCAGGTGGCCAGTGCTGAAGTTTTCTTTTTTTTAACCGGGCGGGCGGCGCGCGTCGTGCTCCCTCGGAAAGCTCGAAATTCGGATTTAGGTTAGAATACGCGGGTTATGGCGCCACGCGCACGCATGCGCAGACCGAAATGTCTACGCGGGCAAAGAATAGTCAATCCGCGTACTGAATGGTTAAGAGCGCGCTCTCGTCTGCTATCTCTTTCACTCCGGCATTGTAAACATCGGCTAAAATTGCAAACCTCTCAAATCCTTTTTTTTTTAAATTTAAGAGATTTGCTATTTAATAAGATGCGGCCAGAAATTTACTTCCGAAAAATGCAAAAAAAATTTGAAAAAAAAATGGAGATAAGAGATTTACGACTTTAGCCGAATATCAAATTATTTTTTTGTTTTTTGTTATGAGAACCTATAATTTTAAAAACGAAAACTCTCGCCTGCATCTCTGAGCGCAAGGCCTTTGCAACTTGTTAAGAATGTGTTGCAATCATAAATATTAAATCTAGATCAGTTGATTTCCGTCAATGGATTTCCTGCCACTTTACCGACACTGACCCACCGTTTCTCAAACGCTAAGTCTGTGACGAGCACATGACAACTCTGCGCGCGCACTATAAACTCCAACATTTCTGCATCACGCAATCAAAGTTTACACATGACTTACTATAAATACAACGTCCAACAGATTACTGTTGGACCGGCCGTTCCCAGGCATACGATCTGCCTGGCGGGAAATTTCCCTTTATAGTGGAAGAGCATTATCACCCGCTTTTCCCTATAGTGGTGACCCCTGACAGAACACTGTCAACCTTCCTTCGCTCTCGCAGCACGCTCCACACACAGTCTCAAGCAAGTCAGCATGTACATACGTGTACATATTCTTCCTCTTCCCTCTCACTTCATCAATTCAACTACAGTCAACGCACCGACTGCTGGTTCTGATGGTGATCTCTCCCTACCCCTCGGCACGGCAGCCACACAGCAGCACGCGCTGCCAGTGGTACCAGCCTTCACCGGTTCCTACCACATGCACGGTCTCCATAGGTATTGTCGCCGGTGAAGTGACTGTTAGCCGCCAAACACCCCTCAACCGCTAGTCGACTCACTGACACAGCGTCTCCTGGCACTTGCAAGCTTTAGAGCACAGACTTCGAATCCTATCAGACCAAGCTATGCGTAGCTACGGTCTTGAAGGGCATTGATGTGGCGAGCACATGTCAACTCTGCGCGTGCACTATAAACTCCAACATTTCTGCATCGCGCAATCAAAGTTTACACATGACTTACTATAAATACAACGGTCCAACAGATTACAGTTGGACCGGCCGTCCCCAGGCATACGATCTGCCTGGCGGGAAATTTCCCTTTATAGTGGAAGAGCATGATCACCCGCTCTTCCCTATAAAGTATGTTATTGTATTGTACTGTTAATGGGCATTTCTCCAGAAGAGGCAAAAATGGCTGACTTCGGTGGTCGTTTTTTTTTTCGTCTTTCGGGAATTTTATCGATTGTTTTGGATAAAGGTCTAAAAACTGTAAAACGTGATATATTTTGGGTACCCAGATTCTCGGTTATATAACGAAATATTTAAATCACCGAAATCAGACTACACCGAAATTAGAAAACTGTACACCGGAATCACATTTTCACATTTTCAAGTTAACTTAGGCACATAGTTGCTGCTGCAGCAGTTTTTAATCTGACTGAAATCAATTATGACAGAAACAACATATTTTTGTAGTTGCTGCTGCAGCAGTTTTTAATCTGTAATCTGACTGAAATCAATTATGACAGAAACCACATATTTTTATCGTTATTATTAACAGTAAAGAAAATATCTACACGTGTAAAACTATTCGTAGGTTTCCACACGATGTTTTCTTTCACAGTTAGCGATTACTTTTCCAAAAAAACAAATGTGCATATCCTATGAAACTTACAAGTAAGGAATCTGACCTCGGTTCTCTAAAGTCGAACGAAATACACTGAAATCAGGCAAATTTGACTTCGGTGGAAGTTTTTATGACCTCGGTGCTCAAAAAGCCTCCGAAATCAAGCACACCGAAATCAGAAAAGATAGTTTTTTCAAGTTCACCATTATACAACACCACGTATCAACCCCAGCTCAAGGCACTAGAAAGTAGTCACTGAGATAAATTATGCAGTAGGCACTAGATTTTACTGCAGATTTGGCTTATCATCATCATCAACCCATTGTGTCCCATTTAAGGGGCACGGACACTCTTCCCTGAGGAAAGGGCTTATAATTTTGCCAAATTTATTTATAAAAAGTAAGTATAGTCCTGAAAGTAGTGTCATAATAACACTATAGTAAAGCAACGCTGACAGCTTGCTGCGAACGAATATTGAATGGCAGTATTTAACAAAATTGTATCTCTAACATTAGAGCGTATTGGACACGGCGTCGACTTTGTCTATTTCTTTGGCAATTTGTATTTTGTCTTTAGGTTAGGTTTAAAAGCAGCTTTAACTATAAACGACGATGGAACAAAATAAATGGTCTCTACAATTTCATCCCGTTGAGTATAATCTTAGACTAACTCCGCATCTGCGACCGCTTCTTACTCTTTGTCCAGCGCCCACTAATACAGCTGAAGATCTCTGATCTGTTGGCAGACTCTCTGGCGTTAACTTTCATTCGATGTTGTACTCAAAATTATTCCGATAGCCCCTGAATAGACTATAATCTGAGGCTAATAAACTGGAACGCCAACCTTTAATGAATATAAAAATAGAAAATTTTCAATTTAAATAAAATTATATTTGTCCTGCACTGCTAATATAAGAATGACAATACATTACGTAAACTTAGTAGAAGTATGTCCGCCTAGGAATCGCTCGTAGCCCCGGCTGCCTGAGTGATCTTAAGCGATCACGAAGGCTAAGCAACATAGGGCGCGTTCTGTGCATGGTTGGATGACCGTCTTATGACTAACGCTATTGGCATTTTTCTGAGCGGTTCCGTGCTTCGCAAGGGTAGTTAAGCAGTTGATGCCGGCCGCCGCCGATAGATGGCAGTCGTTAAGCCAAGTCAGAAGCCTCAGGGCGGATTGAAAACTTCTGACAGTAAGACCAGCCACTAGTCTTACGAGCCTCCACCAATCCGGACTTGGCCCCCGTGGTGGAGTATGGCCTATACCTTCCTCAGGAAAGAGACCCGTGCCCCTCGGCGAGGACAAAATGGGTTGATGATAATGATGTCCCCCTGGGGCGTCTCTACCGGCCCTTCCGCCACATTCGCTCGACTTATTTCTTTCGTCTATCTTTCAGGTACCTAATTCTTTGTTCTATTTTCAACCGCAGAAAGTTCAGTGTTTAGATAGATGTTTTATATTTACTCCCGGGTAAGTAATTCTTCGTCTGGAGTTCATACGTAGCGGTGACCCTTATTTCAGTACAGTCTATGAGTAACCACTGCTCTTTCATCGTGGTCATTGTCTTCTACATCAGCTGTTTAATTGGAGACCTAGTTAAAGTAGTGAATTGTAAGAAACGATAGATCACATAAACATGTATTACCCGATGGTGTTGTATAAAAGTGACTGGATTGGCAGTATGTGTAAACACAGCCAAAATTTTATAGTTTATTGAATGAAAAGCAGATATTCTTATAGTCACGGTCGTAGTCGAACTCAGGTTAGGACTTTGAGAAAAAAATTCGTTTGTCAAAAGAGAAATCTCGAATTTGTGGTCAAACGTATAAGAAACCGATGCAGCTACTAATCTAATCTCTTTAATCAAGCAATTCTTGTATATATATTTATATACAGGGTTACAGGGAATGAGCAAATAAACCAGGATTACTTAAGTAATTAAAGATTTATTGGCCAACTTGAAAAACAACACGTTTGTTCTACGACCGAAAGAGAGTGACAGACATTTGGATGCATTCAAGGAAAAATACTATCTACACTAAATTAGAATGCGTTCAGTTTACATTTCAACACCATCCCTTAAACTAAACATTCTAATTTCAGACAAGTTGCCTTACCATCCCTTGACTAAAACTATCCAAATTAAGACTACGTTCATACTTAATCAATATGAACACAAGAACAAACATATACAAGCTACTTACAACATAACACAGTAGTAAACTTATTATGTTTTTCTTTGGTCAATGCTTTCGTTAAAACATCAGCCACCATATCACCACTAGGTGTATAATCTATAGACACAACCTTTTCGTTAACCAATTGCCGAACAAAATGGTGCCTTATGTCTATATGCTTCGTCCTAGCATGAAACGATATGTTGTTGCATATCTTCTGAGCCGACTGACTGTCGTTAAACAGGTTAATAGTACATATTTCACCAGAACATTCATTTAAGAAGGTTCGCAAGAATAATCCCTCCTTACATGCGTCTGAGATTGCCATGTACTCGGCCTCAGCGCTAGACAGAGCCACTGTTCTCTGTTTGCGACTTTCCCAAGACACAACAGAACTACCAAGAGAAAAAACGTACCCAGTATATGAGCGACGATCAACTTCATTTCCCGCCCAATCTGCGTCTGTGTAACCGATGATCTTCAGTTCACCTTTCCCGAAAGTTAGACCATAGCCAGACGTACCTTTTAAAAAACGTAAAACTCTCTTAGCAGACTTCCAGTGCTCTTCTGAATAACAGTTATTAAATTGACTTAAATAACTGACAACATACGCAATATCCGGTCTCGTGCAGACCGCCAGATACATCAAACTTCCAATCAGATTTCTGTACTCTAACTTACAATCGGAGTTTGTAGCCTTTTTCAACTTCAATCCACATTCCATTGGAGTTTGAGCCGGTTTGCAATCGGACATCTTAAACCTTTCCAGAATCTTGTTCAAATAGTTAGTTTGATCTAAAGTGATTTTACCATCAGCTCTCCTGATTCTCATGCCTAAGACATGACTTGCCTGACCCAAGTCTTTCATTTCAAACTCGCTCATTAATTGCTTCTTTAAAGAATCCTTCCTTACGTGTGAGCCTCTCGTTGAAAATAATATTATGTCATCGACATATAGAGCTATAATAATAAGCTCTACTCCATCACTATAAACAAACACACATGGTTCCGATAACAGCTTTCTGAACTTCAGTTTTTCAGTCAAAACATGGTTAATTTTGTCATACCATGATTTTGCCGCCTGTTTTAAGCCATACACTGCCTTATTTAATAGACAGACCTTGTTTTCTTTTCCAGTTTCTCTGAAATGCTCAGGCTGATCCATGAAAACAGTTTCATGTAAATCTCCATTTAGAAACGCAGTTTTCACATCCATGTGCTCAATTTCCATGTCATATTGAGCGGCCATTGCTAGTAATATTCTTATTGTAGAATACCTCACCACTGGGGAAAAAGTTTCAGTGTAATCAATGCCGTATTTTTGAGTAAAGCCTTTTGCCACGAGCCGAGCCTTATATCGTATTAACTCCCCGTTAAGACCTCTCTTCTTTGCAAATACCCACTTGCATTTTACACTCTTTTTTCCTTCAGGTAGATCCACTAAAGTCCAGCACTTATTGCTCAGAAAAGAAGTGTACTCTTCCTTCATTGCTGCTTTCCAGTGATCTGCCTCACTGGTCTCCAAAGCCTCTTGCACTGTATCAGGAACATCAATCTCATTATTAACCATACCAGCCAGCTGAGCACGTTCAGTCGTATCCGAGATGTCTTGAAAGCTTATTTCATTCGAGTCTTCAGAATTGTAGTCTGAAGAACCTGGAACATAAGTTTCATCAGCAGAACCTTCTGTTGCATACGATTCAGATTCTCCTGAACTAGCCAAATTCTCCCTACGTGTGCTCACGTTCTGTGGCTGTACGCCAGATGTGCCCGGAACAATTCTGCTATCAGGCTCAGCAGTGTCATTAGAGTTATTTAGCATACTCTCACAAGGTATTATTACCTTACAATCTTTATTGTTGTGAAGTACCTCATCATTTACAAACACATTTTCCAAGAAGGTTACATGTCTTGCCTTGACAACTTTCTTCGGACACGTCGGATCAATCAACTTGTAGCCTTTAGTACCCTCGCAATATCCAACGAAGATATATTTCTTACTCCTTGCATCCAACTTACGTAGATTTGGTTGTAATGCATAGGCCACACATCCGAAAACCCGTAAATGCTTTACATCTACCTTTTTACCTGACCAACGCTCTTCAGGAACAGCGCCACAGACAGCTATAGTCTGTGAAAGATTCTTCAGGTAAACCGCTGTGTTAACCGCCTCAGCCCAGTATGCTTTGCTCAAGCCTGCTCCCTGCAGCAAGCAACGTGCCTTCTCCATAATTGTACGGTTAGCACGCTCAGCAACGCCATTCTGCTGACTACAATAAGGGACCGTAGTTTGGTTCCGTATGCCACAGCTCGCCAGGTACTCCTGAAATGCACCATTAAGATATTCACCACCGTTGTCGCTCCTTAAAACTTTTATTTTCTTATTAGTTTCATTTTCGACTAACGCTTTAAAAATCTTAAACTTATCAAAAACTTGGTCTTTTGTTCGTAGAAAATATATATACGTTTTTCTCGAACAATCGTCAATGAACGTTACAAAGTAACGAGCCCCACCCAAGGAAGTTACTTCCATTGGTCCGCATACGTCTGTGTGCACTAGCCCTAATATCTCCTTAGACCTAGTTCTACTTCTTTTGGGAAACGGCAATTTTGTCTGTTTTCCCTCCAGACATGCAACACAATTTTTATATTCAGTATTAGAATAATCCATACCTGTAACCATTCCTTGTTTCATTAGGTTCATGCTCCTGGAATTCAAATGTCCGAGCCGCTTATGCCACACCTCTTGTGTCTCCATTCCCTCCGTGAATACATTACCTGTATCGCTGCAAACCTGAACAGATTCCCTGTCATTTGAACCGGAATTGACACTAGACTTCATGGCAATTTCAGACGACATGTTACATTCCAACCTTTCATTTGTGTTCAACTGATACACACCATTCAAATAAGACGCTGTACCAATAACCACCTTACCATAGTAAATTTTACAACCCTTGCTGTCAAATGTTACATGGTGACCTTTACGAACCAGTTCACTAACTGACAGTAGATTCGCTGCCAGATTAGGTACATAAAATACATTGGTTATTGTGCCTACACAGTCATTCAAGTCAATAGACACCACGCCGCGACCTCCAATGCGCAGTTTCTCACCGTTGGCTACGTTCACTTCCAAAGATGTGTCCGTTACGAATTCTCTCATGATTCCTCTGTCATTACACATATGATTAGTAGCACCCGAGTCAATGTACCACAGATGATTCTGTACGTTGACAGACAATGCAGTAAGTAGTGCATGGCTCTTGCCTTTCTCATTTTGCAATTTCACAGATGAGTTTCTATTCGGACAGTCTTTCTTGAAATGCCCTTGTTTCTTACATTTAAAACATCTTATAGCCTTCTTGACAGCTAACGCTTGGGCTTCCGGTCGTTCCATCTTTTCATCCCTCCTTATGTTCTCCTGTAGGAGCTTTGCCTTTACGGTTTCACTGGACAATTTTGTGCCCGAGTGCTCCAACGCCATAATCAGAGGGTCATAATCATTGGGTAAGCCACTCAACATGATTATTGCGATGAACTCGTCTTCTAGTGGTGAATCTATATCTTTCAGTTGCTGTGAAAGCTCACTTATCCTTGATATATATGTATCAATGGTCTCACCCTCCTTCAATTTCGTACCGAACAAAGATCTCAGCAATCCCAGCCTTCTGCACAATCCTTTGTCTTCGTATGCACGTTGTAAGTTGCCCCAAGCCTCATATGCCGTCCCAGCGTTCCGAACGTGAGTCAAAGCTGATGGACCCACAGAAAGGCAAATTTTCGCCAATGCCCTTTGCTTTTTCCGATCATCCTTGCATCCGTCCTCGGATTCCACGCAGACATACAGATCTTCATGCAACAACAACATCCGCATCATGAATTTCCAATTATTGTAGTCCTCCATACCACGAAGCTTGTCAATGATAATTCCATTGCTTGCAGAAACGGCCATTCTTTTCCGTTGCTAAGGGTAACCCGTGTGTTTTAAAATATTTCGTATTTTCTCAAAATAACAAATAATATTATTTTCCGAGACTTGAAAACCATCCTGGGCCCATAACCTGATGGATTATGAGCAAATAAACCAGGATTACTTAAGTAATTAAAGATTTATTTGCCAACTTGAAAAACAACACGTTTGTTCTACGACCGAAAGAGAGTGACAGACATTTGGATGCATTCAAGGAAAAATACTATCTACACTAAATTAGAATGCGTTCAGTTTACATTTCAACAAGGCGTACACAATATCAAAGGAGGTCATTATTTAGGTCATTTCTGATGAATTTTATTCCATTATATAGGGTCCGAAAATTAACCGTTATGGAGATATTGACTGTAGAAGATTTTTTAAAAATATCAAATTTTTTTGGCTTTTTGATTGATTTTTTCTCAGAATAGAGCTCGTAAAGTGTTTTATTTAATGTATTTAGTTAAAAAGCATGTCAATTGATAAAAACATATCAGCAAAAGCTGCACTACTACTAACAGCTTTAAAAAACTGCTCGGCAACGGTTAGAATTAAATATTTTTTCTCCAAATATGTTTCACATTGAAGCTCTTTTAAAAACTTCTGCGACTCTTTAACTATTCAAAAAGGTATAACATTTAAAAGGTATGTGCATGAAATTTTAAAATAATGTTATTTGAGTAGGCTCTAGTGGTAGTACCAACATAACTGAACTTCGATACAAAAAAAATCTTTTTACTTCCTGGCACCTTTAAACTATGTAAAAAGGTCAGATAGGCTTTTTTGTGCTCTGGAGACATACTGTCTCAGGTGTTCAGGTACCTACCTATTTCAGTATTTTTTTTTAGAATATTCTATATATCTCTATTATTTTTGTGTTAGTCTGCTCGTGTGATTCTTCCGTGGTAGATGTGTTAATACGTGCTCTGCAAATGATTTGCGTTTTAGAAACTTCTACGTCTCTTTAGGTATTAAAAAACGTATATCACTGACTATTACATCGAAAAAACGTTAGCCAAGTGTCACTTAAGATGGCAAACCATAAATTTTTAGTTGAGGAAAATACGTGCTCTTTGATAATTTCCCGTAAAACGCGACTTAGTTTGGATTTTGGTATTAATTCATCTTCATTGTGTGACTTGGCTTGGATTTTGAACTGATTTTGAACAGAGTCGTAGAAGTTTTTAAAATTATTTGCAGAATAAGTTCCATACGTATTTTTTTAAGAGCTTCAATGTGAAAAATATTTAGAGAAAAAATATTTAATTCTAACCGTTGCCGAGCAGTTTTTTAAAGCTGTTAGTAGTTGCAGCTTTTGCTGATATTTTTTTATCAATTGACATGCCTTTTCACTAAATACATTAAAAAAAACACTTTATGAGCTCTATTCTGAGAAAAAATCAATCAAAAAGCAAAAAAAAATTGATATTTTTTAAAAATCTTTAACAGTCAATATCTCCATAACGGTTAATTTTCGGACCCTATATAATAGAATAAAATTCATCAGAAATGAACTAAATAATGACCTCCTTTAATATTGTGTACGACTTTCCCTGTAACCCTGTATAAACAGAATCTCGGAAACGGCTCCAACGATTTTCACGAAATTTTGTAGGCAGATGCTTTCGGGGGGCGTTTAATTGATCTAACTAGGTTACATTTTTAGAAAACGTTGTTTTATCCGTGTTTTAAGGCAATTGAAATTTGCTATGATAACATACAGAGGTAAATTTCGCGTCTATCTGCAAGGTTGGGATAGTTCCGACGGGAAAACGGGCGACCCGTTTCGGGCCGATTTCAAGAGACCCGGCTCGAGTCATGATGTTTTTTTCCATGTTCTTTTTTTGTTGAAAAAGGATTATTTTAATTTTATATTACATATTTTATATTGCAAAAAAAGTACCGAGCAAAGCTCGGTCACCCAGGTACTGAATTTTAATAAAGCAAAAGAGGTTTGTCAAGATCGTGGTAAGTGGCAGAGCCTGGACCTAGTTTCTGTTAATGGTAGTACAATGACCGCTTGTTATTTAGTTTAATTGCCGCATCAAGTCTACGTGCATACTATCAAACTATCGGCGCAGTGGCCTGAAAAAACACGTCACGTGACCCGACCATGTTTCTGTCATCGTACTAAAATACTAAATACTAAACGCACTATAATACTAAACGCTTCGTTATCGTGACACTGAAAATCTACTTGAAATTACTCGATAGTTTTAAAGCTATGTATTAATATTATATTTCTCTATTTATTAATATTGTTATTTATGAATTATTATTTATTTATTTCAAAATAATATAAAGATCTATCTCCTATGGAGCACTTGATATTATAATATAAATAAATAAACTTTTGCAATTTGCTGTAATTTTAACTTTAGTCACTACATGTTTTTTTCATTATTTTTCTTGATTGAAACAACTTAGGTACTCTGTTTGTAACACACAGGACCGTCTTTAATTGTATTTTTGTTACAAATGAGAAAAACTGATGTCTGTATCACAGGTTATTTTACCTAGCATATAGACGTCAGAGTTGCACGTAGTGTAAGTAAGCTAACTCTTAATATTAGGACCCTGACTAACAGATTATTTACTCTCTAAAGACTTATTTTATTATTACAAATAAACATTTTCATTTCATATAATGCACTAATTGAATCATTAATCCAAAATATCCACTTTAAATAAGCAGATACTCTACTGATTTTTGGCTACACCCATTGAACGTTAGAATGGCGATGATCGATATGTTATATTATTAATTCCCTAAGATATTTAAAATTAAGACAACTGTATGTACTAATCAGGCCTTAGACAAGACATTCTTTTAGTTAGCTACCTAGGTAGGTAACTAGTTAGACATACGTCAGGATGTAAATAAACAAGTGCACGTCTAACTATCGTCGGAAATACTTTATTTACGCTAAAGTTTATGATGCGGTTAGCTTGAACGTGTTAAATACCTCGCTTTGACGTCATAAGGCGGCATTAAATGAAATGTAAACATTATTGACGAGGCTCGAAACGAGTCCAGAGATATTAATTTGGAAATTCGATCGATCCCTGAACGCAAAGGTGAAAATGTGTTTCACGTCGCCATGATTACCGCAAAAGTATATGTAGTCGATATCACAGAAAATGATCTGGAGGAGGCGATGAGAGCTGGACCGCATATAGTCCTAATGACATGGCGAAAACACCACGACCATTAGTCATGAAGTTGACAAGGAAACTTGTCAAAGATAAGCTAGTAAGTGCAGCAAAGTCAAGGTCAAATGTTACTTCGAAAGACATTGTTAAAGGAACAAATAACAAGCTGTATATAAATGAGAGGCTTACAAAGAAAAACAGAATGCTTTTTCGCGAGGCAAGGAATCGGGCTAGACTTCATAAATTTCGCTTCTGCTGGATTAAAGGTGGCATCATCTATGTCCGGAAAGCTGAAAAGGCACCTGCTTCCCCCATACGCAACTACACAGACCTGGAACTTCTTGTTGGACCACCCGAAAGGAACCTGGCTCATCAATGATCAGCAATAATCTAAAGATGTCCCTGGTGAAATTATTGACTTTTATTTGGTTTCAATTTGCTCCGCTTTCTCGGCTAAATGACTTATATTGTATAAAAATCATGTTACACTACACACTATTACACTATTACGCTATCAGATATTACACTATTTGTAATATCTGGAACCCTCATTATGCTAAGTATACAAAACAAATAGAGCGTATCCAAAAAAAGTTTATAGAGCATCTTAATTACAAATTTAAAAAAACATCAAACACTTATGTAGAAAGCTGTCGTTATTTCAGATTACTTACTTTGGAGGAAAGACGTGTTATGCTTGATATGGCTTTTCTGTATGACATCGTAAGGGGTGGGTTGGACTGTCCTGCACTACTTAAACAAATTGGTATACATGTACCCGCTAGAAAATCTAGAAACAAACCATCACTGTTTCACGTACCTTTTCACTCCTCAAATTATGGTCAAAACGCAGTTCTCACTCGTTTGCCACGCACATTTAACAATAATTTTAACGATTTAGACCCATTTGTACACACGAAACATTCATTTAAAAATGACATTCGTCTGAAATTATCTGAAGCCAATAATAGTAGCTAACTTCGATAACCAAATCCACTATATTCAAGGACCTAGTTAGATAGATTCTTTGTTCTTTTATTTTGGTATCGCTTATCGCATCTAATATTATATTAAATAATTAATATAATATTAGTGGTTCTCCGACCCCAAGACCTAATAGTCGTAGCTCTAAGTACGATGCTTTTCATGTACCTATTAATAATATTTTCTTAAATACATGTATATTCACAAAAAATATACCTAATCTTAAAATACGCTCTGCTGGTGGTAATAGTGCTTAGTGGTTTTCCGATCCCAAGATTTATAATCGTAGGGCTAAGCACATATCTATCTTGCATAATTATTTTGTAAATATTATTCTGAGATTTGTATGTATTATATTATATATTTATTTTATAGCACATCTCAGACTTACATTAGCTATGGAACATACTATCATATTATTATATTTATAATTATATATTTTTTGCCATCTCATTTGCTAACACTTTGAAATTGTTTGCACTTTCGGACTCACCTGTCTAAAATTTGTTTAGAGTTTACTTTTTGTTTCTTTTTTTTTCACCTCTCAGCAATCTGTGTGAATTTAAAACAGTCGAGGAAAACTTTTATTGGCTTTACTATGTGTAAGAAACCATTATGTAATAATAGATTAAGAAGCTGTTGTTTTCCCTAATATACAAAAAATAAAAAAAATAAAATAAAATTTATATATTTACTTATTTCCACCAAATAATACAATCAGAATCACCTATGATATTAAAATTAATATTTATATCTACTATACTATTGAACAATCTTCACCTAATTGATAACGTGCAGCCCAACATAGCAACTAAGGGTCAGCTCACACCGAGACGCGACGCGGCGCGACGCTGCGCGCACATTTTTCATAGAGCGACTCAGAATATACTTTATTCACTACACGAAAAGATACACATTACATTGTGAGAATTCAGATTACGTTGCACCACGCAGCACTGCGCCTCGAGGTGCCTCGCGGCGTAGCGCGACGTATCGTGACGCAGCGGTGCATCGCCGGTACGCGCGGCGTGCAAGAGCGGTGCTGCGTCTCGCGGTGCCGCGCGACGCAGCGCGACGCCGCGAGGCGCAGCCTGAGGCCGCTGTGGTGACTTCTCTACTATTTCCGTCCAGACTTCGTTTAGAATTGACGCAGTTCGGTCGAGTGCTCGATTGAAAATATAATGATAGACTGGGATCTTGTTATAATCGGACTTCTCGCAGAAGAGGAAGAGGAAGAAGTTTACAAAAATAAAATTAAAAAGAAGACATCACACAGGAGTATTTGGGTGCATAATTTATGGAGAAATAGAGGAATTCATGGCGAATTTCATACTTTGGCTTTTGACCACATTGCCAACTATCCAGAAAAGTTTTATGATTATTACAAAATGGACTACCAAAAGTTTCAAAACTTATTAAATGTGTTGCGGCCATATATAGAAAAACAAAAAACTAATTACAGGCCCACTATCTCGATTGAAGAGCGGTTATCTCTCTGTCTTAGGTAAGTAATGCTAATGTACTAGGTACTTAAGAGTTTGTACTCTTTTGCTTTCGCTTTTTTTACAAATAAATAGAGAAGTGACTTTGGTCTCTAATCTGTTTTACATCTGTTAATGAACTTATCTAATTTTGTGCATATTTAGACAGTGCTTACAACAATGCATCATTAATTCCTTCCGTCAGTTTGACGTGTTTTATAGCCTTGCTTGATGCAACAGGGTGATGAGTCTGTGATTCGAGTCGGCGCACAGTGTGATATTTTTGAAATCTAGCTTGACAAAATTATTTCTTGCTCTTAAATACCAAATAATATATTATATAATGGATTTAAAGACATTGTGATGATTATAGGCTTGTATTTCAATAAAATTTTATGATTTTGATCACTGATACGGCTTAAGTATAATTAAAAAATAATAAAATAATGAGTAAAAATTACATATCACTCAGAGTCTATCTCACTAGTATCGGTTTCGCTACTAGGATTTTCGTAAATGTCATCATACTCTTTGGTTGTGCTCTTCATTTCTAAAAGCTCACATACTTCTTTCGTGATATGGCCTTCTAAAAGCTCACATACTTCTTTCGTAATATAGTATATTTAGTATCAGCATTCCACCTGTGCGAAGCCGGGGCGGGTCGCTAGTTTCAGTTATTAAATAACAACATTATTGTAGATAGGCAAGCTCTTTTTTATTACACTTAATAATTTTTAGCTAAAGTAACAAAATCAGGAATGTTAAGAAACTTAAAAAAATCACATATTCTGTCGATTTCACAATTATTATTAATTAATTATTGATATATGGTGGCTTATGGCGACGGCGTTAGTTTTTCGTGATCTCGTAATCAGTGAAAGGTGCATCTGTTATTTCAGTTTCATCATTACTGACGGATGATGGCGTGTATGTGTATGGTGCTGATCTTCTGGCGGCCTGAAAGTTGCTCATGTTTGATGGCGTGTACGTGTCGTTTTTTTCGGTTTCGTAATTGGGAAGGGGTGTAGCGGTTATCTCAGTATTATTATTACTAACGGATGATGGCGTGTACGTGGGTGCTGATCTTTCCGAAGCCTGAAAGTTGCTCAAGTTTGATGGCGTGTACGTGTTGTTTTTTTCGGTTTCGTAATTGGGAAGAGGTGCACCGGTTATCTCAGTACTATTATTATTGACGGATGATGGCGTGTACGTGTATGGTGCTGATCTTCTCGAAGCCTGAAAGTTGTTCATGTTTGATGGCGTGTACGTGTCGTTTTTTTCGGTTTCGTAATTGTGATATTGTGAATATAACAAATTAACTTCTTCTTGTTCTGTCAATTTTAATTCTGCGTCATTAACTATCTGGAAGATCTTGCGTTCAATTTCTGCCTTTATTTTATTAGGCATTCCTTTGACTTTACTTGCCATGCTTTTAAAAAAATAATCCGTAGAGTCCTCTTCCTTTTTAGCCTCAATGTAACGGGATAATATTTCCGATGCTCTAGGCTGTTGTGAAATATTTCGTGTATGTGATGGAGACCGTGATACAGAACCCGGTCGTGATACTGGTGAGTTAGCTTGTAATGGTGACTGTATAGATTGCGAATCATCATTTATAGAGTATGTAGATGAGTCATCTAGATTTGAGACCTGGGAATTTTCTTGCACAACATATTTTTTTAGAAATTCCAATTCTTTCTCAAATTTTATGGGCTTAGCCTTCACTCTGGCAGAACCACTTTTTCCATCTTTTCTTAAATTTATTGATCGTCTATAACTATCACGGATTTTCTTCCAGCGCTTTTGACAGTCTGGTGCTGAAATAAAAAATAAAATTATGGTATATGTTTTCTGTAATAATACTGACATATATTTATGCAGGATATCCCAGAAATCAACGTCAACCCGGAAACGACTACGTCGAATTATTATCCATGTATCCATGGAAAATCTCGTGAAAAAATTATCAAAAAATAACTGTAACATAAAGTGAAAATCTTAAAAAAATAATCAGAATACTCCGTAGTTAGTTAATTAAAATGTCTCACTGTAGTTTAAACTATAATTTTTTTCAGGTTTTTGACTACAGCAATCAGCTTCAAGTCTGTAGCACAAAGCTATCGCATGGGTTACAGTACCGTTCTAACAATTATTCACGAAACCTGTGCTGCACTTTGGAAAGCATTGCAACCTATGGTTATGCCAAAACCAACTCGAGAGCTATGGGAGTCGATAGAAAAAGATTTCGATAGCATCTGGCACTTTCCTAACTGCATAGGAGCTATTGACGGAAAGCACGTCAACATAAGAGCACCTTGGAATAGTGGAAGCCTGTACTTCAATTACAAAAAACACTTTAGCACTGTTTTGTTGGCAATAGTAGATGCTAAATATAGATTTGTTGTTGTTGACATAGGATCTTATGGCCGAAACAGCGACGGAGGCATTTTATCTAATTCCAAATTGGGAGTGAAGCTACAAAGCAATCAATTAGGAATACCTCCTAATAAATGTTTGCCGGGTACAACATGTAACGCACCTCATGTTTTTGTTGGAGATGAGGCTTTTCCCCTGTCTCAAAACATAATGCGACCCTTTCCCAGTGACCAAGTCTCCCATGATCGAGAAAAAAAAATTTATAACTACCGCTTGAGCAGAGCAAGGCGCATTGTGGAAAGTGCTTTTGGAATTATGCAGCAGAAATTTGAAATTTTTCAAAAAAGAATAAGAATACAGCCGAAGTATTTAAACAACATAATTTTAGCATGTACATGTCTACATAATTACATGCTAGACGACATACCCGAAAACATTTCATTACCAAGAGACAGCATTCTACAAAATTTATTAGACACCAGCCAAATTGATGATGAAGAACCTATGACTATTCGAAACCATTTTAAAACCTACTTTAATTCTGAGAATGGTTCGGTCTACTGGCAAAATGATATGATAGAAAGATGTTAAGAATAGGTAGGTAACAATAATTTCAAAAACCAAGGGAAACCTGTTATTGGCTTTATAACTGTATAATTGATTGTCAATTTATATGTATTGTCACGCTGTTGGTTTTCTAAATAAATAAATAAATAAAACAGACGATAGCGTCGATGTAGGTACTGCAAAAACCACACCATGCGATTTTATCAAAGTTTATATTATAATGATGTCCTTTATTATATTTCTTTGACTAATTGTGTACCTACGTATGTACATTAAATGTATTTTATGATATTGACTTGTTTTATTAAAATCGATTAAGTAATATTTACAAAGTTACTTACCCGATAAACCCAATTGTTCACTAATTTTGTCCCATGCATTATTTTTAGCATTTCTGTCACTATAGTGTTTTGACGATACATTATACAAACACTCGTAGCGCTGCACAAAAAAAATTAACTTCTCCTCGATCTCCATAATGCACGCACCCGCCAAATATACGTCGTTCTCGTGCGCTTGCCAGTGGTAGACTGCGGGAGGGCGCGGGCGGGGCCGCGCGGCGCCCGCGGCTAGTAGATACGTTCCGCTGCGCCTCGCGGCATCTCGCTGCGCAGCAAGGCGTCGTCCTGCTACGATTTTAAGATGCGCCTCGCGACGTTGCGATGCGTCTCGCGACGACGCGCGGCGCAGCGCGAAATCATTGGCCTCTTTGAGTATCGTCGCGTCGCGTCGCGTCTCGGTGTGAATTGACCCTAACTCTCTCCACCAATCCCATGTAATTAATAACTACAATAACTCAGAAATATGTTGTAATGGCTACCGCTGATATCAATAATGACTTGGACGAATCTTTTGCAGTGGGTTGCTCATTGGTTCATAAACTAAGTGAATGCGAGGTTAAATTAACCCGCTCAGCAAATCTAAAGCTTTTAACATACAATATTCGCAGCATTGAACATAACTTTAACCAATTCTTGGTAACTGTTAAGGCTCTTAATATAAGTTTTGACGTCATCGCCCTAACGGAGTGCTGGCTTAAAGAAAATGCCATTATAGGTAACATTGATGGATATACTTACTTTCGCACTCAAAACCTCATAAATAAGGCTGGCGGAGTAGTCATTTATGTTAAATCCAACCTAAACGCTGTAGCCACTGAACCTGTTTTTCGCGAGGGAAACTGCCTTACAATTGAAGTTCACAAGGAATTCACTATTTTTGGTATTTATCGGTCTCCTAGTGTTCACGACGTCACGACGTTTCTTAACTCATTGTCCGACTGCTTAAGCAATGTAAAAGATAAAAAATGCGTTATAGTCGCCGGCGATATAAATATCGATATACTCTCTAGGACAGACATAGAACGAGGATCCAAATACTTGTGCCTTCTGGCTGAACATAATTTGATACCTGCTATTACTAAACCAACGCGACTCGCAGCTTGTCTTGATCATATCAATATTAACCCAAAATATACAAATAATACAAAAGCTGTTGTTTGTAAACACGTAACAACTGACCATGATCTAGCAATGATTTCTATAAATGATAAGAAAACACGAATAGTCAGATTAAAAAGAGAGGTCACAATCTATAACTATGATTCAATAGATGAAGAACTAAAAAACGCTAACTGGGCCAAAGTTATAAATTCTACTGAAGTATCTGAAGCCACGCAGGTTTTTTCATCAACGGTAGACGCAGTACTTTAAAAACATTCTAAAATTGTTAGGAAGAATAAAAAAGAATATAATATGAAGCCATGGATAACACCAGGTCTAATAAAATGCATGAAAGTCCGAGATAAATTACACTTCAAAGCTAGAAAGAACCTCGCTAATGACATAATACACATCACCTATACGAGATATAGAAATTATTATATTAATATTGTCCACAAACTAAAGCGAGATTACGATCGTAAACTTTTGGAAGATAATAATAATAATCCCAAAAGACTGTGGAACGCCATTAAAGAGATATGTCATGCCAAAACAGAAAACGTCGCAGCTACAGAGTTGACAACAATAAGTGATAGCCCCACAAAATCTGTTGATACATGTAATGAGTACTTTTCTTCCCTGGGTAAATCGCTTGCTGATAAAACTATTCAAGCATTAGGAAAAACAGAAGAAGAGCTGTCCTCAGAAATCACAGTTGCCAATGGTCACTCGGCATCATTTTATTTATATCCTACAGACGAGATTGAAGTTAATGGATTCATCAACGAGTTACAATCAAAAAACTCATGTGGGATTGATGGCTTGAGCAATAAACTGTTAAAAAAGATAGCTAAAAACATTGTTGTTCCCTTAACACACATTTGCAATATTAGTCTGAAATCAGGTGTTTTTCCAGAACGGTGGAAGAAGGCTTTAGTGTGCCCAATCCACAAAAGCGGTACAAAAACAGCACCATCGAATTATCGACCAATATCACTGTTGTCTCCGTTGTCAAAGGTGCTTGAAAAGGTCGTTAATAAAAGATTTATGACTTACCTTGAAAAGCAGAAACTCCTTAGCGATAGACAGTTTGGTTTTCGGAAAGCTAAATCCACGGAGGACGCCGTTTCTGCATTAACTGAACTTGTCGTTAAGGCACTCGATAATGGAAAAAAATGCATAGGCGTCTTCCTGGATTTAGCTAAGGCTTTTGATACTGTCTCGTATCCAATACTTTTCACAAAACTAGAATATATGGGTATTAGAGGTGTTGCTCTGGATTGGTTTAAATCATACCTAAGTTCGAGATGGCAATGTGTTAAGATAGGAGATTATACTACGTCATTCCAGGAAATTCAGTTTGGAGTGCCCCAAGGCAGTATCTTGGGACCCTCCATTTTTTTAACCTATATTAACGACATCTCGAACGATGTAAACGGGGCCGACCTCTTCTGCTACGCGGACGACACCGCTGTTCTTTTTCAAGATACAACGTGGGACTCAATTTTTCAGAGAGCAGAAGATGGCATATCTCAAATTGGACGCTGGCTTAGCCTAAACCTTTTGACATTAAACACGGATAAAACAAAATACATCACTTTCTACAAAACAGCAACATCAGCTCCAAAGTATCGACCTGCGATAAAGATCCACTCAAACTGCAATAGGACTTCTCTCGCAAACCCTTGTACCTGTCCGGCAGTAAACAGTACCCCAGTCATTAAATATCTAGGTATAATGCTTGATCAGAGGCTCTCGTATCGTGACCATGTCCATGCATTGGCGATGAGAATTAGAAAACTTATAAGTATCATGAAGCCGCTGCGGGAATGCGCTGGTAAGAAACTCCTGAAAAATGTATACGTAACCATATGCCAGTCGGTTATACAATATTGGGTCTCAATTTGGGGAGGCGCTGCAAAAACAGTCCTGATCGAGGCGGAAAGGGCCCAACGGTCTATACTCAAATTTATGCTGAAAGTTAAACGTAGATACCCTACAGCACAATTATACGATGACTGGAATATGTTGAGCATCCGCAAAATTTTTATACTAAGAGCAACTTTAATTGTACATAAAAAAACTGTTAAATTATTCTGACTATGACCTGCTGCTTAAAAGACGTGTTTACCGAGCACCAACCGTCCGCGTTAACACCGCATTCGCTAAAAGACAAGGCCCATTTCAGCACCCACACGTCTATAACAAAGTAGCGAAAATGTCTAGTTTACAAAATAGATCACTGAGAGAGGTAAAAATCTATATTACTAAATTACTATTAGGGCTGAGTTACGAAAAATGTGAAGAAATTGTCAATTAAATAATAAATTTATCAATTACAACATTATTATAAATACATCAGCAGTTGCACACAAGTCATTTATACTGTTATTATCATATATATTATACACATATCATACATAATGTACATAACATATTTATAATTTCCACATATATAAACATTTATTTACATATATAAACACACATATTACACGAATCGCCTTCAATATAATCCATTACTTTATCGTGCTTCATTTAGTTTAAATATAATTATAGGTTACATACTGCATGTAATAACCGAATCGCTATCGCTTATGCGCCCGCTTCGTACTTAGCACTCAAATTGTGAGCGTCGTCCACAACACAGGTATACCTAGTGTGGAGTCGCTGTGAACTGGTAAATCCAATTTTTGCTAACTACCCACCATAAGTAAACAAACATTCATATGTTAGTTATTTGCGTTATTTTTATTAGATCTATGTCTCGTCTTGTTTGAACCTGTTATAATAGAAATATATTTACTTTAATTATAATAGATATATCATAACTTTGCTTAAGTTGGATTTTATGTGGCGGTCAAATAAAGATTTTTCATTTTTTCATTTTTTTTTTAGTTCCAGCCAACTCAAACAGTTGGAATATTAAAAAAAAGAGAATGGAGATGAAGTGGAAACACAAGTA
Source organism: Yponomeuta plumbellus (assembly GCA_947310845.1). Classification (NCBI taxonomy): domain Eukaryota; kingdom Metazoa; phylum Arthropoda; class Insecta; order Lepidoptera; family Yponomeutidae; genus Yponomeuta; species Yponomeuta plumbellus. Next base: position 12,031,433 of record OX371216.1, on the reverse strand, counting down.
ATTGTAATACCTAAATGTTGTTTTCGCAGGTTTCCCTAGTCAAATAAAACCTCCACTTGAATTCACTCCATTGAAGCGCAATATGAAACCGCCGCGTTGGTCTGGCGGGCACACGCTCGATTAACTACGCAGGGAATCCATCCGCTTTGGGTTCCCCGCAAGTGCTTTGATTTATGTTTTCCACTGACCTCTATTTTGTATATGTATAATATAACATAACTAGCCGATCCCGCAAACGTTGTTTTGCCAGATAGGGGTATGAAAAATAGATAACAACCTATTCTCAGACCTACCGATTATACACGTAAAATTTCATTAAAATCGGCCAAGCCGTTTCGGAGGAGTATGCGCACTAACAAAGTGAACGAGAATTTTGTATATTAGAAGATAGAAGAAGATTAGACTTGTCTCTGACTAGCCCGGCACAGTCGTGAGCTTATGTATGTATTTATTTTCTGTGTGGGCTTCGTTCAATCCCTACAGTAAATTTTGTATGAAACTGATTTGGAAACACGTTGCGTCTTCCCCCTCCCCTCCTTTCGTCCGTTCTTCGTGACCTAAGCTTAAAGCATACGACACTCACCTACTATGTCCGGGGCTCTTACCTTCTCTATATTGGGAAATTCATGAGCAGCGCCTTCTACACAATTTCCCTAAAACTTCTCTCTTCACCTGTAAGCAACCACTAGACGCGCTAGCGCCATCTAGCGTTGTTAACGCAAAACGGTACGGATAATTTCACGGCTTTCATCTTGTGACGATAGACATAGAGATACCGTCAACGAACTCTTTACAAAGGAGACTTGGTCTATTTCGAACAGAGGACGCTGCCATCATTTGTTTCAAGGCTGTGTGAAACACAGGAGTCACCTCAGCTCGGAAAAAAAGCTTTCGAGTTGAATAGACATTGACAACGGAATAGTTTTTGCTTATAAAAATTTTTTTGAAATTTTTGTTTAGTTTGTTACGGCAAAGTTACGACTTACATTTTTACGTACGACACTACAAAATGTAACTGCAATTATCGATTTTCCATAATAATTTACTTTCGCATTATTTCTTCAAATCTAATCAAAATAGTTTCCTTCAGCGTAAAAAAATTGCATTCTGTTTGCTGAATGCCATGTTCATTGTAGCATAAATAAACCACTTATGTATTTTACTGGAAGTCATTGGAGAGAGAGGATTTTGAAACTTTTAATAAATAGTAAAAATAACTCTACCATGAACACCTAACAATTCGGATCTCCCTAAGGCCTCTGAATTGCCTTAACGACTGCCATCTATCGACGGCAGCCGGCACCAACTGCTTAACGTGCCTTGGGAAGCACGGAACCGCTCGGAAAAATGCCACTAGCGTTAGACATGGACGGTGACCCATCCATGGACTGAACGCGCCGTATGTTGCTTAACCTTAGTGATCGCTTAAGATCACTCAGGCAGCCCAGGCTACGAGCGATTCAAAGATATAATTGCTCCTTTTAAACTTAGCAACTAATTTATTTGGACGATCAAAAAAGTTGTTATCTTTTAATTGAACATTAAATTTAGTTTTAGGTGTCGCAATAAATAAGGTTGTGCAACCCGCGTGCAATCCCCAGCACCCTCTATGGCTGGCGCTTCCATCGTGCATGCAAAACCCCGCCTTAAAGAGAATAAATTAAGTCACAGAGTAAAGAAAATCAGAGAGTTCAGACCTCCTCCGTATTGTTATGAGAAAAGTAGTAGAGTTACTTTTACATTGATGTAAACATGATAAGATATTTTATATTCTTTGTAAAAGGATGGGTTCTTCGAACGCACGGATTTTTGGGACTCTTTGTGGTAGGTACGCGAGCGAAGAGGGAAAAGTGGTTTTATTTTTATTTTACAGAAATCATTTTATAAATTTTACAAATACTATAATTATAATTTTGACGACAGGCGTCACTAACAGATTCGAACGATAGTGGTTTAATAAGTACATATATTTTTTATGATTTTTATTATTTACTAAAAGTCCCCATCAATACATTAACCATTGAGCATTAAACTGAAACGTGCAGATACCTAAACAACCAAACCGTTATGAGTTTTTACATAGAATTTTCTCGAAAACCGTTAGTCTTACGAAAAAAAGTAATGCGATGTTTTTTTAGGCCATTTTTTGAGCTACAAATTTAATCACCACTATTTTTTCGATAAAAGTAACCGTTAACGAGATATTCGCAACAAACTGTGGGGGACTTTTGGGATATTATCAAAAAAAAAACCGGCCAAGTGCGAGTCGGACTCGCGCACCGAGGGTTCCGTACAAACCTGCAAGGTTAAAGGTTAAATCGGTTAAAGGCAATTAGATCTAAGTATTTGATATGAATTTCAACTTGATAGCTCTACGCGTTCATGAGGAAAAAAGTAATAAGTTTATATTTATTAAAAAATATATATTTTGTAATGTAACTAAAAATTTAAGGTTTTCGGAATTTTTCCTTTATGTGTGCTATAAAACGTTGCTTCATGCCAAATTTCAAGATTCTAGGTCGACTGGAAGTACCCTTTAGGTTTTGATTCCCTTGCGAGTACTTGCGAGTTTCAAAATATGCAGCTTAAATTGCTGTTTCTTTTGATTGCGTTGACATAGAAGTTAGATTTTGTTACAGCTTAAAGGTATTATAGACCTGAGTATTTGGTATGAATTTCAATTTAATACCTCTACGCGTTTATGAGGAAATGGGTAGTAAGTTTAAAATTATTAAAAAAAAATATATTATGTGATGTAACTAAAAATTTATGGTTTTCGTAATTTTTCCTTTATCTATGCTATAAGACGTTGCTTCGTACCAAATTTCAAGATTCTGAGTTCACGGGAAGCACCCTGTAGGTTTTGATTCCCTTGCAAGTGTCGAAAATTTGCGGCATAAACGGCTGTATCTTTTGATTGCGTTGGCTTAGAAGTTTGATTTTTTCACAGCTTCAAGGGACAGTAGACCTGAGTAATTGATATAAATTTCAGCTTCATACCTCCACGCGTTCCTGAGAAAAAGGGTCTTGACAGACGGACGGACGGACGGACAGACGGACAACAAAGTGATCCTATAAGGGTTCCGTTTTTTCCTTTCGAGGTACGGAACCCTAAAAACAATAGGAACTATAACCTCCTCAGTCCTGACCTTGAAAATAACAATAGTTTTCTATTGTTACTTTGTGTACCCGGGACTGAGGAGGTTATGCATAAATTCAGGATTCCCCTGATTTTTCCGAAGTTTGGAATTTTTTTTGTCTTTATTTCCTATACTACTGTCTGTATGATCTTCCGACCGTCCGCCCGTGCTCACCTGTGATCTGTTTACTGTAAACGCCACGCTGGTCAAGCCAGTGTTGTGGTGGATTCACAGGATTCATAAATGTATTCTAGAATGATAATGTTTATAGTATACTAGCTGACCAGGCAAACGTTGTTTTGCCAGATAGAGGTATGAAAAATAGATAACCTATTCTCAGACCTACCGAATCACACTAATATTATAAACGTGAAAGTTTGTGTGTGTGTTTATATGTTTGTCAGTCTTTAGCGCTGAAACGGCTGGACGGATTTTAATAAAATTTGGTATGGAGTTAGCCGATACCCTGGATTAAAACATAGGCTACGTTTTACCGCGGGGAAATATCTTATTCCTACGGGAAAATCGATGAACCGCGGGTAACACCGCGGGGCACAGCTAGTATACATATAAAATTTCATCAAAATCGGTCAATGGAGTATGTTCGGAGTATGCTCACTAACACTGACCACTCATTACCTAGTGACAACTTAAGAGCATATGAAGCTTAAGAACTTTCCACACATAAGCGTAGGTAATTGTATCAGAAAAAAAACAGCAGCCTATAGGTGAGCATTATACGTAAAATAAGAACATTCTGAGAGCATATACCAAACCATAGACTATTCAGATGCTCTGTAGCCTTGAGGCTCGTTGAGGGCGATATTTTTGGAGATATTAATCCCATCTAAAACATAAATGTGAATGATATGATAGCCAAGTTCAATAGGTATTAAGAACAGACGTTGTTATCAACTTCACCGACAAAAGAATTGAGATCTATATGGGTGCTGCCAAGTTCTCTGAAGAAAATCATGAAATTTTAGTTACAAGATCACTGAGATGTAAATTGTAATTCAAGCTCAAGATTTGACTGCTAGTTTTTACCAACAAACCAAATTTCAGAAAAGTCACATAGGTATGATATCAACCTAACAGCATAAGTACAATACAAACAGAAAGTACACTAACCTCCGTATGACTAAACGAAGTAGAGTTCATTAAATAAATATTATTTAGCCTGTACGTGAAAACTAGCCAAGTCAAATCTTAAGCTTGAATAACAATTTACATCTCCAGTGATCTTGTAACTAAAATTTCATTATTTTCTTCAGAGAACTTGTCAGCACCCATATAGATCTCAATTCTTTTGTCGGTGAAGTCGATAACGACGTCTGATCTTAATACCTGTTGAACTTGGCTATAATATCATTCACATTTATGTTTTAGATGGGATATCACTGCTTTTTGTACACAGATTATTGGTATTGATCACTAATAAATACATCGTCATTTATTGCCAAGCCAAGGAACCGATAACCGATGGGTTAGAAATCGGCTACGAACATACGACTTTTCAGAAACTCATTTAATTTACAATCCAGAGAAACGTGCATAGGAAGTAGTTTACAGATATTATATAGAATCGGTTGCGACAAAACCATACCGCGATAAAGAATTAAAAAGCGCCATCTATTGGCAGAATTTGGAACTAAATACTATGAGGATATTAATATCAATAATTTTCAGTTTTTAGATTTTTTCCTTTGTATATGCCTAATAGTCTACCTTGATGCCAAATATCAAGTTTCTAGGTCATCAAAAACCTAACCCACTTCTAGGGTTAGGTTTTTGATCTATAAGTGAGTCATAAAAATGTCGGTTTTTAAACGTTAATATTTCTATAACTGTTTGAGCAACATTGATGAAACTTTGGATTCTAGGCAAGCTAATAGACTTTAAGAAATGTGCCAAATTTCATATACGTAGGTTAAATAGTTATAGAGTTGTGAAGGGGTCAAAAGTAGCTCGAAGTGATTCCTGTAATATTACACACGGCTGCTGCGTCGCCAGTTCCTTTTTTCTCGAACTTGGCTGGACTCCCTTTTAAAACAAGTATATAAAGGGGTTAAGATCTTAGGCAAACATGCAGATTTAATATATTTTTATATTACAGTAGTCTTAGTAATATGCACGAGAGAACCTTCGGTCTCCATCTATTTAGCGCTTAAATCCTTGCAGTATTCGGCTGCATTGCACCAACATTTCTATTTACCTTGGAGCGATCATAATAGTGCAGGGACAATAACCTTTCCAATATTCTTAACGGTGCATGTAGGCTAGATCTAAAATAAAGTTCTACACGATAAAATTTTGCAGGATTTATTCTTTTGTCATAATATAAATAACATTGGCCAGAAAGATTCTTTAGTTTTTTTTTTACACCATTCAGACTAAAAAGTTGCAAGCTAAGTAAGATCAGATCTAAACTAGGTAGACGCAAATTTTAAAGAATCCCAATTTTTACCTTTGATCCAAGTGTAGAATGTAAAAGAAACACCATTTCCTAGTTATTTATATACTTACATAAAACAAAAAACCTACATACTTCGCAAAAGTACAGTCCCTGCAGAGCAAAAGTAGAGATCTGATAAATGCTGAATTAAACAAGCACCTCAATAAATAGCCCTCCATTTTCCTTTCCCAACATAAAATACTAAAATATTTTGCATCCAATGCAGTTATGCTCGCAATTAAGCTGTAAATTCCTAAAAACTCATTTCTAAGAAAAATGTGACAGCGCACGTCAAACTTCGCGCCGAAACGTCAAGCGCCGCCCGCCATATTGACTCCGCCGATTGGTGTACGGCAAGGGTTGTTTAGGGGTTGGCGAGACGGAAACATGCCCGTCTCTGTCGCTCCCGGTTACATAATACGGAAATGGGTGAGCAGTGTTAAGTTACGGAGCGTTCCGCATGCGAGCTGGGGGTAGTTATTGATTTTTCCGACGAATCTGCGGCAGTCGCGTAACACGCCGGTCCCTAGCGCAAAAACACATTCCTCTCGGGCGTCGCGACTCGAAAAATCACATTTCTTTATTCCCGAAATATAAATACGGTTAATTCCCGGTCGCCTCGAGTTGTTTTTGCCTTCCAAAACCGGTTCGAAGTTGTTTTCAGTGCGTTTCGGGTGGAGGAACTTTAAATTTCGGTGAGTAACGCTGCTGACAGTTGTCATTTACATTTAACGCCTCCATTTAATCAGTTTTACTGTCACACCGGGGTCATTCTCGCTTTTTTGTGAGATTGGACGGGCCTTTTTGTTATTTTCGTGGACGGCCTTGAAAGTAACTTTGACGCATTGGCAAGTTATTAACAGCTGATTGCTACCTACCCACCACACCCCCTTGGGGTAAACGTCAAAAGTCAGCAGTTCATTGCCGTGATACCGAGAAAAATAGATCCATAATTTCATGATAATAATAAGCACTATAAAGGCACGGTTTTCCTGACAACGGTTTGGCAAAGCCTAGTAGGTAAGACAAAAGCTTAGCAAATGATTTATGATGACAGCGGAAACACCACTTAGCTAAGCTCTTTTGCCTAACTCAAAGACACCTGAAATGTTTTCTATAATAAAGTGCCCCACTTTATACAAAATCGCCCACTGATTCGTTCTGTATTTTGCGTTTGCTTCAAGACACTTTTTATTTTATAAATTGATGAGCACTCTTTATAAATTTATTACAATTTATTTACTACACCAAATTATGGAAAATCATTTATTACATTAAAAAATTGGCTAAAAACTTACCCTATTTCTCTTGACAATCAAATATACCACACTCCTTGACATTTTTACTTTTAAACTTTGTAAACTTTTTAATTTAAAAAAAAAAACTTAAAAAAACGTTTTAATCGCAGCGCGGCGTGCGAGCCACTGATTGCCGCACACAGCCAGCAAATTCATAGAAAAAAACCACTCTCATCTCCCCTAGGATGTCGCATGGTGTGTGACGTCACCGATCGTTACTAACCCCATGCTATTGACATTAATGACGTCACAAGTCCTATAAAGGACGTGCAGCTATTCCATTACTGGTTTTATTGCGTTCCGTGGTATTAGAAAATGCGAAGCGACTTGGACTCGCCTTTAAGTCATTTAGCTCTGGGTATGCCAAAAGCTTTAAAATCTTTATTCTCAATTATAACAACTACATACATCATACATTCATAAGCTCACGTCTGTATCACGGATGGGTAGGCAGAGACCAGGGACTGCCACTTGCCACGATCCTGACAAATCACTTTCGCTTCATCGACGTTCATTGGTCGTTGCATGCACGCGCGCCGGTTTCGGGTACTTTTTATCTTGCCCTTTGCTAATAAATTCCTTATTTGGTCGAAGTATGTCCTTGGGGCGCCCCTTACAATAGATAGCACAAATAAAATAAAGCAAACTCTAAAAACAAAAACCAAAGTACAAGTACAGTCGACAGCACGCCAATCAGCACATTTTAGTTGCAAAGTCGCCCGTAATGCAACGGAGTAGAGTGCATGGGTGTATACCATGATGTGCTGTCGACTGTACATACTCTCTCTCTCTCTCTCTCTCTCTCTCTCTCTCTCTGAGAGAAGCCTTGTACTCTGTAGTAATAATTTAAATACCTTCCACACAGCACAATCACTTCACCTAGTGAAGTTGGTCCCAAACTAGGATACTCTAGGCTATGGTAACCATGGCAAGCACATTACAACCAGAGCGGACAAATAGGATGCATAATATAGACTGCTTACACAAAGTAGAAGAATAAGGTATTAAAAAAACACTAAAGCGATTTAGTGAACATACGAACAAGCTATTGCAATCCTAGAAGGAATCCACTACGCTGAAAACCATAATGTAGAGAGATGCATCATCCTCACGGACTCCCTTAGTACCCTATATGCCTTACAAGCAAACCCCTTCAAAATTAAACAGAAATTCCCTGTAATACTCCAAATTAGAGAAGTTTTGGCGAAATCAAATATTAACATAACCATAGCATGGATTCCAGGACACTGTGGTATTACTGGCAATGATACCGCTGATGCCCATGCTTAAACTGCCACTCAAATTGGGGAAACCCCTCATTATGAATTAGCTGCTCATGACTTGGCCCCCTTGGCCGGCTCACGGATGAAAAAATCCTGGGCTAATGACTGGAAGATCTCGCAAACCATTAAAGGCAAACATTTTGTTGAAATTCAGCCTGTCATCCCGCCGAAACCATGGTGTTTTAAGTTTCGTGACTTGGACAAACGTGTGACCTCAACCATTTGTCGTTAGGGCATGCCTGCACACCGGTCCACCTGGCTAAGATCCGAGTGAGAGACAGCTCCCTTTGTGAGTGTGGTTTGGACGACGGCTCTGCAGAACATCTGCTTTTCAGTCGCCCCAATCTCCGGTTTTCTCTCATGGATGTCCTGCCTAATAACATTATCCGACCTACTAATCTTAAACTTATCCTCTCCCAGGCAAATTCCCCTCTTGTTTACATTTTAGGTAAATTCCTTTCAGACAACAATATCAAACTATAGATCAAATAAAAATATTTTAAAAAAACGAACAGCTCTGATTTACTCAAAATTCTGACCGAGCCTTGTTCGCTTGTGATTGGCTATAGTCTTGTCTAACACGGGATATTGCCGAAGTTGTACTGGACAATCAGTGCATTGAGTCCATAAAACAGAATTGAATTGAATTGAACATACGAACAATGGATGCGATTACCTGCGTCTAACAAGCTATTTTTTTAATATCATCATCATCAACCCATTAGTTCCCCACCGAGGGGGACGGGTCTCTTCCCTGAGGAAGGTATAGGCCATACTCCACCACGGGGGCCAAGTCCGGATTGGTAGAGGCTTGTAAGACTAGTTGCTGGTCTTACTGTCAGAAGTTTTCAATCCGCCATAAGGCCTCTGGCTTGGCTTAACGACTGCCATCTATCAACGGCAGCCGGCACCAACTGCTTAACGTGCCTTGCGAAGCACGGAATCGCTCGGAAAAATGCCACTAGCGTTAGTCGTAGACGGTGACCCATCCATGGACTAAACGCGCCGTATGTTGCTTAACCTTAGTGATCGTTTAAGATCACTCAGGCAGCCCAGGCTACGAGCGATTTTTTTAAATATAAAATTGTATATTTTGTAGATGTTTGTAGGTATTTTTGGTACCCATTATTCACTGGTTTGAAAGGACACTAAGCCGCAGTACAAATAAACGAAGCTATTATAAACTGCGTCGCTCTGCTTGCATAATATTACATAATAAAAACATACCCACACTGAGTCATTTTGTACAAAATCAGTAACAACCCACGACCGTCTGTTTATGTAGGCGACCGAGTTAATCGCTAAGCTACCGAGGCAGAAGATCTTTATGCAAACAGCGTCCACCTTAATGAAACTGGAAGAGAACATTTTCCTCAGCTCTTTGTAAATAAATAACTTTATTTACGAGTGACTTAGCTTGTCGCAAGGCAACGATGCATTTCTCGCTGTGTTTAAAAGGTTAACGTAAGTGCCCTGAGAGGTATACGCACTTTTTATTGACTTTGAAAAGGCGTTTGACGCTGCAATGGACTGCTATATGGGAAGTACTGTCCGAAAAAGGTGTACCCAGGAAAATTAATATAGATATCCTAAAAACCTCTACAACGGCTCTACCTGTAGAGTTATACACCGCGGGCAATTGTCTGAGCCAATTTCCGTTACCGCTGATGTGAAGCAGGGCTGCCTGCTGTCTCCCTTTCTCTTCCTGGTGGTTATGGATGACGTGATGCACAAGGTCGTTGACGGCACACGAAGAGGTTTGCCATGGGCAGATGACAAGGACCTCGAAGACATTGACTACGCCGATGACCTTTGTTTTCTCTCCACAAACCGGAACGATTTGCAGCTCAAAGCAAATGACCTAGAAGCACAATCCTCCGTATGGTATTCGTGTCAATATGCAGAAAACCAAAGAGACGCGCATCAACTCGTCTGACACGGTGCCCACCAATCTGAGTGGTATAGATGTGGAGCTGGTCGAAAAGTTCTGTTACCTGGGCAGCTTGGTGGACCAGTATGGCGGTGCCGAGATTGATGTAGAGGCGGGAATAAATAAAGCTAGAGCTTTTTTTGCCCAACTGAGGAATTTCTGGCGATCAGGGCACCTTTCGCGTCGAACGAAGATCAGAGTCTTTAACTCCAATGTAAAAACGGTCCTTTTGTACGGCTGCGAGACCTGATTCGTGCGTTCAGATATCTCTCACAAGCTCCAGGTGCTTATATACACATGTGTCAGACAGATACTGGCGATATTCTGGCCACAAACAATTCGGAATGAAGATCTTTGGAGGAGCACTAACCAGATACCTGTCCATTTAGAAATCCGGGAGAGAAAATGGCGCTGGATAGGTCACACACTACGCCGGGACAGAACATGCCTGACCAGACAGGTCCTCACATACACGCCTCGGGCAAGCGAAAGAGGGGACGGCCTAGGACAACCTGGAAAAGATCTGTAGCCCAAGAGGTCAAGTCGATCGGCACTAGCTGGCCTGAACTGGAAGCTGCCGCGAACGACCGTCAGAAATGGAAATCTGTGGTTAAGGCCCTATGCTCCCCTAGGAGTTAAAGGACCAAAGAAGAAGAAGAAGTACCCTGCCTCAATACGACGCCATGGCGACGTCGCCAGCTACGTATCCAAGCAGTTTGTATTGAATGGCGACGTTGCCAGACCGTCGCCAAGTGAGTTAGGCACCATACATTTCAATATTAAGTGCCCTGCCTCACTAGGACGCCATGGCGACTTCGCCAGCTACGTATCCAAGCAGTTTCATTGAATGGCGACGTTGCCAGACCGTCGCCAAGTGAGTTAGGCACCATACATTTCAATATTAAGTGCCCTGCCTCACTAGGACGCCATGGCGATGTCACCAGCTATGTATCCAAGCAGATTGTATTGAATGGCGACGTTGCCAGACCGTCGCCAAGTGAGTTAGGGACCATACATTTCAATATTAACTGCTTGGATACGGTCGCTGGCGACGTCGCCATGGCGTGCTAGTGAGGCAGGGCACTAAGGGCTAACAGAACGCCCCAAGTGACAGGAAGACGCTGGATGAGAGCCGCTTTCAACCGGTCTTTTTGGAAATCCATGGTGGAGGCCTATGTCCAGGAGTGGACTTCTTGTGGCTGAATGATGATGATGAAGGACTAACAGTTGCAAACAGTAGGGAGGTACTCAGTACTTCCTCATCATCAACCCTTTATGTCCCCACCGAGGGCCACGGGTCTCTTCCTTGAGGAAGCTATGGCCATACTCCACCATGGGGGGCAAGTCCGGTTCGGTGGAGGCTTGTAAGACTAGTGGCTGGTCTTACTGTCAGGAGTTTTCAAGCCGCTCTAAGGCCTCTGACTCGGCTTGCATCTATCTATGGCAGCCGGCATCAACTGCTTAACCTGCCTTGCAAAGCACGGAACCGCTCGAAAAAATGCCACTGGTGTTAGTCGTTGACGGTCACCCATCCATGTACTGAACGCGCCTTATGTTGCTTAACCTTCGTGATCGTTTAAGATCACTCAGGCAGCCGGGGCTACTAGCTACTAGCGATTCAAAGCCAAAATGTAAGATCATTACCTACATTGTTCTCCTTTTTGTAAACGAGACTATTGATTATTTCCCAATATCTATTTAGATCTCAACAGAGATTCTCAAATAACACAACTGCGTTTTTTGCCGCTACGGAAATAACGGGATATAATTTGGAAAAAGGGCTAGACTCACTTTTTCTATTTTGTATTTCCGTGGAAATAGTGTGTATTCCACTATTTCCCGTACAGCCAAATTGTAAACAATTTCAATCGTCTAATTGTCAAATCAGTTTGGAATTTGACAGTGTGACGATTGAATTTAGTGCGTGTAATTAGAGCGCATACACTGTTCTCAATCCGACCGACGGACGATCTGTGAGGCAGATTACTGGTAGCTGCTGGAGAAGTATTTTTGAGGACGAAGAAATGACTTGATACTACTTGATTAGAAGTTTGTGAGCGTTCTGTGACTAACGCTAGTGGCATTTTTCCGAGCGGTTTCTTGCTTCACAAGAGACGTTAAGCAGTTGGTGCCGGCTGCCGTCGATAGATGGCAGTCGCTAAGCCAAGTCAGAGGCCCTAGGGCGGCTTGAAAACTTCTGACAGTAAGACCAGCCACTAGTCTTACAAGCCTCCACCAATCCGGACTTGGCCCCTGTGGTGGAGTATGGCCTATACCTTCTTCCCTCAGGGAAGAGACCCGTCCCACTCAGTGGGGGCATAATAGTTTGATGATTTTGATGTTGACATTTTGGCGAATAAGTCTCCACTCGAAAATGGAAATAGTGGGAGAATCTGTCCCAGTATTTCTATCAATTGAAATAGTGGGATATACCCGGCTATACTCTACAACCGTCCTCTGTGACTAGCTCACTTGCAAAGTTTATAGAAAGAGAGATTGCTTATTTTAAAATAGAAACATCAACTTTGTTTCGTTATAAAACATGCAACATAATATCATTAAAGTTACGCTCATAAATTACAAACTTTTCACGAAGACCGAGCACGCTCATTCAGTCGGAATTATACATGAAATAATCCCATTTCTAACGTAGCAAACAACCTCTGATGCCCTGTCATAAACTTAAGTTGATAGAGATGAGACTACACAAAAACAGATGATGATTATGGTCCGGACCGATTGCGTTCACGGCAGATTCTTCAAATCCTGTTATGGTGGCGTTGGTGCGCAGACAACATACATACATAAATAAGCTCACGCCTGTATCCCAGAGGGGTAGGCAGAGACCAGGGACTGCCACCTGCCACGATCCTGACAAATCACTTGCTTCACAACCTTTTTTATGAAGGCTCCGCCACATTGCAGACATGCTGAAAACAGAGGACGGAAAGCAGGTAGTCAAATCTTCTTTTCAGTGCATATTTATCTTGCATTTATCTTGCAGAGAATTTCGCAAAGTAATTACTTAACTACACACAGCAACTAACAGACAGCACTACAACAGACAGAACGTTACTTAAGTATATACGTAGTGTACCTACGTTCTCAATTCAGAAATGGGGCCTTAGTCTGAGAATAGGTACCTAGTAAACTTATTAATATGGCAAAAAAACGTTTGCCTGGTAATACCTATAAAACAATACATCAAACAAGTTGCATTCGTTATCTCATTGCTTGTGACAAGGCTCTAGGAAGAACCCCTGTTATTTTGGCAATGTGCCACAGTTTTGCTTACTCAGGGCGCGGACGGAGGTCTAGACTCAGCTTTGGCTAGTTGTCTTTCTATTATCACCCTATTGGAGCTTTCACTAATGATCAAAATTTTAATTAAATGCATATTTGTTTGAGTTGTGTACGTCTAAAAGTGCAATGAAGATTATCCAGCTTATTAAGCTCCTATTAGGCGGTTAACTATTAAAAACAGAGGTTGTGGGTTCGATTCCTAATGGGAGCCGCCGTACATTTTTAAAAATGGCCCCTGTTTGGTTGTATTGCCTGGTTTTTTTTTGTTGACGCGGGGAATGCATTTGTGCACTTCGCCACCCTGTTGTCGGGGGACAGCAGGGCGGCTTTGTGTGAGACTCCCAGCCGGTTAGGGCTGGACTACTCACTAAATCCTAAACACTAAACCCTAAACACTAAACGTTCCCTACCGGGTCACAGGATAGGCCATAGGATAAGTCACTGTGACCCGGCAAGGAGGCGTGCCTATGGGGACTCTACTAGTGGGGGGCCACACGGGCCCCCCTGCGCTCAAGACGTCTTCATGCCCGCGTCACGTCGCTCTCCGCGACTCCTCTGAAAGCAGAGAAGTCGGAGAGCGAGCGCGCGGGCACTATGTTTTTGCTAGAAGGCACCCCCGGAACACATGAGGGTGCCTTCCAGCTCGCCGCAAAGGCAGGCGGGGGGTCCCCCGACCCGCGGCCACTCTAGTCGGGGGCTACGACTAGCGCGACGGCGCCCCCTAATTGGGCGGCGAGGCGGGAGCGTCAGACCTGCACGCTCCCGCTCTCGCAGCTCCTCTCTCTTGGCCGCCATCACATCGCCAGCAAACGTGGCGACGGCGGCCCAGCTCTCGTGGCTGCCGACCATCTTAGAAATGACGGCCGACAGCGTCAGATCGCCCCCCACGGCTCCCACCAGGGCAGGTGTAGTGCCTGGTTAGCATAGCACAATGGCACAGGGTAGCCTAGTTTGGGACCAGGTATAGGTATAAAACATATACACAAAAATTTATAGACAAATCGAATTATTGTGTTGTATTTCATTATTTATATATTTATTAATAGTATTTTTATACTTGTATTGAAGTTATTATAATTACTTGTTCAAAAGGATTCGATTCTTTGTTCGTTGTTCAATAAAATCGTATTAGTACAGTAATGGTTATTTCATTGAGTCTTTTATTTTACTACTAGCTGTCCCGGCAAACTTCGTACCGACAAAGTTTTCGTATTATTTCCATATTTTCTCACCATTGAAACATTCTCTGGAATTCTAGAAACATAAAAAACCAAAAATCAGCCAAATCGGTCCAGCCGTTCTCGAGTTTTAGTGAGACTAACGAACAACAATCCTTTTTTATATATAAGACTAGCTGTCCCGGCAAACTTCGTACCGCCAAAGCTTTTTTTCTTACCATTTAAACCTTCCCGGAGTTCTATAAATATAATAATAATATAATAATAATAATAAACTCACGCCCGTTATCCCCGAAGGGGTAGGCAGAGGCACCAGTCTCTAGAACTGGACCCACGTTTTGCCGAGTTTATTAGGTCCCAAACGTGACAAGTGGCAAGCCTGTCGCCGTTATCCGGGCACAATTTATCAGCGAATGGTGTTGCTGTACAAACAAATGTACGTAACTAAAAGTCATTGGTACATGCGTGGTTCGAACCCAGACCCTCATGATCGAGAAGCAAGGGTCAACCCCACTACGCCACCACCGCTATAAATATAAAAAACCAATAATCAGCCAAATCGGTCCAGCCGTTCTCGAGTTTTAGTGAGACTAACGAACATCAATCCTTTTTTACATAATTATAAGAAAGAATAATAACTGTTATAAATATAAAATACTAGCTGTTGCCCGCGACTACGTCCGCGTGGGCTATAGTTGAGTAAAGTGTTTGCAAATAAGATAGGGATACTTTTAGCGCATGCGAAAGAGCTTTCATACTAACTTCGCAACCCCCTCTTACCCCCTTAAGGGATGATTTTCGAAAAACTACCTTACACGTCTTTCATGACTTTCAATGAAGGACCTTCATGCTGAATTTCATTCGAATAACTTCAAAACTGGCTAAGTTTCATACTAAGTTTGCACCCCCCTTTTTGCCCCTTAAGGGATGATTTAAAAAAAAACTATTTTACACGTATTTCATAATTTTAAATGAAGAACCTTCGTACCAAATTTCATTCGAATAACTTCAAAAACGGCAAGGTTTCATAATAACTTTGAACCCTCATTTTACCCCCTTAGGGGATGAATTTTCATAAATCCTTTCTTAGTGCTCCCCTACGTTACAAAAGGAACCCCTGTGCAAAATTTCAAGTTTCTAACCCTTATGTATAGTTTAGGCCCTGCGTTGATATGTCAGTCAGTCAGTCAGTCAGTCAGTCAGTCAGCTTCTCCTTTATATATATAGATAGATAGATAGTTGTTATAATAATAATTACAAATTTTAACCAACCTCCCGTTCCAGCGCACCGAACCCCATGCCCGTCTGACCGAAGCCCGCGGGGCGTCCACACCACACACAAAAACGCGCGCCACCCTTGGGGAGCCACCAGATGATCGGATCCTTCTGGAACCTCTGCCGTGCGTGCCCTTCTATGCCCGTTGACAAGGTAAGTCTGTGCTAGGATAAGCCGCGGTCGAGGACACAGGGTCATACATACAGCATTTGCAACATCAACCCATTATCTCCCCACCGAGGGGCACGGGTCTCTTCCCTGAGGTATAGGCCATACTCCACCACGGGGGCCAAGTCCGGATTGGTGGAGGGTTGTAAGTGGCTGAGGAACTTGTTATGAGGAAGAGGATGAGGAAGAGGAATCTGGCAGACTAAGAGGAAGAGGATGCTAAAGACGAAGAACAAAATAACATTTCGTAGATTACGCTAGTATTGAACGTCTTTATCTACATGTTTCCATCTCTGTCTTCCTTTAACTTTTTAATACGGCAAGACTTCTCTCTCTCTCTCTCTCTTTCTCTCTCAAACACATTTCGTTTCAACAAAACTTATAACTCTCCCTCCTCTTAAATTCCTCATGAGGAAGAGGAAGAGGATTTTTTTTAAAACAATTTTGAGGAAGAAGAAGAGGATGAGGAACCTCAAAAATATGAGAAAATTCCTCATTTTGAGGAAGAGGAAGAGGAATCCTCATCAACCCTATGCGCAGACGAGGGATTTTTATCCGCGGACTTTTTATCCGCTAAAATATATCGCTTATAACTGTATCGAGTAACGCAAACGAGGGATTAAAAGTACCGCGTACAAAAAGTCCCCCGAATAACCGAGGACATGCAGAGAGCGGACGGGAAAAAAGTAACCCCGTAAAGTCCCCGAAAAAAAAATAACTTGTGTGACTAGGCGAAGCAACGCGTTGAAATGTCCATTTGTTATAAGGGGATGGACCGAGTATTTCGCACACCGTGTGCGTTGAGTTCGCAGTAAATCCGCGGAGGACTTTTTATTCGCGGAGTGTACTTTTTCTCCGCCGCGGAGAAAAGTCCGTCGTCTGCGCAGGCCTTTACTGTCAGAAGTTTTCAAGCCACCCTAGGGCCTCTGGCTTGGCTTTACGACTGCCATCCATCGACGGCAGCCGGCACCAATTGCTTAACGTGCCTTGCGAAGCACGGAACCGCTCAGAAAAATGCCACTAACGTTTGTCGTAGAACGGTCACCCATCCATGCACTGAACGCGCCCTATGTTGCTTAACATTCGTGATCGTTTAAGATCACTCAGGCAGCCGGGCTACGAGCGATTCAAGTGACAATGCAAGTATGTACATGAGAAGTTTTTATTCTTGCTTTAAGTAAATCCAACAGCTCCGTAAGTCTGTCTAGGCGTCTATACATATATGTATATTTTCGAACCTATTAGAGTCACAGCAAACAACGGAAGAGGTCAAACAGTGAGGACCCAATTAGGGGATATTTGGCAGTCTTATTTACTCCTCTGTGCTTAATTCCCGTATGTAAAGAATATTCTACCCATAGTCGACCTATAGCCAAAGTAACAGTCAAGCCAAGCTGGATGTATTTTATGATACCTTACCGTTTCTTAAGAAAAAAGAACATCCAATATAAAATTATCGTGTCACTAACACTAGTGCGCATACTCGTCCGAAACGGCTTGACCGATTTTGATGAAACTTTGTGTGTATTCTATTTTATATATTATATTATTGTCGCTAAGCCAAGTCAGAGGCCTTAGGGCGGCTTGAAAACTTCTGACTGTCTTACAAACCTCCACCAATCCGGACTTGGCCCCCGTGGTGGAGTATGGCCTATACCTTCCTCAGGGAAGAGACCCGTGCCCCTCGGTGGGGAAATACTGGGTTGATGATGATGATGATGATGATTACGTGTATTCTTAATTTTATGGGTTTGAGAATAGGTTGTTATCAATTTTTTAGATCCATCTCTATCTATATCTCTCTAATATATAAAATTCTCGTGTCACCACTCCGGTGAGTGGCTACTCGCGGCTTAACGTTTGTCATGAATCCATTGAAGCTTGAAACATCAAAATCAATCTACCGAAACAGCAAATCAGGTTGAAATATTAACGACCTAACCAAAAAGCCTTACATCATAAACCGATCGACAGGCATTTTATATTATGATCCGAAATAGATCCCATATTTAGACGAAACCTTACGCGTATCGCTTAGTACTTATTAAGGCTGGCGCACACTTCGGCAGTTGAAACGGCGAGTTCTCTGATGGTAATTATTTATTTCTAGAATAAAAAGTGCCCGAAACCGACGTGCGTGCATGCAACGACTAATGAATGTCGATGAAGCGAAAGTGATTTGTCGGGATCGTGGCAGGTGGCAGTCCCTGGTCTCTGCCTACCCCTCTGGGTTACAGACGTTAGCTTATGTAGGTGTATGTATGTTTATTTCTTTGCAATTTTTATGTGCTCTCATATACAATAAAAAACATTGTTATCTTGTTTTATTTATTTTCTTATTTTATTTTGTACTAGCTGTCCCGGCAAACTTCGGACCGCCAAAGTTTTCGTTTTTTTCGATATTTTCTCACCATTGAAGCCTTGCCTTTTCTAAGGAAATTTTTAAATTTTTTCTCCCCGTAAGAACCATTCTCGTACTTCGAGGAATATTCTGAAAAATAAAATTAGCGAAATCGGTTCTGCTGTTCTCGAGATAATGTATTTACATTGTGTTTATCAAATTGAAGGGGCCTTTTTTATACTGGTTTTTAAAAGCTTCAGGTCTTTCATCCAATACCTATTTTACGAATTGTTAAATAAGACCTAACTTGATGTGCCTAGGCGGCAGTAGAACATTTTCAGATGGTTCTCATTTGACAATCTTGACAAAATATTGTATACAAGATTTTGGTTCATTTGCAATGAATCAAT
Source organism: Yponomeuta plumbellus (assembly GCA_947310845.1). Lineage (NCBI taxonomy): Eukaryota > Metazoa > Arthropoda > Insecta > Lepidoptera > Yponomeutidae > Yponomeuta > Yponomeuta plumbellus. The sequence goes on along the minus strand of OX371216.1, from coordinate 12,012,651 downwards.
TAATCGATCCAAATGCATATAACATAATTGATTTTGCAATAAATAATTTTTATTTTTACTTCTGAAATGTTGAGCCCATCTTGAAGAAAACTATTGGTTTGGTTCTTCACTAGCAGTGAATTGATAGTTCATTGTAACAAGCTGTCGATTTGTTAGGTAACGCTAGACGCTTACTTCCTACTCATGAATACGAACGATTTATTATGGGATCAACTCTTAAACCTTATCTCGGGTGCTGTCCGTGTGTCTGGCCGGAGCATTGGTGTTTTATTACCTTTTAAAAATATTAAGATATATTTGACTTTGCAAGTATTGATTGCACTCATGGGTCTTGAGGTTCTTGGTAGATGAACATTCATACCTAATTTGTATTAGCTTTAAGGTGACTTGAGAAAAGATGGTCAGAGTGGAGTTTTTTTTTCGCTACCTTTTTCTCCACTACACACGGCCCCAAGGCAGCGACTAACATTATACATAAGTGTATGTACATTGACATTCAACAAACAGAATGTAAATTCTTTACGTTGAAATAAATTTCTGATTTCTTATTTTATTACGAACCAGCTATTTTATTTCAAGATTTCTAGGTCGAGCTCATAGTAAAAGTTGTTTGTGTTGATGGGTAAAAAATACCTTGAGTCAAGCTTTACAAATGAACATGTTTTGCAAAGAACCCTGTCCATCATATGTTTTATTAGAACCCTTTTAAATAAAAAAAGCAATGAATTAAGTCAAACAAAGTGGCAAAGAATACTCGCTCAACATAAAATAATACGTGTAGATTGAAATTCTCTTCCTTTTTTGAACAAAAATAAAATAAAAAAAAACCAGCAAGCAATAAATTTTTTAAGATATTTAATTTTTAAGATTATTAAGACCAGCCACTGGTCTTACAAGCCTCCACCAATCCGGACTTGGCCCCCGTGATGGAGGATGGCCTATACCTTCCTCAGGGAAGAGACCCGTGCCCCTCGGTGGGGACATAATGGGTTGATAATGATGATAATGATGAATAAGATCCTTCAGTTTTCTAAAATTTTCATTACATTCACGAATTTTCACGACAATTTTCATTTCCAGACACGAATTTCCTTCCATAATGATTAACTTTTTCTTATAGGTTACCGTAACAAAAACTTAACCATTATGGAATAACTTTAACAGAGTGTAAACAGCCTTAACCTGGCTCCGAATAATTTGGCGACCCCTAACCTAAAGCAATTTGGCGCTAACGCAAAGGTCACCCAGATTTAGATACTATCGACCCGTAATACCTTTAACAACCAATGCCCAGTCTGGTGATCTCTTCCTTGAAACGATAAATACAGCTGTGTTGGAGACCAGAAACGAAAATACTAACCAGATGATGACCAGTATTTTTTAGATCCAACGTCGTACTGGGTAGGTGAAAAACTGATAGGTTTTTTAGACTCTACTTTTGTGTCTCGTCCGTAAAAACGTCATCATCATCATTCAGCCACAAGAAGTCCACTGCTCTGTTGGAAATAGGCCTCCTCCATGGATTTCCAAAGACCGGTTGGAAGCGGCTTGCATACAGCGTCCTACTGCCACTTGGATGGGATCGTCTGTCCATCTTGTGGCTGGTCGTCCTACGCTGCGCTTGCCGATGTATGGTCTCCATTCAAGAACTTTTCGGCCCCATCGGCCATCAGTTCTGCGCGCTATGTGCCCCGCCCACTGCCACTTCAACTTACTTATCCGCTGGGCTAAGTCGATGACTTTCGTTCGTCTGCGGACATCATCATTTCTGTAAAGTTTTAGTCCGGATCAACTTACGGGTGTTGTTTTTAGGTCCGACTAGGTTTTGCTAAAAGTTTACAATGTGCTGTGCTTCTTCAAGTTCATAAGAAAAAACAAACGTGTTATTGTACTACACATAAATTTCAATTACTGTATAAATTAAAAAAATATAATAAATAAATAATAAATAATAAACTCACGCCCGTTATCCCCGAAGAGGTAGGCAGAGGCACCAGTCTCTAGAACTGGACCCACGTTTTGCCGAGTTTATTAGGTCCCAAACGTGACAAGTGGCAAGCCTGTCGCCGTTATCCGGGCACAATTTATCAGCGAATGTACGTAACTAAAAGTCATTGGTACATGCGTGGTTCGAACCCAGACCCTCATGATCGAGAAGCAAGGGTCAACCCCACTACGCCACCACCGCCACCGCTAAAAATATACCTATATAAATTCTCGTAGTCTTTTAGTGATTTCATTTTTTTTTTTATTCAAGCCGAGTATGCCAGTTTTGTATGTTGGTTTGCTGGACCTAGATTCTGTTAATGCATTGTAGGACAATGACAACTGTATGAACATGGGGATTTACTTTCGTTGCCGCTCCAAGTCAACGCGCGCTGACTTATCAAACAATCTAGGCGTCGATGGTAGGAAAAACCACGTAACGTGACCCGACCGTCCATCTGTCATCGTACTGTAATGCACTAATAGAATCGAGGCCATGGTACAATTAAGAATATTCTTATGTTATCTCAAGCTGTTTTATAGGAGCTAATGACACTCGCGCAAACGAGAAAAATGGCGATTGTGTTGTGTGAAAGTTATTATTACATAAACATTTACATGCAGGCACATACATTGCTTCTGGCCCCACACTAGGATACCCTGTGTCGTGGAAACCAGAAATAGCGACTTCACAAACATGTAAACGTCCAAGAGCAGGGTTTTTTTTTTGTCCTCAGCGGAGATTCGAACCCGGGACCTCTCGCATAGTAGGCAGATGCGCTAACCGCTGCGCCACAGAGGTCGGCAGAGTTTATTTCGGGCGTTAGGTGGAAGGTCCGGTAAGGGACGATCCAGGCGGATTCGACCACACAATACATTTCGACTGCTGCAAGGGAAGGTCACGTAGAGTGGAGGACATTTGCAGTCACTCTGTAGTAGCTCTTATCGCTGTGGACGTAAGAACGAGAATAAAACGGAATGCGGTTGCTAGAGCAAATCGCTAGCTTGACTACTTTGTCCATAATTCATGGAAACTGCGATCGTTATCACGTACGAAATGACCCCAGTTCGTAAATAGCTGGGTAGCTTAGGGCTAATGGTTGTGTTACGAAGGAAAATACTGTGAAGAAAGCTGCACCAGAAACATGTAAATTTCTTTTCAATTTTTTCAATTGCAATAGTTTATCGCCATAAATTACAGTCAGATGAAATAAATATAGTCATAGTCATAATGTATATTCTTTACAAGTCAAGAAAAAATATATTATTAATTTAAATTTAGAAACAAAAAATTCACAAATGTCAAAAATTAAAAAAAAAATTAATTATATCGTGGAAGGGCCGGAAAAGGTCGCCCTAGGCGGAGATACTTCGACCAAATTGGGGATGTATAAGCAAAGGGCAAAATAAAAAGTACCCGAAACCGGCGTGCCTGCATGCAACGACTAATGAATGTGGATGAAGCGAACGTGATCTGTCAGGATCGTGGCAGGGAGCAGTCCCCGGTCTCTGCCTACCCCTCTGGGATACAGGCGTGACCTTATGTTATGTATGTATCTAAAAAATCTACCGGCAGCGGCAATTCATCCTTGCATCCTACTGTAATCTTCAACTTTAAGCTTGTTTTTCAAAGCTCTCATTTTGCACCAGAAATAGACGGCGAAGAATTGATCGCCTCTTTTTTTATGTTCATCAAGTTAACCTAAAAGACATGATGTCATGATCTGTGAAATATCACAGAAAGAGGCATGTTCAGTTTTTTTCCAATGGTACATTTTATAAATAACTCAAACTCAAAAGTTTTATTCAAAATTCAAACAAAATGTTTACTTTATGAATGTCAAAGTTGTTAGTTTCACAATTAATAGATTGCGTGGAGAAGAAACTAACAAAGAAACTCCACATTTATTCTTTTCAAAACAGTCTTAAGTTTAAAATTAAATAACAAACTTTAAAACTTAAAAAATATTAGGTGCTCATGGATGTGTTACACACTAGACACAATTATTAATGTTTTAATTGAAAAATCTCTAAATATCTATCTATATAAATAAAATTCAAAGTCCTGACTGACTGATTCATTCACTCATCAACGCCCAGCCCAAGCCGTTGGACCTAGGAAGCTGAAATTTTGCACAGAGGGTCTATAGGTATATAATGTAGGCAAGCGATAAGCGGATTTTTTTAAATTCAACCCCTAAGGGGGTGAAAAGGGTTGCCAAAATTTGTATGGGAGGTATAAAGAATGTTGTCTAATTTTCTTGAAACTTAAAATAAATACTCTTCAACACAATTGATTGAACACGTGTTTCGCCGTTTTTCTAAATTTACCCCTCAAGGGAGTGAACGGGTGAACTAAAGTCCAGTATTTAATATTAATGTACTTTTTAACACCAGACATCCTTGTCTTCCAAATAATCAATGATTTTATAATAAGCCTTTTTGCACAGAGTGTGCTTGAGGCATTTCTTAAACCGCATCGGAGGTACCTATATCTAATATATCTTGGTGAATCTTGTTGTAGAACCTTATACAGTGCCCCATTAAATAAGTATTAACTGTAAATAAAAGTAAAGACCATTATTTCTAAACAAAACGGTACCATTTTATCAATTTAAACCCGTTAACAAGCTGCTCGTTAAAATCTATCGAAGCATCGTTCAAACTCCGCCTCGAAAAATCTTATCTCTAATAATAAAAATGGAAATATCGTCATAACAGTGAAACATAACGATATTGATTGTAAGCAAGCAGCGACACAGGTAGCGTATTGAGTACCCGGATTCGCCAATCGAGATCTAAAAATTTATTAATTATAGCTGTCCCGACAAACTTCTTAGCCTCAGTTTCTGAAAGAGTGTTCAAATTTAACAAGAGATTAATCTAAGATTAATTTAAAATACCGGCACGTGATTGGCCGAAATTAGCTTGACGTGAGATTATTTTGCCGAAGGACAAAGAGATACGGGTAGTTGGTGCAAATACGAATAATATACACACTGTAGCGCCGTAATCTGTATTTAAAATAGCTGTGTTTAAGTTTAAATCTCTGGTTGAGAAGATAACCTAGAGAGAACTCTTATTTAATAAAATTAGTAATCATAAGTAAAATTAGTTATTTCCAAAAATACTACTATATTGACAATCAGGGAAAGATAACTAATTACACTAGGTAGGTACATATATTATTTATATTAATCTTCTTTCTTCTTCTAATATATAAAATTCTCATATCTCAATGATAGTGCGCATACAGCCGTTTCAGGGCAGTTCCTAATGTATTTGTTTGTTTTTCTGGTGTGTACAATAAAGAGTTCTAATCTAATCCAAACTAAACTCGAGGCTCGTATTTTGGTGGAAGTGTCCTTCGTGGTTTTGTTTGCTTGTTGGAAGCAATTTATTAGTCCCGTGAATGGCGTTTAAAAAAACGAAATTGTTTCTGAATACGACCGGCGATTTGCCGATTGCTATCGATCCAAATACATACTCGCGGAAACAAAGATGGGATACGCCTGTATTAAAATGAATCAAAATATAAATTGAAATTTGAATATCAAAATATAAATGAAAATTGCCGGCCGTAGCCTGTCGTCGCGTCTAGTCGCCGAACTGTCGCTGTCGCGTGTCGCCTAGTGTGCGCATAGGCTTATAGAAGGCCTCACGTCTCATAGATATTCCTTTAAGACGACCTCCGTGGCGCAGCGGTCAGCGCATCTGCCTAACATGCGAGAGGTCCCGGGTTCGAACCCCGGTTGGGGATTAAATAAAACAAATCCCCAGGTTTGTGATGTCGCTGTTTCTGGTTCCCACGACACAAGGTATCCCAGTGTGGGGCTAGAAGCAATGTATGTATGTATGTAAATGTTAATGTTATGTTAGTTCCCCTTTTTCTCCTAATTTCCCCTCAGAAGGCAAATTTCCCCTCATTGTGGAACCACTATTTTGAAATATTTATCGGAGTTTATACAGTCTGTTATCTTTTAGAATATACCGCGGGCTCTAGAGTAGGCTTCGGTTTTCGCCGAAAGCACCCGAGTGTAATACTACTTCCTGCTCTGTATTAGTTTATTTCCGTCATGTTAGTTCCGATATTTCTATTACACGAATATATCCGATTCTATCCGATAGTAGCCGAGGTATATTCTAAAATCTAACAGACTATACCTGGATTTAATTAACAAACATTCGCCAAACTGTGTGAAAGTTGGCGAATTATAGCGAGACTGATTGAGATACATTTTCTTCCTCCCAATGTCTTGTCATAAACTTTTAATTCCGTCCTGCGCCTCATTTGTTACGGCGCGGCGTGAAGCAGGAAACTGTTCAGGCTTTGCGGGAAACTTCTCATTGAAATCTGCAGCTGAAATAATAAGCTCAGAGAAACTTGGGCAGTCGAGATTGTGAGCCAACAAATTATTGTTATTATTAACGTCGTAAGACGAAATCTGTAGCGCAGCGGTAGCGCATATGCGCATATGAGAGGTCCAGGGCTCGAATCCCGGCTGGGGACAAAAAACCCCGGGTCTTGGATGTTTACATGTTTGTGATGTCACTGTTTCTGGTTCCCACGACACAGGGTACCCTAGCGTGGTACCAGAAGCAATGTATTTCATCATCATCATTATCATCAGGCTAAGGCTATACTAGTCCACTGCTGGACATAGCCCTCCCCTAATGAGTCATAGCGCCCTATCTTCACAGCTTGCCGCATTCAGCATCTGCCTGCAGTGTTTCGCAGCTAGATCATCATCCAATGTATGTGCCTGTATGTAAATGCTATGTTTATATTTTATAGAGGTTCCGCTCCCTCGGCCCATTTCCTTTCTGTTCTCAAGCTTAAATCGACCCGCTGACGTCAAATGCGTCAAGCAATTTTCCTCACATTCCTGCCAGCGAATCGGGCCGCTCCCCTGAGACCCCTGATTGGTGGAAATTTTTACATCCTTCGCCTTATTGGTCGACAAGGTCGACGGCCTCAGTTTCCCTTGAACTTGGGTCAAGAGTGCCCTTTGGAAATAAATACCCAGGGTCTTAGGCGATTAGGTTATTTGGAGTTCTAGAGATTAGGGATGGGCAGGGCATAGTGGCGCGTACACTTATCGATAACAATATTATCGTATCCATACTAGGGAATGCAATCCCGTGATACTGGGATCCCGAAATACCGGGATCAGTCGTCAGACAATCTCGGTCGAAAATTTTGCGGGATCCCGATGGATTGGCGGGATTACATAGAAGCGTAGATCACTGCGCGCGACGACGTAAGTGTGCTTGTTTGTCAGTTTGATATAATCGTGATATTTTTAAGTGTTTAGGAACGTTTCTGATTTTCACGATAGCACGAGGAATAAGAATTAGTCTGGAAGGTATTATTATTACTTTTGTTAATTATAAAAATCGGCCAAGTGCGAGTCTTACTCGCCCACGAAGGGTTTCATACCATTATTATCTATAAAACGGCAAAAAAATCACGTTTGTTGTATTTGTTGTAAATATTCAATGTATTTAAATTTCATTATTTATTTTTAAATTGAATAATATAAATCAATATTCTATGAATATTCCAAGCGTCTACCTATGGCCGTTATCAATATCGAGCAAAAACATCACGTTTGTTGTATGGGAGCTCCCATTAATTTTATTCTGTTTTTTCGTATTTGTTGGTATAGCGGCAACAGAAATACATCATCTATGAAAATTTCAACTAACTATCACAGTTCATGAGATACAGCCTGATGACGGACGGACGGACCGCGGAGTATCAGTTGTTATGTTCGATTTGTTATGTTGTGTTTCACCTACCCACTGTACTCCTTTTATGCTATTTCGTTTTCCTTTTGTGTACATTTAGTGTGTGTGTGTGTGTGCGCAAGTTTAAATAAATTATTTATCTATCTATCTATCTTTGTAATAGGGTTCGTTTTACCCTTTGGGTACGGAACCCTAAAAATATCTAATAGAAATCTCTCCTTACACTTTTAAAGAGTAATTAAATACCTAGGATAGTTTAACAACTGGTTATTAGGGAAATTCCTATTACCGTTAAGAATTAATAAAGTTAGTAATAAGAAATATTATGTAGTACATACATTATTTTCATAATAAGCATCTTAGTTTTAAGTTATTTTGCCGCACCCGACAAAGGTCTATTAGATATAGGTACTAGGTACTCTGTGTAAAAAGTATCGGGAATATGTCAGTAAAAAGACCCGCGTAAAAGTGGTTATTTTAATTTTTTTACTGCATGTTGGTAGCACTGTACTGATTTACCGCGCAAAATTTGACCGGAATCCAGGGTTGGATTTCGTACTATAATTATAGTATTTATACTCTAATTTCATGCTTCGTACTATATACTATCCATAACTGGGGAGAGTACAACAAAATACTATAATTTTAGAACAGTCTATAATTAGCCGGTTTCCATCATTTTTCGTACAAAACGCCTCTTGTTTTTTTTTTTCTTTCGATACTTTCCTTTTATTTATTATTCTGTTGGTACGATTGTGCATAAAGTAGTCTCGTCGTGAGTGCATTTTTTTGTGTGAGTGCATTCATTTTTTCATGTTCATTCGAATTGAAATTGAAACGAATGGTTGGTGGGTAAAGTTGGGGGCGGGGATGAAAATGACGAAATACAGAGAGAATCCACGCCTAGGAAAAAACGTCTGAATAGAGGCGATATGGTCGAAAAACAAAAATACTATTATTTGGTACAAAATACTTGAAAATACTATCTTTTTTGTTTTTTTGTGCTCTTCCTTTCAACGTACCTAAATCCAACCCTGCCGGAATCTGTGATTTAGTTTCGTTTTAAATTGCACTTTTTGTTGGTCATAGTTTTGTTTGAGTTCTCGGCGATTTTTACAATGGAAAATATTGCTGAACAAAGAGTGTGCCTTAAGTTTTGTGTTTTGAATGAAATTTCATGTAGTGAATCGCTAAAAATGTTACAAAAAGCGAAATCGAATCATGCATATCAAAAACAAGGGCATGTGAATGGTATAAAGCTTTTAAAGTAGGCCGAGAAGTAGTAGTTCGACTTTAACGCATAATTACTGGCGACGAAACATGGGTTTATGAGTAAATTAAAATTACCGCGTCGAGGAAAACATTTTGAGATACCGATAGAAGCCATAAAAGAAAATTCGCTGAATGAGCTAAAGGCCATACCGCAAGTAGCATATGAAAAATGTATGGATGACTGGGTGAAGCGGTGGAGATGTTGTATTGCAAGCCATGGGGCCTACTTTGAAGGCGATAAAATAAATTTAGATGAATAATTAGTTTTTTTTTTTGTTTTATTGCGAAATTCCCGATAGTACACAGAACTTAGTAAATCAGTGCTACACACTGTGTTACTTAAGACCTTGTTTGCAATATGGTGCAATAAATATTTTGATTTGATTTGACGAAAATAACGATATTTTTGTTAAAATCTCGGTATTCTGATTTATACATTTGAACCAAATTATTTAGGGATGGGACACTGAATCACATTTAGGACGAGTGCTGAGTGGTGTGAAGCAAGGCTGTGAAAAAAGAGAATGCAAACACAGACCTCGTCTCAAATTGATTAGTGATAATCTTCACAGCTTAGAGCTTAAATATATAGAGGCAATTGAGTATTTGACAGGAGGTCAAATGAGTTACTTTTAAAACGAATTTTTTTATGAAAATACTTGCTTGTAACGTCACATTTCGGAGCACTCTTTTTATGTTTCATCTATTTAAAAATTATAATAACTAGTAAATGATTAAAAGAAATACATTTTCCGAATCATTTTGTAATTTTTGTTTCAATCGAGCATCTCAAATAATTTTTTTATTTATTTAACTTTATAACTTATTATTACAGGATTTACACCTAATGCAACAAGTTAAAAACATTATAAAATCTTTACAAACATTAATTAACAATTTAAACATACAATCGGTATCTATTTACCTACTATTAAACTATTTTTAACTTCTTAAATACTATAAACCTTAATTATAACACATAATAGTCAATGCCGTCCTAGTGAATTCACCCTGAGTACATCCAAAAACATCATTTTTTTCCGAGATGGTATTTAGAGTGCGGAGTGCGCGCGTCAGCGGCGCCTCAGCCAGCAGGTTGGTGCGCGCGCGCGGCACCAGCAGCAGCGGCGGCCGCCGGCGGCGCCGCGCCACGCCGTCCGGCACACACAGTGTCAGCTGTCCCAGTATTTCCGGGTTGTGTATTCTTCCCACCAAAACTTTGTGTAAATATGAGACTAAAGTGAGATCCCGCCTCACTCGAAGTTGGTTGTATCCCACCATCCCCAGCACAAAAAGAGTGGGATATATAAGAGGATAGGAAGGATACACCCCGTAATACCGGAAATACAAAAAGCGAACAAATTTATTTTGTATTCTCTCCACCATTGTGTCGTATTTAGCCTCATGTGTGGACCAAACTTCAGAACCATATTCTAGCTGACTTCTGACTAGACTATTGTAAAGAACTATTATTGCTCTCACATTTGTAAAATTACGAACCCCCCGTAAAACAAACCCTAAATTTCTGTAAGCCTTTTTACATATATTTAAAATGTGTTCATTGAACTTCAAATCAGATTTTAATAAAACCCCTAAATCTTTTATCTCATTTACTTTCTTTAAATCGTGGTCTTTTATCTGATAATTAAAAACTATTGGTGTGTGTTTTCTGGTAAATGTAATTGTAGCGCATTTTGAGATGTTAAATTCTAAATTATTGTTGATACTCCAGTCTATTACTCTATTGATATCATTTTGTAGCTTTTTACAGTCCTCTACTTCACTGACATTAATGCACAACTTTAAATCGTCCGCAAACAGTAAACAGTTTGCATTTTGTACAACCTTTGGCAAATCGTTAACCATTATTATGAATTCGAGTGGCCCTAGGTTGCTCCCCTGACTCACTCCTGACCTAGTACAGTATGGCTCCGATATATGTCCGTTATAATCAACATATTGCCTTCGGTCTTGCATGTAGCTGGCGAAGAACCGTAGCAAATGTGGCGTACATCCAATGCCTGCTAGTTTTCTCAGTAATACGTCGTTATCAACCAAATCGAAGGCTTTTTTATAGTCGAAATACGCCGCATCTACTTGGCCTCCACTGTCCACTACTGGAACCACTTGTGACATGTAGTTTAGGAGGTTACTGCTGGTACTACGCGCTGGCCGAAAACCGTGTTGAGCATCTGACAACTGCACCTGAACTAGATTAAGTATTTCTTTTTGTATCGCCGATTCGAATACTTTTGCGGGTGTTGAGAGAACCGCCACTGGTCTGTATCCCTCCACTTGGGTACTTGGTCGTCCCTTGGGGACTGGTACCACCCGTGTAACTTTCCACCTGTCTGGGAATATTGCTGCTTTTAAACACGCATTAAATAAATATAATAATGGTTCTTGTATCGCAAAACGACAATCCCTAAATATATATGGAGGTTGATAGTGTCAAATACCGTATTTATACGTATTTTTTTATAAACTTTATACCTAAAATGGATACCATTATTACTTTCATATACTATTAACTTTTTTACATCCTTAAATCACCTTTAATCAAAAGTTACAACAATGTTATTTACAAGACAACACTAACATTTTTTTTAATGAACACTTAAAAAAACTGCAAACCTTCGCCATCTTAGTACAGGATTCATATTATGTTTAATTCAGCAAATTCACAAAAGTTTCGTCAACAATGTCAAAGTAAAATTAAAATAATAATAAAAAAGGAAAATAAAAAGAGCTTAAAAGTAAAATGTTACGTCTATCATCACAGATTAAGTAGGAAAACACGTATAACGTATAGTGTAAATATGCCTTTACGGAATAAAAACAGTTTTCTGTGAGATGCCAACAATACCCTTTCATCTCATACCCTATCCATCACAGTTGAGTTTTTTTGTTGACATTGGGGACTAGGCCCTCCTCAGCGATTCAGACACTCGACCCTGTTAATATAATAGAATAAAGTGTAAAATATGGCCCGGATTAACTTTCTTGGTTAAGCTAAGCGACCACTGCATCGGAACCGCTCCGTACCTACGGAGCGGACGGATTTGTATGGTACTGCGTGCACTGGATCGGCATTTCTGCTTCGGAGTGCGATATTCCTTCCGATGACGTCATCCGCACGCAGCCGACGCGCCATTCGAATACCGATCGCTTCGAGTTCCGAGTGCGTATACTGAATTTTGTCATTCACTTTCGATAGCGAGAGCGTTTGCGATTTGCATAGGAGTGACAAAGCGCGCCATATAGTTGTCTCTTTGTCACTCCTATGCAAATCGCAAACGCTCTCACTATCGAGAGTGAATGAAAAAACTCAGTATAAGCACTCTGACGTGCTTGCGACGCTTGAAAATATCGATACTGCCGACGGCAAATCCGAATGTAGTGGACGCACCCTTTCGGCATTTTGTAAATGCCGACGGCCCGTACGGTGCGTACGCTCCGATTCCGATGCGGTGGACGCTTAGCTGAGAATCTAACTGAGAAACATATTGATGTTATTTAAGCGACTGTGGAAAAGAAAGAAAGGGAAACATTGTAACAAAAGTTACAAGTGAATAAGCTGGACAACTTTGATTCAAAACTGTGAGTTCAAATTAAAAAAATGTATTCATTATAAAAAAGATCATGCAGAAACCTGGATGGTGTAACCGAATAAAAATCTCAGAATAAAAACCATAGAGTAAAAGATTACGTAAAACCTTAGTGATGTTGTAAACACTGTCTTCCATCAACACCTTTGATTACAAAGACAGTTTTTGATGACTTTCTCAAATACAGGGTGTCCCAAAACTCAACGCCAAGCCGGTTCCAGGTGAAAAGGCAAGTCATACTACTGGTTATCAGAAAAATATTTGAAAAAAATCGATTTTTTCATTTTAAGTACAACAATTTTTTTAAATTATTAATTATTTAAGAAATTCTACAAACATTATGAAAACTAAAATTAAAATTAAAAATGGGCACATTTTTAAGTTTTTTTTTTTGCAATTTTGTTAAAAGTTTAAAGAAGCATTATTCAGATATTAACAGGCTTTTTTTTTAAATGCCTATAATATTTTTTTCGCATTTTATTTTTTATTTTTTACGTTTCTGATAACCAGTATGACATGCCTTTTCACCCGGTTCCGGCTTGACGTTGGTTTTAGGACACCCTGTATAAATAGCATCGTTCCATAAGTTGATATTCCTCCTTTAACGCCTCTCCTTTAACTGATTAAAAGTACAATTAAAAACCATTGTAATGGTGAGCGACTAAAGTCGTTGTTCATATAGATTGGAAGAAAGATTGACAAGAGACTACAGTCTGTAAAACATACCTTGAGCTCCACGACAGCTGTCACACTGACAGGGCTGCTAGGTTACGATATTGCATATCGTCCCTTAGCTTACAACACCGCTTAAGTCATTTTTACCAGCTTTACAGGTGTGACCAATGGTTAGACGCGCAATCAGCAGCTCCATCTAATGGCATTCAAATGTGAAAACCGCCAATTTTCGACTTGAGCGGTGTTGTAAGCTAAGATCGAATAGTGTGCAGTAAGTACGGAGTTTTCACAGTACAAATATTCGGTGAAAAAATTCAAAACTTCAGAGACGCAATTTCGATGACAGCTGTCGCGGAGCTCAAGCTATGTTTTATAGACTATAGATCGTGCCCTGTGGTGGAAAAGTCGGTAAAGGACATCTTAAGTAGACAGTGTAAGCAGAGGCATTTGTTAGTGAAAAGCAATCAATATAAAAGGTACCCGAGCAGTCCGCGTGCAAACTTGGCAAATCCACGATTCTACCTACCCCTCCGGGCTACAGGCGTAATTATATGTATGTATGTACAGACGCCACAGAGACGACCTCTATGGCCGAGACCCGAAACTTTTCATTCTTGTTTCGATCGCCGAAAGCCTTTGAACAACAATTTGTCCAGCCAATATAGCCCCCGGAATCGTCCAGTACATTCCCAATTGAGTTTCCAACAGTGGACACAGAACTACGGAAATTCTTGCGAATCATTTTCATTTGAGGACACATCATCATTATGTCCCCACCGAGGGCCACGGGTCTCTTCCCTGAGGAAGACAGGCCATACTCCACCACAGGGGCCTAGTCCGGATTGGTGGAGCCTTGTAAGACGAGTGGCTGGTCTTACTGTCAGAAGTTTCAAGCCGCCCTAAGGCCTCTGACTTGGCTTAACGACTGCCATCTATCGACGGCAGCCGGCACCAACTGCTTAACGTGCCTTGCGAAGCACGGAACCGCTCGGAAAAATGCCACTAGCGTTAGTCATAGACGGTGAACCATCCATGGACTATGTTGCTTAACCTTCGTGATCGTTTAAAATTACTCATCGGGATTCCGCTACCGTCCGCGTCGTCGGTAGCGGGTAACTCTGCGGTTTGAGTAGGGCTTAACGTCAGAGTATGTAATACATCCTCAGAAGAAGGAATTCTTCTGAGAATACATCTATTTTATGTTCTGGAGCAGTCGACAACATATCAACCTCTTAACGCTTGTACTCTTTTCGGCTACATTACGGGTGACTTTCCAACTAAAATTCTGTCGATTGTACCAACAAAAATAGTTTTTCATGAAGGAGATTCCAGGGGCCATTTATTCGCGTTTTTTTCCGCTCCATTGTCACTGGACAATACGGTGGCCATGTTTGTCAGCGTGAGATACGGCGGAAATATTTATTCGATTTGTGTGGGAGGAAGTTTTGGGATGAGATATAGGTCTTTCAAAGCTCTCAATGCTACTGGTTGGAGTCTCGATTGTTTACGTTTGTTGGCGACGTAAAATGGTTGCGTAGAAGATTGAATAGGTATTTTTTCAGGTCAATGCTCAGGCCTAGTTTACATTAAAAATAAAGCAAATTTTGCTTTTTTTCATGCTTTTTAGTATGCTTTTCATAGAGCTAGAATAGTATAGAAACGCCATTTCCTTTTATAAGTACATAAGCAAATAATAAATCAGTTATGGTTGATTGTATACTATGTATTTAGGATTTTTAAGTACTTTTGTAATATATGATGGTGGATGAATGGTGGCGCGGTGATATGGTTGAGACTGGCGATGGCTGACCCCTGCGTTATGCTCGTGAACGGGTGCCGTCCGTGTGTTTGGCCGCAGCATTGGCATTTTTATACTTGTATAAGAGTATCAAATAATGCTTGACATTGCAAGTATTGATTCCACTCATGGGTCTTGAATTTTGACATTCTTAGGTAGATGGACATTCGTACCTACCAAACTCTGTATTAGATTTAAGATGACTTGAGAAAAGATGGTCAGAGTGGAGTTTTTTTTTTTCTGCCTTTTTCTCCACTACATTCGGCCCCAAGGCAGCGGCTAACATTATAATTTTATGTACATTGACATTCAACAAGCAGAATGTAATTTTTTTTCCTTGAAATAAATTTATGATTTCTGATTTCTGTTGCATAATAAAAGCTATGAATAGGCATGGGTTTTTGCCGTCTCTATTTTATTCAACCTCTATCTAAAGCATGCTAAAAAAGCACGAAAATAAAGCAAATGTAAACCAGACCTTATTCTGTTTAGAGAACAATATCGTCAAATGGTTTTAAAAATACAAGATCTAGGCAGATGCTGACCTTAAAAATAACTTGAAAATATATATTGTAAAATAATTAGTCCCATAATAAAGGTTCTGTCTGTGCTTCGCAAGGCACGTTAAGCAGTTGGTGCCGGCTGCCGTCGATAGATGGCAGTCGCTAAGGCCTTAGGGCGGCTTAAAAACTTCTGACAGTAAGACCAGCCACTAATCCGTCACCAATCCGGACTTGGCCCCCGTGGTGGAGTTATGGCCTCAGGGATGAGACTCATGCCCCTTGGTGGGGACATAAAGAGTTGATGATGACAACAAAAATAAATTTAAAGCACATTCCCAACACAAATACCTTGTTGTTAACTACAGAAATTTGAATGTGAAAATCGTATTTTCCCCCTGAAACAGCAGATAAATTGCGTCACAGAAAGTACTGAAAGAGTCGGAAAAAACCAGACTAATCTAGTTTGAACCGGTTCGGAGCAGTTGCCAGCGGCTCTGAGCCCATGCCAGCAATTTCCAATGAAAGTTCCGCATTTGCCAAAAGTATGCCTATACCCGGATTGCTAATTAAACGAAGGAAAATGACAGATGTGATGTTGCCACTTTTTGGTGAAAAAAAATAGTGATGGGGTAAAGAATTATTTAGTCAATTCTTAAGAATTAACATTTGTGACAAAATATAATGATATCCTAAAATGTAACGATAGCTAGTAATATTGCCTACGAAAATTACCTGAGAAAAATATTTAGGTAAGTCTACGGAAAATGTGACCCTAAGCCCTTTACTTAGCAGATGACAGATGTATTGGAAATGGAAATGACGGAAATTATTTCGAGTAATTGAGAAACCCCTAGGTATCTATTGTTATCTATCCTCCTAACCGTGCTAATTGCATATTTTTTGATTGAACATAAAATACCACTGAAAATTAAATTACAATAGGGTAGTTTCCAGGGTCAAAATAATTAAATTCTATTTGGTCCGTATTTTAGATTATAAACAAATATTGCCCATTAAAGTTACGTGTGACGTCACTCCATGCTAAAAAATGCAGCAAATAAAAAAATACGTGTCCCTTATTTTGAATAATCTAAAAGACGGACTAATTACATTTTTTAGGGCAACTAGCCCATTGCTTTTGAAAACCAGATCGTGTTATCCCGTGTTGATTGTTCTAATGACATATTGAAGAAGCTCCCTTCAAAACAACAACTTAACAAGGGTTTGATTGATTTTTTTACATGTCAGAGATAGAAAATAAAGCTACTGGGTCATGATAAAAAAGAAAATTTAATACACTTATATTTATTTATTTTTTATTCCTTATGAATATCACAATCTAATGAATCATTATACTCCTCATCGGTAACATTAATTAAAAATGTATCTGACATGGTATTGATGCGGTGGTCGAGATGACACATTTCGTCTTCTTCTTTAATTACATGTGCGATGCATTTTTTCCATTTCTCGGGCGTCACATTGTTAATGTTAAATAAGAACGTTGTCAAAGATTTATTGAACCTTCAATTAAAAACATCCGACAAGCAGGCAACAAATATTTTTTGAATCTGTTTAACATAACTACAACTAAAACAATAACTTACCTAATTATGTGAAACAGAGAAAAATGATACTAATTTGCCTGAGGTGCCAAAGACCGCATCAGAAAAATTGCATTTCATTTAAAATGGAACGCAACTGTTTTACTTAGTTCCACGTTGTCTATTACTAGGGGAATACCCTCAGAAGAAGGAGTACCATAGAAGGAGCGTTAAAAAATGAAAACGTGCCACATAGTCTGTTTCGTCAATCTAAATAGCCGCAAGCTACGTGTTAGAAAGAGAAAAATATAGTCGTGTCTTTGTTGCTTTTTTCGAGCGTACAACCCTTAAACGTCAGTTGGTTACCTTTGGTTACCATTACGCGACCAAATTAGAACGGCTCAGAAAATGACGGCATGCAATGTGCCGCCCAATGACATTGATTTGGCAGAGGGTGTTCTGTGTTTGGCAGTGTGTTTGACAAGAGTTTTGGGAGTGCGCCGTTTTCAAGAAGCTTGTGTATTTTATATTTACTAAAGCACCATTTGAAGTGAATTATAGTGGATTCTCATGGTATATAGAATAAGTAACCGTCGGCATGACGTGTGTTGTGTTAGAATGTATATCTCATTCTTCCCGAGAAGATAATGAAACAACATTCATCAGCTTCCAACAGTAAGTCTCAATTTTGTGTACCTAAAAGGGTATTTTCTCTAAGATTTCAACTATGGGCTACTAGAATTGCAAATTAGCTATTAGAGAATGATGTTTTCATCATGATTATTGTGATATTTTCGATATAAATCATAATACAAGTTTGTTGTTTGTTGTAGGGGAATAGGGATGGGAGTTTCCCACTTTCTCAGTGAAAAAAAGTATCGATAGTTCGTAGAGCATATTTAGTTATTTCTTGCGTTCGTATAGTTGTTTAATTGTTAATTATCTATTGCAGGTTACCCGAAGACAGCACAAAATAACAAATGTCGATGACGCAGTATCACGTACAAAGTAGTCTTGGAAAAATTTACACCGCATTTGCAGCAAGCGACTGTTTCATAAACAATAACAAGTGGCGTAGGTTGGAAACAAGTGCCGTACATACTTTACGCTTTTCCTTAGCCCGCAGATCATTGGTAAGGCTATAATTATACACTATAATGATACTTATAACAAAATAAAGTCTACATACTGCACAATTATGTCGACTGAGGTGCACGTTTTGCTGTATGTATGTACATCAGGAATTTCACATGAGACCCGACTGTCTCGTTGGTCTAGTGGTTACTCCACTTGGATAATAAAACAGGCTGTCAGTTCCAACCTGCAAGGCGCCGTATATCACTTGTAGAATTTTTCCCTGATTATTGCCTGACTGGGTGTTTTTTTCTACCCTGGACGACGTTTAGCAGTTAAAGGTCATAACTAGTTTAATACTATCATAGTCTGATTCTGGTGCAAGTGATTTTTATTATTTTTTATGTGGGAGTTATCAACGTGAAGTACTTAAATAAAAACAATTTTCAGGTTACGCCCTCCGCGGAAATGGACAACGTTTGTGAGCTGCAACCAAGCTGATTTCATTTGAATTTCATAAAATATTATATTATCTTTTACATTATGGCTGACACATTTTTGTGAAAAAAAAAAACGTTAATAGCTACTTGTAAAACAGAAGTCAGGGATAAAAAACATATACATTATAGTAATACGTGTTGGTTTCTTCTCTATTGAGCTGCAGCCTGCCACTTTTTATGTGAAAAGCTTGAAACTACGTACTTTATTTGATGCCAAATAATCTTGTACCAATAAATCGTTTGGTTTTTAATTTTTATTTTATTCCATCGAACCTGGACTGATGATGTTATTACAACGGGTGCCTTGAGTAACTATGCTAGGTGGTAGGTATTTATTGGAAACAAATACGTAATCTATTAACACGACACAGGGTATCCTAGTGTGGGGCCAGAAGCAATCTATGTGCCTGTGTGTAAATGTTATGTTATGTTATTAAATAGTTTTTCCTATTTTGGTCTTGTTTTATTCATTACAGTGCTTCTTACAGTGCCACCATCTCATCTGTTCAGTTGATAGCGGCGCTAGTGGAGAATTTAGTAGTAACATTTGAGAAATTTACCTAGAAAAATGAGAATATTTTAACCCATCTTTCAATTTTAATGAACATATATCTATAAATTTTAGTAAATGAATAAATAAAACAAAAAATGGGGAACAGGATTTACAATTAATTACTTAATTACAATTTTACCCACCTGAACAGATAACTTGGTGGCGCTGTATATGGTGATTATTGATGATTTGCAAATATATTTAAAAAAAAGGTTCTATATTCGCCGTACATATACATTTTGCCATGTTACCACATAACTCGGTAAAATCTTTCTTCGATTCGCTATAGCCCTATTAGTCCCATTTATATTATTGAAAACCTGATGTAGAATTACTTATTGTTACTTATGAATATTTATTGTAACTTATATGGTATGTACCACACTTAGCACATAATAACATAACCGTAAAGGGTTCCAGCTGGTTCACTAGCACCACCAAGGGAAAAATGATATTTTTTAGAGATAAATACATTGATAATTAGATAGATAGATAATGGTGATAATAGTGATTATCATGGGCCCATGACTGTAATTTAAATTAATTGGAATTGTATTAATGGAATTTAGTCGTAGGTTTTTTGGTACACAGCCATGGGTCCGAAAAATCACTATTAAACATGGTGATGGGATTGAAAAGATACTTTTTGTGCAAATTGTTGCTATGATTTTTTTATCATTTAATATTAATACTTAATTACCAACATTAATTTTAAAAAATTCACAGATTATGTAGAGCGGAATAAATAATATCGACATCTTTATGGTGTTTGTCCCAGCCCTATCGATTTTGGCTTTGTTCAGTAATCTGTGGCAACCGTGTACGATTGTAACATTTTTAGAGCATGAGTACACTACAGCTGTCTCTTTCTGGCGCAGAGATTTATCGTAAGAGTAACATGGACAGCTATACAACTGTTACTTTTTATTTTATTCCTCCTTCTATGGTACTCCTTCTTCTGAGGGAATACCAAGTTTCAGTAAGATGAAATAATAAGTACCATTTAATAATAATAAGTAGTATTTAGGGTATATAAAGAAAGTTTTTACACTTAAATTATAATGAAAATCTGCAGAATTTTGATTACGCAAAAAAATCCGTCAGCCGTTAAATAAATTACGTTTTCTTTCGTTTTCTGCATATTCGTCAATCTGCATATCCGTTGGATATGACGGAAAATCCGTTGAGTTTGCAACGTTGTCACCGAGTAGGCTAAATTTCGTAAATTAACCCTTAGTGAGAGAAGAGAGAGAGAGAGAGAGAGAGAGAGAAATAATTTATTCAACGGCACTTGCTCAATGGCAACTTAGTCTCTTGTCTTTTCGCTCTTTGCGCTCGCATGTTGAAGTGCGTGCATTTGCGAAGTTTTGCCGAAAGCCGACCGCAACTGCCACATTACAAAATACAAAATACAAAAATTTTTATTTCAACGTAAAGAATTTACATTCTGCTTGTTGAATGTCAATGTACATACAGTTATGTAAAATGTTAGCCGCTGCCTTAGGGCCGTCTGTAGTGGAGAAAAAGGCAGCGAAAAAAAAACTCCACTCTGACCATCTTTTCTCAAATCAACTTAAAGCTAATACAAATTAGGTATGAGTGTTCGTATACCAAGAATCTCAAGATCCATGAGTGCAATAAATACTTGCAAAGTCAAACATCATTTAATTTTCTTAAAAGGTAATAAAACACCAATGCTGCGGCCAGACACACGGACGGCACCCGTTCACGAGCGTAACGCAGAGGTCAGCCATCACCAGTCTCAACCATATTAGAGGGAGATAGGCGACCCGGCCACCGCGCCACCATTCGCATGGCCTTTGGCAAACTTGTGTGATAAAGTTCTTGTCAGTTATCTATAATAATAGCATAGTTTTGATATGCAATCACAGCGTCTGTACATATGTATGAAATTTATTAAACCCTATATATTATTAGAATACCAATAACTAGCTCGTTGTGGAATTGGTTTACTGCCAAGGGTTTTTATCATCTATAAAGTCATCTATTCTGTAGTATGCCTTTTTACACAGCGCAGTTTTAATAACAAATTTAAATTTATTTCCTGGCAGGGATAGAATACTTTCAGGAATTTTGTTATAAAAACGTACACTATATCCTACAAATGATGTATTTACCTTGGCTAATCTGAATCTAGATGAGGCAATTTTGTTTCGATTTCTGGTGTTAACGTTATGTATATCCCTGTTTAGCTTAAATGTAGTTATGTTTTTACGTACATACATTATGTTATCGAATATATATTGGCAAGCTAGCGTAAGAATTCCTATTTCCTTAAAAAACTCACGTAGTGAGTGTCTGGCAGGTAAATTGTAAATACCTCTAATAGCCCTTTTTTGGAGAATAAAAATTGTTTCTATATTTGCCGCCCGCCCCCATAGTAGCAGACCATATGACATAATGCTGTGGAAATAACTGAAATAAACTAGCCTCGCAGTTTCTACATCTGTTAGTTGTCTAATTTTTCTAACTGCAAATGCAGCTGAACTTAACCTACCCGCTAACTTTTCTATGTGTTGATCCCATTGTAGTTTTGAGTCTATTGTAATGCCTAAAAACACCGTTGTCTCAACTAAGTCTAGTCTGTCACCAGCTATTGTTAAACTTGTGTCCACTTTTTTGACATTGGGCAATGAAAACTTAATACATTTTGTTTTTTTGGCATTTAACATAAGATTGTTTACGTTAAACCAGTTCAGAATTTTAGAAAGAGCATTGTTTACATCGTCTAAATTAGATTGACCTCTCTTGATTTTAAAAATTAGAGAAGTGTCATCCGCTAACAATACTATTTGTGACAATTTCTCAACTAGGTACGGCAGATCATTAACATACACTAAGAAAAGGAACGGCCCTAAAATTGAACCCTGAGGAACTCCTATTTTAACATCGGATCCGGGTGACTTAACTCCATTAATATCAACTTTCTGCACTCTATTAGCTAAATACGATCTCAGAAGTTCTAAAGATTTATTACTGAGACCGTATCTGATCATCTTACGAAGGAGGGTTTTGTGGTCTACGCAATCAAAAGCTTTGGATAGGTCACAGAAAACCCCGATGGCATCCTGCGCCTGCTCCCACGCATCAAAGATGTGATTCATCAACGCCACACCTGCGTCTGTCGTTGAACGACCCTTAGTGAAACCGAATTGTTTTTTATGGAAGAGTTTATTTAATGTGAAGTGTGTCAGCAATTGGTGTAAAATGATTTTTTCCAATACTTTACTAAATACTGGAAGTATTGCTACGGGTCTAAAATTGTTCGGATCATCACTGTCACCTGACTTAAATAAAGGAACAATTTTACTAAACTTTAATAGATCAGGGAACGTCCCCTGATCAATACATTTATTAAAAATTATAGCAAGGTGTGGTGCCATGATATGAATTACCGTGGATATCAATTTAACTGATAGTCCCCAGAGATCTTCGGTTTTCTTTATATTTATTTGTTTAAATGCTTTCAAAATGGTTTGGGGGCTAACGTGGGAGAATTGAAATGCTATTGTGCACGGTTTTATATTTTCTAACATCAAGGATTCTGCTGACTCTGGGGAAGAATTTAAACACGCTGTTATATTGAGGGGCAAAGGGGTTTGTAAAGAAATTTTCGAATATTTTTGCGATATCCTCACTTGTGTCAACTACTTTCCCATCTACCCTTAGTACAAAATTTTGATCCCTAGGTTTAGTTTTGCCTGTCTCCTTGTTAATTATTTGCCAAACCGTTTTTATTTTATTCGATGACGCTTCTATTTTTTTACTTATACTGAGAGCTTTAGCTATAGAGCAGGTTTTTTTAAAGGTTTTAGAATATTTTTTTACATATTCTTTAAAACTCGGATCCTGATTTGATTGTTTTTCTTCATACAATTCATACAATTTCTTTCTACTTCTATGTATACCAGGAGTGGCCCATTCTGAAAAACCACCTTTAACGCCTTTAATTTTTTTAATTTTAAAAACCTGTTCGAATTCGTTTGCTATTGTGGTAAACAATTCTTTATATAATGTGTTGGGATCATTGCTATCAAATTTTAGTAAGCCTATGTGGGTACTTAATTTCCTTTTAAATAATTCAATTTTTCTCTCTGTTATGGGCCTACAAATTATTTCTTGGCATTCTTTTTCTACTGTTGTAGGAAAAACAATGAATAAACCACTATGATCTGACTGTAGGTTATTTATAATTTTCTTTTCAGGATGCTCACAGTTGCAAAACACATTATCTATACATGTAGCACTAGTTGCCGTTGTTCTAGTGGGTTCTTTAAACTGGTTTTGTAAGTTAAATGATCTAAATAAGCTAATAATTTTGGTGTGTAGTGGGCTCTCAACTAACAGATCAATATTAAAATCGCCACATATCACTATGCGCTTATTGCTCGCAAACAGACGTTTTAATGCCTCTTCTACGACTGCCTCAAAGTCATTGTAATTAGTTTGAGGTGGCCTGTAAACGCACATAACAATATACCTGTCCAATTCCACACACGAGATCTCAACTAATCGCTCAACAGAAAGGCTTACAATGTCTTTGCGTTCCTTACTTCTTAAAGTATTTTTTACAATTATCATAGAACCTCCTCTTAATGCTTTACTTCTATTATAAGTACTAATAGGCTGGTAGTCTTTTAAATTAAATACCATTTCTGATTTTTTTAGCCAATGTTCTGTTAAGCATAATATATCTATATTAAAATCTGTTAAAAAAAGTTCTGTCATATTTTCCTTGCCGGAAAAGCCCTGAATATTTTGTGCTACTATGTTAAGACCTACTTTGGGCTTTTCCGTTGTCTGCATTGGCAGTTTAAAGCCAACGATTCATTTGTGTGTGAGCCCGTTGAAATTTTAATACTACTGCTAGTATCACGGTTGTCATTATTGTGTGAGCGCAATTGACAGAGCGCAATACATGCGAGTGAGTGTGACAGCGTACCTGCGTCGTAACTATTTGTAACCGCCGATGAAACCGATCGCCTCGGTTGGGGATATCTTATTTTATAATAATATTGTGTAAAATGTAATTAATTTGTTTGTATTTGAAGCAGTCTCTAACACATTCACCAAATTCTAATTCTGTTTGGAATTAGTGAGAACATGACTACCAAACTGTAGATGGCAACATTATTTCGAGTGGAACTGTCAGTTTCCTTCGTTTAATTATCAATTCGACTATAGGTACTACTCACGGGATACGGATTCGATGGTTCTGAAGCAATAGTGCAGACTGAGGCAGACAGTTTTTCATTGATAAATAATAGCCCTTATGCCGTTCACAATATAACTAAGTAACCATTGTACCTCTGTTTGTTGTCCCTAATAAAGAAAAAAAAAAAGTAAAACCAAGGTAACTAGAGACTAAAGAGAACTTGACAATTTTCGTATCACAGTGTTAGTACGCGTACTGTTCCGAAACGGCCTGACCGAATTTGATGAAATTTTATATGTATATTCGGTAGGTCTGAGAATGGGTTGTTATCTATTTCTCATACCCCTATCTTGCAAAACAACGTTTGGCGGGTCAGCTAGTCTGAATATAAAAGATTAAGAAATACATGTGTGATCCCCTTTTTTATCTACATTAGAGTGTTCTCTATCTACAAAATGTTATTGGACAAATGTTATTACAATGTAACGAGCTTCGTGACCGAAAGATAATGTCTAGACGACTTTGGCATAATTACTGACGTTGTTTTTTTTCCAGACATTTTAAACTTAATTTTTTTTTATTTCTTTCGATTTATTTCAAAAGAAAAAAAATGATGTAATATAATTATTATTAATAGCATTCTGTAAGCATGTCTGTTTAATAAATCTTTCATTCAATCTATTTTACTCTCAAATTACAAAGTTCTTTTCTCGATTGTTCCTATTAGATATCTATTTTTTTATTTAAATTCAGTTATTAAATTTCAAATAACCTTAGCCTTAAAATTTCGCCAGCTCCTTAACCAAGCAATCTCTACCAATATCTCCCAATCTCTCAGTCATGCTCGGAAAAATGCCACTAGCGTTAGTCGTAGACAGAAACCCATCCATGGACTGATCGCGCCGTATGTTGCTTAACCTTAGTTATCGTTTAAGATCACTCAGGCAGCCCAGGCTACGAGCGATTCTCCTATCTCCTATAATCGACATTGTAACTTGCTAACAGGCAGATTTCTTCATTCAAAGACAACCGCTTCGAAATTCTTGTTATTAGACCACTCGCCATGCCCGGCTGGGTTTAATTAGCTCTTCAAAGAAATGGCGTTTGCTATTAATTTCTAACAGCTCCGCCATGATTGATTTCTTTCAATAAAGAAATGCTTTATAGCGACGGGAGCTTGGACAAAAAGCTACAGGCAAGGCAAAAAGCCTAGCCAGAGGTTCCCAAACTTTTTTCTCGTGGACCACTTTCAAAATTTTACTATTTTCGGTAGGCTCCCTGCTGCTACATTTCTACTGTATTCCCAAAACTCCTAAAAAATGTCACCCTAAAATTGGGGTTGTTATTAAAAATTATAAACATTTATTAATACAGACAATCAACAATTGACGTTGATAGGTAAATGTAAGCCAAATTTTTTCTTCTTTATCATGAAAACCAGATTTTTTTTCGTGGACCCCCACTTACAACCCCGTTTTTCTTTTCACGTCTACGTGGACCCCCGTGTGGTCTCCTATGGAGCCCTTGAGGTCCACCTGGACCACTTTGGGAACCTATGGCCTAAATGCAGTAAATTAATTTGGCCTTTGTAGCCATGTAGCAAAAAATCCCCAATAGGCTATTTGACAAATTTCTGAAAACCTAATCAGATTTTTGTTGGTGTTCACGGAGTGGTCGGAAAGTAGTAATTTTAAATTCTTTCGCGTATTTCTTCTACGAGTAAAATAAGCCGCCACATCGCTATCTTGAACAATACGGCGTCCCACAGGAATCATGACGTCACTGGTCAGTAAACAAAACCAATGTATGTAAGAACGACATGAATGACAGACGCCATTTTTACTGACCTGTGACGTCACCATAGATTCGGCCAATCAAGGCTCAGAATAATTATCAAATTTTACCTCCTTTTTTTGGATAAATAATCAATTTTTATTTACTTAAAATACCGTAAAGCTGTTTTAATACACATAATTTATACAAATAGGTATAATTAATACTTTTTTTTCACATTGTCAAATAGCCTATTATGTAGAACAACTTTACTGATATATTATTAGTTATTTTAATGTTCTCGAGTAGAACCTCGCATTTAGTTACATATCTCTATTACGTAGGACCTAATCTAGTAAAGCATAGACGGATCTATAAATAGCCTAATAATCACAGTTAATCCAACGGCTCATACACATACGGGCTACGCTCCAAACTTGGCCCCTCGCTATCAGACAGACGGGCGGTCAGTGCGTGGCGCGCACCAGACTGGTGGTATTGATCCCACCACGATCGACCCACCACTCCCACACGCGCCACTCCGGCCCACCAGTCCGCGGACATCGCCCTGCGGCTCTGAACGAAATCAAAAACAAACAATTCACGAGAAACAATCGAATTTCACCATTTAAAATACGAGAAAAATCCGACGCCATTTTGGTTTTGTACACGCGCGCGTTTTTGACAGTTTTATTTTTTATAGTTACGAGTAAGTGTTTTATTATCGACAGTTTTTATGCCCCGTAATGAAATGTGTACGTTTCGGTATTTTCTGGTGCCACACCTGCTCGTTAATTGGTCTGAAGTGATGATTCAGAACCTAACCTAGTTTTCGGGATGTGAGGCATTTAAGCCAATTTACGGCGTTAAAAACTCGTGGCTGGCTTTAAACCAACTCTAAACTACATTTGGGGTAAACGAGGTCCCTTAGGCACCTCTAAATTGAGTGTAATTTTATATGCAGAGTTTCGCTACTTTCTATGTTTATTAGAATGCGAAGGAGGAAGCTATCATTAAAGCTGATATCAGATGCTTGTTATCAACACGCCACTTATCTGATCCCCTCTGCATGGAGCGAGAACACAGATGTTTCTATCTCTGTTGACACAGTAACCCAATGAAGCGCGTTACGAGATTTTTTCTGTCTTAACACTTATTATCAGCTGATTTATGCTGACTATTGTGTTACTAGGGGGCTAAGTGGGTTCGTGTCAGAGAAAAAGTGCTAGACTATTTGCATAGCGTCACGTTAGGCCAGTCCGTGAGTCAGTCAGCCACGGACAGCGACGCCGGCGCAGCAGGCGAGGACGCAATTATAAACTTTTTATCGCAACGCTTACAAAAAGAATTTCTTAATTCGACGACGCGCCCGCGGCCCGGTGTTTAGAAATCGAACGAAACCGCCTCTCCTTTTTCGAATTTTCCAAGACAGTCTTTTGTTTTTTTTTCAGTTCCTTTTTTGGACGTGTGTTAGTTTTAGAAACTTTTTTCTGCGAAGAGTGCTGAATTTTAGAGTTTTTTTTTTCTTAAGCTCAAGTGTTCCATAGATGAAATATTGTGTTTAGTAAATACCGAATCGAAAGTGCCAGTATTAGCATGGTGTCTTAAAGGATTTTCTGATCTTCTACGATGGAACGAAGCGTTTTGGCCGAGCCTCGACATGTCAGCTGGGCCTCCAATGTAAGTAGTAGGCACTTCGAAGAATTATCTATCTATCTAATACACTAATAGTGTAATAATCTTCTGTTTGACGCTGTTAGTTTCCCAAATTATTGTATTTGGTTAAGGCAGAATTAATTACTTCTTTTAATTTTTGAACTTAAACTTTCGTAAGCACTACACATTGAAACATAATGTCCGGATCAACTTCATCATCAACCCATTATGTCCCCGAGGAGCACGGGTTTCTTCCCTGAGAAAGGCATAGGCCATACTCCGCCACGGGGGCCTAGTCCGGATTGGTGGAGGCTTGTAAGACTAGTGGCTGGTCTTAGGATCCATTTACTTAATTTTTAACGGAAGAGTCCGACCAGGTTAAAGCTCTTCAGGTCTTTTAATTTTTGTGTATATTTTTGAGTGAGTGGAGTGAGACACAGGGCCAAAGAACAGGGTCAGTTTCTGAATTGAGAATTTCAATAAGTAACTATACTTAACTGTAGTGCTGTCACGTCAAATTTCTCAGAAAAGAGCGTGACAGAAAGTGTCCTAAGTATTTCGCCGTCATCATCAACCCATTATTTTATCCCCGCCGAGGGGCACGGGTCTCTTCCCTGAGGAATGTATAGGCTATACCTTGGGGGTCAAGTCCGGATTGGTGGAGGCTTGTAAGACTAGTGGCTCGTCTTACTGTCAGAAGTTTTCAAGCCGCCCTAAGGCCTCTGACTTGGCTTAACGACTGCCATCTATCGACGGCAGCCGGCACCAACTGCTTAGCGTGCCTTGCGATTGCGAAGCACGGAAGGATAATCTATATATATAAAAGGAGAAGCTGACTGACTGACTGACTGACTGACTGACTGACTGACTGACATATCAACGCAGGGCCTAAACTATAAGGGTTAGAAACTTGAAATTTCGCACAGGGGTTCCTGTTGTAACGTAAGGGAGCACTAAGAAAGGATTTTTGAAAATTTATCCCCTAAAGGGGTAAATTGGGGGTTCAAAGTTAGTATGAAACTTTGCGTTTTTTGAAGTTATTCGAATGAAATTTGGTACGAAGGTTTTTCAATTAAAATTATGAAACACGTGTAAAATAGTTTTTTAAAAATCCTCCCTTAAGGGGAAAAAGGGGGGTGCAAACTTAGTATGAAACTTTGCCGTTTTTGAAGTTATTCGCATGAGATTCAATATGAAGGTCCTTCATTGAAAGTCATGAAACACATGTAAAATAGTTTTTCGAAAATCATCCCTTAAGGGGGTAAAAGGGGGGGTGCAAAGTTAGTATGAAACTTAGTCATTTTTGAAGTTATTCGAATGAAATTCAGCATGAAGGTCCTTCATTGAAAGTTATGAAAGACGTGTTAAGAAGTCTTTAGGAAATCATTTCTTATGGGGGTAAGAGGGCGGCTGCACAAACTTAAAACATAGAATACGCCATTTTTTCGAAATCGCTTTTTTTGTATTTTCGCGCTCTCCTCGTTATTTTCTACCTAAATCAAAGACCCTTTTCTCGATACGACCATATTTCGAGTACTTTCATCATACAAAATACGCAGAATATCCAGGAAAAATACGAAAATATTTAAATCACAAATTAAAAACACTGAAAATCACACCAACAAACTTAAAACACTGAATATACCTGGATATTGTGTTATTGTTTGTGCTAGTCAAGTGCACGTTCTGCGTTTTTTGCTTGTTTTTTGCTCGGCTGCACCTGTTATCGAATGCGGGCGAAAAAATGAAAGGAGAGGGGGATCTCTGGGCCCAATTGTAATAAGCTGAAATATGGTTTAAAAAATGTGGTATTTTTTCTGTTTCAAAATATAAAAAAATCTGCTCAATTCACAATCTGGGAGACAATTATATTGCACGTAAAAACACTTGCACCGGATGATGGATTCAATCAAAGTGAACAAAATATGCTACGAAATAAAATTATAATAATTATATTGTCAATAATTTAAAATAAAACAGAATACGAACTTTAAAATCGATTCTCGTAGATTCTCGTTTACAGATCGATTTATTACTTATGTTTGTCAAATGTATTTAATCTGTGCTGACAGTGACAGCTCCCGGACTTTCAATCTATGATGATCAATTGATCATTGATCACCGGATTATACTCGTCTTGTATCGGATCGCATGCGTATTTAAATTATATTCCTCCACCAGTGCTTTCTCTCTACGCACTTCTAGTATATTGTTTAACTTGTACGACAGTGGCATAGCGACTAATCGATGTAATACACTGGGCCGACGAGTTTTAGATGATGAAATGACACAAATCCTGGTCTTCGCTATCTTTTGCTTATCCATTTGTAAGTTTCGTTACATTCACCCAACCAATACAATACAATAAAAACTACAATTAATGTAGTAAATAATTGTCTCATCATCATCAACCCATCATGTCCCCACCAAGGGGCACGGGCCTCGTCCCTGAGGAAGGTATAGGCCATACTCCACCACGGGGGCCAAGTCCAGATTGGTGGAGGCTTGTAAGACTAGTAGCTGGTCTTACTGTCAGAAGTTCTCAAGCCGCCCTAAGGCCTCTGACTTGGCTTAACGACTGCCACCTATCGACGGCAGCCGGCACCAACTGCTTAACGTGCCTTGCGAAGCACGGAACCGCTCGGCGCTCGGAAAAATGCCACAAGATTTCAACCTGAAAGACGTGCTGGAAGTAAAATTCGAATGCGGTTTTAGAATACAGAAATCAAAATTTTTTGCAACCACGTTTCGATATTACCACGCCTCCTGAAACAATAGAGAGACTCCGTGGTATATATAAACGCGATTAAAAAACGTACAATTATCGACAAACTTATGAGTTTAATGCCAAGTAATAGAGCTGCTTTTTGGCATGCCATCAAAGAATCTGAGAACGCAGTTGATTTAGGAAAAGATGGAGAATTAATAGAAGAAGATTGATAACTTTTTAAATTAATAAATCATATATGTTTTTCATAAGTTTTTGTAATGAATAAAGCTAAAATATGTGAATTTTTGTATTTTATTTACAACAGACTGGATATTCATGAAAGTCAATTCATATAATCACATTTATCTGGAATTCATGGTTTGATTATTCAAATTTAAAACACAGAATAGTCCATACAAGTATGAGGTTCAGTGTTTTAAGTTTGTTTTTTCGCTCAATAATTTTCATAAAATCCAACTTTATTTTAATTTTGAGTTTTTTTTAACTTTAAATCTGTTCTTTTTACATAAAACTAACTAAACATAATACAATAGACTATTAAGATCACGATAGTGAAGACCTTGTTTCAAAATATTTGCGTTAACCTAATTGTTTTCAACCAAACACTAAATACGCTCTCCTGTAAAATTTCAAAAATGGCGTATTCTGTGTTTTAATTTTGTGCAGCCGAAGGGGTTGCGAAGTTAGTATAATATGTCTTATTTGCAAACACTTTACTCAACTAAAGCCCACGCGGACGTAGTCGCGGGCAACAGCTAGTAATACAATAATATTAGTGCTTCAACGGTGATGTCAACAACTTAAAATACTTATAACATTTCAGAGCAAACCATTTGTTGTAAGGACATACCTTAGAAACGTTTGGCTAAAGTACATTTTAAATATTATAGAAAGTAAATACATACATGCATAAGCTCACGCCTGTATCCCAGATGGGTAGGCAGAGACCAGGGACTGCCTGCCACCTACCAGAAAAATAAATCTCTCTACATAAAAAATCTGTAAGGTAGGATGGTGAGAAGACAGTCTGTGGTCTCTGCCTACCCTCTGCTATACAGTCATAAGTTTATGCTACGTTGTTTTATTTAAACATCAAATAAAATGTAAAGGTTGACCTGTTTTCTGTACGTTGAGTCCCGCTATCGGAAACCGATTCTCCCATTCCCTAACGAGGTTTCCAATGGATGTAGGAGCGTCGTTAATATCGGTACAGCGATTCCTGGAGGCATTGCAATGAATTCATGGGTGGTTGGGCTAATGGCGCTGGGTAGGATATATACAGCGTGTCCCAAAAATGACACGTCACAGTGACACTGGAGGTAGACCTGGGCCCTTAGTGCGAGTTTTTTTCATTCACTTTCGATAGCGAGAGCGTTTGCAATTTGTATAGGAGTGACAGAGAGACAACTAGGTGGCGCGCTTTGTTACTCCTATAGAATATGAGTTTACGTTAACGCGATCGAGTAGTTAAAAAAACTCGCACTAAGCCCACTGCTCAAAAGGCATCAAACCAACCTAACATGACCTCAGTAAAAGTTGCACGGTTTTCTAAATTTTCACTTTTTTTTAACAACTTTAGGGCTAGCATTAAGTTAGATAGCCCTCGTGTTTTTTTTTTATTTGTACTCGGTCGCGAACTTACTCACTTAGCATAAGTGCTAGCATAGCACTAAACTTGTTAAAAAAAGTTAAAATTTTGAAAACCTTTTACTGAGATCATATTAAGTTGGTTCGATGCCTTTTGGGCAGGTCTACCTCCAGAGTTACTGTGACGTGTCATTTTTGGGACACGCTATAGATAGATAGAACACTGTAATGTACATAAAAAGGAGAATACATATATTATTTCTTAACGTGTATTGTATAGCTATACTTGATGAGATCGATATACTGGAACCAATCGCTTTGAGCCGAGGTTCCCAAACTTTTTATCTCGTGGACCACTCGCAAAGTTTTACTATTTTCGGTAAACCCCCTGCTGCTACATTTCTACTGTATTCAAAAACTCCTAAAAAATACCCTATGTTGGGGTTGTTATGAATAAATTAAGAAAAAATGTAGCACATTTTCTTGTGTTCTATTTGGCAGAAAGTCTCAAACGGCGCAAATACGTCCTTGACGACAGCTACTTATTTGCGCCGTTTGGGGTCGAGACGATGGGCCCGTGGGGCACTGAGGCGCGTAAACTCATCGACTTGTCAGGCGATCCTAGAGCTGGCAGCTACCTCGGTCAGCGCATCAGCCTGGCCATTCAGAGGGGGAATGCTGCCAGTATCTTGGGAACTCTCCCCAACGGCAGCGGCTTAGATTCGATTTTTTATATTTAGGTAGTTTTTAGTTTAATATTTAGTTTATAATTTAATATTTAGTTTATTATTTTATATTTAGTTTAAGAATTAATTATATACTTGGATAATATACTAAAAGCCCAAATAAAAATTTATTAAAATAATACTTGTGGTTACACAAAATTATAAACATTTATTATTACAAGCAATCAACATTTTTCGTGGATCCCCACTCACAACTTGTGAACCCCTGTTTTTTTTCACGTCTACGTGGACCCCCGTGAGGTCTCCGATGGACCCCTGGGATCCTGGATGGACCTGAGTGATCTTAAAACGATCACGAAGGTTAGTCGCTTTTAGTCCATGGATGGGTGACCTTTCTATGACGTTCGTTCATGTCTACCAATCTTCTATCTATATAAATAAAATTCAAAGTCCTGACTGACTGATTCATTCACTCATCAACGCCCAGCCCAAGCCGTTAAACCTAGGAAGCTAAAATTTTGCACAGAGGGTCTATAGATAATGTAGGCAAGGAATAATAACGGATTTTTTTAAATTCAATCCCTAAGGGGGCGAAAAGGGTTGCCAAAATTTGTATAGGAGGTAGAAAGAATGTTGTCTAATTTTCTTGAAACTTAAAATAAATACTCTTCAACACAATTGATTGAACACGTGTTCCGCCGTTTTCCTAAATTTAACCCCTAGGGGAGTGAACGGGTTTGCAAAATTTAGTCCACGCGGACGGAGTCGCGGGCGAAAGCTAGTCATAGAATAGAATCGCTCGTAGCCCCGGCCGCCTGAGTGGTCTTAAAACGACCACGAAGGTTAAGCAACATAGGGCGCTTTTAATCCATGGATGGGTGACCGTTCCATGACGTTCGTTCATGACTACCAGTAACGAAATAATTTTTCTTTTGTAGTTAAAAAAGTCCATTTTGTCCTGCCTACAGCTGGAATCGTACCTGCGACAGCCTACCGTGTGTTGTTGGTAGACCGACGAGGCAGTTCAATTAACATAACATTTACATACCATTACATTTACATACAGGCACATACATTGCTTCTGGCCCCATACTAGGATACCCTGTGTCGTGGGAACCAGAAACAGCGACGTCACAAACGTGTAAACATCCAAGACCTGGAGTTTTTTTTTTCTCCCCAGCCGGGGATCGAACCCGGGACCTCTCCCATGGTAAGCAGATGCACTAACCACTACGCCGCAGAGGTCGTCAAATTGGGTACTTTCATTCGTTATTTTCGTGTTTAGGACCCCATTTAGGCCAATAAAAACGGAACTTTAAACAGCAAATGGGGTGAAGAATGCTTGGCGTTCTTATGTAAAGATTTCGTGTTTCGTTTCGGCAGTCCAATTATCCGACTTCACAGCAGTTGCGTTCAATTTTCACATTTATGTTCAGTGCGGTAAAAGCTACTTTTCTCGACCACGGACACTTACCAGCTCAATACGGTATTTGACACTATCAACAATAAATTATTTGAGATGCTCGATCAAAACAAAAATTACAAAATGATTCGGAAAATGTATTTCTTTTAATAACTTACTAGTTATTACAATTTTTAAATAGATGAAACATAAAAAGAGTGCTCTGAATTGTGACGTCACAAGCAAGTATTCTCATACAAAATTCCGTTTTAAAAGTAACTCATTTGACTTCCTGTCAAATACCCAATTGACAGAGCGTACTTTGTAGTTTATTAACCTTTGACCTTACGGAAACCTACGAGTAGTCTGTGAACAATTTACAATGCGTAGTACCCATAGATTACAATGTATAGTAGTACCTACTACTTACGAAAATTTTAGTTATTAGTTATAGTTTTAGGCTGACATTCAGAGACGAATCCCAAGTTCAAGCTTAGAGCAGTCTTAGCAAAGTAAACTAAAGTCATACTTAGTAAAGCCAGGCCTGTTTCACTACGCGTGTCGGTATCGAACGCGTAAGTACATGCGGCGACCACTCTGGAGTGGCAAATATGTAAGTAGGAATTTAGGCGCCAGAAGAGGTAAGAGTTACGCGGTAGAAAGAGAGGCAACATGTAGGTGAATATAACGTAGCTTTTCAGCGCCGTGCCATCTGAATTGCACCTAATTGTATCGCTGCTAGAGTCCCTTTTTCTTTAATTGATTTTGCGGAGTGAATCTTCTGTACCTGTACTATTATGTATTCTGTGGTAACGCGCCGGAATTTTCGTATTCACAATCGATCGGGAGCCCAGCTAAGAGAAGAGCGTCATCTATAATATTATTAAGAAAGTTTATTTTTTTAGTGACGTAGTTCTTACCGGTTTTTTAAACAATATTACGATTCATTTTCTCACAGGACTCCGCAGTAAACACAGTGCTAATCACAAACTCTAACCAAAAAAGTACCACAAAAAGGTAACCTCAAAATGAAGACAACCAAATGACAGTTCTAAGTCCACGTAAAGTCACCGATCATAGCTAAGCACCATTTCATACTCGACTTGCTAAGATTCGACGACCTCTGTGGCGCAGCGGTTAGCGCATCTGCCTACCATACGAGAGGTCCCGGGTTCGATTCCCGGCTGGGGACAAAAAAAAACCCAGGTCTTGGATGTTTACATGTTTGTGCCGTCGCTGTTTCTGGTTCCCACGACACAGGGTATCCGAGTGTGGGGCCAGAAGCAATGTATGTGCCTGTATGTAAATGTTATGTTATTCGATTCGGAATATGAAATATTTATAAGTACGAGATTTTGACATTTCTGAGACCAGTCTTTGCTTAGTTTTCGTCTCTGAATGCCAGCCTTACTGTCGTAAAAGTATAACTCTAAATATCTTCCACACAACACAATCACTTGACCTAGTCCCAGACTAGGATACCCTGTGTTATGGTAACCCGGCAAAGACATTACAAACACGGAAAAACACTGGGTCTATTTTTACAAAAGAACGGCGGCCCCCAATGGGAATTGAACCCATGTCCTCTGTTTTTGTAGGTAATCGGCTTAACGGCTAGACCAACGAGGCAGACAAATATCTGCAAAAATACTCAGTTTTCTTTTCCTGTGAAACAATGGGAATTACTGTCTATAATTATATCGAAAACTTTGAAAATGGGGTGACAGTCGACACAAGTATAGTACAACCGAACTCTTGCGAGCGACGCTTACTAACTAGGCCACAGATTTTCTCACAATGTTTTGCTTCACAAATGAACAAAAATATGTAACTAAGAAAATCCATATTATAAAATCTGTAAATGTAATTTATAAGTAGGTACAATTAAGAATATTCTATCTATCTATCTATCTATCCAAGTCACAGGTACATACAGACTGTTAGCTTTTAGAATATACCTCGGCTACTATCGGATAGAATCGATTATATTGCAAAAAGGTAAGGTTTATTTTGTATTGTTATTTATAACTTTACATAACTTTAATTCAATATAGTGAAGAAAAGTTTTACACAGAGCAGAAAGTAGTATTACACTCGTGTGCTTTCGGCGAAAACCGAAGCCTATTCTAGAGCCCGAGGTATATTCTAAAAGCTAACATACTGTACCAGGATTCGAACCTACATGTATTGTCTGTCAGGCTTCCCAAATAGAACTCTGACCGACGGTTCCTTTTAAATAGTAACTAGTAACAATCACACTTCCGATTTATGCCAGTTAACTGACAGTTAGCTGTCAACGCCATATTGAAATGTTCAGTTTTTTTCTATTTCACTCGCGTTGACAGCTGTTAGTTATCTGTAGATAGGCTATTGGGACCGGGCATATGAGATATCACGTGACAGTATTTCATTGAATACTTTTAATATCGTGACATTGAATATCGAGATATACAGGGCGTCCCAAAATTACGGGACATGAAGGGAAAGTACCTTAAATATCGTAGATAGGGTATTTTGCTGAAAGAAAACTTAATGTTATTTTTAAAGTTGGTAATTCTGCATTCAAAGATTTTCTACAAATTACTTGCTTCGTCTGGGAATCGAACTGACTAAAATGTAAAAAAAATACCCCTACTTTTATGATGCCAATCGAAAGAATGGCCAAAAAACAATAACTCTTATTAAGTAACTTAAAAAAAATGTATTTTAAAAAAAAGGAACAACGTGAAAATAATCATTTTAATCAAATTAAAAACATACATGAAACTGCCGTAGTCAATTAAGTTGAAAATGAAAAATGCAAATCAACAGGCAGCGGACTCATTAAAAGATTGGTGATTTGCGTAAAACAAGAGAGATCACATTATAAGCATTTAGACAATTTACAAAAAAAAAATACCCACTTAATTGACTACGGCAGTTTCATGTATGTTTTGATGATTAATGATTGATTTCACGCTGTTCCTTTTTTTTAAATGCTATGTTACTCAAGAAGAATTATTATTTTTTGGCCATTCTTTCGATTGGCATCATAAAACTAGGGGTGTTTTTTTTTACATTTAAGTCGGTTCGATTCCCAGACGAGACAAGCAAGTTTTAGAAAATATTTGAATGCAGAATTAGTAACTTTTAAAAATAACATAAAGTCTTCTTGCATCAAAATACCCTATCTACGATATTTAAGTTTCCCTTCATGTCCCATAATTTTGGGACGCCGTGTATAAAGCAATTCAAAAACAATATTAATGCAAACCAATAATGCAATGTTGGTGACGTCGCTGTTTCGAGTTCCCACGACACAGGGTATCCTAGTGTGGGGCTAGAAGTAATGTATGTGCCTGTATGTAAATGTTATGTTATGTCAAACCAATGCCGGAATAATGTACCTCTGCTTTCATTAAAATCGTTCAAAATCATGACACTGCTAACTTAGATTATTTCCTACAGAAAAAATCTTGCGTAACGCTTAGAAATAGATGAAAGAAACGGCTGGCTGTCAATGTTATTGCGACATCTAGTTTTACAATAGAGTCTGGCAATATTGAATTACTGAACCATTGTATCACGAAATCGTGCTCACTTTTTTGTAGGCCTAGATAATGAAATCTTGAATCGAACTAGGTATACAAGGCTATTTTGAAAATTCACAAATCCTAAAACATGTTGGTTAGAGGTTTTTACAATAGATTATTCTATTGAGACTAGAGCCTCGCTTCTCTACGATGACATATAGGTGATCAATTGATTATCTGAGTTGCATAATTTCTTTGGTGCATTTTTTTTTCAGATTAACTCAATAAAAAGTAACATAATTGTAGTAGATGCCACCAAAACCTACAAATACAAATTATTTCTCTCTCTCTCTCTCAAAATATGTTACAATACAATCTTCAAGGCCAAGAAACCTACAATATCGCTCGTAGCCTCGGCTGCCTGAGTGATCTTAAGCGACCAATAAGGTTAAGCAACATACGGCTTATTAGGTGAAGTAAATTGTGAATTAGCTGTAAAAATAATAACTAATCACATTTCTAGGGATTTTCCAATGGGAATAAGATATTTTCCCGCAGTAAAACGTAGCCTATGTGTTAATCCAGGGTGTCAGCTAACTCCTTACCAAATTTTATTAAAAGGCTTCAGCCGTTTAGACGTGAAGTAACAAACATACACACTCACAAACTTTCGCCTTTATAATATTAGTGTGAAGTGTGATAACATATATGAAGGGTACAACGGAAAAAGGATCAAAGTCAGTATTTTTCCAAAACTTAGTTGACAATGCCACTTGGTAGTGAATTGAGAAAACTATCGAATGGTAAAACAAAAAAACGTTAAAAGAAATCACAGTCAACATGAGACTCAAAAGAACTTACTATGGTTGCAGGAAAATAGATCATAGTCAATGTGATTATGATCTTTTTAGAGAGTTTTTGATTACCTACTCAATAAAGTTCTAACAGGTATTAATTACTGATATGTAATCAGAATAGCAAAAAAACATGTAAATCACAATGTCTAATTTGTAGATATTTTTAGAAAAAAATATATATAAATTAACCACATGAAAAAGTTCATAGTCCAGTGACTCTAAACTTTCTTCTAAGTATTTTAATAGGACATTTACGTTTTTTTAACTTTGGTGGCAAAAAACATGTATTATATTTTTTTTATTAAGTAAAGCATTGGGATAATACTGTCTTTTCTAGACGTTAGTACTTTTGTGTTGTAAAAAACATAGATTTTAAGAGAAAAAACGTTTTTTGTTGTTATCTCCAAATACGTTATTTTTGACTGTGATCCTTCTTTCCCTGTACCCTTCCATATCTAATAGATACGCATTGAATAGTCAAGTACTGATACCAAGCGAATTATTTACAGACAAAAATATCTACAAAACTTATTCCCCCAGCTCCACAAGACATTGTTTGCGCCCGGGTACATTTCCATGACAGGGAAACTACGAATATAACCTTCCCTATCACAAGTAATGTGATACCTCCTTTCCGACAGTGGGCGGTTCACTTGGGTTAGATCTCTGTTGCTAAAGCCTAGGTTACACAGTGCGAGCTGGCATGCGAGCTGACCTAGTCAGTTACTGAGGTGCAGCTACACGCACCGTGTGACCACATCATGCGAGTTACTGTCAGGTGCGAGTGGGTCAGTTGCTGGCGTCCGAGTTACTACATTTTTTTTGTTTTCGCTCGCCACTCGCCTTCCCTCACCACGCCACAGTATCGGCTCGCACGCTCGGTCGTCAACTCGCACTTTAGTGTGACCGAGCGAGGCGAGTCGAGCTACCGTCATGCGAGGACATAGGTACAGTAGCTGTCTACTGTCACATCAGCTGCTCGTACTGTGTAACCTATCCAGTGACGACATCCTACGTAACTGCCTTGTTAAGCTGGCTTCCCACGGTCCGCGATATTGCGGACGGACGCGGACTGCCGCGGACCGAGACCCTTCCCACGGTGTGTCGTGCGAGCTGGTCCGCGTCCGTCCGCGATATCGCGGACCGTGGAAAGTTAACTTTAGTATAGCGGTCATGTCTGATTACCATGCTCGAGGTGGTGGATTCGATTTCCGCGAGGAGCCACAGTATATTTCTACACGTGGCATGAGTCCGGGTGTGTTTCTATGTTTGTGATGTCCGTGCCTGATTACTACAGCAAAGGGTATCCTAGTTTGGGACCCAAGGACTAGTCCTTATGTTGTGTGGAAGTAATTAGTTCTTTCTTTAACTAAAATTTTTCGTGATAAAGTTCTTGTCAGTTATCCATAACAATAGCATAGTTTTTGGTAGGCAATCACAGCGTCTAAGACAATACATACTATATAATCCATTTATCCATACTTGGCATTTTTTTTGGACTTCAAACGACACTGAATCAAAAACCTTTAGCGTCAGAAAACACGAACCGTTTGCAAGCTAGCACTAAATTAGCAAACTGTTTCGTGCCCTCTACCGCTAAAGGTTTTCGATTTAGTGTCGTTTAAAGTCTGAAAAAAATGTCAAGTATAGACAAATGGATTATCCTCTTGCGGCCCGACCTTGAAAATAACAATATGTTTTTGTACATTTTATTTGACATTGGGCCACACGAGGTTAAATACCTATACAACATTTTATGAAATTTTACAAAATTCTGTACGAAATACCAATGACTAGCTCGTTGTGGAATTGATTTACTGCCAAGGGCTTACATCGTTCATAAAGTCGTCTTGTCTATAAAACA
Source organism: Yponomeuta plumbellus (assembly GCA_947310845.1). Classification (NCBI taxonomy): domain Eukaryota; kingdom Metazoa; phylum Arthropoda; class Insecta; order Lepidoptera; family Yponomeutidae; genus Yponomeuta; species Yponomeuta plumbellus. The sequence continues at coordinate 11,972,143 of OX371216.1, read as the reverse complement.
CTTAACTACTTGACACTATTTGATTTATTTTAAACCTACTGTAAAAAATTGTTATTGTTATCTATTAGTAAAAAGAAACAATGTATTACTGTTATTTCGAACAAGCTGTGCCCCGTGGTCTTACCCGCGGATTATTAGGGAAAATACATTTTGTATTAACAGTAAAAATGATAACTATTCACATACTTAGAAGCAAAATAATTTAAATTTGAGCACCGGAAAGATCAATTTACAAAATATCATTTTCATTGATTTTCCCATGGGAATAAGATATTTTCCCGCAGTAAAACGCAGCCTATGTGCAGCTAACTCCATACCAAATTCTATTAAAATCGCTCCAGCCGTTTAAACTTGAAGAAGTAACAAACATACACAGTCACAAACTTTGGCGTTTATAATATTAGTGTGATTTTTCCGTTAACTCTCGCGTGTAACTTTATTAATTTCTAATAACAATCACAGATGACGAAGATCCCATCTTTTCCTCCATTAAGTTTTCACTACAATGTCCGTAGAAAGTACATCGGTGCTCCGTGAGAACAGTTAATAGTTATTACTTCTGCTACAACAATGTGCGCTTTCTTCAGCTCTAATACACGAATGGAAAACATGGGAAATTATGAAAATAAGACGACTTGTGTGGTCTTGCAATTATCTTCTGTATATGATAAACTTCGTTGAGAAAGTACCTATGTGATTGCCTTGAGACAAGCCTGGTAGAAGGCTGCGGTCTCGATATGCACATTTTACACATTCAATAGAGCGATAATGTTGTAAAGGTGAAACTTTTACCTATGTAAAACCTTTTTGTGTAATTTTTTTAATATCTTTTCATTCCTTCATTTCTAAAGTTCGTTTTTTTTATTCGATGAAAAAAAAATGATGCAGTGTTGCCGCTATAAATTATAGGTATATGTTATATTACAGTTTTTCCAAAAACACTAGAAACAGGAAATTAAAGTTTACTTATTTATTGAGAAATTTATTACTTGTTTTATTGAGAAATGAAAACATTTACTATATTTACTGAAGCACAATACCTTATTTTATGTAATAGCTCAAGTTTTAAATTTATATAATGCTTGTAAGCCCAAGCTATTAACAAACACAGACAAAAAGTCTGAGCAAAACCGTACTCTTTAATTTCTACTCTTTCAGGGCAAGCTGTACGTATATTATATGTTTACTCAGTAGATTTTTTTGCCATGAATTGAAGACTCATGTGACCAAAATCCTTATCAATGACATTTAAATTTAATTACTCGTAACAGCAAAATCTAAAAAAAACAGCTACGAGCACACACCATTTTTACTTGCTAGTAAAATGGGGTTGTTTGGTTTTTACGTTCTAGCAACACTAGTTCTAGCTTTTGGTTTGATATATGTATTGAATTAACAAACAGACTTCAGCCCTTGCATTACGTAACTTTCCACTCTATCGGATTAAGCATTTAGACAACTCCAAACTGTCAAAATGTGTATGTATTTGACAGTTCGGAGTAGGCTAAATCAGACAACTACATATAGTGGAGGACTTGCATAATGAGGGCTTTTCAATGACAGCTGTCAGTTGAGCTCATTAAAAAAAAACTAGATGGCGCTGCAAGAGGACCAAAATGTCATCCTGTGGTTTTAATCTGTGATAGTGTAAACATCTCTTTGTAATCTATGATCTAAACTAGACTTTGTTTCGAAACTGTTGAAACTTGAAAGTTATCGAAGTATTTTTACTTTGTTTATTACATACGTACGTGAATTGTGTCTTTGCTCATGACTAGCCCATGCATTGTGCATTTTTGTAAAAACATAGGACAGGAACCACAGATAAGGCCGCCGTCTGTACACTTAGATTAAGAAACACCTGTGTAATCTCCTTTTTTATGTACAATAAAGTGTTCTCTATCTATCTATCTATCTATAAGGTACAGTGATGTCATGACGTCAGCACCATCTATCTGTAATTTGCGGTACTATTTCTTTTTTTTAATGACGCTCTGAAAAGCCCTCATTGCACCCCAGATTTTATTTGACATTCGTCCCTACTTCACCTTCCGCGTACTATGATAACCTAAATATTTTCGATTGTTTTCATGTACTTTCATAATGTGTGGTCTGCAAATTACTCATTAGAGTTTTAATCTAATGAGAGTACAACAAAATTAATAGCACTTACAAAGAACGCTTTCCAGTAGCCTCGACGTTAGGAAATGTGTGTTTGTTTATTTGTTTGTTTTTTTCATACAATTGTTGATCATACAAAGAACAAAAGGTGGCGTCCTCATCTTCACTCGGTATCAAAAATTACTTTCCAATTAAGGGAATAATGGACCGGTAAATCAAATAAATAGCCTTAAACTGACTTGCACTATTTTCTTTAATGTAGCTTAAGTGCCGTTTAACTACCATTCTTCATACAAAATTAAATTAAATGGCCGCTTGAAAGCCAGTTTCTGAATCGAGAATTCCGCTAAGTAGAGTCTGTTCAATAAGTCAGTTTACATGGGTTAATTACAGGATAATTGAAAAGTAGGATTATAGCAACCCTCTGAAGAATCATAAATGGATCAACCAAATTTTACAAATAATTTCGAACTTCACAACTGCCTGACAGTTAATAATGGTGTTGCCAGACTGCGATTTTTAATTTCTACTCAAATTATGCTTTTAAACTGACTTATTGAACAGACTATAACTATACTCAATTGCAGTGCTGTCTCGTCAAATTTCTCAGAGGAGAGCGTGACAGAACGTTACTACTACGAAAGACTAACATTTAAGAAGTGGAGCAAGACGGTCTAAAACAACCTTAAGCCACACAGTGCGAGCTGACCTAGTCAGTTACTGAGGTGCAGCTACACGCACCGTGTGACCATATCATACGAGTTACTGTCAGGTGCGAGTGGGTCAGTTGCTGGCGTCCGAGTTACTACAACATTTTTTCACTCGCCACTCGCTCGCCTTCCCTCACCACGCCACAGGTATTGGCTCGCACGCGCTCGGTCATCAACTCGCACTTGGTGTGACCGAGCGATGCGAGCCGAGCTACTGTCAAGCTGTCTACTGTCACATCAGCTGCTCGTACTGTGACCTATCCATTAGAATAACTTTACTTGAAGCTTACACTGAATTGTTAATTCAACCGTTTTAGGGCTGAATGGCTTGTTTTTTTGACGACCTCTGTGGCGCAGCGCATCTACCTATGCGAGAGGTCCCGGGTTCGAATCCCGGCTGGGGACAAAAAAAACCCCAGATCTTGGATGTTTACATGTTTGTGACGTCGCTGTTTCATGTTCCCACGACACAGGGTATCTTAGTGTGGGGCCAGAAGCAATGTATGTGACTGTGTGTAAATGTTTATGTTTTTGTATTTTTATGTTTGCTAAGTCCTTGACTGGTTAATAAATTACAGAATATTCCATTCTGGGATTCTGGATTGTCCATTGTGCGTTCTGAAATATCTAAATTTATGTATGTCATGACGGTTCGGAGATTAGTGGATACAGTGAAGAAGTAGTATGCTCTTGAGTTATGTTTAATAAAACATTTTAAATTTCAATTCGATGTTCATTGCAAAGTCAATCAACAAGTAATTGTAGACTACTACTACAAATATTTATTATTTTCGAATATTTATTGTACTGTGTACCGTGTTCCACTCGTTCTATAAAAATCTTGGTGGGTATATAAAAACACGGAACAATACCAAAATCTCACAAAACCTCCATCACCACAGACTCCAGTGTAGACATTAAAAATTCACAGAGTAGGCGAGGCGAGGCTTGCGTGAGAAATATTTACTTTTTATACACAGACCTACTAAATATATAACAAAATGGAGATGCGGCATGTATTATTACTGTACTGGAGACGGAAGAGAACTCAGTATTATTGTATTTCTCAAAAGGTTTTGTAATTTTTCCTCCTTCTTGGTTGCAGCTTTGTTTATTTATGTCCTTCTTTAGCTTTTCTTTATTAATTTTCGTTTATTTGATGTGAACACGTGTCATAAAATAAAGTAGGTATCATATATTAAAATCTACATTTAAAATTACTTCATCCATTACGATATTTTCATCTTTTGACATGAACATGAACTAAGAACTTTCTACAAGCTAATTATTTAATTCTATTTCTTTATGTTTTTATGAGCTTTTCTGTTTATCGATGAAATAAAACACAGTTGGCGTTGTAAGCACACGATTATACATTATTATTTAATCTCGCAACTTAATGTTTTTTTCAAAACTTACTGTGCCAGATTTTTTCTTCATTAAGGGCTGATTTTTCAATACTCAAATAACTTTTATCTGAGGAATAAAAATAGCGGTTTGACGTAATTTCTATAAATAAGCTGTCAAACCGCCATTTTATTCCTCGGATAAAAGTTATCTGACTATTGTTAAAAATGAATTAATAACTTAATTCCGGATAGATAATACTTTATTGCTCAACCACGATACTTTCTTTACTTTCTGTCGGAAGAGTCCGACCAGGTTTCGCTCTGATTCGCAGAGCTTAATCACGGTGAGAGACGGAGCTCGCGTCGTCGGTTGCTCGTCTCTCAGTCAGAGACGAATCAGAGCGAAACTTGGTCGGACTCTTCCTACAAATACTATAGTGAGTGAATCCGGAGTTAAGTTAATAATGTCGAGTGCTTACAAAAGTTTTACTTTAAAAAATTATTAGTAAAAAAATATATCCCACATCACTAATTTAGCACTTGCATTCAGCAAATGTTATTACAGGTCCAGTTGAGCAAAAACACTGCAAAACTACTGCAAAGCTACAAGCTATGCTTCCGCCATTGCCGTTCGTTGCCGAGTCTGGCGCACTTCTTAGCACTATGGCGCTCTCTTTAAATTGTAGAGTAAGACAGAAGCTTGTATTGGAAGCTACTACATAACAGCCTACAAGGGTAAAACGGCATACACATACAGGGCAGGACTTCCAACTCATATTTTATGTCTTTTAGAGCCAGTTTTTTGATCCGTAGTTAAATACTCTTTAACCTTTTGTTATCTCAACTACTAGTTACAGGCTAACTAATGGTTAAATCGAAATTGCATTTTTTAATTCATATCCTAACCATAGTCAATGGTAACCATTAGTTATTTTGTTGCCAGTGAAATTATGACCCAGATTTCCGAATACAGCGTGGGATTTTTTTTTTCGAGTAGCAACACCATGAATGTTACGTTAAATTAGGTATGACATTGACATCTTCTTGTTGTTTGTTTACTTGGTTTACTCTCTCTGATCTGTGGTTTGTTTGTTTGAGATTGGTTTGTGATCAAGATTTTTTTCAGAAAATAATGAGAATGTTAGAAAGTATTATTTTATTTATTTATGAAAATAAAGCTTACAACCATAACAAAGGGATCGTATTTAAAAAGTTCTCCTCTATATTGTTCATCAGTGACATTGGCAGGGATTGGTAGAGTCTCGTTATTATTGTCCATTGTGACGTCACCTCCACCCGGCAAACAATCATTTTTGTCTCTGCAAATATTATGGAGGATTGCTTTGCTTACAATAATAGGCTGCACATTTTCTAATTTTACCCTCAGTTGAGAGCCTATACAGGGAAATCTCCTCTTCCACACACCAAATGTTCTTTCAACTACATTTCTTGTTCTTATTTGGCTTTCGTTGTATAATTTTTCAGCCGGTGTTTGTGGATCTGCCAGTGGTACTAATAAATACTTTTTTAAAGCATATCCCCGATCTCCTAAAAGGCAGCACTTACCCAGCTGTTCAGTGTCTATTTAGTGCTTAACCCTACTGTTGCTGAATATAGTGCTATCATGTACAGAACCAGGCCATCTTGCAACAATATCCATAATTTTTAGGTTTGCATCTGCTACTACTTGAGTATTTATAGAAAAAACATCTTTCCAATTACGATAAAGTTCAGCATTATCGCCTCCAGGGCTTAAGATGCGTATATGAGTGCAATCAATTGCACCAACTACACTTGGGAACTTTGCTATTGAATAAAATGTTCTTACAACATTTTTTAACTCCTCTTCTGTATGTGGCAAAGCAATGAAATGTTTCAAATGAATGCAAATTGTTCTCGAGACTGAGTGGATTATTTTGCAGGCAGTAGATTTTGTCAGTCCAAAGAGATCTCCAGAGCATTGCTGCAGTGTTCATGTGGCGTAGAAACGTAATGTGAGCAATACTTGCTCCAGCGATGTGACCGCATGATTTCTGAAACGAAATTACCTAGGTCATTTTTAAACAGTAGTGAGAGAGTAGGTTTGTAACATTCCGAGATAAATGCAACTTCCATGTAACATACCTAGTGGTAGGGCTTTTTAGACGACTTCCAATTTCCCTGTCTATCCACAATACCGTTTCTTTTGAAAGACGATAGCGTTGGCAAAAGTCTTCATCATCCCATATTTCTAGGGGTGGGTTGCGTGATCTGAATGTTTTCGGTCTTCTCATCAGCACGTACTGGATAACAACACCGCGGACCAAGACCGTTCCCACGGTGTGTCGTGCGAGCTCTTCCGCGTCCGTCCGCAATATCGGGGACCGTGGGAAGCCAGCTTAACAACATAACATTTTAACATTTACATACAGGCACATACATTGCTCCTGGCCCCACACTAGGGGCTACTACACTATACCCTGTGTCGTGGAACCCAGAAACAACGACGTCACAAACATGTAAACATCCAAGACCTTGGTTTCTTTTTTTTTTTGCCCCCAGCCGGGATTCGAACCCGGGACCTCTCGCACGGTAGGTAGATGCGCTGACCACTGCACCACAGAGGTCGTCATTAATGCCTTGGACCATACTTCTGTACTCTTTGAGCCTAAACTAGCACTCCAAGTCTCCAGTGCTGCCTGGAGCGCCTAACGACACTAGCAAGTAGCAACTGACCTAAATCTGCGGTATAAGAGATTGCGCCACTTCTCTGTGTCTCGAGATGTTAAAACTGCGGTTTGTTTCACTGGTTTAGGCCCGATTCCACCATGCTGGCCGTCCTACTAAACAACCAGTAGAGGATCTTCTCTCGTAGAAAGATAATTGGTGTGATTGACGGTAAACTTCAAGATTTATTTTTGCTCGCAAAATTTTGTCTACGTAATAATAAATAAATATAATATATAATCCATTTATCTATTCATCATCAACCCATTATGTCCCCACCGAGGGGCACGGGTCTCTTCCCTGAGGAAGGTATAGGCCATACTCCACCACGGGGGCTAAGTCCGGATTGGTTTACCATTTATCTATACTTGGCATTTTTTTCAGACTTCAAACGACACTAAATCTAAAACCTTTAGCGGTAGAAAACTCGAAACAGTTTACAAATTTAGTGCTAGCTAGTACTAAATTTGCAAACGGTATCGAATTTTCTACCTTGGCTTTCTAATGGCTTATAGGTATTCAGGTATACAGGTTTACAGGTGTTGGTTGACTTTTTTATTGCATTTAGAATAACGAGAACGACGAGCGAAGGAATTGGGAATTTTAAAGGCTCGCTTTTGTATTCATCATCATCAGCCCATGTCCCCATCGAGGGGCACGGGTCTCTTCCCATACTCCACCACGGAGGCCAAGTGCGGATTGGTGGAGGCTTGTAAGACTAGTGGCTGGTCTTATTGTCAGAAGCTGTCAAGCCGCCCTAAGGCCTCTAACTTGGCTTAACGACTGCCATCTATCGACGGCACCAACAACGTGCCTTGCGAAGCACGGAACCGCTCGGAAAAATGCCACTAGCGCTAGTCACAGAACGGTCACCCATCCATGCACGGAACGCGCACTATGTTGCTTAACCTTCGTGATCGTTGAAAATAATTCAGGCGGCTGGGGCTACGAGCGATTTCCTAGCAAACAGCGTAAATAAATAGCTGTATTTAATTTATTATTTTTTTGCCTTCGATCCTTTCAGTGTGGGTATGTTTTTGTCTCTTTAAACTTCGTTTAGTTTGTGCGGTGAACTCGGAAAAGGCTGAGTTTTATAGCTGAGGTCTGGCTGGGGTCAAGAACGAGGCAAATAAATTACGTTAGTAAGTTACGTTTTGCTTTGCGCACAAAATGAAAATGACGAGCCCGAATCCACAAACAGACGTCGTGAACATTTCTACGGGTAGGTACATACAAAAATTCGAGCGATTTAAGTTATTCGATTTAATAAACATTTTCATACATGCACATACATTGTTTCTGCCTCCACACCAGGATACCCTGTGTCGTGGGAACCAGAAACAGCGACCTCACAAACATGTTAACGTCTCGTCAAACATGTAACTCTAAAAAAAAAAACAACCACCAAAAGTAAGTACTTTTTTTTTATTGCTCTTAATAAGTAGTAGGAACTCTTTTCTTGAAAAAAACCGAAAATCAATCATAAGTTCAAAACCGTTGAGAATTTTACCACCCTGTATAGGACCTTATTGGTAGAAGATGACCTTGGCAACTCCCCATTTCACTTGATCCATGATATTTGGACCACCCTGTATTTTGTTCGAATCTCCGCACACTTGGCGTCAGAGTCGCGGAGTCGCGACGACAAGACGCCAGAAGCAAATGACAACGTCGCGTCTGACGCGGCGACAAGTCGCCCTGTTTGCGATGGCACTTATACATATGTGTAAATCTGTCTTTTTAAAGAAAGTCCCAAGCGGCGACCATACTATTTTATCTTAGGATACATCGCTAGCCATACAATGCAATGGAAAGATACAAAGAAAGTTTATACTGTATTATATTTTGGCGGACATACTTCGACCAAATACGTGATGTACTAACGAAACAACACACTTTTAAAAGCTTGCTTGATAGATAGATAGATAGAATATTATATGATTAATAAAGGTTAAAGTAAAATAAATTCTCTTAAATTTTAAGTTGTAAAGGTATTTTGGAAAATATTACAATATTAATGCACAAACACGACCTCTAAATAAACACGACCTCTAAATAAACACACTTACAATACCTTTTGGGATGAGGCGCTGTTTACTGTAATACAGGCAATAAGCCTTATAGCTCAGTAGCAGATGCTGTATGTTTTTGTGCTATTAAAATAATAAAAAAAACAAGATAAAAAGTACCCGTAACCGACGTGCGTGCATGCAACGACTAATGAATGTCGATGAAGCGAAAGTGATCTGTCAGAATCGTGGCAGGTGGCAGTCCCTGGTCTCTGCCTACCCCACTGGGATACAGGCGTGAGCTTATGTATGTAGGTATATATTTTGTTCCTCGTAGACTTAGTCTTAACCTAGATAATAATGTTCCACTGCAGATAGTCGCAGATAATGCTATCATGTTAAGAAGCCGTTATCTCCATCCAAGCAGATACCTTGTCTGTCTGTTTATCGTATCAGTCACTCAAATAAACATAAAGTTTTATCTATGCAAGCCAATCATCGTAAAATGAAGTGAAGTCACTCGGTTGAGACTAGAAAAGAACCAGCCAAGCGCGAGTTGGACTCGACCACGAAGGGTCCGTACTTTATTATCTACACAACATTTGAATATTTCAGGCGCCCACCTCTTGTCTTTATTGCTTGATAAAACCAAAGTTTGTAAAGCTACACTTAAAGTATATAACTTAAAGAGTTAATAATGAACTATAAATAAAAATAAATCTAACTTAAATAACATAATATGACAATTATAGACTAAATAATAAAACTAAACTATAAATATTAAAACTAAACTAAATATTAAAATAGTCTCTAGACCGCTGCCGTTGGGGAGAGTTCCCAAGATTCCTTAAAGAACTATGATAAAATAAAATAACTACACCTATTTACTTGAATCCAGTCATAAATATGTATATGTTATTTATGTATACAAATAATATACGTATTATATAAGTTAATAATATAATACATATATTATTTGGCGAAATCGTGTAATAGAAGAAGATTTTGTTACGAAAAAATAAATATAAAAATATATCCAGCACAATAAGGCAAAAAAACACGTTTGTTGTATGGGAGCCCCACTTAAATATTTCTTTTATTCTGTTTTTAGTATTTGTTGTCATAGCGGCAAAATAAATTCATCATATTTTATGTGAAAATTTCAATTCCTATCACGGTTCATGAGATACAGACATACAGACAGACAGACAGTGGAGTCGTAATAGGGTACAGTCGACAGCACATCATGCTATACACCCATGCACTCTACCCCGTTGCATTACGGGCGACTTTGCAACTAATATGTGTAGGTTGACGTGCTGTCGACTATACTTTACCCTTTGGGTACGAAACCCTAAAAACGGATGACTGCTATACAATCCTCATCGCTGTGTTGGATACCTAAATTTGCAGATTTCTTTCTAGATGTTAAAAACCTGTCACATTCTACGGCCATTGAGATACATTTTATCTACGCTAACTGTACACTGTACAGTCATTTTTGTCATAATGCCCAACAAATAACTTGAACAAATTACTTAGACCTCGCGTGGACGTGTTTCTGGTCTTGATTTAGAATGCGATAGAGACTTCAGCGAAATTGGAACAAATACTAAAAAAAGAAATCGGCCAAGTGCGAGTCGGATTCGCGCACGAAGGGTTCAGTACAGTCGACAGCACATCAACCTTCACATTTTAGTTGCAATGTCGCCCGTAATGCAACGGAGTAGAGTGCATGGGTGTATAGGATGACGTGCTGTCGACTGTACCATTATCTATAAAAAGCAAATTACTACAAGCTAGAAATTTATGGCTGAAATTGAGTTTTCATACTGTCATGATTTTTTATTTTGCGGCAAAGGTTCTATTTAATTTAACATTAAAACATTATTTTAGGACGACCGGTAATTTATAAGATGTATTAACATTTTTAACATTTTTATCATTTTTAACAATTCATTATTTTGAAAGTGGCCATTTAAATAGAATTACATTCTTAACGGATTTGTCAAAAAATGGCGCCAAGACCAACCAATACCATGCGCTCGGGTGGATTTACATATCTGTTCAAAATACATTTTCCAGGCTATAAAACAATAAGGACCTGCTTCTCAAGTCTCATAATCTATGAACAGGTGGGATTTGAGTTATTTTATCCAGTGCCTTCATCCTCATTTCTACAGAATCAGTAATTAAAACAAAAAAATACTATGCATGTGACAAAAATCATCGCCGTATGTGAAAAAAACATTATACATTACTTTTCAGGTAGTATAAATCTAAAACTAAACGTACGATAGAGATTAGGAAAAAAGAATCCTTTAATTTAGAGTATCTATTAATACATATAAAATGGTATAATTATTTCATCGTAAAATAAGAATGGAATAAAATATTGAAATTTTGGCATTAATAATCGTCAAAACCGTAACGGCAACATCAAAGTGTCTCTAATTTCGTCTGTGAATAACAATTCTCGGCTCGTGATTGTCCCCCCGCTACCTCAGTTGACTGCGAACTACGGTAGTGAGAGAACGTCACCTTGCGCGCGCTCCGTGTCTCCGAGTTTTAGTCCAAAGTGCCAAAAAAGTTGTTTAGCACGAAGTTGTGTCATAACCATCAAGCTGTAATACAAAGTAAGTACTTATGTTAAAATTACAATTGATTGCTAGTAACAACGCAAAATACGTGAAGATGTATAAATGGCGCGAACATGACTATTATTATTGACTTTCTAGAACAATCGACAGTCAAAACAACCGAATTCTCATCACCGTACCCATCATCACCGTTTAAAAATAATGAACGGTGATGATTTCATGTGTACGGTGATGATGACCGACTGTATTTTGTATTTGTAATTTTGTTTTTTTTTTTAGTTTTCATCAGTAGATTGATTGATTGACCGGTAGGCCGCCCCAGACATCGTTGGAGGGACGAAGTAGCCAAGGACCTGCGTGAGCTCCAGGCCGGTGACTGGCAGGAGACCGCGCAGGACAGAGACAAGTGGCGACTTCTTGTATCGGAGGCCAAGATCCACTTCGGGTCGCTGAGCCATCACAGTAAGTAAGTAAGTAGATTGATTTGTTTTTCGGGATTTATCAAGTTTTTGGTCAATAAACTAGAAAATTACCTTGTCCCAACGTTCCAAAGACGTTGCAGTCTTCGTGATCGCGGGTTAACTCGAGGGGTAACGGCGAGGTTTTCAATACTATGTTGAGGGTAGTTGGTTTATCGTCGCGTCGCTATTATTTCTTGCACCGGTACGACCCAACACTGATAACATCCACGGATCGTCAACTTATGTGCCGCACACTGTACGTGACTTCACCGCTGCAGTGTCGGTCTAGTGCGGTTTAACTTTTACAACAAAAAAATAATATTTAATTTTAAGCAATACTTTGAATTTATTAAAATATTTACATCAAGATACATAACACGAAACTATGTGTAAAAATCGCGAATAGAAAAAGTTCTATGACTTTTTTTTGTTTCAGACTGTTGGAGTGTAGAAATTATTATTACTAACAATATGAAACTAATATATTATATACTAGTGATAGATACTAATCGTCACACTTCAAACCGGGAACTGTTTCTCCGGGTCTTGGAAGACTATAAAGTCATGTATGCCACATATGATGGCGGAATTTGTAAAGCTCTGTGTGAAGATTCAGAAAATATGAAAATACATAGAACAAACGAAGAAACATCTGGTTTAACCTATTACGGGGTGTATTGTCAAAACATAGGCACAATGGAAACTTTGGGTCATCTGTTTCGGGAGTTGCACTATGAAAATATAATTGTTAATAATCTTCACATATGGTCATTATCTCTGCCCGAGTTAATGTAAAACAACTAAATGTTTTTTAAATAATATTTGGTCAGTAGCAAAGATTTATTTTATTCAGTATTTGAAGATATTTATTTTGTTCTTTAGGTTCCGAAATCTTAACTTCGTTAACAAGTCAGTAAAACTACCTGCGATAGCTAGCGTTAATACATAAAATGCTATAGGTAGATAGATAATAATTATGATAATTTTATGCTTTTGAATTTTAATTTGTATTTTTTCTTTTAGATTGCAGCTATGAGTAAGAGAAAGCGAACCCCAGGAGAAATCAAGCTTGAAAAACAGAAAATTGCAATGAATAAGCGGAGAAGATATCAGATTGTAAAACAGGATCCCGAGTTGTATGAGCTGGTTAAAGAAAAAGAGAAGAAAAGATATATAAAGAGACGAGAGAAAGGTCAGTTTGAATCAATCAATGAAAAGAGTCCGAGGGAGCAGAAAGAACAGCGCAAGAAATGGCGAGAAGCAGCCAAAAGATACCGGGAAAAAAAGAAAAATGAATCAATAAAACCATCCATTACTATAGAATCAGTATTGATCAAACCAGATGACAGTGATGAAACGGATGCATCGAAAAATCAAGACGAGCATTACAACCCATTAACAACGCCCAAAGAAAAACAGTGCCACTGCGCAGTAAAAATTAAAAGAATTCGCTATTCAGAATACAAGAAGCGACAACAGTTGCTGAAAATTATTGCCAATTTAAAAAAGGAAAATAAACGCCTGAAACTAAACGTTCGTACAAAAAAAACAGATGGAACTGAAGAACAACACAGAAGAAGTGACTTAAGAAAAAATTTCAAAGCAAAGAAGACCAAAATCCGAAAAGAGAGAAAAGATAAAGTTTCTGATCTAATCAAAGAGTTCTATGTCGATGATGCTAACAGTACTGTATGTCCTGGGAAGAAACAGTATATAACACGATTCAAAAAACAAATGCAAAGAAGGTATCTCAGAAGTTCAATAAAAGAATTGTATCATAAGTTTGTAAAAACTCATGAGATTAAAGTCAGCTACTGTACGTTTTGGAAATGTCGGCCTTTCTGGGTACTGCCAGCCACAGCGGCACAAAGAGACACATGCATGTGTACAAAGCATGCTAACATTGATCTCAAGCTGGAATCTTTATTTAAAGCAGGCATCATTCGTGAGAAAAGACATGAAAAACTACTGGAAAGTCTATGTTGCTCAAGATCTGAAGAGAAATGTCTTAAAAGGGAATGTGATGCTTGCAAAGATAAAGTTATTCGCTACAATCAATTCTCAAATGATGAAGATATAGTATTCCATCAATGGATACGTTCCCGCGAATCAATCTCAACAAAAAGAGGCTCGAAAACAGCAACAATCACAACTAAAGACGAAATCAAGGCAAAGCCCCTCGATAAAATAAATCTATTGGAATCTGACCTAAAACCATTTTTTGAACATTGTTATTTGATTCAAGCACAGTACAACACATTGAGAGAGATGAAAAAATCTTTGACTGTTAATTCCGCTTTTTTGCATGTAGACTTCTCGGAAAATTACGGGATGAAAGCTACCGATGAAGTTCAGTCATTACATTTTGGTGGGAGCCGCAAAGAGATTTGTCTTCATACTGCCGTTATTTACGCTTTTGATTTTGAATGCAGTTCCATACAACCAACATCAGTCTGCACAGCCAGTGAATGCCTAAAACATGAGGCACCTGCAATTTGGGCACATCTCATACCACTGATAAATAAAGCAATTGAAAAGAACCCATTCCTTGATACTTTACATTTCCAATCAGACTCTCCCACCAGTCAATACAGGAATAAATATATTATGTTCTATATTATATCGCAATTGTTCAATGATTTTGCACAAATCACTGAAATTACATGGAATTACACAGAAGCTGGGCATGGAAAAGGGGCCGCTGATGGAGTGGGGGCTGTGATTAAAAGAACCGCAGATTTTGAAGTAAATCATGGTACTGAAATAACAAATTTTGATAAATTTATGACTATAGTGCAATCACGCACTAATGTAACAGTTATTGCTGTAAGCGAAACCGATGTGCAGAACAGAGAACAAAATGATCCCCGATAAACTTGAAACATTCAAAGGAACCCTTACAGTACATCAATTGCTGTCGAATCGAAATTGTAGCAGGTTAACCTTAAGAAAATCAAGCTGCTTCCAATGCAAATGTGGACAAATATGTGATCATGGAAAGCATTTAGGGTTTATGCAAATACCACGATCAAAGCCAAATACTCGCATGATAAACAAACCTCTTTCTGATGTGACAAATGTACAAACAAGTTCCAAAGTTCTTACAGTTGGTAATGCCTCAAACATAAAAATACTCTCAAACAAGGTAGTAAAACCAAAACTCTATTAATATTGCAGAAACCAAAATCAGTGAATAAAAGACTGAACAGTTAGGTTAGATCATAATTCAAAGACTGTGATTCCAAAGGCAGATAATCATAATATAAGTATATGTAAAAGATTTGACAAAAGTAAAAAAAAAATCTAATTAATAATAAAGCGATTTCACTGTAACACACTAAAATAAAATTCTATTATAAAATGACAGTTTTATTTTTATTTTACTATAGGTTTTTAGTGTGTTATAGTGGCAATAATTTATTCATCATAAGAACGTAAAAATTAAGAAGCCGTATTTGTTAGGGATAACATTTAGTAGTTAAAAAATTTTATTTCAATATTTTATAAAAAAAAACAAAGATTGATGAATGACTGAGAGTTTTATGATAATTGCTACATAAAACAATAATTTTGACTGAACAATAATAATGAAACCATAACAAAAAAAACAAAATACCAAAGGTAGATTTAAAGATGCTTTCTATTCAAAGACAGATGTCATTATTAGTTTTTCATCCAATGTAGTTACGTACATTGGATGAAAAACTAATAATGACAGGTTATTGTAGATATCATTGCTGTAAGAATAAAAAATAAAAAAACACCATAAAAAGTAAAAAAGGACGGATAATACGATAAGGGCGAGTACAAGATGCAAGATAAGAAAGATAATAATAGAATTTTTTAGTTGTTCAAATAATAGTGTGTTCGTAATAATGTTTTTTTTAATTGAGCTGATTATAATAAATCATTATTGTTTTCATGAATTTGTAGTTTTTTTTTCAAAACCGTCATCACCGTGTTCTCAAAATCATCGCCTTCCATAGATTAATCATTACCATACTATAGGAGTCATCACCGTCTCAGATCATAATTTTAAAAAACAAATAATTTCAGAACTAGGCGATGAATTTTTGTCTAAACACAGTATTTACGTCATAGTTTTTCCTTCAATAATTTAGTCTGAGTTAGCTCGCAATCTAATGTATTTCTAATTTATAGATTTTTTTGGATGAAGAAATTTTTCTAGGCTAAATCCACCCGCTCGCCTTTAGTCTATAAAAGGGAGGGCTGGACGATAAACCGGCAGCCTTGTTCTGGCGCTGTGATCAGGCGGAAGCTCTGCCCGATTTAAGAATTTATATTTATGATTTATATTAAAAGTTAAATTAAAATGTGAGTGTTGGAAGTGATTATACAGTGATGTGAGATTTGTGAAGTGAATCGTGTTGTTCGTGATAATACTAAAGACATTAATTACCCTTATATTTTTAGAACTAAAACTATAGTAAGCACAAGCTCCGTCTCTGCTCACCATCAATAAGCTCTGCGAATCGGAACGATACCTGGTCGGACTCATCCGTTAAAAAAAAAGTAAGTTGATCCGGACTAAAAGTTTACAATTATTACCCTTATATTTAGGTATCTTTAATTCAAAATTCAAATATTTTATTCATAGTACAAATAGAATATTTACTTTATGAACGTCAAAGTTGTTAGTTTCGCAATTAGTAGATTACATGGAGAAGAAACGAGCAAAGAAACTCCACATTTATTCTTTTCAAAACAGTTTTAGCCTAAATTACAATTAAGACCTAAAGGCATATTTTAACCCTATATCCTTTTGAAGCGAATTGATGTAAAGGTCTAGGTGCTGTCTACAGTGCCTCGTCGATATTCAGTTACGTTATAACCAAACACCTCGTTACATCGGATCAAAATGTTGCTGTGAAATTGGTAGCTCACCAAGCCCTGAGTGATTTCATATCGCTTAGGGATGTCATTGTATCCAACGAAACTTATCGATACTTTTAAACAAGTGGAAATACTGCTCATAGTACGGGTCCTTAACTTGAAATACGGTCCCATCCTGAAGAAAGCATGAAACTTGGCATGAATGTAGCTGTCATGTATTTGCTTCAATGTCGATATGGAAGCACGTCGAGAAATTATTTTTTCCCCCCTTTCACCCCCCTTTTTTGTCTATCATTCTGGTTTTTTGAATTTTCTACAAAAACGATACGACTGAGGAGTTTACTCTTCAGAGACCAAATCATCGTCGATAAATTGCCTACAAAACGATACTACATTTTATAGTGGTAAGATTAATATATTTCTCTATACAGCTATCAACGTATTATGAAACTGTAAAAACAGGCATACTTTTTTCTTTCTTGCTTCATTTATAGGTAAACGACAAGAGTGGTGATAAAATAGGCTAAAAAGGTTCAATACCTTATACAATTAGCTACAAAATGACACTAATTTCATAGTCGTAGAGACATTACTTCCAGAGTTACAGCTCACCGCGTCTGACTCAAGTACTTTTTTTTACCTTTTTACAATACTATCTTTCCGTTAACCCTTCCGCTCGCGTCGTGCACATATGTGTGCACGTATAACTTTACCCCCTTCCGCTAGCGTCGTGCACATATGTGTGCACGCATACTACCACTTTAAATAAACTGGGTTTTTTAATTTCTATCTCAGTTTTGATACATTATGTCTATGAGAAAGAAAGAGAGGAAAAAATACTCTTCAATTTGGTACCACAAACTTGTATCTATGCCTGTAAAAAAAAACTTTATTCAAAACTTTCGCGCGTGACGGCCTCGAAGGCGTTTGGAGTCTCTCCGTAAACCAGTGATTTTTGAGTATTTTTGGTAGAAAAAAAAGGTAATAAGTATAAAGTAGAAAAAGACCATATATTTACGAACATTTTTATATACATTGAATGGGAATGTATTCATAATTTTATCACTATTTTTGTAACGACAAGTGACGTTTTGCGTCGCAGTATTTTGAGTACGTAATTTATGTATTGTATTTATTTCACAAGTCATCACAAACCAATTATTATCGATCCTTGTATAATCTTCTTTATTTACTGAAAGTTTCAACGAAAAATAGTGTCTCGTTACATAGCACGAGCGATTTTTGTAAACTATTGCGATTTTTCTAATTTCCGCCATGATAACTCGCGAGCGGAAGGTAGTAGATCAAATATAAATTCCGCGAGCGGAAGGGTTAGCTTTGGTTTGCGTAGATTCAGAGTTTCCAATTAGAAATAAAATAGTCCATATGTTAATCCAGGCTAGTCTATCTATATGTAAAATTTAATTTAAATCCGTGATATCATTTTCCAGTGATTGAGAAAAAAACCAAATTACAAAATATAATACTGATACCCGATTATCTGTACACTTAACATCACAACGATCACATTATTAAAGCTGAAAAGAACCTGGTTTAATACATTAAACCAGATGCTTTGATAATGTGATCGGGCTTCTATTGGTGTAAAAGGGTTTCAAGCAAGTTATTAAAAATACAGTAAAGTCCAATGAAAATTATATATATTTATTTTAATTCACATCACAGGAATCTCCCCCACACTTACAGAGACCAGTACAGGGAAGACCTGACTTTCTACAAAGGCATCGTCCTTAAATGCAGCTGCGACATGAACACTTCGTCAGTTCCTTTACGGATGCTGACGTTTCTTTGGTCGTACTCCAAAATGGAATCCAAATTCCATCTTCTTTCATCCATCCCCAGTTCTCAAAGTTCGGATATTCAGGGTTTGGTATCAGACTTTGACCCCAGATCAATCCTGCTTGCAAATAAGCTCGTTTTATATGCTGTTCAAGAGCACCGAGTGTTGGTGGCAGCCTATCCATGACCCGTCCCTTGATGAATAATGCTTTTCTAGCCTGGTTAATGTCTTCTACGTCGCTAGTTTTGTCGTAAGTCAGGATGACATATCTTGCCAAAGCATCCAATTGATGGGTTTCAATTTCATTTTGAGGTCGTGACAAGGTTTCAAATACTTTGTTAACTTCAGGGAAGGAATTCCACGTTTTCCAAAAGGACTTCTTTCCCTTTCCACAAAACCCTGATACAGTATCGCACCCTGTAAATGCGTGAAAAAATAAAATGCCGCTACATTTTTCTGGGCCGAGTTTATTCACGAGTTGGTGAATAGCAATAGCACTGTAAAATAAAATAAAATAGCAATTGTAAAATACTTCAATGTTTTAAAAATTAATCAATACTCGGGATTCGCAACTCGCGTGATACTTAACGTAGAGTAAAGACTGCCAGCGGGGCGGCGACGCAACGCACGTGCATGAAGGGTACGAAGCTCAGACGCTGCGAGCGGACTGGTCGTCGCCTCGTCCGTCGGCGCGGCGGGCCGGCAAGGCTACACCCCACTCCACCGCCCCGCGCCCCCACTATCGCAATAGCTCTGCTGATACCTCAAATATCGCGTCACGCGGTCGCGCGCAGCTATTTTAAGTATTAGCCCTTAACTACTCGCATAAAGAAAATCACATAACTGCTCGCATGGGGTCCTCAGTGACCCCAATTTGGTTTTGTGAATTTATAATAAAGTATTTATAAATTTAAATAACTGCTTAGAAATTATATTTCTTCTTTATTCATATTAAAGCTTCAATGAAACTATTTAATCATAAACTAGTAGGAACTCAAAAAAAACACAAGCTTAAAATTTTCTCTCAAAAAACTAGTTATGGCGTACCTTGAGATAAAAACTGAATTATTTTTTTATTTTTGGCAACTAATCTGAATCACTATTATGAAAAGCTTGACAATAGACCTCACAGTGGTCATTGCAAACAAATTTCGTGCATTTTATGCATTTCATGGATACTTTCCGATCCGTCATTGGAGGACATGTGCTACATCGTCCACGCTTGACTGTCGATGATGAAGCTAGTCAATTCTCCATGTCATGCACCTCCAAAAGTCGTTTATTTATGAATTTTGGGGTTGCGGCTACATTCACTCGATGCTTCTAACGATCTTCAACTAGCTCTAGGGCAAGTTGTCGCAAGGAAATTGACGTCTCACATGGGTAAAAAATATAATAATAACTACAGTCAAAATTGATTCAATTAACTATATTGATAACATATGTACGAAAATTAAAGAAAACCGTTATAAGTTATATTTGAAAATACCGTAAATAACAAAAATACTCTCACTCGACTCGGTCGGAAAAGTTACGTAACTGCTCGCATGGGGTCACACTCAAGAGAGCAGCGACGCCTGCGCACGCTCCAAAGTCCTGTCAAACACTAAAATGGCATCTTTGGCGCGAATAAGAAAGCTACTAAATGGGACAACCACATATCAACAGCCAAAGTACATTTTTTTGGCGCTCAAAAATGCGCTGACCCCATGCGAGCAGTTAAGGGTTAAGTACACGTACAGTACTAAAAAGTTTGCATTTTTTAATAAAACTTTAAAGTAACATGTACATATTTTGTAAACTATAAGTTCTATCAACATACGTCCAAAAACAATATTGTAGAGAATTTAATGAGGAACATATAGTTCTTTGACAGTTTTCTGATAGCTGTACCCGTTTTCATAAAAAATAAAAAAAAAACAAGATTTGGTACATAAAAAGGGGGGAAAAGGGGGGAAAATATAATTTTTCGACGTGCTTCCATATCGAAATTTAAGCACATATATAACAGCTACATTCATGCCAAGTTTCATGCTTTCTTCAGGATGGGACCATAAAACTGATTTTTGTTAGGACATGGAGCCGTACTATCAGTTTCACTCACAGAAATCAGATATCCTTTTTTTTTCAACGAAAAGAAAAATCTGATTGCTGATTGTCAATTTACTATGTTAGCCGCTGCCTCCTCTGGGCCGTATTCCTCTATTCCTACTAATTTAGGTAATATAGTTCAGTGACTGAACTAGTGAGAAAATAATTCTCGCTAGTTCAGTTAGTTGAACTAGTGATATTGGTTTTTAACATTTGTTCAGTTGTAGTGGAGAAAATTGCAGCGGGAAAACTATCACCACTATCTCAACTATCAACTATCTACTACCACAGCTCAACTATCACCACTTTTATAAAATCAAGAAAAAAAATCAGAAGCTTAATACATCAGATATGATAAGATTCCATGATTGCAATTAATAATTTTAAAAGTGAAAACATTAGGTAATTTTCTTACAACATCATCATCAACAACCCATTATGTCCCCATCGAGGAATTTTCTTACAAAAGTTGGAATGCTGTGGCCAGACACACGTCACACACGGTCAGCCGTCACCAATCTCAATCATTTTAGACGGAATCAGGTGACCCGAACACCGCGCCTCTACTCGAGTGACCTTTAAACCTGAAAATTGATTTCTTGTCAGTTATAAATAAAGTTATTGATATGCAACTACGTTGTCTGAACTCTTTTTAAACACTAAATAAGTTATAATATTAATAGTTAAATTACAATAAATGTCGATGGAGCTATGATCGTGGCACGTGGCAGTTTCTAGTCTCTACCCATCCCTCTGATCTCAGGGCCGCCGCCTTTATCTACAGGCGTGAGTTTATGTATGTATGTAAATAACAATGCAATCGCAGTGGAACTAATAACATCACATTAACCTTTACACAGTTGGTACTTTCGACACCACATGGATGCCTTAGTTCTAAAAGTCCCTAACTCCATTTTCTTTGTTTTGAGATATGGCAGTTTGAAGTGCAAAAAAAAATATGTAAAAAAGGAATGGTTGGTTGAAAAAAAACAAAAATAATTTGGATTGTAATTTATTAGGTTAATTCAACCTTTACGTGCGTGCGCTCTGCTCAGTTACATTACGACAGACTTGTAACAAAAATTTAAGCATTGAGCAATATGCGGCTGGCTATATAGACACTAATAGTCATACCGGAACACTTTGAGAGTCCCATTTATTTTTTGTTTATTAAAATTTCTTAATTACTATGTCGACTAATAATGTCGGATTGGTGGACCACCAATCTGGACTCCACCAATCCGTACTTGACCCCCGTGGTGGAGTATGGCCTAAACCTTCCTCAGGGCAGAGATCCGTGCCCCTCGGTGGGGACATAATGGGTTGATGATGATAATAATGTTTAATTACAACTTACAATATTAAATACAAAACAAATTCAGAATTTTTACATATTTTAGTCACTAGTAGGTATATTATATCAACAAAAATATCGTCTGTAAAAAAAAAAAAAACGTTGTAAGTTTATTATTTATTACCTATGTATAACCAACAGCTGATAAACAATCAACGCGGCTTATAAAACCATAAGTGAGCCAATTACGTGCCCGGATACTATGGTTCTCATACCCAATAAATTATAGTAACGTTCAACGACATCACATAGACATTTTCCGCCTTTTTCCAGTCAAATTAATTCAAATCGAATTACTCCATTAATCTTTGTATGGCAAATAAAGACTTTATCAATTATCGGTAAAAGAAAGCAGCAAAAACTGGGTGCATGTGTTAGCCGACAGAAGATGTAACAATAATTGCATTCGCCACCGGCGCACGCGCCGCCGCCGCACGCGCCGCCGCCGCACGCCTGCGCCACTGACCTAATTGACGTGCAATATGCGGTAGAAATATGCTCGTAATTACTTACGTGTAAGAAACTAAACGCCTGGAGTGCTTAGAATGCCTTCTTGACATATACTCAGTCATATCAGTGTATCTGTATCTAGTGTCTATATAGTTTTCTTACGGCCGATTTCTGAATTGAGAATTTCGCTAAGTAACTACTTAACTCTAGTGCTGGCTCGTCAAATTTCTCAGAAAAGAGCACGACAGAACGTTACCTAAGTATTTACTTACGTAAAATTCTCAATTCATAAAACCCGCCCTTTGTTTTTGCTCCTTTTAAGAAGATGTACTCAAAAAAAAGTTCTCACAACAGCCCGCCAAGACTTTCGATTGTAGCCAATCTTCCACTTTAATCTTTCTTTTCTTTCTAATATAATATAAAATTCTCATATCTCAATGTTAGTGCGCATACTCCTCCGAAACGGCTTCACCGATTTTCATGAAATTTTACATGCGTATTCGGTAGGTCTGAGAATAGGTTGTTATCTATTTTTCATAGCCCTAAGTGCAGAAAAAAAATGGCGAAACAACGTTCGCGGGGTCAGCTAGTTATTCTATAATAAATGCGAAACTTTGGATGGAGGTATTTTTGTTAGTCAATCACGCCAAAGCATCTAAAAGGATCTGAATGAACTTTGGCACAGAGGTAGATTGTTTCTCCGACTTGTTAAGTACAATGGCCCAAAAATGAGGCTAAGTGCGGAAACACAGGTCAAACTAACGAACTACGTTTTATCGATACTCGTAAAGGATTTACCGACACCACTCCACAACCTATTCGACACAGGATGTGGCGGCGGATGATCCGAGAAGCAATATCGACGTCGAGGCGAGATGAAAATGTCGGCGTTCTAAGCGAGTGTAAACTCGTCGTGAAATAGCTTTTTTACCAAGAATTTTAAGCTTCATACGGTCTTGTTTGTAAGAAGTCGAATCCACACAGGATCTTTCCTAGTACATACGGACTCCACCCACTCACATGAGTAATGCCCGGTTCCTATAATATACGCCTACCGGCTACGATCCGTTTTCCCTACAATTTCTTGACAGTTCGTAGGAATTTCGTAGGAATTTTAACCGATCGTAAGCAAAAACGAAGCGTTTTGTGGATATTGGAACCGGGCATCAGTCCTGATTAGTACTACTAATTTTACAGATTTTGTGTTTTGATACCTTTGGGAGAAAAAAAAACAATAAATTCCTTACTTACATAAACAGCTTTAAGTCGGAATTAAAGACAGTTTATGCCGAATGTAGTGGAGAAAAGGCTCCACTCTGACCATCTTTTCTCGTTACCGTTTCGATTGCGCGGCCATGTTCTGTTTTCAAAAAGTGCTTATGTCAGGATTTTGTCGAAATTTGTCAAAACTGAATGGTGAAAACCAAAAATTTGTCAAAGCAGTAATAAAGAAGTTATTGAGGTTTGAACATGGCCGCGCGATCCTCCCGCGGAGAACTGCGCGGCCATGTCAGATCTCGGCATCTACAGGGTCTACAGGCCTGGTTTTTTTGTCAATGCATGTTTGAATTTGTCAACAAATGTCGAAGAAAGAAAATTCATTCTATCACCATTACTTCCGAAGATATCGACGCCTGAACGCCATGGCCGCGCAATCCTCCGGTTCCGATTTCTTAGGTTGTGTTTTTTCGTAATCAGGCTTATCTTAATTAGTCAGGACCGATGTTCAGAGCTTAGTCTTAATTTGTCAAAGCCGATGAGGTATGAATTAACACTCGTTTTCTCATCAGACGAACAAAATTACTGAAAAACCTAAGGACGCTGGCCGCGCAATCGAAACGCTTTTTCATATGCCGATATCTAGTAAACAAAACAAGTCTGGGATATGATTTATGTACCAAATTCTTTGACATTTTAGGCTCCTTCGATTAACATATCGTTTCACCACAAAAACCTATCGTAACGAGAGTTATCTAAAAAATTATAACCTCTCACACAATGTTTGGATAGGGTGACCATAATATCAGGTTTCACGTAAATTCACGTAACCACTCATTGGTACAGTGACATATTAATCGACTCCTCTTTATATGCCGGTCCCTCACACAGGCATAAACTTGTGCGGAAGTTTACGCCTACTCTTGTGCGTACCAAAGCCACCCAAAAGCCGTCACTCATATGTGCGAATTTGTATGCACATTCATTTGAATAGGCCGGTCCTACACTTGTTCACAAATGTACATTATGTAGTGTACAAAGTGACAAAGCAATTTACATTTTGACTTCGGTATTTTTCAAAACAGTGAACGTTTGTAAACAGACGACGCCTCTTGTAAACCACGGACCCATACAATTTGCCTGCGATATTATGCTACGCGATGTCAATATATATATATATATTTATATATGACCAGTTTACATAATCATAATTATAAGGGTCAATATATTGCTCAGTTCCTCAAATTCCATCCAGCTCGCTTAGTACTCACGGAGTGCGTTAGATCAAAAGATTTTCTAAGATCGAGTTCCATTATGCAAAAAGGATTTTAGTTACATTTGGTTCACCAAGTTTTCTTAGGTTTTGGTTTTTGCAATAACAAGCAATAAAAAATAGTTGAAATTTATTCTGCAGAATCATGATTTCAGTTTCAATAGCTGTTAAATGGATGATTTTAAGGACACATCGCATAATAATATTGTAGGACACATGTCATTATCAACGTACCTTATTTGACATTGTTTTTTTTTATCCAAAATTCAAGCTTGTTTTCTGAACCATCACTGTTGAATGTAGGTAGTCAGTTTCACAAGAAGTTATCTTGAATATTGTCCACACAACTGAGTTAAAGAGTCGGAGTCCAGAGTAATAATTCACGACACGACGAAACGTAAAACAAAAAAATACGACACTCATAAGCGCAAGACAGAGACAGTCCGAAGTAGCCAACGATCAGGTCGAGACTGGATTTTTCTGAACTTTGAATTAAAACTTAAAAATTAGGTACTCTTTATTTACCTACAGTCTTTTTAAACAAAATACTTCGGAGAAGTGTACCCTAATCTTTACAAAACGTCCCATAAAAATGTCACCAATAACAAACCTTTTCTGTGATATCATTTACCGTTATTCTTCTCCGTGGTTCATTTGTATGCGGTCGCCTTTGTATCGCGCCGCCTTGGCCTGTGATGCCTCTGTCAAAGGCTGCCGCCCAGTAAAACAAAGGATGCCGCGTGCACGTGCAGTGCCAGTGACTTTGAAGTCGAAGCGCCTTAAATAATAGCCGGTATTCTAGTGTCTAATTTTACTTTACCTCTACTTACTCATATTTCGTATAGTGCATGCATGAGCATAATTGATATTACTTTTGTATTCCAATAACCAGAACTGCTTGCACTATCGAAGCAAGCGCGGTTTAATATGCAGCCCACTTCGTTCTGTGCTAGCACATGTCACCAAACGCACTCATACCTAGCCGACGCGAAAGGGAGTATTACTGCCAGGTTGTAACATGCAACCCACCGCAGCCGTATGGACACGGCCTCACTACCTTTTTTGTAGCGTGGTTTAGGTAAGTATTTTAAAAAAGCCAGACGTTTAAAATACCCAATCGTAGCTAACATATACAACGGACTTCAAAGATCTTTAGGTACCAATGAGCGGTTGTAGGCACTGTACCAATGAGCGGTTACGTGAATTTACGTGAAACCTGATATTATGGTCACCCTATCCAAACATTGTGTGAGAGGTTATATTTTTTTAGATAACTCTCGTTACGATAGGTTTTTGTGGTGAAATGATATGTTAATCGAAGGAGCCTAAAATGTCAAAGAATTTGGTACATAAATCATATCCCAGACTTGTTTTGTTTACTAGATATCAGGCATATGAAAAAGCGTTTCGATTGCGCGGCCAGCGTCGTTAGGTTTTTCAGTAATTTTGTTCGTCTGATGAGAAAACGAGTGTTAATTCATACCTCATCGGCTTTGACAAATTAAGACTAAGCTCTGAACATCGGTCCTGACTAATTAAGATAAGCCTGATTACGAAAAAACACAACCTAAGAAATCGGAACCGGAGGATTGCGCGGCCATGGCGTTCAGGCGTCGATATCTTCGGAAGTAATGGTGATAGAATGAATTTTCTTTCTTCGACATTTGTTGACAAATTCAAACATGCATTGACAAAAAAACCAGGCCTGTAGACCCTGTAGATGCCGAGATCTGACATGGCCGCGCAGTTCTCCGCGGGAGGATCGCGCGGCCATGTTCAAACCTCAATAACTTCTTTATTACTGCTTTGACAAATTTTTGGTTTTCACCATTCAGTTTTGACAAATTTCGACAAAATCCTGACATAAGCACTTTTTGAAAACAGAACATGGCCGCGCAATCGAAACGGTAACAATAGTGGGACGCACGCATATAACTTATTGCTCCGCTCCGCTTACGAATCGCTCGTAGCCTGGGCTGCCTGAGTGATCGTAAACGATCACTAAGGTTAAGCAACATACGGCGCGTTCAGTCCATGGATGGGTCACCGTCTATGACTAACGCTAGTGGCATTTTTCCGAGCGGTTCCGTGCTTGGCAAGGCACGTTAAGCAGTTGGTGCCGGCTGCCATCGATAGATGGCCGATCCGGCACCAACCGGCCGATCCGGCCGGCCGACCGTGAAGCCAAGTCAGAGGCCTTAGGGCGGGCGGCTTAAAAACTTCTGACAGTAAGGCCAGCCACTATTCTTACAACCTCCACCAATCCGGACTTGGCCCCCGTGGTGAAGTATAACCTTCCTCAGGGAAGAGACCCGTGCCCCTCGGTGGGGACATAATGGGTTGCTGATATAACTTAGGTATGTATTAGACTCTAATACGTAAGTTATATGCGTCCCACTATTATGGCACAGGCCTTCTCTTGGACCATTTAGTTTAAATTTTAGTTGCAAAGTCGCTTCTAACGTAATTGAATAGAGGGCATGGATGTAAAGGTCGGCATGCCGTCAACTGTACCCTTGCTCTATACCTGCTTGGGTTGCTGAATAATATAAGACCTGGTGACCTCGCATTCAAAGTTTCAGTAACCTGCTGCTTAATTAATGACCCTTAGTAAGTGAATATGCCGAAATTCGATGTTTTCTATTAGCTGTAATTCAAAAACTTTACGATTTTTCGCATTGAAATTTGAAATGTGTATAGTGTGAGGGGATGGCTGTTTCCAAAACGCGATTGGAAAAACTTTGCTCGATAGAAAAAAATCCAGAAGTCACGTCTAAAATTTTAGGTAAATGCTTATTACGGACGTGTTTTACAATACGAATTCCTGTAAAATCACAAACAGATAAGTATTTACGTTTTCCATTTCTTGGCTGTTGTAGATTTCCAAAACACAAGACATTTCTATTAACTTTTGACAAGTACGTGGATGGCGCTTACGATGTTTAGTTTCGAACTCGCTGATTCCATACTAAACGTCCACCCCGAACGGCGCACCTCCGTGAGGCCCAGTTTCGCTTCGGCATTCGCACGTGGGGGCTGTGTCGCTTGTCACTCTGCACGCGCAAAAATTACGAGTCCAAAACACGAGTACACAACTAATTTAAAATTGAGTACTTACAGAAAAAGGTCGCCTAAAGCTATAAATGAGTTGCTATGGTACATACCTACGCTGCCTATTGACTTACATAATAGTAAGTACAGTCGACAGCACGTCAATCTTCACATTTTAGTTGCAAAGTCGCCCTTAAGCCAACGGAGTAGAGTGCATGGGTGTATACCTGCAATAAGTACTATACTTGAGCCATTACAAACGTGCGAACCGAGTCACAAAAGTGCGAGCGAGAGTTCAGATATGCGGATATGCCTGAATTGCCTGATATGCCTCCTATATGTGTGAGGGAGAAGTCTGAATGGTCTGATACAAATGCTTATGAATTAGTTCGCACGTTTGTAATGGCTCAAGTATAGTTACTTTTACTTGATTGATGCTTTAGACAACTACATACTTCTATCTAAACTCGGCAAAACGTGGCGCAGTTCATAGTGATTGGTGCCTCTGCCTACCCCCTCGGGGATAACGGGCGTGAGTTTTTTTTTTCTTTAGATACCCAATTATTTCAGAAAACGACGATGCATGGCAACCAAATAAAATTTTGAACTGGGGGGGTTAATAAATATTACGATTAGTTATGTCTATTACCTATACGATATATTTTTAGGCTTGTTGAAAAATAGGGTAAAATGCCCTATTTCGGGTCTCGTATTTTTGAAACATAGTTAGGTGTAGTTATCTAGCTGCGTACTTATTCATATTTTTTTGGTTTTATAACAACAGGGTAAACGCACCAACAACGGACATACCAGGGGGATTTAACCTATGCGATCAAACTACGTCTGTATCATCTTAGTATACTCTAATTACATAATTCCTCGAAATATAACTACATTTTTGCTTTTTACCCTAATGAGCGTTTTCCTTATGTCAAATTTAGTTTCAAAAGATTCACTAGGTGGCGCTGCCGTACCTTAGTAATAAACGTCAAAGCCAAAAAATACTATGGTTCTGTGGAATTTGTGATGGATGATTACCTAAAAAAAACATGTTTTAGTTAGGTGATAAGTGCGCCTACGTCCTATTTAGATATTTTGGAATCTTTGCTGTGGATTGTGGGTTTTTATTTTTCATTACGAGAAACTTCGTACGAATGGCAAACCTGGTTCCTTTTCTTTTTTAGTAATCTGTGAACTGACATTGACATTGACTGCCACCACCAATCACAAATTTGTATGTAGAAACGAATGATGCCATCTAGATTATCTCATAGAACTAAAAAAAAAAGAGAAGAAATACGCACATTGCACAATTTACCCATTTATCAATGATTTGGTTACAGAAAAACTTCAACTGAATGAGCCGTTTTCAGAAGAACTAAAAAAAAACTAATAGCTGTCAAAGGAATGCAATTTTGGACCTTGGCCCAATAGCCATGTGTGATACATCATCGAATAGGTCTCAGCGAGCTGTACAAAAGTTACTATGACGCCAACAGCCAAATATTTTTCCTTTCGGAGTTATATTGTATTGAAAAAAAAACTAACATTTTCAATACAATATGACTCCGAAAGGACTACAAAACTGTTGGCTGTTGGCGTCATAGTAACTTTTGTTCATCTCGCCGAGACCTATTTGATGATGTATCACACATGGCTATTGGACTGAGGTCCAAAATTGCACGCCTTTGACAGCAATTAGATATTTTTTTTAGTTCTTCTGAAAACGGCTCATTGCGGAATGTAGCTGAAGCATCCAAACACTTAGAAATATCATGTAAAACTATCAGAAATTTACAAAGCAACTAAATACACTGTGATGAAAGCACTTACTTTACGTACTTTACTTACGTAAATCTATTTTATGCATTGTCATTTTCAATGCTCCATTTTTTGCTATTTAAATGGGTGTTATTGAAATGGTTAGCATAGTATAGGTATTTTTGTGAGAAGAAATAGCTAATTGATCAGCAATTCATTGCCAGCAATCATTTCAAAATCAATCAGCTATTATTTTTGTACAGCATATTAATTATACAGGGTGTTGATTTGTCCAGTTTCGTCTGACTCGGGGGTGGTTATTCACATAATACTGAAGCAAAAAAAAAAGTATTAAAAAAATTTCTCTTTTGTGAAAATCACCTAAATGTCATGAAGTTATATGGATTAGCTTCTATCGTTTGCACTTGACAGGTCCGGCGGGGGTTTTGGGGGGTGAAGCAGGAGAGTGCGCCCGCGTGCTCGCTGCCGGCGCCGCAAAACCGGTGACTTTAGGTGATTTTCACTAAAAAAAAATGTTTTATCATATATTTTTTTCTTTAGTATCGTATCGTAACCACCCCTGAGCGGACGAAACTGAACAAATTAACACCCTGCATAAGATGCAATGAGCTATTATGTTTAATAAAATTCTGGTAAGCACTTAAAGGGTAATAAAAAAAAAATTGTGAAAGGTTATTTAATTTATTTATTCTCAGAGTGTTTGATGTGATGTGTTTGTTTGGATATGTATTATTTATAGAAGCGTAAATTAATAAAAAAAATCCATTCTTATAAACTATAATTGAGATAAATCAAAAAATATAAAACAATTAAGTAGGTAACTAAGTACTTAAGCTATATTTTTATTCGTCATAGAGATATAGCTTAAAATAAAGATAAAGGGAAAATTATATGATCTTGCTCCGGCCACTTTGAACGTACATTGCTGTTTTTTTAACAAAAATGCAATCCTATTATTTTGCTCAACATGTTTTAAATATGCATATCAATCAAATACAATTCTCTGCTGATCAATAATTAAATTTTGCTGATCAAGTAGTTTTTTTGCGGACTGAATGTTTATCATGGTATTGTAGCTGCCTATTTACGATTTAATTTTTACCATTATCAAAACTATTTGCGGAGCCAGGATTGCTGTCTGATTTTTTTTCCTGTATCCAGAGTATCCAGACCAAATTATTTAAATGCTGTTTTTTGTAGCTCACCAAATTTTATAATAGCTAAACAATTTAATTACTTCTCTTACAAAATTAGACTTTTTGTGCTTGACATATCGATAAATTCACTTTTTGGCACAAATAATCAGTTTTCTGGATATGTGCAAAAGTATTTCGTTACAGATACTTATGCTGATACCTAGAAAACTAAGGTATCGATATACGAATTAATTTTTATTTGTTATTTTTTAGCTTAGTGAATACAAAAGATTGATTCAATGTGTGGTACATTCAATGAGTGTACAGAAGCTGAATTTGAAATTGAAACTGCCAGCCGCTCCTCGATAAGCAAATTAAATGGATGGACGAAGAATTGTGTCTAATAATTTTTTGCGAAAAACTCAAGCAAATTTCAATGCGCACTCCGACTTTTTGTTGCGACCTTTTTACTTATTTAGAAAGCTTCCACTATTACGTTTCGGGATCATTTTTTATTAATGTATGGTCAGCGATTACTCGAAGACCCGTGAACAGATTAAAAAATATTTTTTTCATTTCGAAAGGTGTCACGGGTGGATGTTAAAATTTTATTTTTTTTGTTGAGATGTTTTTTTAGTATGTAATTGCTTCTGCGCCATTATAATTAACGTAAAATAAGCGAATAAATATAACAAATATTATTTTGTTTGACCCGATATGTTCGTAGGCAAAATAAAAAAAAATGAAATATTAAATTAGGTTTATAATTATGTACATAATTATGTACCTAATTTAATATTTTTGTTTTATTTTGCCTTTTTAATATTATTAGTCAGCTACAATGAAATAAAAGAAGTATTTAGAATCAGTCATACAACTGTTTATTTCTAAATAAAAATACGTTAAAAAAATTAAAACACTTACTTCTTTTATTTAATTGTAGCTGGCTACTAACCTTCACTCGGTTAAGGTCAGATTCTGAGTGAAGGACTGCTAATGCCTACTTTCATCATTTTTTTTATTTTGCCTACAAAAATATTTGGTTTTATGTAATAGGTACCCAAATGTTGTTTGTATCCAAATTGCAGACGAGTTCAATAATTGGGTCGTTTACCCTAGTATTATATACGTATTTGACTTTTTATAATTTACTTGCAATGATTTCTGCCGTTTAACATTTAACGTTCGATTATTGGGTCGTTTACCCTAGTATTACATACGTATGTTGACTTTTTATAATTTACTTCCAATAATTCCTAACGTTTAACGTTTACCCTATTTTCAATTTTTCAAAATGTACCTACCTACAATATTACAAGTACATAGATAAGTAGACTATGTTTTGTATCTTGTAAATGCATAAAGATAGCGAAATAAAACCTTATACGGCACTAACATTACTTGGCTTTTGGTTTTTTATAACTTGGATATGTACCTAAATGATTTCATACCAAGGTATATTATATATTCTAATAAATGATTGTTAGGTGACCCACCTTTATTCGATGTACACCTATTAGAACTAGAAGCCAACTGTCAAGCTAATCTGCGCTATACAACATGGTAGTGGTTATAATAATAGCATCAAAATTCGGAGAACGGTAGCTCGATTTGTTGCCTATTGTACTCGCTTCTGTCTGCACCGCGTGCGCCTCCCCCCGCGCCCGCCGTTGCCCCCGCTGATTAAACACGCGGATCGTCGCGAAATCTAAATTTTCGCTGACCGCCTGACCCCCCTTAAACAAAGTTAATACTTGAACGTGGAGTTTGGTATAAACTGGGATTATACTTCAAGTCCTTGACGAAACTTTGTGGCGCAACTTTACTAGTTAGCTGCGACCGCGTAAGAAAAGGATAATTTTGTAACACCCGATTTCTCGTACACGCTAACAATCTGTTGATCTACTGTTAAAATAAGTCATTTTTTTGTTCGTTTGCGCTTTTGACAACCGGTCTTACTTAATCAATCAATCAATTTATTTGTTTTTAAACATAGGTAAATTGTACAAGATGTTATGAAAACAATAAAGTCTCTCTAGGTTTTGCCTTTGGCGTACAAACTTGTGGTACAAAATAAAATGTCAATTCAAATTAATTACTAATATTGAAACGAAAATGTCCAAGTGAATATGTCATGGGTTCACACACAATAAAATTAATTCCAAAATAAGTACAAATAATGTCAAAAGATGTCAAAAAAAAAAGGAAAACTTAATTATAACATTTATTTTTTTGTAAAATAAGCAGGCATTTCGGTTTTTATTAATTACCTAATAGAAGTCTGAGGTTGAGTAATAACATTTATTTACTAGTGTGTCAAACAGTTTCCGTTTAAAATCTGTGAATTTAATTCTTTTAAATCATCTGGTATTTTATTATAAATTAGAGGTGCCGTGTTGACAATGCTCTTTTGCATAAAAAATGCTGTCGTACATTTTTGAAAGGCGTAGAGTGTTGTGTATCTGAAACTGGAGGTAGTATGTATCATATTTCAGATCGCTCTAAGCGCTACGACCCCCAAGTGTATCCTATTTAAGAAAGGCTTGGTGAAAGTTAAGAAAACAACTCCGAAATATGGAATAAATACCAGGTGTTTTATATTTCATTTAAAAAAAGCTTAAAATAACGTTTTGAAGACAGAAATAAAGAAAAGACATAGTCCATAGTGGTAAATATTTGGGACAGTGCCCACTGCCTAACAAATACTCACACATTCAGTTTCATATTTTCCTAGTGTGAGCCCTACACTGGGGTTTCAGCTATAAACATAAGGGAAGTTTAATGATGTACCTAGTTGCCGGAAAGCCCAAATTATATGCCGACACTTAATATGAGCTCGTATTTATTTATGTTATTTCCACCTGACCTAACCTTACCATTAATGTTATCACACCAACAGCTATTTTAGCCCCTAACCCGTATTCGGGTTTGAATACCGCATACTCGTATTATACAGGGCGCCCCACGGCTATGCCACGTGGAAGGATAGTATCTTGAATATTGTAGATGGAACAGTTAAAATATTTAAAAACAAAATTCATGGTCTTTCTTTTAGTTATGACAACGTTAGTTAGCAAAAATAATCCTTATGGTGAAGCTTCGATCGGTGTGATAAAGGTACAGGGTATTTATTTATTTTCGGATTATGAAGGAGGAGAAAGATGACGTTATAAAAATAATGTCTTTTAGTAAAAAGTTCAATCTACAATATTCAAGGTACTTTCCCTCCATGTGGTATACATTACTTCTGGCCGGCCACTATGATACCCTGTGTCCTCGGAACCAGAAACAGCGAAATCACAAACATTAAACATCCAAGACCTGGGGATTTTTTTGTCCCCAGCCGGGATTCGAACCCGGGAGCTCTCCCGCCGCTGCGCCACAGAGGTCGTCAAATAGTAATTACAACAAAAAACTCCAGGTCTTTCTATATGTTTACATGTTTGTGATGTCGCTGTTTCTGGTTCCCACGACACAGGGTATCCTAGTGTGGGGCCAGAACCAATAGAATGTTTATTAAATGTATTTGTGTGAGACTTGGAATCTATTCCATACGAGCCTAACGAGGGTTTCTCCTCTTTCCAGCTGCACTCCGAGTACCGCAGCACGTACCGATGGCACGAGTTCAAGCAGGAGGCGCAGGCGCAGGCCGGCGTTGTCACGCAGCCGGCGCCGCACGCCAACAATGTGATACCTACCTTGAGAGGTCAGTCATCATAAGTATCATAATACAATACAATACAATGCAATGTAATGCAATACAAGACAATACACTACAATACATACTATATTTCTTTGTAAACTGGATTAAATATCTGTAGGTATCTAGTTTTTGGGGCCTCCCAAAAAGTAGAGCAAACAAAGTAGGTATACAGGGACATACTGTAGACACCCAGTGAACACAGACAAAGAAATTACAGTTTATGCAAAAGTTAGTGCAAAATTACGTTTTGCATACATGTGGGTTGGGCTACAATGTGCCATAACTTTGCACATACTCAACGGATCGCTATGAAAGTCTTTGATTCTTAAAATAGAGCGTAGTGATCATTTTGGTATATTTAACTCAAAAGTTACCATGTTGTGGGTGGAACCCTTTTGCTAAAATACGTCCAATTAAGATAAGATGTAAATTCTTTATACTTCTTCTTTTTTTCTTCTTCATCCGCGGGGAGCTCGTTGGATGCGAATGGCGAGAGACCGCGAGGTTTGCCGTGATGGGGAAGGCCTATACCCAACAGTGGGCAGAGATGGGCTATTGATGATAATGATGATACTTCTTCTTCTTTTGTGTCAAGAGCATCGACTCTTCTCCAAACATCTCCCTGCCAATACCGAGCCACCACGATGCGGGTGCCTCCATTAGATGCTGCCCTCTGGGTCACTATTTCTGCCAAGGAGTACACCTGGTAGTACTAATCACCCGATTGTGTATCTACTGCTAGGGAAAACGACCGTTGACTTACGCTGGTAGAACTACCGACCTAAAACTTGCAAAATTTGAAGTAAGTATTGAAAAGAAAAGAGTCGGTCAAACCATGCTAAACAACATAATGCGTACATACAAGTGCAAATGCAACCAGTAGTATTATCAGCCAGCAGTGGCAACCATGATATAATATTTTATTTATCACACATAGGTTACTCATTATTTTGTTTAATTTAAAAAAATCTAGAGGCTAAGGCCTCTGATTTAGCTTAACGACTACCGTCTATCGACGGAGGCCCGCACCAACTGCTTAACGTGTCTTGCGAAGCACGGAACCGCTCGGAAAAATACTTATAGAGGATTATTACTCTGAAGTGGCTGACTTGACTGATTGTTTTCCTCTGTCCAGGTCCCATAGAACCAGCGATGCCGCGGCGCAAGAAGTACCCAGGCGTGGCGTACAAAACGAACGAACTGTTCGACCCAGCCCCGGCTGACGACATCCGACCGCAGCAGACCTCGGCGTACGAGAGGGCTAGGGTGAGTGAGGAGTCAAGACTCACAGATGTATTCGAAGACGTTCCTCCCCGTTAAGAGACCCTCCACACGCGTCTTTCCAACGTCAGTACAACGAAAGTGAAATGAACAGCCATCCATCGAGGCATTATCACGAAATTTCTGTTATTTCGTGACATGTTATTGCTTTTTAAAATTGTGTTTTTTGTTAATAACTATTTCTATCCTATCCTATTCTATTCTTTTCTATTCATTCATTCCACTCTATCAAATTAAGTATTTAGACGACTCTCCAAGTAGGGTAAATCACGCAACTCCACAATGGAGGAATTACGTGGTCGCACGCCTGGTGAAAAAGCTATTTCACTTCGTTCTCTCAACTAATTTCAGCCCTTATATTACGTAACTTTCCACTCTATCGGGTTAAGCAATTAAACAACTCAAGAGAGTCAAAATAAGAATGTACCTATATGACAGTTCGGAGTAGGAGTATGAGATACCTACTGGGAAAAAAGTCCCAGAATGTAACAGTGTGACGTAAGGTGGTGTGACATACCGGGAACAAAAGGGCTAAGTCAGACAGCTCCATACAGAGGAGTCTTACGTGATGCGCCCCAGGTTTATATCTTGTCTTTTCCCTTTAGAGTGCACAAAGAAACGAGATGGACCGCGCTGGGCGCCGCAGCAAATCGGAGGGACCTCGCCAGACCCGCTGGACTGACACCGTCGAGCCTAAGGTCCAACCTCCTTATCTTATACCTCCTTCGTGAGCAAAGGTACTGGCCTCTTGGTATCTTTCTCTGGTCGTGAAGGCTGACGCAGTATTTTTTAAGGAATGCTAGCCGTTGCCGGTCTCTCCCACGGATTTATGTACTTCGTAAACTGGATAGCTCACTCAAATTTACAATGAAGACAAACTTACACTCTAAACCATCGATATAAAGTTTATATTTCTCCGTCAAACGTGAAAGTAGAAAAGCGAGCCGAGAGAGATAGTTTGAAAGTAGTAGTGCGTCCTTGTCTACCGAGTTGCCAGGACTAAATAAAATCTAATGACGGCAGTGTTACTTCTTAGATATAATAACATTCAACTTTTTTGTATAGTTAAAATATTGAAACTAATAATGTATAATAAGAATTTAATTATCTCAGTTATAAAACGAAATAAAAGTCGTTTGAAAAAAATGTAATAGCCTTTCGTCATCCTAAGTGACCACATTTTTCTTTTATCAATTCAATATGGCAACCGCTTGACAGCTTGTATTACTTTGGAGCCTCTCACTCTGCTCGTTTTTTATTTCATTTCATTGTGCACAGTCCAGTTATACTAAAGATTCATGGTCTCTCCTTGCTCCACCATCTCTACCGACATCTGCCGGAGTGTTCTGAGGTAGCCCACGACCAAAAACTCTGGACTGACCTTGGGGAGGTCTTTGCCCAGCAGTGGAACAAAATGATAGAGGCTGCGTAAAAAAGTTGCCTGCTATTTTAACGGCTGTCTGAGGTTTAACTGTGATAATTTTAAAAGGAGTCTCTAGTGAAGATCACGATCTGGCCAACGCAGCGTAGACGCCCAAACTATGTGTGTCTGGCAGTGGACGAATATAATTTTCATAACTAGCTGACCCAACAAAGGTTGTTTCACCGTACAAATTATTCGTAGAGAATAATTTTTTTTTTTAAATTGGTAGACCAACCTTATCACTTAGGGCTATGAAAAATAGATAACAACGTATTCTCAGACCTACAGAATATACACAAAATTTTACCAAAATCGGCCAAGCCGTTTCAATAAAATGACGACATCGTTCATGAGAAATATCCAAATTCATATAGCAAATTCATATTATAGAATGAAACAGTGCTCGCCCAACAGGCCACGAATGCTCTCGGCGAGGTCCGCGCGGCCAAGGAGCCCGACGTGGCGGCCACGGAGTACCGCAACCAGTACGCCTGGCCCAAGGACTCCGGAGATTCCGCGCCCAGGAAGAGCATATCCATGGGGGCGCTCAAGAAGGCGGCTCTGGCTGAAGGTAAGAGGACTGTTTTATTCCACACGAAAAAATAAATACATAAGAAACAACATGTACACAGGCAAGCTTATCTCTGTAAGAAATTTCTTCCAGCAAATCTCTGAGAGTCGGAGAGGCAGTAAAACACGGGCCGATAAACGTAAATTTAAACTAAGTACATAAACTACAAAATCCTTAATAAGCTGCAACAGAAAAAAAACTAAACAAAAATTATACCTGAAGAAAATTAATACAAACCTACATATAAAGATAGTAATAACAAACCTGCATATAAAGATAAATATGCTTATAGCTCAAAGTTTTGACAGAGATACTGATAATGCTCTTTCAATCGCTTTTTAACCGTAGTCGTCGAACCGTCGATTACGCGACGGAATTTTTTTTTTGTGCTTGGTAATTCTTTTGGAACAGATCCTCCGCGATCTTAACACCGGCCCATTCTTTGATGTTGAACAACCACATCCTTCTCGGCCTCCACTTTCCTTCCACCATGTCCATAAAAATGGTCTGCAGGTCTAAAAAAAGTCTTAGGTTTCTTGCTTCGTGGCACATGACCTAAGTAGGCTACTTTCCGCATCAGTAGTATCCGAAATTACGGTTATGTCTCAAGCAGTTTGCTAGGCGCCTGAAATTCCGCATTAATTTACATATCTTTAGTTGAAGTTTACCTGAATACAGCGATGGCAAATGACAGCTTGTTGGCGGGGAGCCCTCATTTGAATATCTGCCTAGTTGGAATTCAGATATTGTCTCTTGAAGATGTCTCTTCTATCGAGATGCACGCTGGTAGTTTTGGAATATGTTTTGGAGCCTATTCACCAACGACTCAGTTATCTCTGAACCAATAAAAAAGTAGTTCTAATACACTCAGTAGCAACATGATGAGTTGAGTTGAACTGAGTTGTGCCTATTTTGCAGTCTCAATTATTAACGTTTCCGACACTTTAACGTTTCCGATGACGATGCCATCCACATTTTACCTGATTTTTTTTTTCTTGGTTGTTAACAATTTTATAGTTAATAATTTTAGTATTGTGTTTTAAATTTATTCTCTCTCTCTCTCTCTCTCTTTCTCTAATAGAAATCCTCATAGAAATCGTAAACGTGTCAGTGTCAAAAGTTTTTCGTTTATTTTTGGAGAACGTTACTTAAAAGATTTTCATGTAATTTTTCTTCTTTATTTTTGTTTGACGGCCCTCCATCGATGTTACTGATTTTGCTCGTGATTTTGTTGGTGTTGTTATAATATTATTATTGTCAAATTTACACTCATATCGATTCACCTATTGTAGCCATCGCAAGTCTCTAAAAGAACTGGCATAAAAGGCTAACTGCATAATTGACCAAAAGCTTACTTCAACCGAATAGGGGACGTATTAGCAAGTGGCAAGATTAAAAGCGTGCATGCTACCACTTCGTAACGAATACATCCGACAGAGAACCAAAGTTATCGATATAGCTCAGAGAATTAGCAAGCTGAAGTGGCAGTGGGCTGGCCATATCTCGCGAAGAACCGACAACCGCTGAGGTAAACGTATTCTTGAGTGGAGACCGCGAATCAGCAAACGTAGTGTAGGACGCCCTCCGACCAGGTAGAATGACGATCTGAAAAAAACTTCAGGCAAATGCTGGATGTGGCAAGCTAAGGACAGGGTGCTAAGGCGCTCATTAGCGGAGGGCTATGTCCAGCAGTGGACTAGTATAGCCTGATGATGATGATGATGATAATGATGCTGCTACGACTAATGAATGTCGATGAAGCGAAAGTGATCTGTTAGGATCGTGGCAAGTAGCAGCCCTTGGTCTCTGCCTACGACTCTGGGATACAGGCTTCTGATCTTACTGAATTTCAAACATTAAAATCTGATAACAATACTTCCTAGTATGAGGGTAAGTGCAGGATAGTTAGGTCTAACGAACCACCTCCACCTTCAAGGTTTAGTGGAAGCCGAGCCCCTCATGAATCATGCTGATGACCACGACCACGCGCCCAAGCGCTACATCGAAGACTATCTGTGGAATGGTCAGAAACCTGGCGTGCAGAGGTAAGTCCATGTAGTATTAGATCTTAGTGAAGAAATGTTGACTTATCATGGAAGTTGTGTAAAGTTCAATTCAGCGATTTAGTCCAGTCAAATTACGAAATAAATAAACATGAGCGAACACAGCTTGGGGATTTTGAGGATCGATAGGGGGGTGCATTGTGAGCATAAATTCCAATTTGAGGGGCTGTACTGAGGTCAGCTCAAGGTCATTTCGATGGAAACGCGTTTAATTCGATATCTCGAGAAATATCAGTGTTAGCCAAAAAATTGTAGAGACCTTTTCTCTTCTAAATGAAATTTATTAACTTTTTTATTTAAAACTTTTTTTTATAACATCAATATTTTTCAACTTATTACTCCCGCAAGGCAAAAATTTTATTTTTTTTCCTATTTTTCGTCGTTTTCTCCCCAACCATTCAATTTTATTGAATTTTACCGATCATCAACGTGAATATCTTTTAATTATGCACAATTTTGTTCTCAAACTTTTTTCTGTAATGCCAATACCTTCGGAGTTATACATTACTTTACCGAGCGAAATCCGCGCCACTGTCGCAATATAAAAAGAAAATCGATTAAACTATTTAAAAATTGGGTATTTAATTTGGGTAAATTTATGGGTTTGTTTGGGTAAGAAGTAAATTAACAATTAAAACTGTTTCACCCATTTATTGATAAAAAAATAGGTTATGAAATTCGGAAAATTAAGCACCCGAGGTCGATGGAAGTGATTCGTGAATATTAAAGACGGTATCGGGGCATACGTCGTCCTCGTCCATTACGTCAAGATCATCATCGTCGATAATATTGGCGATATTGGAACAATAATTATCTTGGCAATTATTGCAAATCACTGAGCAAACGAGGCCGGCCTTTCTGCATCCGCACGCTTTGCCGCACTTGGTTTTGCATTTGCACGCAATCGATCTCAGTAAATTATCCGGAGCTGGTTGCGATGACATCGTTATTGGCTCCAATCCACGGGGGGTTCGACGCCAGCCCCACTCCTCGGGTTCCAGATAATTTTCCAGCCAGTATTGTACTTGGTAAAAGCACCTCAGCGAGTGAAAAAATGCCGCATCAGAGGTAGGAGGAAGAGATTCTAATTTAACCCTCCCACTGCCTGCCATTTTTTTATATCCCTTATATCGGAGCTCGTTGAGATTGGTACAATTCGTGTCACCTGCCTTGCGATACAAATTCAAAATGAATTGTTCGCCGTTTGAAGCGATAGTTGTTTTATCTGCTTTGTCCTGCAGAAAAACTTCAGTTAACGGAACCAAATCCGGAGATTTTTTGAATGCGGTCATTGTTTTCATCTTGCCTAGGTTTCTTTTCACCGTAATCACTTCTCCTTCACTTAACGTTTTGCTGCATATAAAGCAATGTTCCATTTTTACTTCATGCCGCAGTAAAACATTCTAAAACAGAAAATACACGATTTTTGATCCGCACTGCGTAGAAGCCACTGAACAACTGAACGGTTATGCTCACTACTTTCACTTCTCTTTGCCCCGATCCCTTCTTAGGCTAAAAATAGATTTCCTAGGACGAGGGTTACCCCAGGTATAAAAATCGAGGACAGATGTTCCTTACCCGCACTAATACACGCAACAGTGTGTCTGTGGATACACGTTGCGACAATGGCGTGGCTTTCGCTCGTTAAAAGAATATATAACTCCGAAGGTATCGGCATTACAGAAAAAAGTTTAAGAACAAAATTGTGCATAATTAAAAGATATACACGTTGATGATCGGTAAAATTCAATAAAATTGAATGGTTGGGGAGGAAAACGACGAAAAATAGGGAAAAAAATAAAATTTTTGCCTTGCGGGAGTAATAAGTTGAAAAATATTGATGTTATAAAAAAAAGTTTTAAATAAAAAAGTTAATAAATTTCATTTAGAAGAGAAAAGGTCTCCACAATTTTTTGGCTAACACTGATATTTCTCGAGATATCGAATTAAACGCGTTTCCATCGAAATGACCTTGAGCTGACCTCAGTACAGCCCCTCAAAATGGAATTTATGCTCACGATGCACCCCCCTATCGATCCTCAAAATCCCCAAACTGTGTTCGCTCATGTTTATTTAACCCGTTTTTTTTCGTAATTTGACTGGACTAATTCGATTCTCGTCAACAGCCATCCATGAATGACGTCACACGTTAATGGTGAGGGAGTCGACGAAGTGTGATATTGTGTGACAAGTGTGTGGGAGGGATCCTAAATTTCGTGAAGTTACATTTCAAAATCTATTATAAACACGAACTTGGAACTATTCAAGAAAAACTCAAAAACATTTGCTTCTCTATCTGTTCCCAACTCTATCTGCAACTTTATTGGAAATAAAACTAATTACGGAACTGCTGCTTTATTTCAATAATTTTTAGATGTAAAATTTCAAAGTGTGTGACGTCACACTAAGGAGGGTGGGAGTGTCACAAATGTGACTAGCTATGAAAGAGATGGGGGAGAACGGGAGAAGTCAATTTATGGATGGCCCCTTATTTGATTCTGTTACCTAAAGAAGACTATTGCTTCTAAAGCTGTTTGAACTTGATACAATTATCATGGTTTGCCAGCTAAGATCTAATTGCCGTATTTCTGTGACGCATACCTACGCTTGCACGTCAAGCCAATATTGTGGATTTCGATGAAGCCAAGAAAAATATACGAAAAAAAGTGTCAGGCCATGATCTGTCAATGACAGATACCACGGTCTTCATTGCCATAAAACAAATCAGAATTAATGAACAAGCTGCTTGCGTGTACACGTTTTTGAAATGCGGCAATGATTCCAGATATATTTAGC
Organism: Yponomeuta plumbellus; assembly: GCA_947310845.1. Taxonomy (NCBI): domain Eukaryota; kingdom Metazoa; phylum Arthropoda; class Insecta; order Lepidoptera; family Yponomeutidae; genus Yponomeuta; species Yponomeuta plumbellus. The sequence goes on along the minus strand of OX371216.1, from coordinate 11,929,340 downwards.
TGCAATCTGCATCCATCTTCTCGGTTATCTGAAAAAGTCCGTATAAAAAAGCTCTATCATGGTAAATAGAGTGGCAGTTGATTGTCTAGAAAACCGTGGATAGATATGGAGGTAGATTATTATGTGAAAAAGTCTTACTATCTTGTCTCGGGATGTTTGTAATGATGAACATTCTCGTGGAGTACTGTCCTCACTCCACAGGATGTTTGACGGAAAAAAACTCGAATGAAATAAGCCAGAAGTGAAAAGGACTGATTTAGATTCACAAGTTACTAATCAATCAACAATAAGTGATTATGTATCCAGTCGCCCCTCCGGACCCCATGGCCCCAGAATCTCTTTCTAAAAAGGCACCCTGATTTATGGCCCTAACTTAGGGTTGATTTTTGCACCCTCTTAAGACTTACCCAAAGTCATTGCCAACATCTTTATGACACCTTTGTTTGAATCTTACCCGAACCTTGAGAATGTTGCGATCGTTGAAGCGCGTGGGACTGAAACAGATGAATAAGCTTGTATGTAGTTCATTGACTGCATATGAGATCAGTAAGAAATACTGGTTTTGATTATGATCTGCGTACTGGAAGCCTCATTTCAGCCACAAGTACAAGGTCAAAAATTTCTGATTCCTCGTGGACCTACCAGCAAGTATTCTAAACTATTATCCAGATCCGCTTGACTTTTTGTCGGAAGAGTCCGACCAGGTTTCGTTCTGATTCGCAGAGCTTAATCATGGCAAGCAGAGACGGAGCTCGCCTGGTCCGATAAAAAATCAAATAACTGGATCCGGATAATAGTTTAGAATTCGTAGTTCATAAGAAAGTGTCAGTTAAAAAATACCAGCCAGTAAATAATCTTCTAAAAGCTGTCTTGTAAAAATGAGACTCTGACCAGTAGGTTCGTGAGTTTGTTCATCATTATAAATTCTCTCTCACTTAGACGTCTGTAGACATACCTACCGTTTTATTTCCAACTTTAGAATGTAAGCTCATAAATAATTATGAAAGAGTTTCTAAAGATTTTGGCGCATCGAACATCATTCTTTCGTAATTATTTTTAAACAATTAGCTTTAGCTTAAAACCTATTTTCATTAAATGGGCTTCTCATTGTTTATTTTTAGAACCACGTAACTGTACAAAGAACTCTAATGTAAAATAACTTTTCTTTTCATTTTTAATTGCATGCTTAATTGTAAAATAAATTAGTAGATACAACGTTCCAGCGAAATTCTGTCAGTATTTCATAAAACAAGCAATCACAATAATCACCACAGAATGCTTACGCTTCAGCTTTAAGCAGCTTTCTGACTTAACTACACATTATCAACTTCGCACCGTTTTGCGGTGGAACCTATTTCTGACACCAATAACAGTACATTGTGTTAACGTACCAACCTTCTTGTATTGGAAATCCGTGAGAATCCGGACTCTTTATTGGTTAAAGACGATATTGTTTAACAAAATCCCCTTTTCAGGTAACAGCGATAAAAGAAAAGTTCGGCCCTAAAATCACTGCTGTAGCTTTAGATACCTTCTTGTCTCAAGCTTTTGTGTACCTACTTACTAATCCTCGCAAAAAGGAGCACACTTTAAAAAAAACTGGCCGTATATCGTAAAGACCACTTAATGGTTGAAACGACGCCAAGTACTTAAAAAGTTTCCTCCATTTTGCCCTGTTCTGCCTTCAACCCCGACTCAGCATAGCTGGGCCCCAATAAACAGAACAAGTCTAAATTTCGTTTTTGATATTTGCTTCTTTTGTTACTCTTAAATTTCCTAACGGTGGCGGTGTGGTGGATAGGTTCTTAGTTTTAGTCCAGACTAACGCGTAGGTTAACCAGCTAGTTAGTTTTTAATTCGATGTCTTTATATTTGCACTTTTGTCAATGTGAACGTTTCATCTAAATTTACGTTTAGATTGTATGTCAATGTTATCACCTAACACTCCTACTGACACGTAAAGACTAGATCACGCCACGGGCGCACCGTGCGGTATTTCTAGGACGAGTCAACATCTACTTACTTCACCATTGCGAGCTTCTACTAAAAGCATGAAACTAACCTCTAGCCCAGCGCGAGCCTTATATTTTGCCATCATACCATCCCCTTCCGCGTTCTAAGACACCATGGACATTTTCCAGAAAATCGACGTTCCGTAGCGCGCTATCGGCCCTCATATCCAACGGGGAGGATCGTTCCAAAGATAATAGGAAACGTTACAAAAGCGAGTACAAAAAGAAATTTAGACCGTTCTCCCAATACGTATACGAGGCGTCTAAAGGGACATTTACGAAATGCAGGGGGAAAGGGAAGTCGAGCGGGGAGGGGGAGGCAAGCGAGAGGATGTTGGGGGGGAAGGAGGAGGTGGCGGAGACGCGGGCGGCCGGAGAAGACACGGCGACGACGCTGCGCGCCGCGGGCCTGCAGCCGCTTGGCCTGACGCAGGGGGACTCCTGGTACCGCGAAGTCCTGGACCTGCGCAAGCGCGCCGGCGAATACAAGGTCTGCGGGCTTTGGATACTCTACACATAACTTTGAGATAAGACCCCCGAAGAAGAAACAAAAGAACTTGAGACCACGCTCCACTTTAACATCTTCTGGAAATGCCTTCTCCTGTCAAAAATCAAGTTGGCCGAATTACTTCGTCTGATTAAAAAAAAACTTACCTACCAATGAAAGAACTTTCCAAAATGCTCTCCTATCATAGACATCGTGGTCTTTAACGCAATCATGTCACAGGTTCTCTGATTAACTGTAGAATCTCATCAAATCCTCACCAAAGCTGAAGAAAGATACTGATCATTTATCATCTCTTGAACTGCACTGCCGGCACCAGTATCTCTCTCCAGCTCACCCACAGTCCATGGCATCCCTACCACAGCTTCTCGCTAAACCTGTCATGCCATTCCAGTACCGCGGCTGGGGCACGGAGCTGGCTCCAGATCATCTCACCCAGCTATACAATAAGCAGATCGAGCTCTGGTACCAGGTATCGCGCCGGTCCTCGCTGTCAGCGCTCTCTCTCGCTTCCACTAGTCACAAGTAAGTGATGCACCCGATGGAGCTTTGCTGATGAAGAGTTTCATAACTCAACTTGTGGTTGCTTTTTAACAACTGATCTGCTAGAATCAGCCCGCAATTTAAGTTGAAGTCTACTCGTACGTTCGGTTGAACATTGGTTCAATTATAATTTTTCTGTGGACGGTACGGCATTGAACATCAACCAAATGTTAAGACTGATTAGTTTTGGAAAGCAGCCAAGCCTTTTTAGAAGTTCCATCAGCAAAGTTTCCCGTTGTCTGTACTTTAATTATATTGTAGAAGGTAGAGAGACATCATCTGTTATGATGCTTTCGCTTACAAATCTAAATTTTCATTTGTCTTACTTTGCCAAAATGATTTGCAGACTGTCTCTAGAGGAGTCTAAAATCAGGGGAAGTCTGCTGTCATCGATATGAAGTGATTACAAACTATGTTTAATACAAACAACATAGTATTGGAATCTATAATAAAGCATTGTATCTAAGAGCCTCAAATATACAACGGCAAGATAAGTCTCTCTATCTAGGTAGGTATGTGATCCACAAATGTAGATAGTTGCTGTAGGTAAGGCTGATGCAAAGGCTGCAATGCATTTTGAATGGCTTGAATGATGAGCAACCGTACTTAGGCAGTATTTTATTTTGTTTTGCAATGCAAATCGTATTGGGTTCGACATACAGACATCACCGCCGGAAACGACTATTTCCGACCTCAACATGTGCAAAAATCTCTGCGCTTAGTGTGACGAACAGCGGTATAATGTGTCGGGTCAAATGTGTCGGAAGCCTATGGAACTTTTCACGTCAATGTTTTTTGGTATCATCTTTTTATGGTTTGGTACGTTCAGACCAATTCTCCTTGGTTCAGACATAAATAAATAATCGACGTGTCACGCATTCACATGTGTGGAAAGCAAGTATGGCCTTTTAACTACTTAGGACATTTTGTGAGAGCATTTACTTGGGTACATGGTGGTACAAGGTAGCCAAATGAATCTGCATAACAGCATTTATTGAAATTCGTTTAGCTACCGAAAGAAGACGAGAATTGAGAGAGGAATTTTGCGTTGTGTTGGACGTATAGAGAGGAGCATCTTCAAACAATATACTTAAGTAACCGTGTAACTATATTGCCTCTCATTAACCGTGGACATGTGAAGCGTCGAATATCCATCTATGTCTGAATGCACCTGATATTTGTAACACGGTTACAACATCTGTGCACCCTACTTCAAAGCGATGCTCCTCTTTCTTCCCGTTTCACCGTACCAGGCTCACAAGGTCACATCAGTACCTACGGTTAGCACCTTCGTTGCCGATACGTGTTTGGTTTATTTTGCACACTATACCAAGGGTGCTACTCGTAACTTCTCCACTGAAATAACTGGTAGGATTGAACCAACTCCGTAAAGAAATACATAGTCCAATACTGTGGAGAGTAAACGTGATAGCAGGACAAAAGATCAGTGCATAGATATTGCGACCGTGTGGTCCTTACGAATCTAAAGTATTTTACCTTTCTCCGCTAACTCCATCTCCCTTCCACGCCAGAGCGCTGCCCCGCGATGAGAAGGATGGCAAGGATTCCAAGAACCAATCCCCGAAGAAGTTCCGCTCGTTCCGCTCTGCTCCTCAGCAGTCCATTCACGCGAAGCTCCAAGAGACCAAGTCCAACAAGACCTCGCCTCAAAAGCAGAGGAAGAAGATCGGGCACAGTTTCGACGAGGGGCACGCTCCCGACGGTTAGTTTATGTCCTACAACTAACTTCATGAATGAATGTTGATCAAGCGAAAGTGATCTGTCAGGATTACTCAGGATCGTGGCAAGTGTCAATAAAGTATTGAGTATCGTGGCATGTGGCAGTCCCTGGTCTTTGCCTACCCCTCTGGTTTATACCACAGGGTAGGGAAATACCAGGGCAAGCTCTCGCTTTTATAAACGAGAGCTTGTATGCCAGAAGGTCATAAAGTCACTCTCCCGACGGGTGAATTTTGAACCTGCTACTAACTCAATGAATAAAATTAAAAGTCTATGAAGCGAAAGTGATCTGTCAGGGTAGTGGCAAATGGGAGTCCCTAGCCTTTGCCTGCACCTGTAGGATACAGGCGTCTCAATTTCACAATGAGGATTTATTTATTTATTTTGCGTATGGTATGCAGCGAGCTAAAATACAAAAGGGAGGCCATCTATCCACTCGATCACTTCCTCGTCGGCTTCGTGAATTTTCCGAACAGGGACAGTGGTCGGTAATGTGACACTTAGTTTGCACCTCTCCGCAACTGCAGGTGGGATCAGTACCAAACTTCAATGAACATGATTTTTTGGCATATAATAATTAATCTCACCCGTATCCGGTTCCAGGTAAGCCGGAATCCGGCGCGGAGTTCCGGAGCCCGCGGCGGCGGCCGCGCTCCGCGGACCCAGCACCGGTCGCTACCAAACACCTGCCTAACGGCCACGAGCCTCACCCGCGTCCCAGCAAACCCACTGGTAGGTGAACCTAGGGCGATGCGCGGGGCAGCGTTACCAACTCTCAAAAATTTATCTCTCTAGCCTCTACATAAAAAATAAACATGATTGGCTAGAGTCGGTTAACTGAGGGCTAATAATTTTTCACCTTTTTGTTTATAAAAGATTTTTTTTACAGTAGTAGATAAATCACGCCAGTTAAAAACATCGTTGATCACAGATATCTATTTTTTCGTCGATGATAGTCGACACTCTATGTTGAGGTACCGATCTCAGAATAATTCCTTATTCTGAGGTACCGATAGTAAACACGGATACCAACACAACATCTCCCTACTTTTTCTAACCTCTCAATAGTTAGAAAAGCGGGAAAGTTTTTTTTTTTCATCTGAAGGGTGACAAAAAGCGCAAAAGTTGGAAAAAAAAGAAAACGATGCTGGCTGAGTTTAAGAAGTACCTACCATTTTCTTAGTTATGCTATTTCGAATACCGCAGTATAAAGCAGACGATGCGCTATGCGCTTCCATTTAACTTGCGTCAGTGCAAGTGGCGTAACTGTCAGCCAAATGAGAAATACCTATTTTGCACAATTACAGACTAAATATTATAATGATGGTCAAAATAATCAGAATATTCCGGTGAAACTCAAGGAGGTTATTCTACTCGTTAATACACACAACTTTTATTAAGGGAAGGGACCTACTCCAAAATATCTAAGAAAATATTATCACATGGCCCTTACCAAATTTTGATATTTATTCTAACGAACGTACGTATTTGATTGGTTGATTTGATTACAATATTTCCACGACGGTTTGTACTTATTCTCAGAATAAGGTTCTTATTCTGAGTACTTAATTATGTCTGACTTTCAGTTTTGTCAGTTTTACGATCCCTATTTTTCGAAATCAACGATTTTATAATTCATAATTTATAAAGTAATTATTATTATTATTATTACAAATAAATTGTATAAAATATAAAAAAAAGTAGGTACTTTTTTTATTAACTTTGCTGTTATTTTATTTATGATATATGAGTATAATAACCACCTTAATTTTCACCGGATTTTGCTGCAACACTTTGTATTTAATCATTATAAGTAGGTAATGACTGTTACTATATATTACATACCTCCCCGAAACATCTATTGTATCTTCTTTTAGTATTTTAGAACCCCTGTTTTTGAATGTGATTGTTGTCTCTACTACCTATGTACCTAGTATATACCTATCTACCAAGTGTCTATTTATAGCCGAGATAGAAAGTATTTTCCTGCCTGAAACCTAGATCTTGTATACATTTTATCTAGATACTTCCTTAGAATACCTATAAAATACCTACTTAACGTACCCCTTTTAGAATATTAATTTTATTGTAGTAGGTACCATCTGAATCATCTTTCAGCTACTGGGTCAAAAAACTTTATTTTATTTATTTTACTTGGAACAACATCAGCAACAAAACTGATTATAATTTACTTATTAAATAATAACTAAAAATAAGGTCAATTACAGTTGTCCACAGTTTAACAATTAATTTACAAACGCATGCTTAAGAGTGCTTTTAAAAACTTTACCGCATGACTTCAAGCCAAAGCCTTTTTACGCCCAAACTCAACGTTACATTCAACTCCAAACTTTATCGCTTTCACTCTGAGAGAAACCAGTTCCCTATTAGGTACAGTGAAATGAAGAAAAATCTAACACGGACCTCTTAACTATCTGCCTATGAGAGGATAGGATTTTCTGCAACCCTTATCTATATACCCTCATTAGCGTGTATATCATATAATAGATTTATCTATATCCCGTGTATGATCGTCATCTCCCACCTAGCATACGAATATCATCAGCCCATGAAATCAAACTTCAGTAGAACCGTTTTCATCTGTAGGTCTACCATTGAATAAAGGCGCTAGTACAAATAGGCTATCGAGTAGGCCAGCGACCACCCGCGGTGGCCGCTCGCCCTCGGCCCCCCCGAAACCCGGGGCAAGGGCCCCCCGGCCCGGGTCAATCGCCACTGGGCCAAACGGCACGGGCCCCGGGCGGGGCAGCAGAAGTCGCAGCGTTTCCAAAGTGGGCATTAAATTGGGTGCGTACGGTCAAGTTGGGTGTTGCGTCGGCGTCGTCTTTTGTGTTTGCGCTGTTTTTTTATCACTTTCACGTTTTCCCACCCGCCTATCTCCCGCTGTTGAACAGTGTTCACCACTAGGGAATAGTGTCCCCCACTTAAGAATAGTTTCCCCCATTAGGGGACTGTCTACGACTGGAGGTGAGTACCCCCCCCCGTAATAGGATAGTGTCCCCTACTAGGGAACAGTGTCCACCACTAGAGGACAGTGTCCCCAATAAAGGACAAGTAAACGACTACAATTTCCCCTGCCCCCCGAGGGGTGGATAATACAGTTCAAACGCGAGATTGCCAATCTAATTTGTAATAAACAGGATTTAATGGCAACCTTTAAACTGGGTGAATAAATTCCCAAACAAAACCCATCCTTATCACAAACAGTTCGGCTGAAAAATCTGGACCTAATTAATTTCTGCACTCCGTTTGTTTTTTTACTTACTATGGCTTTTTAGTTTGGGTCTTCATTGCTTGTTTTTATATCCATTTTCAGTCTTCGTTTTATACTTGAGTTTCCGTTGTGAGCCGGCGCAACAAATACCCCACGAATAAATTATTGGCACTGAAATGAACGGGAATGGCTTCCAACCGTCATGTGGCGTGTGAATTGTGATTGTCTGGTGTTCCTACACTCTCCAAAAGAAATTTATAAAACTTGCACCTTGAAAAATACACCTTGTAGTGTGAACAATGATATTTGAGCAGTTTTTGCAACTATCATCCTGATATCCAATTTTTACTAAGAAGAATTGCACCCTTTTTAATCACCCAATGATATAACATGAGCCTTAAATGTATAAACATCTCGAATTATTATGCCTGAAGAGATATACTCTGCGAATCATGTTTTAAACTATTTACCTACTCGTTAACAACAAATTCATTTCAGAATTTACTAAAGAATGCTCGCAGTGAATATCTCCAAAAATTAATCTTATGAGAATAAGTTTCAATGTGTTTTCTTTGCATGTTTGGTGTGTATTTGTGAATAGAAATGCCTGTCTAGAATCTAGACTAGATTGTCGGTATAGTTTTGATGTGTTACTCCTATGTAAGTAAGGTTTCGGACATTGGTGTTTGCATGCTACTACTCTTCTGTCCCCCACGAAAATATGATCTTAAACACTGTACCTATAATATTTACCCACCCAGCTAGGGAGGCATCTGCCTTTTTCTCCACTGCATTCGGCTCCAAGGCAGAGTCTAACATTATAAGTATATTGACATTCAACAGAATGTAAATTCTTTACGTTGCAATAAATTTCTGGTTTCGGAATAAAGTACGATGGCGCTAACCTGTAATGGATAACTTTTATCATGATGTTGTGCTCCCCTAGCAGAAACTATAGTACAATTGCCATCTATACCAGCAGACATACCGCGTGTTACCTATATTGGCACATAAAGAAAAGTAAAAAGTTCTTTAACATTAAAAATTATAACACACAAGACAGTCGTATTGTGAAAACTTACTATAATTAATGACGTATTGTAAAAGCTTGTCACGGGTATATTAGGACAAAAGTTATCGTAGACAAACGGCTTATGACAAAATTACTGATTTGATTATCCAATGCCTTTAATAAGTTGTTGAGAAAAATCAAAAACTAAAATTGATATTTCAGAAATTTTCAAAAATTTTTTTTTTTTTTCATCATAACATACTGCGCCGTTTGTGACGTAGACGTTTGGAACTTCTAATTTAGGGACTACGATGAACTACGTAGCGACTCGTAGTGCATACCCAATTTTGTCGATAAACCACTGACAACCACATTGATGTAATCCAGACTGAACCGCATCCTCAAAACCATTCCAGATGACGAGATCCCGTCTCACCGCAGCGCCTCGGTCGCCAAAGACCACTTCTTTGACGACTCCCCCGTGGTCAAGTCCCCGCCTGAACCCACCAGGGTGAAGTCCCCGGAACAGATGAACATGCGGTCGCCGGACCCCGTGAACTGGACTGTCCCCCTGGACACAGGGAAGACATTCACCGTCACTCAGAACGTGAAGAGTGGTAAGTTCAAAGGCTACAAAGCGAAAGCCTGTAGTTAGACGTAGTGGGTTAGTTGGCAAGAAGTCTCTTGTTCTTTTTTCTTCTTTCCGCGACGATGGTGGCCAGCATTGATAGCAGGGGAATGTCTATGCACCATTTACTTACTCCTCATGCCCTGAGAACTCAGCGGGTCCAATATAAGCTACGGCGCATTCCGTCAGACCCCATAGACCCGCCGGCGGGTCGGGCTTGCAACGGCACTTTGAATCGAATTTTGATGATGATACATAGCTACCACAGTTGCATCATCAACATCAACCCCTTATGTTCCCACCGAGGGGCACGGGTCTCTTCCCTGAGGAAGGTGTTTATAAAACAATACCACAGTTGTATTGAGCATGTTTTATTCTTTGAAAGCTGTGATAAATTTCAAATATTACTCTGTGAATAACTAATTTAGCTGTGAAAGGAAAATGTTCTAGGCCTGAGGGGCTAAAGACGAAATCAGACTGTTCATCATCATCATCAGCCTACGGTTGTCCACTGCTGGACATAGGCCTCTCCCATTACACGCCACTGAGCACGGTCCTCGGCTACTCTCATAGACTGTTCACATCAGACTGTTCAGTTTTTGTTAATTTCTGTCTTTCATGACATCTTCCTGAAAACATACAGGACCTGTCACAGAATGACCGTCCCAAAAAAGTTAACAGTAACGATGACAGACCACTGAATTAACGTCTTCTTCTATTCTGACTATAACACGGTCAATTGAAATTGAAACTGAAATGAATTTATTCTGTAACCTGAATTGTAAGCAAATTTATTCTGGTTACAGAATAAATTTGCCGCGAATGGAAAATACTTAGGTACCTACATCATATTATTATGGTTAAAATAAAATACAATCGACAGCAACTCGAGCAAAACTACAATTCGTAGTTATTATGACAATTCAACGTACCTACATTGAGTAACGAAGTTAATATATATTATAGAAGTTAATAGCATAACGGAGTTTACTTGTTAATCTGTGGGTTAATCGACTTTAAAATGTTCATCGGACTGTCATAATAAACCATGAATTGTAGATCTATGGCCCCGGCCCCAGTTACAGACCCCGGTGGAGCCGGTAGTTAGTAGTAAATAAATTCAGTTCAGTAATATCATAGTATGTAAATAAATTGAAAGTTAATGGCACATTTTTTTTTTCAAAGGTTGCCACAACTTCAAAAAACTTAAATCAATCAACGATGAAAGAACAAGAAACTTTTGTTTAATCATATTATAATCAGTAATGTAAGGTTTGGATTTAACACCTACTAATAAGGTCATAGTACTAAGCAAAATGTACACAGTTCATGCTACATTTTACACTAACATTGACTTTCATAAGTACATTTTATTTATTTTAAAGAGGATTTATTGTACATTCTTAGTTTGAAGCAACAATGTAGAGCTTGCTGACGATAACACTTTAAATTTTATTAATGCAAGTTGAAAAATACTAGCCGACAAATGAAAGCAAATGCACTTGATAACACTCATTAAAATACATCATTTCATTCAAAAGTGAAAATATTTTCTTTGTCCACGAACTTGGCAACATTTTTTCAGAGGCAGTAAACTGTACCTACTTATTTCTAAAAAAATCATGCGGACAATGAACTAAAAATAAAAACATTAATCATGTTCGAGGACATAGAAAGTAAATAGCTACGCCTCACGTCATCCGTTCCGCCATACAACTTCACCATACATTTCAGATGAAACCATAAAGCGCCCTAGCTCTGAGTTTAAAGGGGGCTCAGTGGCCGAAGACACCGCCATCCTGAAGCAGCCCCCAGGTACGACGACCATCGCCACCGCATAGACCATCGGCCATTAAACACACGTTTTAATGAGTGTGACAGACAGCCATGCGACAGTGAACTCTGCCAGCTTAACGACGAAACTCAAAGTTCACTGCCACATATGCACAACACACGATCGACACCAAAAAAAGAAAAATATATAATCTTGTTTTATAATAATGTCTATTGAATAGTTCATGATTAAATTGTGTTAATCCAATAATTGAGATGCTTTTATTTTATTTCGACTTACTCCGCTGAGGCGTCGACCACGTATGTACCCACTTGTCTGTGTGTGTGTGTATATCTGTTTTGATGTTTGCGTGCACTCTCACTGTATGGCACCTGAATTTTCTTTACTTTCCCGTCATCTCTCATGTCCTTGTTCACTTTTGCATGCTGCCTGTCCTTTCTATGTAAAAGGGAGATGATCATTACATTTTTCTAGATGATTTGTACTGATCATCAGCTCTAGATCATTTCATGATTCAATCATTTATATAATCATGCTACTAATGAAACTTAGATAGCTGTCTGAAAAAAGAGAAAAAATGGTTGATGTCAGTTAGACACAGCAAGTGTCTTGACAATCATTAAAAAAATCTTGAACAGAAAACGTTCCTTAAGGTATTTTAATAAAGTAGTGTAAAGTTACATTTGTCGAAAACGATGGCTCGTTCATACAAACCAAAATGTATATCGACCCATTTATTAGCAAAGTTAGAAGGAAATTTGACGCATGTTGTGAATGCTTTAAATTAACGCTATGCGAATCATAACATTCATAAACATTGATTGTTCGAATTATGTGATTCCGAAACGCATGCCCTTATGATTAAAAAAATAGTAATAGGCTAGTTTCCCAAAAAAATGTAATTAGTCCGTCTTTTAGATTATTCAAAAATAAGGGCCACTTTTTTTTTTATTTGTAAATTAGACCAAAAATGACAAAGATATAGCCCATTAAAGTTACGTGTGACGTCACGCCGTGCAGCATTTTGTAGCACAGTGACGTGACACGTAACTTCAATGGGCTATATCTTTGTTATTTTTTGTTTAATCGAAAAAAGAAAAAATACGGACTAAATAGAATTAAATTATTTTGACCCTGGAAACTACCCTATTGTTAATTTCTATAGTCTTTAAATGTGTACTACCTACCTGTAGGTAGGTAGTTATCTACACCATGCAATTTCACTGGTTTCGAAGCAAGGTTTGCATTAATTTGGTGGTTCTGAAGGATCTTTGGAGACTTGTTAAGATAAAATGTGTCGGTAAAAGGGCGCAGTAACTTAATTTCTTCCATTGTTGTCTTAGGCATAGGTTAGCAGCTTTGTCAGAGAGGATGTATTTAGAAAATAAATACAATCAATTTAATGGGCACTGTCATGCCCATCTGTCACTGTCACTGTCATCATGCTCTGTTTTTGTATTTTTTCCAAGAAAGTAGGTCATTTTGAGAGTTTGACCTAGGTAAATATTTCGTTTCTGCTTTCATTAATTTTAAAGCGAAAAAGAAACCAGGAAACCGGAAATACATCATCACTGTGATCCTACATCTTTCAGTTTCTTGTGATACCATGGGTCGATGCAAGAACTCTTTAAATAAACAAAACTAATAAGAATCCTAATATGTGCAAACATAAAAGTTAAATTACTTATAGTTATTTGTTTTTTTACGGAATACCGAGGCGACCATATCTTGACGTTAATCATTCAAAAATATTAAAAGTACATTCACGTGTGAAACGAACTTGGGAAAGTCGAATTAGCTAATTGTTCAAATTGTCAAATTGTTCACTGACCTTTAAACCTATAAAAAGAAGTATCATTTGTAACTAAGATCTTCTTTAGAACAATGCCAATCGTCCAGAACTGCTGAATAAAACCTCATTGACTTCGAAAACTATTCAATTGCGGTAAAATGTCGTACCTACGTATGCTAAGATAAATTTTAGATTATACTACACTATAACCATATCCTTAATTGTGAATAAACTTATGTGATTGCTCAAATTGATGTTCACTAACGCCTAGCTTCTGATTTGAGAATTTCGGTACAATAGAATACCTTTACTTTTTTCTGCGCACGTTTCTCAGAAAACCGATCCGATAACTTAAATATCACTTGTCCTTAAATTCTCAAATTAGGCCCTAGCAGTAAATGTTGTTAGCCGTCTTTTCAAGATAAGTTTGGGCATTTCTGGGTAATACTCCCCTTGAACTGCTCAAAGTATCTCTGCCTAATGACCCTGTAAAATTAAGACCAAACTCTTTATTGCAGAAATTGCCCCAGTCCATCACCAGCAGATGTCCCCAATACGTTCTCTGAAGAAAAGCGAGTCTCCGACCAGCAAACGCACAGACAAGACTCCAACAACCCCCATTAGCCTGACGCCCATCGACGAAACCAAAGCCCTAGATATGAACCAATTAAACGGCGTGAACGGGGTTAACGCGGTCAACGGGGTTAATGGAGTTAACGGAATAAACGGAGTCAATAGCAATCAACTAACTCCAGAGAATCCAACACAGGAGTTGAACGAAGTTGTTAAGAAATCAACCGAGGCCACCCAGATATCACCAGGAGTTGTCGATACGACCGTGGTCAACGAAGGCCAAGGCGGTCTCACAGCTGCAGAGGTACTGGACAGAGCTAGGAACCGTTTTGACAAGTTCTGGGGTAAGAAAGAGGAAGATAACGTTTAGGAAAGTGTAGCTGTTTTGTATGTTGGGATGTTCGCGTCAGTAAAAGCTAAATGATGTTCTTGCTGAATTCTAGTGAGTCTGTAGCGTAGAGGCTAGGTAGGGTTATTAATATCAATGTGATAGAAGTATATGATTCAGCGATCGGACGGCATTTTGCTTTTACGAGGTAAATGTGTAGTTACATCCGAAAACAAAACAACTTGCTTATTAAAGCAGAAATCATCAAACTTGGTAGGAAAATAAAAAAAAACTGAAATAAAAAAATAAACGCTTTGCTTCAGACAAATGACTGTAACGTGGTATTATTATTTATTTGACAATTCTATTAATTAATGATGATGGTGATCACTGTCTATTTGATAGCAAGTGTTGGCTTTGTGATAATAGTGTTGGTTCTTCTACGACTGTAACTGATTTGTAATGAAAGATAATGTAATTTATTAATTTAAAATAATTGTTAAAAAAATACTCATTAGAAAGTAAAAATCGACCTGCCACTGAAAAAATAAGCCCGTCTTTCAATATTTTCATGCACGTTTTTGTAATTCTAAGAATATACTTAGTACTAGCAATTTTACGTCCATTTTCAGTTTATTGCTCATAAAATCTTCAGGTTGCTCTTGACAATTAGTAGGAGATTGCGAGCTTTTCTAAAAAAAGACTACATGCTTCCCGTGCAAAAACTATCCCGAATATAATAATTTGGAGATGTGTATGATGTAAGAGGCAATGTGTACAACGCAAATTGACGTTCTCAAGTTTTTACTTTTTTCAGTTTTGCAAATATTTGAGTCGAAATATAATTTTCAATACCTAGTATGTAGGTACCTACCTAAACAGTTAAATAGAAAGAAATCAAGCGTATGAGACGTAGGTATACCAGAACAACTGAACCGTCCATGATTAAAAAATGGTTTGCTAAACTTTAACATTAAACCTCCAAGTAATTATTTTGATGTTCCGAGCAGACTTTTTAATTATTGTTAGGTTGGCTCTACTGTCCGTCTGGAAGACAATGGCGGGATATTTGACAAAACTTTTCTCTAATAAAAATATAAGTTTCGAAAACTTTTCCTAAGACCGAAAATATGGAAATCTCGAGAAAATCTTGTAGATTGTGTTTATCTGAGACGGAATTCAATGTCTCTCTCTTCGGCAACTATTGCCGGAAAAGCAACATGCTCGACAAAATACTAGTCTGTCTGCGACTACCTATTGAAGAAAACGAAAGTTTGTTCACGATTTGCTACAGATGTGCTGAAAACGTAGAGAGGTATTACGATTTTATTGGTTCCGTCAAGAAAGCCCAAACTAAACTCGGCCACGGCCGAAACGACAGTCCGCCAAGGCCTAGAGGCATGAAAATGAACCACGAAAACGATTTCCAAAACATCCAGCTCAACCAGCGATTAGTAACAGTGCGAGAGCAAGTCATCGACGCCGATTACACATTCTCCTTTCTGGAAACCTCCAACTTAGAAGAGAACAAAGAAACAAAGCGCTCTAGCCCGTTCTTTTCTTACTTTTCGCCCCCAATTCCAATGAAAGAGTCTTTGAAAGTTCCGGACAAAAACGACGCTGTTTGGAAAACACCACAGCAAAAGTTGAGCAGATATGAAGACTCACAGAAGCGCACTCCAAAGAGGGTACAAGATAAGTTAAGAAGGGAGGAGAAAATCAAAAAAGAGGAGCGTCCTCGCCACCTTTCCAGTGATCTGTTCGAGACTCAGTCGCAAAATGCGGACGAACCAGAGCAAAAGTCTTTGGACTGGCGACTTACCCCTGACGACAATATCATAAAGAGGGTCAGAGAAAAGTGTTTTGGACTTTCCGACTTTTAATTTTGTTATTTTCGAGCGACGTTACACTTATATTTAAGTTATTATCTTTACCTACTTCAATGGCTTAGAAATTTATTTGTTTCAATAAATTGTTTTAATAACAGGGTAAACTGACTACTAAAAATGTTGAATTACGTAATCTTTCTAGATTTTATAAGACTCGTTTGTTCTTATCTCCATTTCTTTATTCCTCGTTGTTAATGAAAAGGTCTTAGAACGTTTTAGCCTCTGAAAATGTATCGACTTCTAGTCGTTATAAAGTTAGTTCCTTTTAGAAGATGGAAATGAAAAATGTAATTTTATAAGGCTCTTAGGTATGAAATGATTATCAATTGTAGGTATGTATACTAAGCGCAACGTATGTATTGAATTGTATCGTATATGAAATGGCTTTGTATTGTATTTACCTACATTAAGTTTTAAGTAAGTACGAAATTGTTGATTTTAAAATAATTATTTAAATACAGTATTATAGCTCAGTTTCTGTAATAACTATTTTACAATTATAAATTTAGTTTTGCGCACAAAAACCCCATGCAATCCATGTCTTATTGCGATAGAGAAATAATAATTTGTAACTTACGTAAGCAATAACCTGTTCAGTGATTTCAAAACAAACTCATCGATAGTTCATAGTAAAAGAAAATAGCTTTGCTACGGGTTTTTAATAGCGTGTGTTTTTGAACTTTTCTGTTGTTTTAAATTGAAATGGACACTTCAATTAAATTTGAGAAAAAGAACTCTCGTCTTTGAATTATTTCGTATACCTACCCATATACCTAGTTCGACCAACTGCTGCTAATTTTTTAACTATAACTTGCTATAACTTTCGTAAACACTATTTGTGTACATACCTACATTAAATGCCTATAAAATTTTTTCATGCAATTTTTTTATTTTTTTTATTTTTCTCATAGCCAGTATGACTTGCCTATTTACCCGGTTCCGGCTTGACGTTGAGTTTTGGTACACCCTGTATATCAACTTTATTCTGGATACTTATAATTTTTTTGTCTGAAGAGTCCGACTAGGCTAAGGTATCATGTAAGTGTATCTGGAATAAAGTTAATAACTCTTGCTAAGTTATGGTTAAATCCTGTTTATTTACATTTGCTTCATCTTCATTCAGAATGGATACGACAATTCCTTTTATAAACACACTAGCAGAACCGGCAAACGTGGTTTCGCCATATAATTTTTTTTTACTTGCTATGAGAAACAGTTAACAACCTACTCTCAGACCTACCGAATATACATATGTATAAAATTTCATCAAAATCGGTCAAGCCGTTTTGGAGGAGTATGCGCACTAACACTGACACGAGAATTTTAGGTCACGTCCACCAGGATCCCCTAGCCTTTTATATGTTAGATAAGCAAATAATAAATCAGTAATGGTTGGTGGTAATAGACACTAAACTTGTATTCAAGTTTTTTTTCTAAGTAGTTTTGTTAGTATGCTGCGCAACAAACACTATGAATCGTCACGCGCTTTTCCCGTCTCTTCTTTATCCTACCTCTATGTAAAGCATGCCTAAAAATCATGAAAATAAAGTCAGGCTTTAGTTATATCGCATGTAAGTCAGGCTTTAGTTATATCGCACAGATAACTGGTTAACACCGGGTAAAATAGAAAGAAGTAAAGCCAAGCTGTTGGTTGGCCAAAGTGCAATCAAATAAAAAAACAAATGACACCTGTAAACAGCATAACTCACGCCTGGCAGGCAGATGTGATTAGCAGTAGATTAATTTACCTATTGTTAAGCACTGCGCAGACAAGTTACTGTCCTGACAAATACAATTTATAGGTGAGATAAATTGTATTGAATAAAGGCCTGCGCAGACGAGGGACTTTAGTCCTCATAAAAATCCCTCAATAGTTTGAAAAATGTCCACCGAGTACTTATCACGGGCTCAACCCACACGATGTGCAGCAATTTGTTGCCCGGAAATTCAGTCCTTCTTTGTTCTTCTTCCTGTATCATATAATCGACTCCCCCGTACTTTTGTCCAGTCCAGTCTACCGGTGTCCTCCGTAATTTCGAGGACTTTTTGTACGGGGCACTCTTAGTTCTTTGCGTGCGTTATTTGATACAATTTACAAGAGATCTATATCGAAAACATACCCGGGGGACAGTACCTCGTCTGCGCAGGCCTTAACGCACATAAACAACTAAAAGTACCTAGGTACCCCGTACAAAAAGTCCTCCAAATTACCTAGGACACACTCCACTGGACAAAAGTACGGGAGAGTCCCACAAAAAAAATTAACTAAAACGTGACCGAGCGCAACAACGCACACAACGGACTTTAGTCTGCATTGAGCGCTCGATAGTGACGTATGCACGTCGATACGACGACGCAGGAAATCAACTGTAAAATTAAATGTAAATTGAAAAGAGACCCATTAGGTATATTTTATGATTCGGGAAGAAGACGAAAGAAAGAAGACTCGATTTTCGGGCAAGAAATGACCGCACACCATATGCGTCGAGTCTATGACAAATACTCGGTGAACATTTTTTACATTCAGGATTCAGTCCCTCGTCTGTGCAGACCTTTAGCGTACGGGAACCCGGATGTTAACAGTTTTGGTCCTGAACTGGACGTTAACTGGTTGTAAATTCCGCTTAATTTTCAAGTCAATAAGACTCTGAATTCATGGATCAAAATGAAACAGTCAAATCGTAATAAAAACACATATATTTTGCTTTTTATCTTTTACCAAAATTCTGGAACATACCCAACAAGGCAGGCCGAGTGTCATACAACCGTTTCTGAGCGCATTAGACGGCGCGCGCGCACTTGGAGTTTGTAAATCGTGTCAACATCGTAAGTTATCAAAAGCAAGTAGAGAAAGCGATGAAAGAAAGTTATTTTATAACACTTATAAGAGATTGTTAGTCTTTTTGCCTATCGCTCGCAAGTATATATCGAAATTCCTGCTTTATCTTTCTGAAATCGGTGTTCACCTGTTAATAAGTACAAACACCTTATTATTGGGAGAACAGAAATCAGTACAAAAACCCAAAGCTGACAATTTATTTTTCAATCATATTTTGTGAGCGGGAGACAAATACTTCTCCAAACCCTAACTTCTGTGAAGGGTTATAACATATACTCCGTTCCACAACTCGAACTCATTGACAAATAAGGTGCGAGTATTCAGAAACAAATACAGCCTTATTGGTCAAAGCGCGCGGCTTATCGTACAACTTAAAATGCATAAGCGAAGACGGTCCGCTTCATAGGGTAGGTTTACCAACCAAAAGGCACAGTGGACGATTTTCTTTGGGAGTTCGTTTCGTGGGACGGAGTATAGCCAGAAAACAAACGTTGTACCTCTAGTTATACAGAACATCCACCACTAAGTTAAGCAGAATATTACATACAGTCTGTTAGCTTTTAGAATGTACCTCGAGCTCTAGAGTAGGCTTCGGTTTTCGCCGAAAGCACACGAGTGTAATACTACTTCCTGCTCTGTATAAAACTTTTCTTCACTATTTTGAAAAGTTATAAATAACAATACAAAATAAACCTTACCTTATTGAAATATTTAATCGGTTTTTGAGTAGTAGCCGAGGTATATTCTAAAAGCTAACAGACTGTACCGGTTCCTACTTCATAAAATTACAATTCTCGGTTTACTGACATTTAGAGCCGATTTCAGAGTTAAATACTTGAGTAACTTTCTGTCACGCTCTTCTGTGAGAAAATTGACGAGACAGCACTACAGTTAAATAGTTACTTAGCTAAATTCTCAATTCAGAAATTGATGAAAATGATGTATCACACATGGCTATTGGGCTGAGGTCCAAAATTGCATTCCTTTGACAGCCATTCGTTTTTTTTTTCTTCGGAAAACGGCTCATAAACTTTACTATGAATTGCAGTGTTATGAAACGCGACCCTGATTGCAGTAGATTCGCCGAATTTATTTGGGGATATATTATCACAAACACAATTTCAAACACTTTCGGACACCTCTTCCTCTCCACGTAAGGCAAAATAAGCCTTATGATCGAGGCCATGAGAGCCAGAGCGGCCTGTCGTTTCTCCAATACCTATCTGAAGATAAATTAATGGATAAGATGTTAACAAAATCACTAAAAGATAGGATATTACATAAAAAGTGCATAACACAGCCAAAAATAATGAAATAATATTTTACCAAAATTAAATTATTTTAAATCAATGCTCATTTTTTTATCTTAAACTTTTGTTTAAGAAGTTATGCCGCTCTCGGCCAATTTCTGAATTGAGAATATCGCTAAATAAGTACTTAACTCTAGTGCTGTCTCGTCAATTGTGTTCATTGTGTTTCTGTGACAATACTAATAAAATCTTTCTTTCTTTCTTTCAATTTTTATAGAAAAGAGCGTGACAGAACGTTACTTAAGTATTTACTTACGTGAAAATCTCAATTCAGAAGCCGGCCTTCTGACTCTTATGACCTCAATTATACGACAGTAACACCCGGTTTCCCGTACGCTAACAAGCTGTTAATCTACTGCTAACAGGTGTCAAGCGTTTTTTTCGTATGCACTTTGGCCAACTGACAGCTGTTTACAGTAGATTAACTGCTTCTTAGTGTGTGGGAAACCGGGGGTAAGGCTCGTTCGGATCAAGCTAGGGTTGCCAACCGTACCGTAAATAAAAATATCGTGTCACGGAGTTTGTAATCGAACTCCTCGGCTTCACAGATTTAAATGAATTTTTTGTGTGTATTTGGTAGATCTGAGAATAGGTCGTAGGCTTGAATTTTTATCGGAAGAATCCGACCAGAACCTAGATTCTCTTAATGCATTTTAGTACAATGACTTGTTCAAAAAAATCGTGTGTAAACCAGATACGTGCCGAAATGCCCTAAAACAACACTACTTCTTGAGTTGAATAAAATGTAGTTGTAACAAAGAGTACCTCACCTCACAGATAAACCTACACAGGTTTGAGTGACGGTTTTTTGTATATAATATGTATTATTGTGAAATTTCATGACGAAAGAAAAAAAAAATGCATGAACGTGGCGATTTAGTTTCATTGCCGCTTGAAATCTACGCGCGCAAACATATTAAACCTTCAATGATATGAAGAAACACGTCACGTGACCCGACCGTGTAACCGTCATCGTACTGTAATGTACTAACAGAATCGTAGCCCAGGTTTCGCTCCGATTCGCAGAGTTTAACCGACGACGCGGTTGATTAAGCTCCGCGAATCACAGCGAAACCAGGTCGGACTCATCCGACAAAAAGTCAAGTAAGTGTATCAGGAATAAAGTTAATAGTTAAGGAATGTCGGCAACCCATGTTCAAACACTCGATTGTCTTACGTAGGAAAAAGGCACACAAAGTGGCTATAAACTTTCTCGACCTGTTTTAGAACCAATAAACAATAGCCACACTTAAAAATGCTTGCAATCTCCTTTAAATTTTATACTCATCGGTATAAAAATTAACAAAAAAAAAAACATTGATATCATTATAAAACATCAGAAACTTTTCTTCTATAAACACTCTTACCACTAAAGGATAAAACAAATCAACGCGACCGCATTGGTGTGCTTTATCCTTTAGTAAAAGAACAAAAATCTAAAAACATAATAAAAGTTATTGCAAAAATTATAAGCATTTTCAAATCAACAATGAATCAATTTTCCTAAGCTGCTAATTACATATTGAAACGATTTACAAAATCCTGTTCAGTTACGTGCAAGCTTCACAACGCATCTGTTTAGTGGAATCACTATTTTCTGCAGTTAACAATATGCCTTCAGTGATTTGAACAGTTCACCCAATCAATAAATGTACAGAAAATATTGGAAAAGAAACATAAAAATGAGTTTTCATCCAACGTTTACCAAGGCCTTGATTCTCCTAACGCATTGTACCACAATGACAGTAGCATGACTGCATCGATTCAATATCATTGCCGCTTCAAGTCAACGCTCGCACGTGTGTTCGTGATACTAGGCGTCAATGGAATTAAAAAACACGTCACGTGACTGTAAACAAACTATAATTCACTAACAGAATCGAGCCCCTGGTACATCATAAGCAGTTTGCCGAGGAACTGAGGAGAATGATGTAGAAGGGATTAGTAAGGGAAGTGGCAGTGGGCTGGTCACATCTGCGGAAAAACCGATAGCAATAGGACACAACGATTCTCAAATGGTGGCCACGAACTGGCAAACGAAGCCCACCAGCTCGCTGGGACGACGATTGAGGCAGATTGCGTGTAGTGACTGGATTAGGGTGTCTGAGGACGAATTATGTAGTGGAAGAATATGGAGTGATGGATGTTGTTGGAACTTTTTGACATGGCAACACCGATTACTAATTACTTATTAACAAATCCCCTAAACAGATAGCGTTGCAGCTAGAAACTTTGTTTGACCAACAATAATCATTTTATTAGGTCAAACGAGAGGTCTCCAAATTGTACGTAACCAAAATAACATTTCCATCATAATAACTTTCGATTAATAATCTGTATAACCTTCACAACAAAGTGCCGGGATAAGTTTGAGTGCTAAGCTACAGTTTTCATGTGTACAACACAACACAGTCATAGAAAACCATGGTTTAAACATTTTCTCCAAGGAAAATTATATTTTAGGAATATTCTGGTACCAGACTGATAGGTATATTATCATCATAATATAACATATATTGATAGCAATATATAAGTATAATCATACAATTGGAACTCCTATTATTTATAATTATTTCATTACCTAATTTTCTTTCTCGATCAATCACAAACGGTAACAACACAATATGAAACAGTCTAAGAGATTATTTTTTTGTCTTATTTTGTTGTAATTTTTAAATTCAAAAACTATACAAAAAAAATTTAAGGTGGAATGGGAAACACTTTCAATACACCATTTTCGAAGACCAAAAAAGGTAAAAATGACATCTAAGCATAACAGTCTATGGTATACTTTCAAGGGCAAGGCACAGGCCTTTTCTCAAAGGCAGTGGGCTTAAGCAACACGCGTGCCCACAGCGAATTCGGTAGTTGACACGACCAACAATAAATTATTTGATATGCTCGATCAAAACAAAAATTACAAAATATTTCGGAAAAATGTATCTCTTTTAGTCAATTACTAGTTATTACAATTTTTAAAAAGATGAAACATTAAAAGAGTGCTCTGAGATATGACGTCATAATACGGTATTCTCGTAAAAAATTCCGTTGTAAAAGTAACTTATTTGACATTTTGTCAACTACCCAATTGGCGTCTTCAAGAGCTGTATTAAGTGAGCAAATCATCTCAGGTTTCACGATGTTTTCTTTCACAATGAGTCAGTAGACGAATAATTGCAAACGAGTATTGCTTCTACAAATTCACAATCATACAAAATTTAGAAAAGTCATTGGTACATAACAATATCGAACTCATAACCTCTTGAAAGTGAGGTAAGCGATAAGCCATAAGATCAGTCATACTCGTGACCAACTCACAATGCAATATCATTTTAAAAGTTACAAGATGCAACCAAAAATAGATTAAATTCTTTGAGATAATAAGGCTCTATAAACTCGAGCCAATTTTTTCCAAAAAAATTGTAGTTTCTGCTAGAAAAACCATTTTTTTTTCTTTAATGTATTAGACAACCGTTAAAACTCAACCGAACTCTAGTAAGGCCTTCTAGATGATGTATTTAACAATTTAGAACCTCAAACCAGCGGAAACTAAAAGTTTCATTTAAAACGTTACAAAGTAATAAATACGTGACTAAAACCATTCTTAGTGCGTAAGAGGACTCCATTCGAAATTGAAAAAAAAATGGTAAACAAGATTTTTTACAAATACGAACCTTATTTTCGTGGCAATAGAGCGGGATCTCTAACATACTCAATACAGTTAAATAGCCTATCAGACATCAGTAAAGTTTTATATAGTCATTTGAGAGAGTCCACAACACCAATGTTGCCAGCAACAAAGAAAACAATGAAGAAAAAATAAACAAAAACATAATAAATTTGGAACCTTCATCGTGCACCATTTTCATTCCTACCTACATTCAGCTAACTTACAAACTGTATTTACAGATTCGAGCTCTTATACATTACCGGCCTTATATACATCGCTTTACCCTTATATATCTAACGTAAGGACACTTGAAACATAGTCAATAAAGGAAGCTTTGGTCGGGCGTTCCATAATGGTTGGGAAACGTCAAGAATTTTGGCACTATACGCTGCACTTTCAGTACACGACGAAAAAAACAGCTTAACCTGACAACGGTTAGTGACTTAGCTAGGTCGGACCCTCTTCTGCTATTTACAACCCACCGTTTATTCCCCACAAGCTGTGACACAAAAAACTGTTTACGTTCAAGGTTGTAAATAACAAAACAGAGCGGCAGGGCACTCAGAAGTATCACAGGGGGGATCTGTCAGTCGATGACAACATACGGCAACGCTACAAGGTCACCTAGCTGAGCACACTCGTGCCACTCCGTGAAGTTAGTCGGTCGGATGGGACGGCCAAAGTCATCCCGCTCCGTAGTCTCCTCCACTGCAGCAAGGGACTCCTCCAAGGCTGCCACAGCCTCAGTCTCTTCCTGCGGCAACGTCACCACTGGAGTGGCCAACGTCTGACTGTACTCAAACGGTATGGCCCTAAGCGTCGATTCACAAAGAGCGTACAGAGTCCGTCCGTCAACGTCACTGCGCTCTTCTTTCGTACGCTCCACTGTCCTATGTTCCTGCGGTTCACTCGCGAAGTCACTTTCCACATCCAGTTTCACTTTGCACTCCGCTTTGCACGGTTCCTTCACTAACTCCTCGTCCTCGGCGGAGAGGAGAGGCATTTTGAGTCTCTCGGTGGGCTCCAGTTTCGGAACGCTCACCATTTCCGCTTCGATCTTCGGGCACTTGTACGTCACTATGCTCTCCTCTAAATCCAACATCGGCACGTCACCGCTGTCTTCGGTTTCCTCCTTCAGGTCATCCCCGTAGGGTTCCTCCTTGACTTCAGGCATCTCTATAGGGTAGGGACGGGGGGAGGGCGGGGGCGGAAAAGGGGGAGGCGATGGTGGCGCGGGGGCGAACTCCGTCCACGGCAGATGGGTGCAGAGGGGCACTCGCGACATGTTTTTGACGCAGTAATCGTCCGCATAGTCCGAGTACATGTATAAAGGAACTACACTGTTGAACAGGCCCGGCTTTTCTGGGTCGGTTGGGGGTCGCACGGCGAATCTGTGTGGGTGAAGGGGGGCTCGGGTGCCGTTTACGCCTGGCAAGAAGAAGTGATGGAGGGCTCTGACGTGGCCGGGGTAGGTGGTCTGTTTTCTGGCAGCCGGGCAGTCGGGTGAAGCTTCCTCGTCTCCGCAGGTGCACTCGAGGTACTCTCGCTCGTCCTCGAGGGGTAAGCGAGGGGGGGCGTCGATGGGCACGGTGAGGAGGGCCGGGGGGACCGCGGGGGACGGGGGGCGCGGCTCGGAGTCTCCGTTGCGGAGGGGCGAGTCCACTTTCACTGCGGAGGAGAGCTGAGTTCAAGGCGGCGAAGAAAATTACGAGTAACTGAAGGGCTAGGACAAATGGACAAAAACTAGGGTAAAAAATAAAAAAACAACAGTTTGTTTTTTTTTTATTCTTCTTCTTTTTCTTCTTCAGGTGGTTTTAACTATAGCAAACATTTAAAACTGCAAAAAACTATGTTTGGTTTTTCGTAGGTACGGGTACATTTTCTCTTCATAATGATGTAGATTTTGAAATTAATCCCATCTTGTATTATCCATTTACATAATTTATCGTATTTGTCTATTAATACTAATCTGGTAACGTTATATAAAGAACGTCGCAGTTTCTGCACTATTTTTTTATTTTATTTTTTTCTAATTTTTATTTTTTTCTTAATGTATATCGGTTTTAGAATATGTTATAAATTAATACAGGTTATTTATATGTTTGCGTTTTGCAACATTTAAACTCTGTCAATTAAGAACTGACTTGAAAAGATCATATTAAGATCTTTTTGCCCGTTTTACCTCCAAAATTATCTAAATTTGGAAATGGACACCAATAGTTTATTAAGTCACAGTTTGTGTTATTTTGAACATAAAATCACTTTGATTTTGATTTTAAAGATAATGTAAATGTCAGCACTGACCGTCAGGTTCGATGACCATGACATCGGGCGAGCCCGGCGAGGCAGGCTGCGAGGCGGGCTTAGTGCCGCCGCGCGACTGAATGTCTTCCAGCAACTCCTTCGTCGTCTTCACCTGGAAATTAAATAATTATGGAAATATCGCCGGAAGTGTTACGGCTAGTTATGTAAAATGTCATAAATAGGGCTCAAATATTTATTTATCTGTGCTCCAGAGTTGAAGGAGGTCAACATTTATGAAACATCATATACACTCGGCGTCAAAAAAAATCGCACCTTGGTGAAAATAACCTTCAAGCGTAATTAACTCTTAACACACGCGTATACCACCACCAATATTGGTGTCATTTGCAAGCTTAATTAATAAACTTAAAAATAAACCTCATTTCATGTCATTAAAAAAAAGATTGATACCACAAATGGGACTTTAAAAAACAATTTTGCTGTTCCAAAGGACCGCAGGTTGCGCTAACTTTTGGGGGTATAAAAAAGTCATTACAGGTTCAATGGGGTTCATTCGTTATCCAACCTTTGGAGAAGACACACGGGAAGCAATTTTGCAAAAAAAACAAATTCGAAGATGGATACCACTGCTGATGAAGCCGCCCAAGTGATTTCACTGCTGCAGTCAGGGATGCGGCAGTGTGATGTCGCTCGGCAACTGAACCTGAGCCGTTTTTCGGTTCGAAGAGTGTACCAGCGGTTCCTGGACACTGGTGCCTACGTCCGGAGGCATGGGTCTGGAAGACGTCGCTGCACCTCGGAAAGAGACGACCGCTTCATCATATCGACGTCTTTGAGAAATCGCTTCTCTAACGCTGTTGAGCTTGCGACAGCAGCTTCGGGCAGCTCGTAGAACAACTGTGAGCGTCTCTACGGTTAGACAAAGACTGCGGGAGAAGAGGATAGCCGCCCATAGAGCTGCTATGGGTCCCAAATTGACCGCAGAGCATCGGCGAGCCCGCTTGCAGTTTGCTCGCGATCACGTCAATTGGACTCTTGACCAGCGGAGAGCTGTTCTTTTCTCAGACGAAACAAGTGTGCCTGTTCGTCAACGATAGACGCAGAAGAGTCTATAGAAGACAGGGGGAACGTTTTGCACAAGCCTGCATCCAGGAGACGATCGAATACGGGGGCGGTTCCTGTATGTTCTGGGGCGGCATGTCGGCCGACGGCAAAACCGACCTTGTTTGCGTCTCCCGGACTGGAGGTGCTCGCGGACAAGGGTCGATGACTGCTCACCGGTATGTGACAGAGATCCTGGAAGACCATGTGGTCCCCTATGCCGGTTTTGTCGGCGAGGGGTTCACATTAATGCATGACAACGCCCGCGCTCATAATGCAGCAATTGTGTGTGACTACCTTCAAGAGGTTGGGATCTCTGTTATGCAGTGGCCAGCGAGAAATCCAGACCTGAATCCGATAGAACACCTCTGGGACCATTTGAAACGCAAGGTTCGGTCTCGTGATCCCGCTCCCACGACTCTCCTGGAGCTCGTAGAGGCCGTTATTGCAGAATGGGCCTCTATCCCTCAAGAAACCCTTCTGAAGTTGGTAAGATCCATGAGGGAGCGTATGGAAGCACTCATCAGGGCAAGGGGGGGTAACACTAGGTTCTAGGGTAGTTTTAAGAACCTTTTTTCATGTTTTTTTGTGTAATTAATCTGTTTGTAATTAAGAGTTAATTAAGGATTTTTATTGTTTTGTATTTTTTTTATAAGTAAGAAAATAAACAATTGAAAAAAAAATTTTTTTTTTGAGTACTCCTTTTCGTTACCTTTCAAATGATACCCAACATTACCCTCATCACTGACTCTAAATAGGGTTTAAAGTTGTTTGAAGTAGATTATTTAAAAGGTGCGATTTTTTTGACGCCGAGTGTATTTAACATTGTATTATTTGAAAAACTAATTCTAGTTTTCTAATTTAGAAAAGAAGTTGTAGCTGAACCAAATATGGTCATTACTATTGCGCGACCCAGTATAAATGTAAATTAAGTAAAAAAAATAAAGACTTCACATTCTGTTTGCTGAATGTCAACGGACGAAAACCAACTCCACTCTGACCATTAGGGTTTTAGGGATTTTAGGGTTATTTTCTATTTAGCTCTGCACATCAGAGCGAAACCTGTTCGGACTCTTCCGACAAAAAGCGTGTATCCGGAATAAAGACAATTTTTATTGTGTTTGTAATGTATTTTTTTATGTGTAATAAATAATTAAATGTAGTCGAAAATGTCAAAAAAAAAAATTGAGACCAATATCTCAACCGTCTCACCTTTTTAGAGCCAGCCGGCGGCATCCGGTTGACGAGGGCGGAGTAGGCGTCGATGGGGCGCACGCCGTTCTTGCGGCCGTGCGCGTGTGTCGGCGAGGAGCCGTTGCGCGCCGGCCAGGGCTCCGTCGCCGGCGCCGGCGCCTCGCTGCCGGATCCGGCTCGACTGTGGCCCCTAAGGAGACAGAACATAGCGACACCTATTTGGCAAAACATCGTAAGCGCCAAAAATCAAATTTTACAGGAGACGATTTTTTTCAATTTACTTGAAACCTAGTAAAGCTACGGGTGTACGTCTCAGGTAAGAAATTTTACTTTTCGTTGCGTTAATCCATTAAAAATTAAGAAAACAATGAAACTACACGGTTTGAAGTAATAATGGCGCATACGATAATCTTCGACATTAAAATATGAGGCAATTTTGTGTAATGTCGCATACGATGTCATTTATACTTTAATTATACTTAATAAATCTGCTGCCTAATTGTATCGTATAATTGTAGAAAAAACGAAATAGTGAAGTTAAATGAAATAATATTTAAAATAAGAAGTTTTATTCCTTAAAAACACAATTGCACAGGTAAAATAATAAACTTAAATTAAATCACTTACATATTTCAAATTACTTTTACCTATTGTACCTAAAGATAAAATAAACAACCATAAATTTTATCACTTCTATAAAGGATACAAAATAATTAGTAAACTTTTAAACATTATTTAAAACCTAACTATAGTAACAATAGCCCTCAGTCAGAATTTTTTTTTCAACGTACAGGATTTACATTCTGTTTCTTGAATGATGAAGTCGGTGGTCGAAGACGCCGTACATACTTCAGAATCACTGCAGTTAACCAGTCTTTGAATTTTTGAAAATAATGTTATTGTTATCTTTACCATCTGTTTCGAATACGATTATCTCATTCTCATCTTTTTCATTTATTTCTATCATGCCATCGATTGCCTTCGATTCGATCGAGACACTGGAGGTGCTCGAGTATCTCCAGTGTTGCCGAATTGACTATCGGTATATCGAGGTGCTCGTACCACAACGCCACCATGTCGGTCGGAGTACAGGAGCAGAATTCCACAGAAAAGAGGCGTGAGACAGGGAGATGTCATATCTCCGAAACTGTTCACGAACGGACTGGAAGATGCCTTCAAGCTTCTGGAATGGCAGGAACGCGGCATCAATATCAATGGCGAGTGCATCAGCCACCTTCGATTTGCCAACGATATAGTAGGCATGGCAGAGACGCTCAGTTGAGTCTCTCAACGGGTGGGCCTTAAAATGAACATGGACAAATCGAAGGTCATGTCGAACGCCCGTGTTGTGCCCACCCCAATAACAGTAGGGAACTCGACTCTCGAAGTTGTAGACGAATACGTCTACTTAGAACATACAGTCCAACTAGGCCGGGCCAACTTCGTGAAAGAGGTCAGTCGTCAAATCCGACTCAGCTGGGCAGCATACGGGAAGCTTAGAAAAGTATTTTCCTCTGATATACCTCAATCACTCAAAACAAAATTATACAACTAGAGTGTGTTACCAGTGATTACTTATGCACTGAAACGTGGTCTTTTACTATGGGCCTCATAAAAAAGCTAAGCGTAACGCAAAAAGGGCTATGCTCGGAATTTTTCTACGAGAGCGAATCAGAAATGATGAGGTCCGTAGACAAACGAAAGTCATAGCCCACCGGATGAGCAAGTTGAAGTGGCAGTGGGCGGGGCACATAGCACGCAGAACTGATGGCCGATGGGGCCAAAAAGTGCTCGAATGGAGACCACACATCGGCAAGCGCAGCGTAGGACGACCAGCCAAAAGATGGACAGACTATCTTATCCAAGTGGCAGGAAGACACTGGATGCAAGCCGCTCCGGTCTTTTTGGAAATCCATGGAGGAGGCCTATGTCCAGCAGTAGACTTCTAGTGGCTGAATGATGACTGAACTAAAGAGGGAGTCGAAAAGAATATTAACTTGAAGAGGGTCTCTGACCACACAGAAAGAGCCGCAGGCAATTTGCAATTATAGTAGGTACTAAACTTGTCCGGTAATCGCGCAAGAGCGTCCAAATTCTTACGGATAGGTAATTTTTTTTATTTTTAAGCCTTGCCTGCTAATCACGCAAGCGATAGTAAGCAAAATAAATTATAGCAGTGAGAGTTACCTGTAACTAATCAAAAACAACTTTTAACGCAGTTTTGCCTTCTAAATTTAAGTTTTCTTTTGGGATCAAACAGTAGTACGCACGCTAGCCACATTATGTCGACTGATTGACACCGTTTTAAACCAGCTGATTGCTCAGAATTCGAACTCGAAACGTCTATTTCACTCTCGTGCGGTAACGTATGTGACGTTTTTTTCAGACATGGCGGATACGATAAAGAAAACTAACTTTTTTTAGCATATGCACCATTTTTGGCGGTTACGATAAAACACTAAATGGCTTGAAACTTTTTTTCTGATTGAAAAACCGTTACAATTTATACATATTTTGTAGACGGCATCAAACTGCGTAGGTTACGATAAAAAAAGTATTTTCTTTAAATTGGCGCTTACGATGTATAGGGAAGAGCGGGTGATCATGCTCTTCCACTATGAAGGGAAATTTCCCGCCAGGCAGATCGTATGCCTGGGGACGGCCGGTCCAACTGTAATCTGTTGGACGTTGTATTTACAGTAAGTATTGGGTAAACTTTGATTGCGCGATGCAGAAATGTTAGAGTTTATAGTGCGCGCGCAGAGTAGACATGTGCTCGCCACATCACTCCCCTTCAAGACCGTAGCTACGCATAGCTAGGTCTGATAGATTCGAAGTCTGTGCTCTAAAGCTTGCAAGTGCCAGGAGACGCTGTGTCAGTGAGTCGACTAGCGGCTGAGGGGTGTGCGGCGGCTAACAGTCACTTCACCGGCGACAATACCTATGGAGACCGCGCATGTGGTAGGGACCGGTGAAGGCTGTTGTACCACTGGCAGCGCGTGCGGCTGTGTGGCTGCCGTGCCGAGGGGTAGGGAGAGATCACCATCAGAACCAGCAGTCGGTGCGTTGACTATAATGGAACTGATGAAGTGAGAGGGAAGAGGAAGAATATGTACAAGTATGTACATGCTGGCTTGCTTGAGACTGTGTGTGGAGCGTGCTGCGAGAGCGAAGGAAGGTTGACAGTGTTCTGTCAGGGGTCACCACTATAGGGAAGAGCGGGTGATAATGCTCTTCCACTATAAAGGGAAATTTCCCGCCAGGCAGATCGTATGCCTGGGGACGGCAGGTCCAACTGTAATCTGTTGGACGTTGTATTTACAGTAAGTCATGGGTAAACTTTGATTGCGCGATGCAGAAATGTTAGAGTTTATAGTGCGCGCGCAGAGTTGACATGTTTTGCCACAGATGTTTTGCCAAATAGGGGTCGATAGTCTGTGGTAGCGTGGCAAATCAGAGTTCAAAAATTAATTTGAACGTAAACAATTCACATTTTCCTGATCTCACGTGGGTGTATACTTTGGGTGACATTCTAGATCTACTCTATTAAACTCTCTCTGTATGTTATACAAGATGTTAATTTGCAAGCGTGCCATATTTTAGGACGTGATTATACTGCTGATTATAAACAAAAATCAATCATAAAAGAAGAGTCGATTTTTTTTCTTTTGTTCTCTGACGTCACATTTTTTTTCGATAAAGAGAACGCCCAGCTCTAATATCGAATTATCTCGCACATCCCTAAACTTTCGTGTACTCGCAGAAGAATAAAAGGACGGCGGTTTGGCAACCACGCGCATCCACACAAACCGACGGAGACAACTTTGTCTTCATTGAAATAAGAACGAAAATGTCTTAACTCATCGGCATTCAGTGGTGGCGCGGACTTTAGAACAAACACGCCGCGCGAGCGCACCCCCACCCCCAATTAGCCTAGCCACTCAGTGACCGGACATCCTTTGTGACGTGCGCACGTGCCGATATCGCACGCTCTTTCATTAGTACCTAATGTGCGCGTGCCGCCACCGCCGTGCGCCGTTTCGTAAAGACAATGACGGATAACTACACAAATATTGAGTTAGTGGAAATGGTGCGACTGTACGCCGTGAGTGGCGATAGTTTGCGGCAAGCTGTCGAAATGTTCGCGGATCTCGCCAAGTAATGCTAGCCGCTACTCAACGGCTCCGAGATTACCGCCAGTTCGACGTGCCCAACCATGCCCAAGGTCGAGGCGGAGTAGGACTCAGAGTGGAGCTGCAAGAACAAATTCTTGCCTACTTTGAAAACGAACCCCGTGCCAGCACTCGGGAGGCAGGGCCCGGATCTTACTCCCCTAGACTTTTATTTGTGGGGAGAAGTTAAAAGACTAGTGTATGCTGAAGAAGTAAACAATGCGGCTGTGTTGCGTGAAAGGATTATTTCTGCCTTCCAAACTGTTAGGCAAAATGTGTTTGTGTTGCAAAATTTAAAAAGTAATTTGTGTCGTCGTGCGAGACTTTGCATAGCGCAGAACGGTGGCCACTTCGAACAATTGCTCCGTACAACTTAATCATTGTAAGTACCCTGTAAATAACGTCTCAATTAGTGTAAATAATGGTGATTTCAGACTTTTAACTACGCCGGATCAACGATTTATTTGAAGGTAGGTTAGTACTTGAGTAAGTTATCAACTTCGTACTTTTTTTATACTAACTTGTAAATAAACTAATTTGCGCAATATTTTAATACCTACTAACCTCCTAGCAAAGAAATTGGTTGTTTTGTCGGTCCTAAGCCCGTGAGAGTAGGAAGGGAAATCTGAAATCATATGTTTCTTGTTGTTATTGCTGTTTCTTTCACTCGGTGCCAACTTGGCAACGGGGCGGGGTCTCGGTCTTTTCCCATTACGTGCATGTCGCAGCACCTTCCATCTTAGGTTATTCCTATTCAAACCCTAAAAATAAGTATTATTTTTATCGACGGCTTCCTTGAATATGGGAGACTGTTAGTAGACTGCATTAACTGGTAACATTAATTACTATTTTTTCTTTAAATATGGCACGCTTGCAAATTAACACCCTGTATAGTGTTTGTTACCTGTTTTACACACCAATAAACAAATTAAAGTAAATTAAATTTACAATCTGTTTGTGGAATGTCAATGTACAGGGCGCTACGGCGCTCATTAGGGGAGGGCTATGTCAAGCAGTGGACTAATATAGCCTGATGATGATGATGATGATGAAGATGATGATGATGATGAATGTACTTATAATGATAGGCGCTGCCTTGGGGCCCAATATAGTGGAGATAAGGGCAGCGAAAAAAACTCCACTCTGGCCAGCTTTTCCCAAATTGTCTTTAATACATAAGTTGGTAAGAATGTCAATCTACCTAAGAAGAGCGGTTAGCCAAGCGGGTAGCATAATGAATCCAAAAGCGGGAGACCCAGGTTCGATTTCCAGTACGGGCTTTATCAATTATTATTATTTATTTATTTCTTTTATTTATTGCAAGCAAAATAATTACATTACAGATAAAACAACATCAAGCCATTATGTCCCCGCCGAGGGGCACGGGTCTCTTCCCTGAGAAAGGTATAGGCCATACTCCACCACGGGGGCCTACTCCGGATTCGTGAAGGCTTGTAAGACTAGTGGCTGGCCTAGCCACCCCAAGGCCTCTGACTTGGCTTAATAAGCGGGCTTTATATTCTAAGTTAAATAAATTTGTGAAGGGGAATTAATTTTTACAACTGTTATTTAAACAATTCAGAAGTCAAATCAGTTCAAAAATTTAATGGGCAGTGATTTAATTTTTCGGCAGTTAGTAAATTATTGAGTCAGTAAAACATAAGCAGTAAGTAAAAAAATATTGGTCTGCTATTTCATCATTCAATGTCAGTGCAAAAATTACTCAAGTAGTTTAATAAATTAATGAGCAGTAAAACGGTTGGAATGGGCAGTTCCAAGTGAGCGGTAGCATCCGGACGTCACTTTGATTGAAAAGAGAGGTAAACTTTCGTTAAAAGGGGCTGAGTTTAAAGCGTTTGTATTTTTCGAGTTTGTATATTTAAAGTTTTTGTATCCTAATTTTAACATGTATCCTAATGCCAAATTATAAATACTTACAGATTGTAAGCCAAACCTGCTCTTATTATACAATAAGGTTCTGTCGCTGATTCATTTGACTATTAACGTGTATCTTAGTTTTTGTATCATAATTTTAACATGTATCCTAATGCCAAATTATAAATAATTACAGATTGTCGTAATGTTCTTTAGTTTTACTCTCTGACCATGTAAAACATAAGGTAATGTGTTCAATGTTCATGTTCACTTGTTCAGTATTTAATGTGAAGAAGGACAAAAAATATGATGCATGGTTAATCCATATTAACGCTTCATATTTTTTCCCTTCTTGACATTCAATGCTGAAATACACAAGGAATACATTTTACCGCATCATCGTTTATAGAACTGCTTAAAATAAAATTTATTACTAACCAATTACGATTTCTTGACTGTACGCGCATAACCGCCCAGTTCAACTATTCCACTGCTCAGTATTTATTGAACTGCCCGTTTAAATTATTGTTACGGGCTATTGTTCTGGATTTGGATGTAAAACGCCAATAACAACTTCTTAGGATTTATTCACGCAGGGTCTGGTCTGCAGGTCTTCACGACACGAAGTCCACACTTAGAATCCAATCGCAGGTCCAATCGAAGTCCAACAGTTAGTATCGCTGAGGTCGTAGGTTATCGCTCGTATCGCAGGTATGTTCGCTCGAAGTTCACTCTTCGCTATTCCAAACGGAACTCACAGTGCGCGCGGCGGCCGCTATTTATATCCGGCGGCAAGGGTTCTAGAACATTCCCGTACCTACGTACCTCAAAATTCAAAAATTCAAAATTCAAAAATTTTTTATTTCAACGTAAAGAATTTACATTCTGCTTGTTGAATGTCAATGTACATACAGTTATGTATAATGTTAGCCGCTGCCTTAGGGCCGTCTGTAGTGGAGAAAAAGGCAGCGAAAAAAAAACTCCACTCTAAACATCTTTTCTCAAATCAACTTAAAGCTAATACAAATTAGGTATGAGTGTTCGTATACCAAGAATCTCAAGATCCATGAGTGCAATCAATACTTGCAAAGTCAAACATCATTTAATATTCTTAAAAGGTAATAAAACACCAATGCTGCAATGGTAATAAAACACCTACACTCGGTACACGCGGCAACGTCGCTCGAACAGTAACCCTTTCAAAGAGTTTTGAACCTTACGCTAGTGGACATACGAGTCATTATTGCTTGCAGCGCAGCATGCGGCGACTATTCGATAGGCTTCTAGAAGGCTCTATTCTAGATGGTTCGGGATAGGACCGCGACATTATTATATGACTAATTTTTATTTAGTTTACTGCTCAGTTTTTACTACTAAACTAGTTTGCAAACATGCGTTTTTTAATTTTTTACCTACCATAAATCAAATATTGAAGTGCCGCTTTAATTCTATGCCTTTGTGAAGTTCTAGCACAGAATACATAATAGTCTCAATTAAATCAATTAAAGAAAAAGGGTCTCTAGCAGCGATACAATTAGGTGCAATTCAGATCGCACGGCACTAAAAAAGCCACGTTATATTCACCTACGTGTTGCCTCTCTTTCTACCGCGTAACTCTTACCTCTTTTGGCGCCTGAATTCCTACCTACTTGCCACTCCGGAGTGGTCGCCGCATGTACTTACGCGTTCGATACCGACACGTGGTTATAGTAGCAATTCCACTTGCAAAGGGCGAAGAAAAACATCGCGAGGAAACCCGAGTCTCTGAGGTATTACATACCTCAGCGCTTGAAGTCGCCAATCCGCGGTGGGTACGCGTGGTGATTAAGCACATACTCTCATACAATATTTTTTTTACTTTATGCCCTATTGTTGATTTATGGTCAGTACCTGGGTGACCGAGCTTTGTTCGGTACTTTTTTGTAATATAAAATATGTAATACAAAATTAAAATAATGCTTTTTCCAACAAAATAAGAACTTGGAAAAAAAACATCATGACTCGAACCGGGTCTCTTGAAATCGGCCCGAAACGGGTCGCCCGTTTTCCCGTCAGGACTATCCCAACCTTGCAGATAGACGCGAAATTTACCTCTGTATGTTATTATAGCAAATTTCAATTGCCTTAAAACACGGATAAAACAACGTTTTCTAAAAATGTAACCTAGTTAGACCAATAAAACGCCCCCGAAAGCATCTGCCTACAAAATTTCGTGAAAATCGTTGGAGCCGTTTCCGAGATTCTGATTACATATAAATATATATACAAGAATTGCTCGTTTAAAGAGATTAGACAAATATATCACTGACCTTCTCTTTTTAGGTTTCTTGTCCCGTTTGGCTTTCTTCTCGTCGGACTGGGGTCCGGGGGAAGGCGGCCGCTTGGGAGCTGCAGCAAAGGTACGACAACAGTTTAAACGAAGTGCAACGAAATCTCCCAGGCACTGCAGCGTCCGTATGGTCCCTTCACCCAACTAGTGTGTGAGTGAACGTCCACTGGATGCTCTACAATCTTATAACAAAATACAGATAAGGATGAAAAAGTATTTATTAAAAAAGCATAAATTACATACGATATTAAAAGACCCATACAATTTCGAAAAATGGAGGTTCCAGAGAATTATCATCATCAACCCAACCCCACCGAGGGGCACGGGTCTCTTCCCTGAGGAAGGAATAGGCCATACTCCACCATGGATGCCAAGTCCGGATTGGTGGAGGCTTCTACTAGTGGCTGGTCTGTCAGAAGTTTTCAAGCCGCCCTAAGACCTCTGACTTGGCTTAACGACTGCTATCTATCGACGGCAGCCGGCACCAACTGCTTAACGTGCCTTGGGAAGCACGGAGCCGCTCGGAAAAATGGAAAAATGCTCGGAAAATTAACCTTCGTGATCGTTTAAGATCCTGATTGTCCCTAATAAAACTAAATAAAACACATCATCTCCCGGGTACTACATGTTTACATGTTCGTGACGTCGCTGTTTCTGGTTCCCACGACACAGGGTATCCTAGTGTGGGGCCAGAACCAATGTATGTGCCTGTGTAAATATATATGTTTATGTACTCACGCGAGGACGGTCGCGGGGGCGGCGGCGCGGGGGGTGCGGGCGCGGTCGCGGGGGGGTCATCCTCCACCACAATCACGTCCTGAGAGTCCGACTCGTAGCCTCCCCACGCTGTTCACACGGGACACAAGTGATGTTAAGTCAGGGACACAGAAGAGGCGTGGGGCGGGGACGCCGCAAAGACGCGTCTTTAACACAATAGGGAATGGATGAAAATATCAGAAGTACTTGATATTTTTTTTGGTGTTAGGAATAACCTTCCTTAACGCGGGAAAAAAGTTTCAATTTTTTTGGCACCGTAGTTAATTTTTTAATATACTTAATATGTTTCCATTCGTAGTTCTGGGCTTAGTACGGCATATCAGACATATTCCTTAGTCCGCTACGTATAAAAAAAAATCCACCTTGAAAAGCTGTCATTGTCACCAGATTTTTTTTTTCATACGTAGCGGACCAAGGAATATGTCTGATATGCCGTACTGAGCCCAGAACTACGAATTTCATCGAAAATGGTATTTTCAGTTTTTCATTTCATTGCCTGATGTAAAAATAGGGTGGTTTTATTAGTCTCCTGAAAATTTGTACTGTTGGAGTTAGCAGCTTAACACTTTTAGACGACGACGACGACGTCTAACGACGACAAATTGTAAGAAACATGTTTGAACTAGTTACTCTACCAACCGCTTACATGGGTCGAGTATTCGGTAGAGTAGAGTGGAGGCTGGAGTGGGGGAAGGAAAGTGGTAGAGTAGCTCGGCCACGTTGCTAGTTGCTCTACTCTACCAATGCTGTTTACATTGGTATAAAGTCCGTTTTTATATTCGATGCAAAAAAAAAATTACGCGGTGTTACCGTTATAAAATATATAGGTTTACTCGGTAGATTTTTTTTTTACCGTGAATAGAAGACTCGTGTGACCAAAATCCTTATCACATCAAAGAATGTCTTTGATTTTAATTCCTCATAAGAGCAAGGTCTAAAAAAAACACCTGCGTAGCACAAACAATTTTTACTTGGAAGTAAAATGGGGTAATTTGGTTTTTGCGTACTAGCAACACTCAAACATTGGATTGTATTGAGATGTCAACGTGACTGTTTTATTTTTTTGCATTAAACTAAAAAACAGACTTTAGTTAGTAGGATAGTTAGTACTCTACCGCTCTACTCTACCGTTTACTCTACCCGTGTACAGCAGCCTTTAGGAGATAGAGCGAAGTCGAAAGAACCGTGGTTTTGACTACCGCTCATGCCGAGTTTTCACGGTCTTAGTAAGCTCGGACCGAGTGCGCCATCCGAGTAAACTCATGCTTCGGATTGGACGGTTTTTCGTCACGACACTACAATGACCAATCAGAAGCATTAGTTTACTCGGATGGGGCACTCGGTCCGAGCGCACTAAGACCGTGAAAACGCGGCATCAGGGGCATATCTGACGCAAAGGACATCCCCCGCTGTGCAGCGCGACAACTGCCAGTGGCATGGCAGGGTCGAATGTGTCTCGGGGCGGTTTTTTATTTTTATTTATTACTACCTGTGCCCCGCGTTGTTACCCGTGGTTTATTAGGGAAAATAAATTGTGTATTATCAGTAAAAATAATAACTATTCACAATGGACAATATTTCTATGGTCACGAATCAAGAAAGTTTCTTCTAGGATATGGATATGAGCGGTCACTAAATAAGAATATATTTTTTGTTTATTTTTAGGTGCTGTAGTTTTCGTGAAAATAATTTCTTTATTTAATTTCGCTCAGTGATACAGATCATTACGCCATCACAGATTAATACAAAGTCAGAAAGTATCATTCATTCGAATCTGTCAAAAGTAATTAGTCTGTTGCCTTTAAAAAATAAATACTGAAGTAGGTACAGCGCCACCAAATTATATGTTCAAGTGGGCAAAATTGTAACTAACTAATTAATTATAAATTCAGTACCCCATTTCTTGTTTTATTTATTCACTTACTAAGATTTATAGATATATGTTCACTAAAATTTAAAGACGGATTAAAATATTCTCATTTTCCTAGGTAAATTTCTTAAATGTTACCACTAAATTCTCCACTAGCGCCGCTATCAACTGAACAGATAAGATGGTGGCACTGTACCTACATAAACGAAATCACTGACAGACAGAGCAGTGACAGTTTTTTTTTAAATGCTTCAACGTTGGATGGCATGGATACACGACTATGATTCCGTTCCGTTTTGCTTATACGCCCTTTTAGAATGAGAAGGTTTTAAAAACCAAAATCATGAATGAAAATCTTATCTGAGGTAAAAACTAAGAACGTAGGGCTATCCAGTTTAGCTTCCTTTTCATATACAGTAAAGGAAAAAAATCCCGAATTATTGTCCATTGGGCGTGATTTTAAGTATCGTGTTTTAATTTTCTATTTAAAACCATTATTTTTTAAAGTTATGTAGGTACAGAGTTCCCTATACATTATCCGCGAATTCCTTTTCATCGATTGTTCCTATGGGAATAAGATATTTTCCCGCAGTAAAACGTAGCCTGTGTTAATCCAGGGTGTCAGCTAACTCCGTACCAAATTTTATTAAAATCGCTCCAGCCGTTTAAACGTGAAGAAGTAACAAACATACACACTCACTAACTTTCGCCTTTATAATATTAATGTAATGGTGTGATTAACCCTTCGGCTCTGCGCGGCGGCTACCAAATTTAGTAGCGGGTACTGGGAAGCGAATTTAAACCTTATGATCATTAACCGTCGTTCTAAAGTCCCTTGTCCCTCGGTGCGTCTGACGGCTAACAGTTGAACCGAAGGGTTAGTATCAATTTCACACAGATATTGTGGACGAAACTTCGTGTGAATTTGCTGTATGATTAAATATTAAAGATCCTTGTAATGTAATGCATGGCAGGGTTGATGAGGATTCTTCCTCAAAATGAGGAATTTCCTCATATTTTTGAGGTTCCTCATCCTCTTCCTCTTCCTCAAAATTGATTTTAAATAAAATCCTCTTGCTCTTCCTCACGAGGATTTTAAGAGGAAGGAGAAACGAAATGTGTTTCAGAGAGAGAGAAGTCTCGCCGTATTAAAAAGTTAAAGGAAGACAGAGATGGAAACATCTAGGTAAAGAAGTTCAATACTAGCGTAATCTACGTAATGTTATTTTGTTCTTCGTCTTTAGCATCCTCTTCCTCATACTCTTTCTCTTCCTTAAAATCGACTTAAAAAATTCCTCTTCCTCATAACAAGTTCCTCAACAACCCTAATGCATGGTGCTTCGTCGGCTAAACTCGTAACCCTCTTAACTCAGACTTCGTTAAACAAAACTTTACAGGAGGCACGAAAAACTTCACCATGGAAATATTATGTATGAAGTCTATGAAGGCATGCTCTGATTTTCACGTTTATCGCCGAAAGTTAAACATATCAAAATAACAGCGAAAAAAAAAATACGTGCATTAAAAATTGCCATCTTAAACAGTACTGAGCGGGGGAAATACGTGGTCTGCATCTAGCAAAACTGCGGTATGGAGTTCCGAGGTGTTATATTTTGCGTTTTATATTTTAACGGTTTTTTTTTTATTTATGCGAAAAAAAAATTGAAAAAAAATGGAGTAAAGAGGTTTGCGACTTTAGCCGACGTAGTTAATCAAACGAGCATGGTTGGATTGATTGATAGCAGGCATAGGCTATTCGACAAAATTCGTAAAAGAACAGTATTATTTATACGTATTCGTATAAATTATGCGTCTTCAAACCGCTTTAAGGCATTTTGACTAAAAAAAAAAACAATTATGATTTGTAAAAAACAAAAGATAAAATTTGATAATTTGTATCTGCCGCCATTGTACCGAAAACGGCCTGGATTGGCCGATTCTATGGTGACGTCACATACCAGTAAAAATGGCGTCTGTCATTCATTCTTTCTTGCGTTCATTGGTTGGTTTACCGGGAAGTGACGTGATAATTCCTGTGCTACGCCATATTGCCTAAGATAGCGTTTTGGCGGCTTATTTGTAAAGTAAGTTTTCGTTTGCCTTTTTTAGGAAGAAATACACGAAAGAATTCAAAATGACCACTTTCTGAGGACTCCTTGAACACCAACAAACAATATGAGGTGGCTGTCAGAAATCGGTCAAGTAGCCTATTCTATAAATGTAAGTGTGTGTGTCTTACCGGGCCGTGACGGCGGTCGCGGGCTCGGTACGGCCGGACTCAGTCCCTGCTGTAATGGCAAAATTAACATTCAAAATGTCATCCCGCCACAGAATTATACACTAGATTACATACGTTTGGAATTCAAGTAATTAGGAATGAAACTTCGAGTGGGAAGAGTTTCTAGTACACAAAAATCTATTCATTTCCTAGCATTACAATGTGAAAATCTGCTAAATTCCGTCAAAATCCCACAAGCACCATGCCCTCCCTCCCAATTTTTCTTGTGAGCCTGAGGATGCCTCGTGTTAGAGGCGAAATGTCTCACACAAGTATTGGTGTCGGTGGTGGTGTGTTCGTGTCTTGCTTCTGCTTGAAAAAGTGGGAGGGAGGGCGGTGCGTTAACTAACCCCATGGTGCTTGTGGGATTTTGGCAGAATTTAGAAAAGTAATTTTCACATTTTAATGCAATTAAGAATTTCAGCAAAGTAACGCCTGATTCTATACAATATTCATGTCCTGTGTTCTACCAGCTCTCAGTTGGTTTCTTAATACAGGATGAATACTCAAACTGTTTCCTGCTCGACGACCCACATAGGACTGAACGACAAAATTCACACCAGTGCAAGATAGAGGTCGTGAGTTCGATTTCCGCTGGTGGTCGTCGTTTATTTTTAGATATGGTCTCAGTCTGGGTCTTTTTCCATGTTTGCAACATTCTTGTCTGGTTACCAAAGCGCAGGGTATCCTAGTTTGGGACCAAGTCCAGCGACTGTCCTGTGTGGAAGTTATTATTACATAGGATGATTACTTATATAGTTAGTCTCTAATTCAAGAGCAAAGAAGCTAGTCTTGATGCACTGCCCCTAGCAGGGTGCCGGACTGCTTTTGGCCTAGTATTGTAGTCTCTCCATGAAATTAATTAAGGATTATTTTAGTTTGTATCCATGCGTCCGCACAACCGCGACCCGTCGTAATCTTGGGTAGACATGGGTAGTGTGTAAGCACCCTTACAGTCTGTTAGCATTTAGAATATACCTCGGCTACTATCGATTAAACCAATTATATTGCAATAAGGTAGGTTTATCTTGTATTGTTATTTACAACTTTCCATAACTTTTCAAAATAGTGAAGAAAAGTTTTATGCAGAGCAGGAAGTAGTATGACACTCGTGTGATTTCGGCGAAAACCGAAGCCTACTCTAGAGCCCGAGGTATATTCTAAAAGCTAACAGACTGTATGTATATTTTTTTACTTGTGTATGCCTTTGTGGCGTCAAATAAATTACGTAGTAACATAAATTCAGGCCGAATTCCGGAGAAAACGCTTCCTATTTCAAACTTTCACAATACCCTCTCATAGAAGGATATAATGCGCAACTATTACTTACCAGTAGAATAAGAAAAAAACAATATTAGATGTAAATTCAATAAGTTAAATTAAATTAAGTTAAGCAAGTAAACTCAACCCATCTGAAAATAAACCCCTCAGGTTTAAGCAGCTTGGTATTTTTGTAACCCACTCTGCACAAAATGATGTCATAAATAAAAAAATAGTGTTTCTGCTTACCCTAGAGAGCGCCGGCGAGGTGAGCGGAGTGCCTCCGAGCCTCCGCACCTGGCGCTCCGCCGACGACCGGTTGGAGCCCGAGGGAGCTGCGCAATGGAGAATGACACTTAAGTCCACGGTAGCAAGAGCTGTTTCTCTGCTTAGTGCTTTAGGATACATTTTTTTTAATATCATTTAAATCTATTTGTAGAATAAGTTCGGTATAAAAATTTACATAATGTTTTGGTTTGAAATTAAAAATTACTTAGCATCCGCTGCTGTGCTAGGCTCATGGCCTATTACAGCAGACAGCGCCTACTTCCCCCGTTTACAAATAATTTTCACCAAATCCTAACTAAGATGGCTTAGAAAAATCTATAAATTACTATTTAAAAACAGAAATATTTTAGTAAAAGT
Organism: Yponomeuta plumbellus; assembly: GCA_947310845.1. Taxonomy (NCBI): domain Eukaryota; kingdom Metazoa; phylum Arthropoda; class Insecta; order Lepidoptera; family Yponomeutidae; genus Yponomeuta; species Yponomeuta plumbellus. Next base: position 11,885,703 of record OX371216.1, on the reverse strand, counting down.
GTACAGTGTTAATTGCCCTCCCTCTATGTGTGTGAGCAAATGAATGGGAGTGTGAACGCGTGAGTGTGTGTGAATGTGTGAGTTTGTCAGAGAGAGAGGGTGAGTACCGCAGCAAAATAAATACATACACTGCCTACTGGGACAGTCATCTGAAGGGTATGTGCTTGCTTAATGGGCAATGTCTTAATTATTGTCGAAAGCAACAAATGATACAGAATTTATAGATGTTAATATAGCGTAAATACTATTATGTAATCACTTGTATTTTTAAGAATATTTGACTAATTTGACCGTCTGAATTTCGTTTCCCGCGGGAATAACAAATTAGGAGTGTTTTAGTTTCGTTTATTTAAAGAGTTCGTGTATCGAGTCATGTTTTCATTAGAATCTGACAGCTCGCAGGTTCTCAGCCGATTACGTTTATCCGTGGATGACGTACTTCCGGTTTCATAGAAACTGTTTATTTTTTTTCGATTTTAAAAATAATTAAAGTAGGTAGGTACCATATTTTTATTGTGTAACTATTAGTATCTGACAATGTTATATTAATGGGTGGTTATTTGAAATTTGGTTAACCAAGCTAGCATCAATTTTTACATATTTATATTAATTTTATACAGTTGTTTTATACAATTGCGGAAACACGTGTTGTGCCAGTCAAACTCTCAGGCCCTAGGTAAGTCGTCTTAAAAATAGTTAATTACTGATTGATCTCATTACTTATTGTAAATATGAGTTTGGTCTGCCTTGTAATTTTCACCATTTATTGGTTTTGATGTTGATTTTAAATAATATGTTCTATTTGATTTTGTTTCGTTTCGTCAGTCCCTAGACCGTCAGGCCCTAGTCATAATATTGACTAGGGCCTGACGCCACATCTAGGGACTGATGCTCATACTGTGTGGTGCATGGTTTTAAACATAATACCTATGTATTTGTTGTAGAATATGGGGCCTAGAAGGAAAAAAAACATTATCTAAAGAGAAAATCCCAAAAACAAGTCTGAACAGGCAGAGAGGCGATTGGAAAAAAATAAAAATGACCCTATTTTCTGGCAGAGTACAACATAACATAACATAACATTTGCATACAGGCACATACATTGCTTCTGTCCCCACACTAGGATACCCAAAAAGAAAAGGAACAAAGAAGAGGAACGACTAAAATATTTAAAGAAAAAGTAAAAAGGATAACGGAAATGTCTAAAAGACATGACTCCACGCGAGCACAGAAAAAAATTGGGTAGCCTATTCATCTGATTATAGAAAAAAAGATTCGTAAAAATACATAAATACATGGACCAAAATACGGATAATGAAATAATATCATCGGAAGAGGAAATTATTCCTGAGGCTGCTTTATTAAATAATGAAAGAGAAGCTGAAGCTAGAAGGAGGAGTATAGTTAAACAGAAAAAAAGAAATAGTATATTGAAGAGAAAGGACTTACTCATTGAAAATTTAAAGAAAAAACTTGCCAGCAAACAACAAAGAAACAGAAGACTGAAACATAGAATGATAAAAAAGAAGGAGGCACTTACACCAAAAAGTAAAATTTTAGAAATGACCAATGACCCTAATCAAAAAGTAAATTTTAGATACAAAGGTACACACCAAAAGAAACCTGCTTTAAAACGATTTGAGCCAGTAGAATTTAATCGTACAAAATATGAAGTTAAGCGAAAGAGAAAGAGAGTTGAAAAAATCATACACCACACATTCCGCAAGAAAAGTCTGAAACGAGCTATGGCAGTGGAGATTATGTTCTAGTGAAGTTAATAATGAGGAAAAAAGAATAACGATACGCCGTAATTTGTACAAAATATGATGATGAAGATGGAGAGGTAACAGTTACAGTTACAGTTACAGTACTCCTTTAAAGTTTGCAATGAAAATGGCAGAGAATTTAAAATAAATGATAATGATATCGCCGACATGCTTTACGAAGACTTTATAGAAAAACTGCCAGTTCCTAGTGTAATAGTCAAAGGGAATACAGTATTTTACAAATTTAAAAAAACCTGTTAATGTTTACGAAAAGTGAAACAAATAGTAATAAAAATTAATACGAGGGACCAAGTAGTTTAAGTTTAAAATATTTGTGATCTTATAATAATTAACGAAAACCTGAATATTGTATTCAAATTATAATTTAGTTATCTACTAGATAGATAGAATATTATTTATTGTATGTACACCAGGAATTACACATGAAATTTGGCGGCCTTATTACTAAAAGTAATTTTTTCCAGTCAAAAGAAGGCTGATTATTTATAATAATTGTTATTTACTTTAGTAAAGACTATTGGTTTGTAAGTATTAAACTCAAAGTACAATTTTATTGTTAAGGACTATTGATATATATTTTCATGTGCATAATAGTTCATATAATAAATCACACAGTTTTGTTTGTTATTTGTCATTTGTTACAGTTCATTTTGCAATAAAAATGTGATTTGACATAATAACCGTGTTTGGCATCAGTCCCTATTCCGTCTCGTCAGTCCCTAGAAAACTGATTTTAAAAAATCATAAATTTCTCTAAAAATATCATGTAAAGTGACTGGCCCTTTTAGATGCAGCAAAGTAGATGTTATACCCACTACATAGAGTATATACTGTACTGATTTTTAACTAAAAACACCACTTTCAAAATTAGGCCAAAAGTTAATCATTTTCATCGTTATTGCTTGGTTTATTCATCATCATCAACCCATTATATCCCCACCGAGGGGCACGGGTCTCTTCCCTGAGGAAGGTATAGGCCATACTCCTACACGGGGGCCAAGTCCGGATTGGTGGAGGCTTGTAAGACTAGTGGCTGGTCTTACTATCAGAAGTTTTAAAGCAGCCCTAAGGCCTGTGACTTGGCTTAACGACTGCCATCTATCGACGGCAGCCGGCACCAACTGTTCATCGTGCCTTGCGAAGCACGGAACCGCTCGGAAAAATGCCACTAGCGTTAGTCATAGACGATGACCTATGGACTGAACGCGCCGTATGTTGCTTAACCGTAGTGATAGTTTAAGATCACTCAGGCAGCCCAGGCTACGAGCGAAGTAAACAATAACAAACACAATAATATAGGGGCTGGTGCACTCACTAGGGTGAGCTGGCGAGCTCGTGGCGCCGGGTATGACGAGGTTGCGCCATCGCTTGACCAGCACCTTGGCGCGGCGGGCCAGCGTCGGGTCGGAGGTCTTGCGCCGGAGTTCATTTATGTACTTGCCCAATCTGGTGGTCTGGAATGAAGCAGGGAGTCAGTTCTGGAACGCTGGACTGCTGGAGACTGTGAACTAAAACTTTCGTTAACTTAATTCCTTCATCATCAAAAGATTATGTGCCCGCCGAGGGGCACGGTCATAAAATCTTTAATTTTTATAAAAAAAAAAAATTTTATTTAAATCAAAATGATTCGTTCATGCCAACCCAAGTTGGTCTGGTTATTAAAAGATCTTAAGAATATTATTTATTGTAGTCGACAGCACGTCAATCTTCACATTTTAGTTGAAAAGTCGCCCGTAATGCAACGGAGTAGAGTGCATGGGTGTATACGAGTACCATGATGTGCTGTCGACTGTACTAGGAAAAACACAGACATAAAACAAAATCTTTATCTCAAACTGTAATTTGTTGCCAAAACGACCAACGGACTAGGAGTGGATACTCGAGCATGTGTATGGAGTAGCTTTTCAAGACAGAAATCTATTGAGTACTTGTGAAATGTGTGTGCATGCCATGCCAATGAGTATGCCATTTATTTTCTGTTGTACAGATGTTCCAAGCTCAATCAATTTCTTCTGCCTCAACCTAATCGTCCCAAGATCATTATAATCCGTAGATCAGACTGGATAGATCCCTAGATCCCTCTTAAGTGAATAAATATTGTTGAACTGAAACTTTCGTAAGTACTACACATTAACAACTTTACTCCGGATACACTTTGACTTTCTGTAGAAGTCCGACCAGGTTTCACTTTGATTAGCAGCTTAATCATTGTGAGCAGAGACGAAGCTCGCGTCGTCGTTTGCTCATCTCTAACTGATCCTGGTTGGACACTTCTGACAAAAAGTTAAGTGTATCCAGAATAAAGTTAATAATGATTACCTGTTCTAGAGTATCTGAGGCATATAGGTAGAATCAAAGGCTGCAAATTGCCACAGAGTAAACTCTGCCACTTTGCCATATTTGATTCCAACGCAGTAACACTTAGCAGCCTTTGAACCCAATATGAGATTTGTATGAGGTTTTAAGTGGTCTTTTACTGAATTTGTTACTACATCAATTGGAAAAATGCATAGATTAAACTCGAAATACACTACATGGCTGATATTTGGAAAGTATGGCACTTAGCAGGCTTTGATTCTCTGTTCTCTACTGCAAATCTAATAAAAATACCTCCAATATGTTCCAAAACAACATAGGTATTCTGATAAATGGTTGCCTTGACTTACCTCCAACAACTCTTTTGTGATATTGATTTTCTCCAAAATGGATATGATTTCATTGACGGCATGCATGTCGATAACCTGGAATGCAATGAAAACATTAATTAAATCTCTCATCTTACAGGTAAGATAAGAAATGGAGATCCCTTTTACGAGCCCTATGTCCCTGATAAGGGATAAGAGGAAATCATCATCATCAAAAGTAAGATAAGTTAAAACTTAATCACAAAATCATAGGTATAGCCTCGTGAGGCCCAATGTCTTCAGATGATCACAAAATCAATTGTTCTTTTCAAGGTCGGGCCTCACGAGGATAATGTACAAAACGATTGCATTTTTTAAAGATCTTCATGAAATAAAAATTCTGCGCATATTTTCAACAGTTAGGGCTAGGGTAGTACGCTAGGAAAGACATGATTAACATGGAAATACAGACAGCATTTGCAAAAATCTAGTATGACAGCCTCCAGTGGTAATAGAACCCATTTTGGTATTCAAGTATGTTAACTGCTAGACCTACAAAACATTTAATTTTCCCCATTGTAAAAATGTTTTTTAACTTATGAAGGTCTAGGTAACATCACTAAGCTAGAATAATTTATAATCTACTTAGTAAACATAGTTACTAGTAAATCAATTATATTTTAATCATTGAATTGGACACTTCATATTCCTAATGAGATTCAATACGGAGCAGTTTTGTGACAGATAAATCATTCAAATAATCCTTCTAATACATAAGTGCAATACCTATACAGGATATTAAAGAAAACAGTAAATTTTCTTGAAATAACTCCTTACATTCTTTACCCATGATCCAACTGGTGGACTCTTGTTTCACAGAAAAACTTACATCAGATAAGCTGCCAAAAGTGTTCTCACCCAACTCTTTGAGAATTTTATGATTCTAAACAATCATTGAACTCGCTTCGTAAAAAAACATATTCAGTTGATTAGCATTTCCTATGATTGTTGACCATAGTTACAGGAAACTTTATAACATTGTTTTGTTCATACCAAGCAAATATTTCAAAGACATAAAATGTGTATTACCAATAGGAAGTGATAAGGAATGATCGCTGATAACTTTCCATACACATGAGATAATAATTAAACAAAGTATTGAACACAACATTGATAAATTAATATCCTTTCTTATTCTAGAGAGGGTGTATCAGTTTTTTTTATATATAAAAAGTGTATTAAAACAAAGTGGTATTCACTAGTTAACACTTAGCAAAGTGTTTTCTCCCGGAGTCTTATCGGACATGTAGCGGATATAGGAGTAGTCATAAAATTTGCTGATGCATAACAAGGAACTTGTCATATAAACTACCTACAACCTGTTGTACTATGAACATTTACATGTGCATTTTTAGAAGGTGTGCATTAGTGAACCAGCAATTTCAGGTCGGATTTGCCCCTAGCAACAGCGGCACTGAATTGCCGTGAGGGTGCTAACTCATTGCGAAAGCCGACCTCCAAGTTACACAATACGAAATGCCAATCCGAGTCGCAATCTAGCTCACAAAAAGTGCGATTTTGGGGAGTTGCACAACGCAATGAAGGAAACTGAATCATTAATGACCACGAGGTGGTCCACGAGGTGGTACGCGAGGCCCTCAGCAGCGCTACTTACTCACGGAAGGTCAAAACTAACGACAAAAAACACATCTCGACAGTCATGAGCAGACGGATCTAGCGTTAACGGGAGCGACACCGCGAAATGCACAGGAAAGATCGTGCGTGGCACAATTCAGCACTTTCACATTGCAAAACATTTGGCACTGGAGACGGCGACGGAGGGCGAGGGGCGGCGTGCTGGCAACGTCAGTGGCCCCCCATCCCGCAAACGCTCCGCGCACTTATACACTTCCATTTTATTCACGCGCATCACGCACTTCACAGCACCCGCTCGCTAGAAATCCGTCAACACTCGTCTCCTAACTTCTCCAACCTCGTGATACATTCGCAGACAACCTCCGAGAGGCCAAATTGTAGCATAGAATCAGGTGTCATGGGCTCGTGGGGACCGTTTCCATATCTTCCGCACCAATATCCCACTTAGCGTGCTTAAAACTCGGAAACTTACATTGTAACTGTTATCCAACGCATTCAGAAGTCGTTTACTTAGATCATGAGCGTTATTACTCATTTATAAACGAAAATATTCAACTAAATACGACAAACGTGTCTCGGCTGCGTCGTAATGGCGGACCGACGACTACGTATGCCCGTGCCAGGGCATTTTAGCCGAATAATTTCAGCTGATAGCTGGCCGAGACGACGCGAGCTCGTGTTTTTCCGTTTCTTTTGACGGAAACCGCAAAATTTTAGCTTGTTCACCACTAGAGGGCGGAATATGTCCAATTTCATTAATTCTTTTCCGAGAAACGCAGTATTAATTTATTATTCTTTTATATCTGCTGACATACTATTATATTTTTCTTTACTGCCGTAGGAAATTTTATTAGTTCAACTTTGGAACAACATAAAAAAATGCATTGCAATTTTTACATTGCCAGCTGAAAATTACTTAAGCTGGCAACAACGTAGCAGTATTCCATGACAGGATTTTAATTTTGAGCAACAGATGGCGTAACCAGCTCGAAACAAAGAGAGCACTATAGTTCTAACTCTTTCTCTCCATTATGTTATATTGCCAGTTGGAAAAATATGTACATTTTTGGACAAAACCCTTATTTCGCAATACCAAGCTTAATGACAGACAATCAATATAATTTATCAACTAGATGAAACGGTTTAAAAGCGAATTTTATGTGGTCTAGGAGTGGGCAGGAACTTCAGAGAAAGCCTGAAGTTCATAGCCACATCGACACGTTTTTGTTATTGTGCAGTAGGTATTCTAGATGTTTAGTCATTTTTATAAGTTATATGACAAACTATAGAAAAACTCGGTTCGCTCAGCTAAAATGTAGACTTGCTTTACTTTTAATTTTCAACCAATTAGACTATAGAGTTCACAATGACACCTGTGATACGTGGTGATGTGACACCAACGCAACATTGGTGTCATTGACATGTTTACTTTGCAACGCCATAATATAGAAATCTCTTAATCTTCTATATATATATTATTATTTATTATTATTATATATTATATACATCGAGGGTATACTGCGAGAACCGGATAAGTGCATGATTTGTCAAAATGAGAAAAAGGGATTTGAAAATTTTAAACATATTAGTTACATCATGTAACATTATAATGAAAAAGATATTAACTTCTGTAAGTAACTATGTCATTCGACAATATTTTAGCCCTATTAAAAGTACATAAAATGGTATTAAAGTCATAAAAAAACGGGAAATGAGGTACCAGGGTGGTGAAGAAATCTGGTTTTGCCTGTATATTCTCAATACGCTATAACTCCTCTAGAAACCCTAATTTAGTTTACTGGAGTACTAATTTTGGTGCATAGCAAATTATTAAATATATTTGTCATGAAAAAAATCAAATTATCCAAATATTAAGAGGGAAACTAGCTCAATTTCCCACAGTTAATCGTTTTTACCAGTATACGTTTTTTTAAAGTTTGTCATAATAAAACGATATAACCGCTTTAGTGTGTCAATTATATTTTATTCAGGACAAAAACGAAACAAAGCAATAACTGCAGCATTATAATGGTAAAGAATACCAAACAAGAAAACAAAATTAGCAATAAAAAATAAATTTTCATCAGAAGACAAAGCTTCCTCCTCATCTTCTTCTGTATCATTTACAGTCTTCATTCATTCTTCATTTACAGTTCAAATTATGTACATTCAAGGAAAAACGACGACATCTGAACTAGTGCTAAGCACTGTATTTCAGATGTCAACGCCAACTACCGCTAGCTTTCAATTGTACACTTGTATGCATTATTTAAATAATTAATGTAGGTAACATAAATTGGATAAATACAAATTAAATTACTTATACAATTTGGTAAGTGTTGTGAGATGTAGGTATAGAAACACAAACACTCGCGGTGTTTGTGTTATGCTTGTTTGTGTAAGGAAGAAAGGAAAGAATGGGAATGACAAGAATGGGCTAAGATATTTTCATTTGTGAGGCTTTTACTGTATAGTTTTCAGTGGATCCTTCCGTTTTTGGATAAACAAGACTTTGCCATTACTTTGTTAGGTCTTTGCATTTTCCAAGAGGAAGAGAGTATATATTGAGGCCTTTATTTATTTTTTTATTAATGCAATTGCCCAGCACATAAAAACGGGTCGGTTCTATGAGGTCGGTTCATCTCATAGAACCGACCCGTTTTTATGTGCTGGAGTATTGGACATACTCTGTCAAAACGGCGCCTCTTAAGCATTAGGGGATCGTGCTTTCGGAGAACAATTTGCCACACAAAAAGCTGTCTAACAGTAAGGAAACCGCAGTCTTATTATAGCAGTATGGTCGGAGATCTGAATGGCCTACTAAGCATTATAATAATAATAAGCCCTTTTATTCCGAAATTGCTTCATGAATCACAATTCAAAGTTTTGAATAAGTTTTGGTTAATTCATAGTATGTCTCGCAACTTGGCGTGCCTTTTGGCATAGGCCTCCTCCAGCTCTCTCCACTGAGCTCTGTCCTCAGCTACTCTGGTCCAGTATGGTCCCAAGGTTAGGCGGATATCGTCTTTCCATCTTATTTTCGGACGACCCTTACTTCTGGTGTCTTCTCTTGGATACCATAAGGGGACTTGTTTACTCCATTTGTTTATTTTGCAACGTAACATATGCCCTGTCCAACCCCATTTCAGGTGTTCTATGCGAGTAGTTATGTCTGTTACTTTAGTTTTCTTTCTTATTTCTGAATTTCTGATTTTATCGCTAAGTCTGATTCCCAGCATGCTCCTTTCCATTGCTCTTTGTGTACTAGCTAGTTTTTCTCTTTGCTTGTCTGTTAGCGCCCATGATTCATGCATGGGAGGATGCAGGCGCCCATGCATGGGAGGATGCAGGTGTTGAAGGTCTTTCTCTTGATATACATGCTTAAATCTCTGTTCTTCATTATTTCTTTTAGGGACCAGTATTTTTTCCATCCACAGGCTATCCTTTTATTTATTTCTTTGGACATAGAGTCTTCGTTGGATATAATTTGTCCTAGGTAAACATAGTCTTTCACATATTCTAACCTGTTTCCGTAAACCTCTATGTTGACTTCTGTGGAGTTGGTCATCAGTTTTGTTTTGTTTGCGTTCATTTCCAATCCTACAACTCTGCTCTTTTCCGCCAAGACTTTTACCATGTGTTCAAGTTTATCAGGTTCTTCTTCTAGTAACACAAGATCGTCAGCGAATCTCAGATGGTTAAGGTGGCTACCGTTGATGTTAATGCCATAGTTTTCCCAGTCCAATCTTCTAAATATGTATTCCAGCACCGCATTAAACAGCTTGGGGGAGAGCGGATCTCCTTGTCTCACGCCTCTCTTTATAGGAAATGGGTCTCCTGTTGTTTCTAGCTTAATGCGACTTTTGCATTCTTTGTAGATGGATTTGATTACTTGTATATAGCCCTCGTCCACTCCTTGTTCTTCCAGACTCTGCCAGATAAATTTATGTTTTAGGCTGTCAAAAGCTTTAGAGTAATCTATGAAGCAGATATATAGGTCCTTCTGATATTCGTTATATTTCTCCAAGACTTGTTTGATTGTGTGGATGTGGTCCAATGTACTAAAGTTTTTTCTGAATCCCGCCTGTTCAATTGGTTGGTTTTCATCTCGGACCCTTGTAATTCTATCCATTATTACTTTTGCAAAAACTTTATACACATTTGAAATGAGGCTTATTGGTCTATAGTTGCCGATATTATCCTTATCTCCTTTCTTATGGAGGAGAATAATGTGAGATTCGCTCCATTGTTTTGGAATGGTGTCTGTTGTTATAATATCATTGAATAGCTTGGTTAGAATTGGGCTTATTTCTTCTATAGTGCCTATCATTAGCTCGTTTGTTACAGTGTCAGGTCCTGGAGCTTTTTCTAGTTTTTGTGACATGATGGCTTTTTGAACTTCTTGCACTAGTATTGGTGGGACATCTTTATATCTCGTGACTGTGTTGTTATCTTGTTCCACGTTATTAGAGGAGTAAAGGGCTCTGTAGTAATCTGTAGCTACTTTCTGGATTTCGGTACGTTGTATTACTTGGTTTGATTTGTTACTTTTTAATTTAGGTATCCATTCCTTACCATTCTCTCTTAGTTCTTTAAAAGCTTTTCTTGTTCCGCCTGTTTTTGCGATTTCAACTTCTAGTTTTTCGTTCTCCTTTCCTTCCTATCTTTTCTTATATTTTCTCTAATCTGTTTACTCAGTCTTGATATTGTGTGACGGTTTTCTTCTCTTTTTGACTTGTCTGTCATTAGCGCTTTTCTTTCTTTTAGGAGCTGTATCGTCTTCTCGGTAAACTTTCTATCAGTTGTTGTCTTTACTTTTCTTATTTGTGATAGCTGTTTGTCCACACAGTCGTATTTTTCTGTGACACTTCTGTCTGAGTTTACGATTTCTGACACAGTCTTGGTAAAAGAAGGTTCAATGTTGTGTTTATATTGTTCTGATGTTAATTGTATATTATTAATTGTGTTTCTACCTCTTTGAGTTGGGAACTTTTTTAAGCAACAGCGTACCATACGGTGGTCTGTATTAAAATTTAAATTCTGTATTACGTGTGTATCATTGAAAAACTTTGGTTTGTTGCTTATTATGTAGTCAATTTCGTTTTTGTATTTCCCATCCGGTGATAGCCAGGTCCATTTAGTTTTGGGGTATTTTTTGAAGACAGAATTGAGCAGTGTTAGCTTATTATGTAATAATAGTTCGATTATTCTGTGTCCACTATCGCTCCTCTTTCCATGTCCATGTTTTCCCAATGCTAATTCTTCACCGGCTTCTCTACAGCCGACCTGTGCATTAAAGTCGCCCATGATTATGAGGTAGTTATTGTCGTATTTTTTTATAGTGTCTGATAGAATGGAATAGAAGCATTCACTTTCGCTTTCGGGCGCTGCCTCTGTAGGTGCATATACTTGTATGATTGTCCATTGTTTTTTGTATCCTGGCATAGTGATGTTAAGTATTGCTATTCTTTCTGAGATTCCTATCAACTCATCTATGTAGTTTTTCAAAGTTTTTTTGATTAAGAAGCCTACACCTCTATGTCCTGCTGTTTCTCCTTTTTGGTATAATATGTAATCTTTGTGTTCCTCTATTTTCTCTTCTACTCTTCTCATTTCACTTATGCCTAAGATATCATATTTTACGTGCTGTAGCGCCTCGTCCAATTTCAATAAGCTTTCTTGTTTTCTCAGGGTTCTCGTGTTCTTTTTGCTGGAGGGTTTTGGTCCAGTTGGGAGCAAACAGTTGGGTCCAAAATTGTCTCCCAACAGGGACCGGCCGTGTTGGGAGACAATTTTTTTGTTGTGTTTGTTTGTTGTTTGTTGTAGCTGTTTTTGTTTGTTTCCGATTTTCCGGGGCTTTAATTAATTTTTTAGCTGGTTATGTGATCTAGTTTTCTCTGCCTAGTTCAGTTTATTCGATCTAATGATTTCGTTCCTGTTGGAATTAGTTGGTGGTTGAGTTGATGTTTTCGGGGAATTGTGTATGCTGGCTTTTTTCTGTGAGTATTTGTTGGGAGACCCTGAAGTTTCTCTCTTCTACTAAGCATTACTTTTATCTATATAACTAAGAACATTTCTGAGGAATTTCCAGGTTCTTGGTTTCATGAGGTGCATGCACTTTAGCAATAGCAGTGACGTGGTGTCTTGGTGGCTCCTCATCACTATCAGTAGACGAAGAAGAACCTGTAATTATATTGATAAATTCAATAGGTAAGTAGGTACTAACCTGACACAAATAGGTGAATAAAATACTTTAATAAATCATCAGCCTATGCGCACTGCTGAACGTAGGCCTTATACATGTCACGCCATAGCATTGGATCCTACAATCATCGTACTAAAATGCGTCTATTATAAGTACCTATTATACTTATTTTTATTATCACATAGGTACTACATACCCAACAGTGAATGCTTCGAAGGTGCACGTTTTGTGATATCATGCACTTCAGCAAAGGCAGTGATTTTGTGTCCAGGTGGCTCCTCATAATTTTCAAAAGACGAAGCACATTTGTACTTAATTATAAATAAGATCCACTATTCACTCACTTCAAAATAGCAAAAAAGTTTAATCTTAAAAAGCTATAAAATGATAACGTAAAAAGTAGTAAATGGTGCATAACTACCTGGTTTGTCACTATTATTAATTATTAATGACTTCTTTCTTCTAGCATCGTAAGGCCCAATGTCTTCAAGTGATCACAAAAACAATTGTTATTTTCAAGGTCGGGCCTTACGAGGCTAGACAACTACGACGACAATGCGTCGTAGAATATCACTTTTCTTCTTTTTCGAATGAATCCCAGGTAATAGAAACATAAAATCACTTTAAAGCAGAACATAGTATGGGACCTTAGCCGCTTTTGGCATTGACGGGTAGAATCGAATTTCATAATTTCGGAGACTCGCAAAACAAAACAAAGCACTGTATTCTGTTTTACCTGTCAATGATAACGGAAAATTTGGCATCTGTTGACAGGTAAAACCAAATAAAAGCATATGCACTGATCTACCTGCTACGTATTACGGCATTCCCTAATGATTGATGTTCAACGATAAAATAATATATTTCCTTACTTTGTTCTCCTTGTAGACTATGTCGTTAGTTTCCAATTTAAAGGACGATAACACAGTTTGCCCGTAATTTTATACGAAAGATTGTCAAATAGCCGTTTCTCAACAAGAAAATAACTGTCAAAACTTCTCCTACAGACTTGTGGTTTTGCCAGATAAAAAAGCATCAAAAATTACGTATGCCTGTGTAATTAACTCATTTTTTCTAATTTTTGCACTTATTCGGTTCTCGCAGTATACCCTCGATATATAAAATTCAAAGTCCTGACTGACTGACTCACTCATCAACGCCCAGCCCAAGCCGTTTGACCTAGGAAGCTGAAATTTTGCACAGAGGATCTATATATTATGTAGGCAAGGAATAAGAACGGATTTTTTTAAATTCAACCCCTAAGGGGGCGAAAAGGGTTGCCAAAATTTGTATGGTAGGTATAAAAATGTTGTCTGATTTTCTTTAAACTTAAAATAAATACCGTTTTTTCTAAATTTAACCCATAAGGGAGTGAACGGGGTTGTAAAATTTTGAACTAAAGTCCACGCGGACGGAGTCGCGGGCGAAAGCCAGTTTTGAATAAAAATAATAAACTCACGCCCGTTATACCAGAGGGGGTAGGCAGAGGCACCAATCACTAGAACTGGGCCCACGTTTTTAATATTGAAAATACTCGTTAATCCGAATTTTCCGCCTATAAGTTGTCTACTCGGATCGACTAATTTTTAATGCTAATCAATTTGATGTGCATTTCATTCTAGTTTACTGTAGCCTGGTACAAAATTATTAATATAGACAAACAGGGTAGTGCTGTATCAGGTCACAGCTGTTGCTGTAACGTGAAACATCGTAAAATTTACATCGTGAAATGTAAATTTTTAACGTCAACTATGCAATATAAACAAACATAAACATTTACATACAGGCACATACATTGCTTCTGGCCCCACACTAGGATACCCTGTGTCGTGGGAACCAGAAACAGCGACGTCACAAACATGTAAACATCCAAGACCTGGAGTTTTTTTTTCTCCCCAGCCGGGGATCGAACCCGGGACCTCTCGCATGGTAAGCAGATGCGCTAACCGTTACGCCACAGAGGTCGGCATTGACGTCTGTTGTTGCGTTGACGTCTTTCATCCTTAAAAAGTATATATGGACATATTTTGTATTATACGTGGGGCATATTTTTTTCCACACACAAAGCGTTCCCTGGTACACTTATACACTATGAACTCGAAACAAAATCTCTTGACGTTGATGTAAAAATAGCATTGATAAAATTATATGCTTTATAATACAACCGCTGCTGAGGGTGGCCGAGTAGCGCCGAATGAATGAAAAATGGACGTTGTATTGGGCATTCACGAGCATGCGTTTTTCTCCCTTGACCTCCCGTTTTCCGTATACTAACAAGCTGCTAATTTACGGTTAACAACTGCTGTTAGTTTACCATAGCGGATATAGAAAAAAACTAGGTACTGACAGTTGTCAGGTGTTAACTATAGATTAACATATTTTTGGCTTACGAGAAATCGGGGCTGAAACGGTTCTGCCAAACGCACTACACCTATGCGTCCATTTGCAATGGCCTGATAGATTTACATGCGTTTAATAATTGGTTCCTGGGCCTCGATTCTATTAATGCATTGTAGTACAATGACAGTACATAGCGATTTCGTTTCATTGCCGCTTCAAATCAACGCGCGCAGGCGTATTCGTAATTCTAGGCTTCAATGGCATTCAAAAACATATCACGTGACCCGATCATGTACTTGAAATAAAAAGAAAAATTATTATCAAGTCACGAACCAGGGTCTTCTGTTTACGGTATCGTCTTATTTCCCACTTGAGCTATGACAACCTTACAGATGGTTGCGAAAATTACCTTCTTGTAGTGTAACAGTTATTTCTTTGCCTTAAGACACGGTTAAAACGAATTTTTATAAAAATTAAACCTAGTTGGATTTATTAATTGCCCCCGAAACCCCCTGCATACAAAATTTCATGAAAATCATTGGAGCCATTTCCGAGATTCTGATTATATATATACAATAGCTCGTTTAAAGAGATTAGATTAGATAATGCACTAACAGGATCTAGGCCCTGGATTTGGAATGGGCAGTCAAGTTGAGAGCAATGTGGAGCGTCGTCGGGGGCCTTTAGTTTCTCATCTGCGGATGGCAAAGAAAGCCGAAGATACATAACTTGATGATTAAGTCACTATTATCAGTAATTTAACGCAGCAAATACCTTTACAAAGAAAAGCTTCTTTGGACCGGATTTAAAATATATAATTGACCATGTGTGATTAACCTTTTATTTCTAATGATGACCGGCAAAACAACTTTATGAGAGCGGCAACATTATAGCCGACAGAAAAAAACAAAACGTCATTCGATCTCCCACTGGCGAGCCGCGTTTGCGTTTTGATAGCAAAAAAATGCAAAAATATTATGTTGAATTGACGAAATTGGCGATACCGTTCGCCGATCCCTCTCGAATTTCTGCCGAGGTGTCGAGTGTTAATTGATTGTGTGAGCGCATCGTGGTTTTGACTAGTTAGATGGCGAGGGAGTTCGTGAATTTGTATACAGTGCTGTAACAGTGGCAATGGATGTCAGAATTTCTCAGTCGGTACGGACACTCGTTTTCGACGATAGCGACTCTGAACCACCTAAGCATGTGCCGAAAAAACTTCTGGCGACCCCAGGAGGCCTTTCCTCGCTCGGCCAGAGTATAGAAGGTAAGTCCATCCATCATTTAAAGTAATAAAACCCACAGAGAGGGTGCTGTGCTTTTAAGTTGTTTTCGTTTCAAGGTTTATGTGTTCAGCTGTCAAAACGATTTTGGTACTGTTACCATCTTATTTTATTTGCTCTTGGCTTGTATGGTTTGTTTTGATGATTAAGTAAGTAATGTTTCTGTATTTAATATAATGTTTATTGTCAATACATCATAGTTTTTCCATGCTTCATAAGACTAGGATTGTATATTTAGACGCGTGTAGATAAAGCACCGTATGAATTTGTTCGAAATCGAATATTGTAATTGGATTACAATTTTTGCATAATTCTACATAAAAAGAGTTGGAATTTACATGTCATTCAGTCTATTTGATAAAAGATTTATTCTGAATACCTAGGTACTATTAGTTCAAAAGATGAAAATTAATTAATTTAATTCAAGTAATAAAAGTAAATGTCTTATGCAGGTAAGTATGTCATATAAATAAATCAAATTAAAATTTATTGCTATGTGTAACAAAAGAAACAGAGGTAGACCAACTAAGAGAGACAGGACTCGAACTGCAAAGAATAGGATAGAATGGAGACTTTTAGAGGATGCCTTTGTTGGAAGACAAGTTGGTGAATATTACCGTTTGACGATTTAAAAATATATAATACAGTAGGGCCTCGTTAATCCGGAGAGGCAAAAACAAGACCCTTTCCGGATTATCGAGGCGTCCGGATTGTAGTATGCCATTTATTAAAACACATGTTTAACTTTGTCAGTCGTACTAAAAAAAACTAAAACATCTGCTGAGCACGTGTCTAAAAAAAGTGCTACCATAAAACGGTGTTTAACGGTTGCCTAGAGAAAGATACTGCTTAGACATTGTTTAAAGTTAGACAAACGAAGGGGCCTGCTTGCTAAACACACCGTTAAACAATGGTTAAATATTTAGACATTGTTTTAATAAACGCATGTTAAACCAGTGTTTATTTTATTTTTTGTGGTAAGACTGAGAGTTTCTTCAATCAATTTTTTAATTAAAGCATAAAGACAAAAATGCACATGTTCAAAATTACGCGAGTGCGCTAAATTGACACTGTAGACGGAAGGCGGTAAACCAAACAGGGACGACGGTTTGGCTCATGGCAGCCCGTACCTACACCCGCCACCCCCGCAAACCCCACTGCCCGGCCGGATTACAGCGATCACCGAACAAGCGGGAGTCCGGATTAACAAGGCCCTACTGTATATGGTTTAGTTTAGTTAATAGTATAGCAACTTATAATATAACAGTATATTAGTTAATAATAAGATAAAAAAATTAAGTGTTAGGCACATACACAATTTTGTAATTTAAACTAAGATCAACAATAAAGGCTTTTAATTTCATTTCAGCGAAACCAAAACCAAAGTGCTGATTGTATAAATGATCTCATCTGTGTACAACCAGAAGCCGCGTAAACTACATGAAACATCTGGTTAATTATGTCTAATTTGTATATCAGACAAAGTACGTTTAATGCTTTACACAAATAAAAAATTTGGCCGAGTGTAATAAACCAGTTTCTCTTTTGGTGAAATAAGCTGTGTTATTAATTTTACTGCGCTTTCCAAATGTAAATTTTCAGATTTCTTTTCAGTCTGACATACATTTTAGGACATTGTTATAGAACTACCGCAACAAAGATATAAAGTATGAAGTCTTAAAAATACTTAAAAACAAAGAAAGAAATTTAAGTATTTGCAAATCCTCTTCTGCAAATCCTCGCTATAAAAATACGACGACTTTTTAAAATATAGAAACAATAGTTTTTATTGACGAATGGTGCTGCTTGGGCAAATATTGTACACAGGAAAAAAACAAAACACAATCCGTAAAATAGAATAAGTTTGAAGTAGCAAGGAGGTTGCGTACTTTTTGGCGCAAACAGTATTGTACCAAAAAGAGACATCACAGAAAAGTTTTTTTTTTATGTAGCCTTTACGAATCCTACTTCAGCACACAGGCCTTCTCTCGGAGAGAGAGTACGGGCTTAATTACCATGCGTGCCCACCGCAGATTGGCAATTTCAAGTGCGGAGCGTTGTTTTAAAATAAACTCTATCTCTTTATTGTACAAAAAACATTAAGAACTTTACATATCTAAGTTTTGTCGTACAATTGGCGGTCTTATCGCTAAAAGCGATCTCTGAGCTATATTGCACTAAAGAGAAGAGAAAGGATCTTTTTATTTCATTCTGGAGAAAAACATCTGACTTCAGCAACTTGTGGGAAGCGTGTAACACTGCATTTTGAATGTACCCAAAGTTTACTTACCCACACATCATACTTCTTCACAAAGCACCTATTTGAGAAACGCCCCAAGTTTCTTTTATCGCTGCCGCAGAAATGGCACAACAAGGTTCTGTAAATAAAACCTCAGGTCTTAGATGTTTTCATCACTTGCGATGTCATTGTTTCTGGTTCCCACGACACAGGGTATCCTAGTGTGGGGCCAGAAGCAATGTATCACCATCAACCCATAATTTTCCCACCGAGGGGCACGGGTCTCTACCTTGAGGAAGGTATAGGCCATACTCCACCATGGGGGCCAAGTTCAGAAGCAATGTATGTGTGCCTATAATGTATGTATTTTTTAAATGATGCCAGAGGTGATGAAATCAGGTGTAGACCACCAGCTGCCACACAATACCACTACTCAAACGGGAGGCTCCCTTGTAATCGGTGCAATCTTACCTTTACTGCTAAGTTAGGCCCTTTCTGCACTGCTCCGGTCCGGCGTCGGAACCGGAACCAGTCATGAGAAAAATATCGGATGCCGGATTATGCTTCTCCACTTCATCCGATTATAATCGGCAATGGACGTGACGCAGTGCTTTATCAAAATTCCTCGGTTTTTCTATTCGAGGCGTTTCCGTTTCCGTCCAATACAGACGTTTTCCACACACTCTATTAATGTAAATAAAATAGTATGGGAACATTTTCGGGTTGTATGCGCGGTGCAAAAAACGTGTATTGTTTTTGTACGTCGATCACTTCGGCCCGGTAAAATACCGTTCCGATCTAGCAAATTATCGGACCGTTAAAAACCGGATCCCGGAGTAGTGGAGAAGCTTAAGTATTCTTGTGTGTTTCTAAATCGGACCGGTAATTAACTTTTGCCGGACCGGAGAAGTGGAGAAAGGCCCTAACAGACGCCGTGACCAGACCCGGTCGCAAAGAATCATCATCATTATGGAAGATCATTACAATTAACGCTCAATTGTGTGAGGAATTTAGAACAATAAAATTAGCAGCCTACTTTAACCATTTCTTTCAAACGGTATTCGCTTTAATATGAACAACTTTACTGTTTATTATGATCACGGAGTAAAGGAAGTTGCAGAAGAACCATGGAATTTGTTTAGAATTTTGTTTAGTTTAGATTTGAAGGCGGAATAATTTTTTTTTCAAAATTATAATGATAATGACTAAAGTAATTAGTTAGTCTACAAATGAATAATTCTCAAATGGTCTAACCCGCGGTTTCCCGTAGGCTAACAAGCTGTTAATCTACCTTAACAGCTGTCATTTGGCCAAAGAGCATACGAAAAAAAGTTTGACAGCTGTTAACAGATTGTTAGCGTACGAGAAACCGGGGGTATATGTTCTAAGAAAACTTGACAAATTGCATTTTAGTACTAACAAGCCAAAGTACATATTTTGTTCAAAAAAGTTATTAACCTGTAGAATTTTGGGATGGCCGATCGGCTCACCATAACAATGATGATGATGATGATTTCCTCTTATCCCTTATCAGGGACATAAGGCTTGTAGAAGGGATCTCCATTTCTCGCGGTCTTGTGCAGCAACTTCTAACCATAACAATGCTTTTTAATAATAATTTTCAAGGCAATTATTTTTTTCTATTGATAATAAAAAACTTTTGACTTTAAGGTCATAACGCAACTGACTAAATTAGATTCATTCTTTATAACACACTAGCTAATGCCCGCGACTTTGTCTGCGCAGGATCAGTATTTCGAGCTAGCTTTTAAAGCGTGGCCGTAGAAAAATGTGCATTTGAAATAAATTGTAAATTTTTATTTTAGTTATGGTTCACTATTTTGGCTGTAATGGCTTACACATAAGATATAGATAATATTGTGGCGGGATTTTTTATAGGACTATTTAAGATAAACATTTCCATCGTACATTACTATGTGTAACTCTAGCGGTTGTGGCAGCGCACGCCAGAATAGCTCGCAGATGGTAGAATTTTTACCGGCTTACGCTTCTCGTCGTATTTTGGACAATTCACACAATATCTTTATAAATTGTAGCCTATGTATTATTCTCATGTATAAGCTATATTATTATTGTAAACTTTCATTAAAATCCATTCGGTAGTTTTTACGTGAAAGAGTAACAAACATCCATACATAGAAAATTTCGCGTTTATATTATTAGTAGGATAACATTCCTTATAACACACTGTTTGTTTTATCAACTAAATACACATAAATAAAGCGAAGCCATAGGCAAATACTAGGTTCATATCCCGCCCATTCATTAGTGGGTGTTTTAACACGGTGATTACTATTCTAAGTACCAGACTAAAGTAGACAACTGTAGTTCAACTCTGGTCCTTATGCTGCACGAGATTAAAGCTATTCTAGGTGCCCGTTTGATAACTGTGTCTATCTTGCGAAGCCGTGGGCTGGCTTTAAAGGTCAGTATTATCTGTAACACAGCAATCTCACATACAATACAATAGTTTACGTTTTTTGTTGACATGAGTCAATGTTTTCGTTTGTAGTTAATTAGTATAACGACTTTCTAAATGTTACAATGACAGCTATCCTATTGAACAATGCACAGTAGTTGACTGCCTCGTTGGCCTAGCCGTTAAGGCAAAACGGTATTTGACACTATCAACAATAAATTATTTGAGATGCTCGATTAAAACAAAAATTACAAAATGATTCGGAAAATGTATTTCTTTTAATCATTTACTAGTTATTACTATTTTTTTAAATAAATATGAAACATACAAAGAGTGCTCTGAAATGTGACGTCACAAGCAAGTATTTTCATACAAAATTCCGTTTTAAAAGTAACTCATTTGACATCCTGTCAAATACCCAATGGAGGCCGCCGTACATTTGCACAAATAGCCTGAGTCTACGCCGATTTCTGAGTTGACTATTTCGCTAAGTAATTACTTAACTGTAGTGCTGCCTCATCAAATTTCTTTAGAAAAGAGCGAGACAGAATGTTCCTTAAGTATTTAGGTACCTACTTAGTGTAAGTAAATTCTCAATTCAGAAATCGGCCCTCTGAGTGTTTTTCGATTTGTGTAATGCCTTTGCCTGGTTATCATAGCACAGGGTATCCTAGTTTGGGACAAGGTCAAGTGATTGTTTGAAAGTTATTTATTTATGTTTGAAGTTTCAGTGGTTTTTTATATTTTAAGGAACTGAAGTTACTAACGTTTCCCTCTATGTACATTTTTGAAGTTGCTTTATTTGTAAAAACGAACCCAATATTATTTACGAAAACTAATAGATTAAGAAATCCTCGTAGGCTTCAAAATGTAACCTCAAAAACGGCTCTATTTAGTAAAAGCGTAATTGGACTAGCTCCAAAAATTTACAATAAAATTCCTAATAATATTAAAAGCCTTAATGTTAATACTTTTAAATTAAAGCTTAAATCCATATTGATTGAGAAGTGTTATTACTCTATTGTTGAATATTTAAATGACAAGGAATTCTGCAAATAACTTTACAGAGCCACTGAGCCACTTTCTATAACATGTATGATAAACTTCAATTGAGACTTTTGAATTTGTTAATGACATTAATTTGATCAACTATTAGAATTGCATGTTAGTTATTTCATGACTATAAGTAATGAAAATATTTGTATGCTTTTTTTAGCAGAATGTAGAGTACATAAATTTATTTACCAACTTATATATCCACCTACATTCCACAAATAAATGATTTTGTATTTGTATTTAAAATGGGGTGTAAGGGCCATTATACACTAGTTCAGTTCCGCTGCTGATTTCGACACGTGTCGTGATCCTTTTTCTGTTATAACTTATAAGCCAGCAATGTACATCACCTATGAACATAGTTCTATCATAATGTATTATGGGCCTAAGATGAACAAATGACTTTAAGCTCGCATGGACAGACGTTTGCACAGGCTGCCTCGTTGGCGTAGAAGTGTCACGTCTGATTATTATCCTGGAGGTTGTTGGTTTAATTCTCAATGGGACCCGCCGTATATTTGTAAGCATTGGCCTCACTTTAGGTGTATTTCCATGTTTGTGATCGCCTGGTTACTAAAGCAGAGTATCCTAGTTTGATTTAACCCATTATGTCCCCACCGAGGGGCACGGGTCTCTTCTCTGAGGAACTCCACCATGGGGGCCAAGTCCGGATTGGTGGAGGCTTGTAAGACTAGTGGCTGGTCTTACTGTCAGAAGTTTTCAAGCCGCCCTAAGGCCTCTGACTTGGCTTAACGACTGCCATCTATCGACGGCAGCGTGCACCGAGGAAGGTATTGGCCATACTCCACCACGGGGCCCAAGTCCGGATTGGTGGAGGCTGACTTGGCATAACGACTGCCATCATAGAACGGTCACCTTTGAACAAGAACGGGAATCGCAAAACCATTTCGAGAATTATGCTTTCAGTACAATGTTTCTTTTCTATTTTATCAGATTTGTAAATAAATCTATAGTTTTTAAGATATTCAATAAAAAGTCTTGACCTTAAATGACTTTTCTATGACATCAGCAAAGACAGTTTGAGTATTAATCCTTAAAAAAAACCAAACGAAATCAACTGACGTACGAAGACTCCATAATCATCCTCTGATGACGTCACAAACACCAAAACTTTAGAAAAATATTACAAATAGTCATCTTATGTATGAAATTCTCGTATCACCGTGTTAGTGCTTATACTCGTCCGTAACGGCTTGATTGATTTCGGTGAAATTTTATATGTATATTCGGTAGGTCTGAGAATAGGTTGTTATCTATTCTTCATAGCCCTAACTGAAAATAAAACTTACATGTCGAAACAATGTTTGCCGGGTCAGCTAGTAATCAATGAAACTCAAAAATACCGAAATTAGTTACTTAAAATCTATATAAATAAAATTCAAAGTCCTGACTGACTGATTCATTCACTCATCAACGCCCAGCCTAAGCCGTTGGACCTAGGAAGCTGAAATTTTGCACAGAGGGTCTATATATAACGTAGGCAAGGAATAAGACGGGATTTTTTAAATTCAACCTCTAAGGGGGCGAAAAGGGTTGCCAAAATTTGTATGGGAGGTATAAAAAATGTAGTCAAATTTTCTTGAAACTTAATAAATACTCTTCAACACAATTGATTGAACAGGTGTTTCGCGGTTTTTTCTAAATTTACCCCTTAAGGGAGTGAACGGGGTTGCAACATTTTGAACTAAAGTCCACGCGGATGGAGTCGCGGGCGAAAGCTAGTCAAAAATAAGTAGCATTGCCAATTACCGGTGAACTAGAGAGGCAGTCGGTTATCTGCCCTTCATGTTAGGCTAAGTAGGCCAACAGTACAACTAAATTTGGTTACATTTGGCGAGGATTGAGTAAGAAATACCACACTGCCCACTTAACTTGTCCGTTTTGCGAATTGGTATTTGAAGCCGAAAACGGTAAGCGCTAAATAAAGACTTAAAGAGCGTTAAGCGAGTTATGTAATCGATGCTTTGGAAATAGCATACAGTTGGTTAAAAAAACCCCGGCCAAGTTCGAGTGAAACTCTCGCACGAAGGGTTCCGTAGCATTATTAACTATACAAATTAAAAACTAAATTATTTAATAACTTTTTATTTTAGTTTGTTGTTGTTGTTACAATTTATTGCACAAAAAGTTTCGTCTGTCCCATGATTTCGCACCTCCGGTACAAATGCAAAAAGCATATAAATAAAATAAAATAAAATATCCCAAAGTATTGTAGTAAAAAATATATTTTCTTTTAATTTACAATATGGGCGTAGTGACAATATGGCACTAAACTAAATTAAAAGGTACAACTATTTAAAATAATAAAAGGCGCAACTGACCAATAAAACGTTGTTTCCCCAAGAGAGCCCTTGATTCGCGCCATAGCCGTATGGGCACTACTACGTCCCTTAGGGACTTCACACACGACGGCTATAATATACATTACATCCCGGGATGTATAGCTTTACATTATATTAAAGTATCACACACGCAACAGGTAACGTAATGTATATTTCGCTTCATTTCGTTGACATACGTCTCGACCGACACACGTTCCGGCTGCTAAGGTGTTATACAGGGTGTTGTTATGGATCTGTCGACTTACTTACTACTAGATTTAATAGATAGGTAGTTCATCAGAAGATGATTGAGATTTTGATGCGCGTATGCGTTGGCACATGTGCCAAAAATTGAACGATGTGCATTGAACATCATATAAAGTAAGGAAAATTCCGAAGAGTTTAAATTATATGCGGAAATATCAGCCATCGCCACCTAGTGGACAGGCATGCATGATATTATTACAAAATTGATGACCACTGTGTTGCAACACATTTTTTTCTTTTCTTGAGGTAGATTGATTTTTGTTACTATCCCTGTTAAAGGCAACTTTAATGTTATATTCCATCACTATATAATTTGTAACTTCCCATGTTATATCTATAAAATCAAAGGTCATCAATCGACTGAATCGAAGAATTGCTCGCAGCCCTGGCCGCCTGAGTGATCTTAAACGATCACGAAGGTTAAGCAACATAGGACGCGTTCAGTGCGCGGATGGGTGACCGTTTATGATTAACGCTAATGGCATTTTTCCGAGCGGTTCCATGCTTCGCAAGGCATGTTAAGCAGTTGGTGCTGGCTGCCGTCGATAGATGGCAGTCATTAAGCCAAGTCCGAGGCCATAGAGTAAGACCAGCCACTACTCTTACAAGCCTCCACCAATCCGGACTTGGCCCCCCGTGGCGGAGTATGGCCTATACCTTCCTCAGGCTTACGAAACGTAGCTTACGGCAGATTTCTGAATTGAGAATTTCGCTAAGTAACTACTTAACTCTAGTGTTGTCTCGTCAAATTTATCAGAAAAGAGCGTGACAGAACGTTATTTAAATATTTACTTAAGTGAAATTCTCAATTCGGAAACCGGCCTTTAGCGAGACTATTTAGTGATTACAGATAGGACTACAAGTGATGTGGAGCAAATGAATTTTTTGAGACAGGTCTCTGAATACCTATGTCGTTTAGCGACATAAGACTCCTAGTGGAGTTTTTGAATCACCAAGAAACTTTTTAAACACCCTGTTCGAAGAAAGATGTATCGTAATATACGAAAAGGTATTGAGATATATTAATATGTATCGGCAGGTAAATATACATCTTCGTATCGCTCAGTACCTTTAAGGTACGAAGATGTAAAGATGTATATTATAGCTGTCGTGTGTGGTCTCCTGATGATTTCTATGGAAAGATGTAATGAGATATATCGTGCTATAATATACATCTTTACCTTATAGCCGTCGTGTGTGGAGTCCCTAACGCAGAAATTATGCGTACTACACAAGTGACATTCACGCACCAAGTGCAGACGTACTTTAGGAAATTTTCTGCATGCTCAGCTCATTTTGGCCAAATTTGCATAAGTGACGTTATAGCACCGGCGTTGCGATTTACTATTATTCGTCCTGTTGCTTGTTGCCGAATAATATCGAGCAAACATGGCAAAAAATCACGTTTCGTGTATAGGGGCCTCCCCTAATATACAAAGTCTTGTTTGTTCGAACACTTAAAATCTCACCTTTTTCTTGCACACCTGTCGGCCAGTCTCAATAAAGGTTTGCTGGAAGATAATGCTTCCTGTATTAAGCACGCCCTTGTACATTTACTTTGTAATTAGTGAAATAAAGTTAAAAAAAAATCCTGTTCTACGAGATGGAGCCCTGATTGTTACAGATACAGGCAGTCCCAAGTACAGTTAATACTTCTTCGGACAGCCTGTATAATCAACGGGAAAATAAAACTTGAACTCTTTTGTGAGACCAAATCGAAGAATAAAGTCTTCATGGCATGTAGGCTGAATGTCCTCGATTTTTTAGCATTGATTCGTCGAAGCGGTCGAATCGAATCGAAAGGTTCTGAGTAACGGGTCTGAGATCGATGCCTTTAGACCGCAGGTAGGTACACTCTGTTCCGGACCTGTCTTCGGTTGAGGTAAACAAGCGATGAAAAGGCGACGTGCCTTGCTCACTTCAATTTTTCAACTGGAAATATTAAAATATTCTTCTTCGCTTAACTTTTTCCCGTTTTATTTGGAGTCTGCCCTCCGTATCATGCGTCTCCAGGCAGCTCGATCCTGGGTCGCTCTTTGTTGACTGAAACTACGAAATATGAACTGAAAATATTAAAATGATCTTCCAAAAATTGTAAAATCGGAGAATACTGTAGAATCGCTGGAGGTTTATAAGTTATTCAAGAGGAAAGCAGATAGTATTTGTTTTGTGTTATATATCAAATTACTGGGAAAAGTGTGTAGTTTTTTTTTTTCAAATAATAGTTTTGTTGTATTTCATGGAAAATAAAGTGAAAACAAGCCTCGAACTTTCTGCAAAGGTTGCGCGGCCCGTGATGGCATTTATCTCTTCGTCATTTATAGCTTTATTTTGGTGATTTATATTAAAAAATAGATTAAAATAGTTAAAAATAATATGCAAATCATATTATAAGTGTTAGTTCAGTGCTAGTGAAAAGTGCAAGTGAAAAAAATGAAAAAAAGTTCAAAGTAGTAAAGGATGGTGTGGATAGTGGAAATTCACCTCGTCATTTGGAAAACAGGTAAGTTTTATTATAATAAAATATATAATAATTGGATAGGAAATTTCATGCAGATTCTAGATATATATAACACTTATTGAATAATTAGTAGTACTTTCTCTAATTTGAGAAATGCGGAACGGCGTCCCATAAAAAATGTAAAAAAATATGGCAGCGCGTTAGGGCCAGTCAGGCAGGTCATATGGGCACACTAGGCAGTCTAGACGCGCATCGCCGGACGGGTACATTTGTATTTAACTTGTACTTTATTGTACGATCTCATCCAAGTGGCGGGAAGACGCTGGATGCAAGCCGCTTCCGACCGATCTTTTTGGAAATCCATGGAGGAGGCCTATGTCCAGCAGTGGACTTCTTGTGGCTGGATGATGATGATGATGATGATTTAACTTGTTCTATGGTAGAATAACTGCGGTGAGATGTCTCCTATCAAAATAAAATTGTTTTTCAACCCTGTAAATTAATTGCTACCCAGAAAATAATCGATTGATTATACCCTCAGAATAAGAAATAAATCATTCTTATTCTGAGGTTATACCTATTATGTAACGTTACTTTGATTACTTTTTGCCGCTATCTGTAGAAACTTTTGTCTGTCTGTTTTTATATCTGCTTTGTAATATCATGTTTGCTTAGTCACTAGTTTTCCTAAATATTAAATAATTAATTAAATCGCCCTCCAACTTTCACTCACCACGTAATGGAAAATTAGAGCGTCGCTGTATAGGCACCTATCGTTCTCGATAATAGTGGACTGCTACTGGGCTGATTAGATTTAACACGTACGATTGCAATCGCGGTTGGATCTATCCGAATTTGAGGAGGTTAAAAACAAAACGTGATTTGTCACAGAATGTCAAACTGAGATAAATGGTAAAAAGTTTTATTTCCTAAAATATTGATACAGTCTGTTAGCTTTTGAAATATACCTCGGGCTCTAGAGTAGGCTTCGTTTTCGCCGAAAGCACACGAGTGTAATACTACTTCCTGCTGTATAAAACTTTTCTTCACTATTTTGAAAAGTTATGTAGAGTTATAAATAACAATACAAAATAAACCTTACCTTATTGCAATATAATCGGTTTATCCGATAGTAGCCGAGGTATATTCTAAAAGCTAACAGACCACTATTGAAACTCAGTGATGAATTTTGTATTCTGACAATATTGTACTAGTAATATTCTATTTTATAGGCAATCATGTAAATTATCTTGGATATTATCGATCCAAAAGACAAATCACGTTATGCTGTAGTCCTAATCTCAAATAAAATTTGAATCTTTATGTTTTTTTATATTTATTTATTTCTATGTAACCAATATATAACTTTTTAGAAGCGAATTAGAAATCCTACGACTGCAGTGCACGTACGTCAATAAGAGTGGATAAAGTGTCATACATTTTGCGAACATATTTCCTGGTTTTTAATATATTCAAATATTCCACTAGACCTTTGAAGGATTGCAAATAGATTGCGCGGTGAATTTTCAAAATCGCTTTTTGTTTTGAAATATTGATAATTCACATGGACATTCTATATCCATTCTATATTACTGCAAAAAAATGTAAAATAAAATCCCGACTTTACACCTCAAGATAAGATAAGAATATTCTTTACTGCACACAAGAAACCAGAGACAAATAAAATTTACAATTAAAAACATACAATAGGCGGTCTTATATCTCGTAAACCGTTGATTTCCCAACTATGGTGACTTAGGGAAAAATGTTTGGTATGATGTAGAGAATGCGTTGTTTCCCGATCCGGCTGCGGTTCTTTAACACCCTGTATAGTTAAATAAATGTCCACCGCTGGAAGGAATGCTTTCTAACGGTTTACTCGTATGCTATGTACCCGTATCGTAGGTACATATTTTTGTATGTTCTGTACAATAATGTACATTTCCTGTACATTTTTTAGCATATAAATGAATCATGAATGTGTTTTATGTTGTGTCACCGCTAGATAGCATGACACCACAGACTCGCGCCATCACCTTCTCGTCCGCTACGTAGGCGCATGATAGGTCGTCTTTCTCTACTTTTCGCGCGCGAGATAAGAGGGAGCATAAAAGGAGGAGCATCTCAATTCATCGGAATCTTTCTATTATACATGTATGAGGAATATCGCACTCTCACATCACTCCACGCAATGAAAACTTTAGCAGTATCAGCCCTGACATTTCACACCTTTTTGCTCTGTGGCCATTAGGCGTGAAAATTACGACGGCCACTTGAACTCATGGTGACCTTCCCCACCATATGATTACCTCCACAAGCTAGTTGACCACAATGTAAATGGATATAATCATTAGCGCTGTATCGAAAACCTCATCGTAGTTCTTATGACGCGCGCAATAGGTGTGAGTATCGTACAAATGCAAGCTTCAGTAATCGGTAGAGTGGAATGAAGGTCAGTGTAACTTTTAATGGTCCAATGGGCACTTCGCGAATGGGCTACTGGATCGTCCATCGCGCTTCGATCGATCCTCAGACAGTTAAATGTTTTATAGACATCTAACGCTCTATAACACTAAGAAAGACATTCAAATCTCCAGGGTCCACACTCTAAGACGCTTCATTAGTGCGCCATTAATCACACTAATATTATAAACGTGAAAGTTTGTGTGTGTGTTTATATGTTTGTCAGTCTTTAGCGCTGAAACGGCTGGACGGATTTTAATAAAATTTGGTATGGAGTTAGCCGATACCCTGGATTAAAACATAGGCTACGTTTTACCGCGGGGAAATATCTTATTCCTACGGGAAAATCGATGAACCGCGGGTAACACCGCGGGGCACAGCTAGTATTAAAGATAAATATTAATGCTTAAATATAATAATGTGTTGTAAAATCATCTTTACTATTTGATTGTCTACAGTTAGTGTAAGTTATGTGTTTGACAATGACAAAGCATGAAGTCCATACATTTTTTGTTTACGATGTATCTACAGGCGAGAATCTGTGATTAGCTCTCAGTTACATAATTATTGTTATTCTACGAGCATAATTGTATAAGCTGATGAAATGATTCTCCAATCTGAATAAATACATAAATAAATAAATAAATCTTGCCGGAATTCCATTTCGCATTTGGTCGACTGAGGCCCTTTACACACTGTGACTTTTAGCATCGCGACACCAGCAGCAGCGCAAGTGTGTAAAGGTGGACCATTTGCGACTGTATCGATGCTGCATCGCGACAGCATCGCGTCTGCATCGATGCTAAAAGTCGCAGTGTGTAAAGGGCCTCAGTCGGCCCTAGCGAGTCTAGCGACACAGAAAGGTCGTGAGGCGTGGGCGCGGAAAAGCGTCGTCTTTGAAATTGTACCGGAGGGACGGAAACAAGCCCACACAGAAAACACGAGGCGAGGCCTCGAGGGCGCGAACTCTATACAATACATTGCGTCATCTCCTTTCCGCGCCCTCCGCACACGCCCCTTCTGTGTGGCCATGATCTTCCATATCACGAAACGCCAAAGTTTAGAAAAAAGGTTCCAACCAAATGATCACTATGCTCTACACCAGTGATGAGCAAAGTACGGCCCGCGGGCCAACTCCGGCCCGCGAAAGTACTTAATCCGGCCCGCCGAGGGTCGATCGACATGGATAGTATAATATTATGGCCCGCTAGTAGTTATAGCGGGCTACGATTTTGACGGTCGAGAAGTATAAAGCAGATTCTAATTAGTAGAAAATTAGATGCATAACCTATACTGAAGCTAAACTAGCCGCTACTTTCTATAATTCTGGCCCTCCTCTAGAATTTCTTAAACTTTGTGGCCACCCATTAAAAAAGTTTGCCCACCTCTTCACTTAAAGAATCAAAGATCCGATAAGTATGTGCAATGCTACGGCACATGGTAGCCAACCCACATGTATGGAGAGCGTAAATCAGCTTAAACCTAAAAACTCAAATATCTCAAAACTCACTTTGTGTGGGTTGGAACCTTTTTGCTAAACTACGTCCAATTTGCGAATCGCCCATTACTTGGTTATTCATTTCGTCGTTATTTTCAACTTCAGCTGATATGTCTAGGCCACCGCCGGCGGCTTGAAAACTTCTGACAGTAAGACCAGCCACTAGTCTTACAAGCCTCCACCAATCCGGACTTGGCCCCCGTGGTGGAGTATGGCCTATACCTTCCTCAGGGAAGAAACCCGTGACCCTCGGTGGGGACATAATGGGTTGATGATGTGAAATCTTAACAAAATGGTGAATCTACTCAAAATTGTCGCCGTCATTATCCTTTCGTAATAAATTGTTACAATTTTTCATTGTCACCGGAACAGGTGTTAAATAAATAT
This sequence comes from Yponomeuta plumbellus, assembly GCA_947310845.1. Classification (NCBI taxonomy): domain Eukaryota; kingdom Metazoa; phylum Arthropoda; class Insecta; order Lepidoptera; family Yponomeutidae; genus Yponomeuta; species Yponomeuta plumbellus. The sequence continues at coordinate 11,854,655 of OX371216.1, read as the reverse complement.
TTTTTTCTATAATAGTTTGATTTGATTTAAGTACATTGTTTTAGTACATGCTGAGAGAGTTTATTGAGGAAAATTACGAATTTGCGACAGACGGACATGTTTTCACCCAGGCTAAAGCTGAATGAAACAAACTACATACAGGGCGTCCCAAAAAATAGTGTCAAGCGGAAGACCAGAGATAGAGCACCCCTAGGGGTACCCGAATCACCCCCATGATCATGAATCATCATCATCATCATCATCAACCCATTATGTCCCCACCGAGGGGCACGGGTCTCTACCCTGAGGAAGGTATAGGCCATACTCCACCACGGGGGCCAAGTCCGGATTGGTGGAGGCTTGTAAGACTAGTAGCTGGTCTTACTGTCAGAAGTTTTCAAGCCGCCCAAGGCCTCTGACTTGGCTTAACGGCTTATGACGGTCACCCATCCATGCACTGAACGCGCCGTATGTTGCTTAATCTTCGTGATCGTTTCAGATCACTCAGGCAGCCGGGGCTACGAGCGATTCATCCAGCAACTCCCTGCCACCGTAACCACGTCGTCAGATTATCTGGTGATCATTTTCCGTCCCATAATCATCATCATCAACCCATTATGTCCCCACTGAGGGGCACGGGTCTCTTCCCTGAGGAAGGTATAGGCCATTCTCCACCACGGGGGCCAAGTCCGGATTGGTGGAGGCTTGTAAGATTTTCCGTCCCAACGGCCATCATTACCTTTGCGTTACATTTCTTACTAATGAGAATAATTCTGCTATATCAATCAAATGTGCCAGTGTTACAATACAATCAATAAATCTCCACAGTATGTAATATTTTATTTGGTACGCGCGCACGAGACCACGAGTTACTTGACCAAGTCTATCAAATTCAGCTCAAGTGGCGCTAAGGCCTCTGACTTGGCTTAACGACTGCCATCTATCGACGGCAGCCGGCACCAACTGCTTAACGTGCCTTGCGAAGCACGGAATCGCTCGGAAAAAATGCCACTAGCGTTAGTCATAGACGGTGACCCATCCATGGACTGGACGCGCCGTATGTTGCTTAACTTTTGTGATCGTTTAAGATCACGCAGGCATTCTATATTTAGTTAAGATTAATATTTTGAAGTAAAAATAAATGAATAAACTCACGCCCGTTATCCTCGAGGTGGTAGGCAGAGGCACCAATCACTAGAACTGGGCCCACGTTTTGCCGAGTTTATTAGGTCCCAAACGTGACAAGTGGCAAGCCTGTCGCCGTTATCCGGGCACACTTTATCAGCAAATGGTATTGCTGTACAGTCGAGTTCATAAATATATGAACAATTCCGCGGCTTCTAAAATATGTGTGCAAATAAGGTTACAAAAATATCTAGCATGTTATGCAATCAAAAATATATCAACGTTTTACTGGTCATAAATATCAACACAAGGCTTCACAAATATATAAACAACTGAATATTTATAAATATATGCACAAAATATTGTCATATGTATGTCAACAACTATAGTTACATAAATATCTATACATTAGTTGGTCATTTTTATGAGGACAAGCTGACCTACAAATATATCTACACAAATGTCAGTCAATGTGCGATATAAACTTCTCCTGCACCACATGGCAACGTCGTCATCGCTCGGCTACAAGCGGTTTTGTAGCATCGCAATCTTGCACCATCTAGCCCCATAGATTTTCTATGGGGTTAAGATCGGGGCTTTTTGGGGGCATTTTAAATAATTTTAGTTCCTCTCGATTTTCCATCTCGGATATCCACAATTGCACTTATAAGTTATTTTTCATAAATATTTTAATTTAGATAAATAAGTGGCCATCAAGAAGTCATAAATATAAAACCTTTTTAAACGATTATCATGGAGTTCGTACCTATAAGTTGTTCACATAAATATGGCTGACATTTGTGTAGATATATTTGTAGGTCAGCTTATCCTAATAAAAATGACCAATTAATGTATAGATATATATGAAACTATATTTGTTGACATACGTATGACAATATTTTGTGCAGATATTTATAAATTTTCAGTTGTTTATATATTTATCAAGCCTTGTGTTGATATTTATGACCAGTAAAACGTTGATATATTTTTGTAACCTTATTTGCACACATATTTTTGAAGCCCCGGAAGTGTTCATATATTTATGAACTCGACTGTACAAACAAACAAATGTACGTAACTAAAAGTCATTGGTACATGCGTGTTTCGAACCCAGACCCTCATGATCGAGAAGCAAGGGTCCACCCCACTACGCCACCAACACTATTAATGTTTTTTTTTTCAAATAAAACTTTAACTAAGTAAATACTTAGTTTACTTAAGTAACGTTCAGTCGCGCTCTTTTCTGAAAAAAATGACGAGACAGCGCTACAGTTAAGTGGTTACTTAGCGAATCTGGGCCTATGAGAGATAAAACGGGTTGTTATTTCTCGAATTATTGAGATAAATATTTTGTTATGTAGATCGGCTTGCTGAAGTTGCTTCATTAAAAATGGTACGTACCCACTTGTATCGCGTAGCGAATCGCTCGCAGCCCCGGCTGCCGAGTGATCGAAGCACGATCACGAAGGTTATGCAACGCAGGGCGCGTTCAGTGCATGGATGGGTGTCCGTCTATTTACTAACGCTAGTGGCATTTTCCCGAGCGGTTCCGTGCTTCGCAGGGCACTTTAAGCAGTTGGTGCCGGCTGCCGTCGATAGATGGCTGTCGTTAAGCTACGTCAGAGGCCTTAGGGCGGCTTGAAAACTTCTGACACTGAGACCAGCCACTAGTATAACGAGCCTCCAGCAATCCGGACTAGGCCCCCGTGGTGGAGTATGACCTATACCTGCCTCGGGGCAGAGACCCGTGCCCCTCGGTGGGGACATAATGGGTTAATGATGACATACCCAATTCAATAAAGGATCGCCAGCCCTATAGGTGTTACAAAACAGTTAAAATACGTGTCAGTGACTTGCGGAATCTAATAACGTTGGAAAACAAGCGACATTCTCTTAGTACTAAGTCACTCAGTTGGCTAATATTAGAGCTCGCGGAATTTGAGGCCGCACGTCTAATGTAGAGTCGTTAAAACTTGATTTTAGTGTTTTAGATAAAAAAAAAAACTTATCTCTGTAATTCGTCATACCTAAAAAAATTTTTTTTATTTATTTTACATACAGGCACATACATATTGCTTCTGGCCCCACACTAGGATACCTTGTGTCGTGGGAACCAGAAACAGCGTCATCACAAACATGTTAACGTCCAAGACCTGGGGTTTTTTCCCCTTGAGCCGGGGTTCGAACCAGGGACCTCTCGCATGACAAGCATAAAAATGCACTAACCGCTGCGCCACAGAGGTCGTTAAAATTTGAGTATGAGCAAGGAGAATTATTCTCCTTGGTATGAGTCACAAAATCAGAAATATCCCTGTACTAAAATAAAAAAAATAAACTCACGCCAGTTATCGTTCTGTCTCGCTCTTTTCTAAAGAAATTTGATGAGACAGCACTACAGTTAAGTACATAATTACTTAGCGAAATTCTCAATTCAGAAATCGGCTCTAAATCGGCTCAAGACTTCTCAATCTCAATCTTGTAAGTGTGATAACTTCTATCACGCAACTTTGTAGGGTTCCGTACCCAAAGGCCCTTCTTCCACTGCTCAGGTCCGGCGTCGGAACCGGAATCAGTCATAAGAAAAATATCGGATGCCGGATTATATGCTTCTCCACTTTATCCGAATATAATCGGCAATGGTCGTGACGCAGTGCTTTATTAAAATTCCTCGGTTTTTCTATTCGAGGCAGGGGACGTTTTCCACACATTCTATTAATCTAAGTAAATAGTATGGGAACATTTTCGGGTTGTATGCGCAGTGCAAAAACGTGTATTGTTTTTGTACGTCGATCACTTCAGCCCGGTAAAATACCGTTCCGATCTAGCAAATTATCGGACCGTCAAAAACCGGATGCCGGAGTAGTGAAGAAGCTTACTAGTATTCTTGTGTGTTTCTAAATCGGACCGGTAATTAACGTTTGCCGGACCGGAGAAGTGGAGAAAGGGCCAAAGGGTAAAACGGACCCTATTACTGAGACTCCGCTGTCCGTGCGTCCGTCACCAGGCTGACGTCATGATCCGTGATAGTTAGACACTTGCACTTTTCACAGATGATGTATTTCTGTTGCCGCTATAACAGAGAATACAAAAAAACAATATAATAAATATTTAAAGGGGCTCCCATACAACAGCCTCCCATACTGGCCGTGTTAGAGACGAGCAACCGTCGTCGACGCGAGCTCCGTCTCTGCTCACCATGATTAGCTCTGCGAATCGGAGCGAAATGTGGTCGGACTTTTCCGACAAAAAAATCAAGTAGGTCTGCATAATAGTATCTGCATAATAGTTTAGAACACTGGCTATGCCCGTTACTTCGTCCGCGTGGGAATCTGATGAAAGTGACATAAACTATCTTTCAATCTATCGCATTTTTATTGTTAGTACAGATCTGTGCAGAAAGCTTTGAACTGTTAAAAACCGCATAGATGTGTCACGCACGCCTTGAAAAAGCACAAACCTCGCAATTTCAAACGAAAACAACACTTACTGCCTTCATGACACGTTCTATATTCTCAAGTACTGATCCCAATGAGTTCACGGCAAAACGACACTTGCTACGCAGATAAAACGTTGTATTTTGGCTCGTTCGCGGCAATCGCGAGTATCGCGGCACACGCCTGACCTAGAGTGACATTCGCTCCATACCATTAAATACTTAGAGGCGTGTTGATGTACGTAACAGTTTGTTTTGTTTCGATCCCAATACTAAGGGCCGTTTCCTGAATTGATAATTTACCTAAGTAAATACTTAAGCAACGTGCTGTCACGCTCTTTTCTAAACAAATTTGACGAGACAGCGCTACAGTTACGAGTAAGTGATTACTTAGCGAAATTCTCAATTCAGTTTCTCAATTCAGTTAACTTAACTCAATTCAGAAGCTCGAGAATCGCTCGTAGCCTGGGCTGCCTGAGTGATCTTAAACGATCACTAAGGTTAAGCAACATGCGGCGCATTCAGTCCATGGATGGGTCACTGTCTGTGACTAGTGGCATTTTTCCGAGCGGTTCCGTGCTTCGCAAGGCACGTTAAGCAGTTTGTGCCGGCAGCCGTCGACAGATGGCAGTCGTTAAGCCAAGTCAGAGGCCTTAGGGGGCGGCTTGAAAACTTCTGACAGTAAGACTAGCCACTAGTCTTACAAACCTCCACCAATCCGGACTTGGCCCCCGTGGTGGAGTATGCCCTATACCTTCCTCAGGGAAGAGACCCGTGCCCCTCGGTGGGGACATAATGGGTTGCCGATGATTCAGAAACCCGATCTCTGAATTAAGAATTTAACTAAGCAAATACTTAAGTAACGTCACGCTCTTTTCTGAGAAATTTGGCGAGACAGCACTACAGGTTAAGTAATCGCTAAGTAACTACTTAGCGAAAGTCGCTTAGTGAAATTCGAATTTCAGAAACCGGTCTTAAGACCAGTTTCTGAAAAGATAATTTCACTAAGTAAATACCTCGCTGCTTTCCCTCAGGGGTTCGAAGGCTATCCGTGACCTTATCGCCAGCTCTTAATTAATTAATTTAGGTAAGTACTTTAACAAAACTACATTAATTCAAGGTGTGTGTGGCTCACTACGAAGTTTTCCGATACACATGGTGTACAAAATCCTCATAGTATTAAAATAAAAAACGAGGGCCTTTACTTGTTGCTACGACACATTTGAAAATAAATGATAATAAATAAATTCATTGACCAATTTAATCACAGTTATGTAAGGACTTACAAAGTTGCAATTTATTTACGTAACTAGTTAGGTCCCTGACTCCTAAACTAGGGGATTCTGTATCTTAGGAGTCAGTTTCTTCCTTCAGTACATCTGAGGCTTTAGCGTACAATAACTGATACTTACAATTAACACTCTCTAATTTGACTGCCTGACAGAGGTCGTGGGAATAAAAACATTTTGATTTTTAGGGTTTCGTACCCAAGGGTAAAACGGACGTCCGGCGTCCGTTCGTCCTTCCGTCCGTTCGTCACCAGGCTGTATCTCATGAACCGCGATAGTTAGACAACTTAGACAATTGAAATTTTCACAGATGATGTATGCCGTTGCCTGTTGCCGCTAGAACAACAAATAAAAAAAAACAGTATAAATTGTACTTACATTTATAAAAATTTGTAAATGTTATTTATGAGTACAATAAAGAATATTCTATCTATCTATCTATCTATAAAATAAATATTAAGCACGTCAAGCAGTTGGTGCCGGCTGCCGTCGATAGATGGCAGTCGTTAAGCCAATTCAGAGGCCTTAGGGCGGCTTGAAAACTTCTGACGCTAAGCCCAGCCACTAGTCTTACAAGACTCCACCAATCCGGACTTGGCCCCCGTGGTGGAGTATGGCCTATAACTTCCTCAGGGAAGAGACCCGCGCCCCTCGGTGGGGAGGGACATAATGGCTAGATGATGAGATGAAAATAAATATTTAAGGGGGCTCCTATAAAACAAACGTGATTTTTTTTTGATCGTTTTTGCTCGATAATGATAACGGCAAGAGGTAGACCCTTGAAATATTCATAGAATATTTAATACATTACATTATTAAAATAAATATTTAAGGTGGGCTCCCATACAAGAAGAAGTTTTTATAGATAATTGTACGGAACCATTCATGCGCGATTATGACTCGCACTTGGCCGATTTTTTTTTAATTCTATGACAGTCTCTATGGCTCTTCAAGTTATCTATCATGACATACGAGCGAGTGTTAAAAAATATCTAACAAAGGCGGTAGACTCATATCTACCTACGTGTCGTTAGTGACATCAGCAAAGTAATATTCATTACTTAACCGTTTAATAATTCATCATAAAGATGCACAATTTCATCATTCGATGTAGTCCCGGTTAGTCAGCCCGGTTGGCGTGATACAGGGTGCTCTGAACTTAGGTTAGATAAACAAACAGCGTTAGTTGATACGAGATAAACCCTCTATTTCTAGTCGACTAACAATTTGATAATCTGCTGTTAAGAGCTGTCACTTGACAAAAAACTACGCACAGTTGTTAAGGGGCTCCATATAGAGTAACTAGCGCCACTACAATGCAAAATAAATTGCAATGCAATGCACTTTAGCGTTCATGGAATGTACACTAAACTGTATGAGTTGATTTTTATGAAAAAGCGGCCTAGGAGACCAATTTAAAAGCGCTTTAAAAATAAAAGAACTACAATAGATACATGCTCTGTAAATACATACATGGTCATGAGAATCGCTCGTAGCCCCGGCCACCTGAGTGATCTTAAACGATCACGAAGGTTAAGCAACATAGGGCGCGTTTAGTGCATGGATGGGTAATCGTTCTATGACTAACGCTAGTGGAATTTTTCCGAGCGGTTCCGTGCTTCGCAAGGCACGTTAAGCAGTTGGTGCCGGCTGCCGTCGGTAGATGGCAGTCGTTAAGCCAAGTCAGAGGCCTTAGGGCGGCTTGAAAAACTTCCGACAGTAAGACCAGCCACTGGATGATGGGTTGTTGATGATGAATTTATTTAATAATAGGTACACTCTCAGCAGCCGGTTTCCTCAACTACCTAAGCGGCCCTATCGTGTATGTAAATTAACTTTATCGCTGAACTATAAAGGACCATGATTGATTGACAAGACACGATAACGAACCAGTCCGCTATCTCGTCGGTCAGATATGCCCGTGTCGAGTGCGTGGGGGACAACACTCTAGGTTTGAGGTCGCGTTTTGAGGTCGATCGATTGAAGTGAAATTGCGTTTGGCCCTTTTTCATGTCTACATATCTTACACTCGCTGCATCCGTGTTTTTGTCCGCGTGGGTTGCGATTAAAATATAATTCATTTTATAGAATACTAGACGAAAACCCGGCTTCGCTCGGGTAAAATGTAGATGCAAAATAATATTCCACTATGTTTTTTTTATATGGTGACGCCTCTGTATTTATCAACCACCAGTAGATATAAATCTCTTAATACATTCAGATACATATAGATACAGGTGTGAACCTGTATCCCAGAGGGGTAGGCAGAGACCACGGACTGTCACCTGCCACTATCCTGACAAATCACTTTCGCTTCATCGACATCCATTAGTCGTTGCATGTACCCACATCGGTTTCGGGTACTTTTTATCTTGCCCTTTGCTAATACATCCCCTATTTGGTCGAAGTATGTCCAACTGGGGCGTCCCTTACTGGCCCTTCCACTCACATTCGCCCGATATATTTGCTTTGTCAGTCTTTCTTCGTTCATCCTCTCCACATCTCCAAACCAATGCAACATTCCTTTTTTCAATTCTAGTCACTCACTACATCCTCTTTCTCTACATCCTCGGTCTCTGATCACTATTGCGTATTCTGTCATTCAAAGTAACACCACACATATTTCTTAAGGATCTCATTTGTACTGCACTAATCCTACTTTCATGATTCTTCTGCCATACCCAAATCTCGCTACCATGCTTACATCAGTATTGGAACCAGCACACTATTACGGATAGCCAATCTTGCTCTTTTGGACATGTTCTGGCTACTCACGAAGGAATGCAAGGCGAAAATCGGATACTTATCATAACTTTGTCATGTTACTAACTAAATGACAAATTACTAACTAAATGAGCTTCCTTCATAAACTTAACAGCTAGTGAATCTAATGACGTATTCAATGAGACGTAGAATCCACTTGGCTAATCAACTAAAAACAGCTCCCCTCTTTGGCTTTACAGCTTTTAGTTTTGTATTGACCACATGTTTTTCTTCATCATTTTAATTTTTGGTATTTTTCTTATCTAGTAGCCTTTCATTTCAATAAGTTTATTGGTACCTATGCTATAACTAAGCAAAACAAAGATAAATTTATGACTTTGATTTCCTTTTTCAATTATTTTTCAGACCCTTCCAAAACTCAATGTCAATTATTGTCTTCCCGCCAATGAAAAACACCACAGATTACTTACTACACCTTCTCAGTTGGCACAGATTATAATAACCTTCTTGGATGCCACGGTATTCCACACACCATGGAGTTAACAAATTAGATCAAAGGGCCGGTTTAGATTATCTTAGTGTTTAGGAGAGTGCTTTACTTTACACTCTGTTGCAACATTATGCTGAATCGGGCCCAACCTTTAATGTATTTTATTATTATTTTCATGTTGTACAGTTTATTTATTTTTACGTTTTTTATGCTTTCTGTGTTATTTTTATTATTATTGTACGCACTCTGTGTGTGTGTGTTTTTTTTTTTGTTTTGAGTATCAAATAAATAAATTTTCTTTTTTTCTTTCTTTCTTTCTTAATTTCTTTCTTTCTTAAGGAGAGTGCTTTTGTAGAAACGTGTAAGCCCCACTTGCTTTAGTACGTTTTACGGTATAGTACGGTTCTAGTTGCCTTTCAATTAGAATCAAAATAGAATTTGGTTTCTATTGTTCTATCCAGTAACACCTGAGCGCGTTACTATCCTCGTTACTTATCTGTGTATAAACTAAAAATTTAGTGAGAACTTTAGGAGAGTGCGCAAGTGACCCGTGACGGGTGCGTGTTGTTTTCAATAACTCGAATTATCAAACTTACCTACTTATGTGTTCCATTAAAACTCATAGTATTTTGAGTAGGATAGCGCATATTTCGCGACGTCGACGAAGTGACACTCTACTGGAAGAAATATAATCGTTCACTCGAACGTCTAGTAATGTACTAATCACTTGCCTCTCTAATTGTATTATAGCACTCTCCTAAACACTAAAATAATGTAAACCGGCCATAACAGTTCACAATGAAAACTTGTGACACTAACACAACAATGATGACAATTGACATGTTTACTTAGCAACGCCATTGTTGAATTTAATAATTTTTATATTGATGCTGCTCGATAATACGAATTTTCCGCCCATATGTTGTCGACTCAGATCAACAATTTTTTTACGCTCTTTCATTTGGTGTGCATATCGTTCGAGTCTACCGTAGACCCGAACGAAATTATTAATATAGATTAGCTGGCCCGGCAAACGTTTTTTTGCTAGATAAGGGTATCAAAAATAGATAACAACCTGTCTGAGACGTACCGATCATACATATTAAATTTCATCAAAATCGGCGATGCCATTTCGGAGGAGTATGCGCACTAAAACGCTGACACGAGAATTTTATATACTTATATTAAAAGAAGACTAGCTGTCTTTGTCTGCGTATGACTACCGGGATATCTAAAATCCGATCTCAATTCAGATCTTTGTCTATGTGTACGCCAAGTTTCATGCTCCGACCGCTTAGCTCAAATGGAGCTGGTCATGTCAGATGTATGGGCCCGGAAAGGTGGGCAAAGTCTAGGATGTCGCTGAAAATCAGCGCTGTAGGATGCCCAGCATCTATCAGCACAGGCTGAGCGACAGTCCTATTGCCAAGCTGTTCCATTTTAGATCGTGGTTAAAATTGTATATCATTAATTTAGTCTGTAATAAGTTATTATTGTAAGTATGAAACACTGTTCTTGGCAATAAATGGTTATTCATTCATTCTTCCTTCAAAAACTGTCATAAATTGGGCAAATTGGGTGCCGTGCGATAGCACCCAGCGACATGAAAGAACCATGATTTGATGGTGTGACGACCTGATCAAATATTTACCTGGATATTTCCCAGAATTCAGTCAATCTTTGTGTATGTAGTCACTCACTCATGACTACATACACAAAGAAACTGGAAGAGAACCTGCGACTTCTTTGTTGAGAAACCCACCCACTCGGCATCTCCGCCGCCCGGTCGCATGTTGTACAGATCAAAACAAACGTTGCATAACATTCTCTTGCGCAAACCGACATTGGCGCCGTTGCCAAACGCTTTATATTCTATACAAGCTAATAGCGACTTAAAGTTCAATTACAGAAGCTTAACTCAGTGCCAATTCAGTTTTTACGATATTATTTAATGGACATTGAAATATCGTAGAATCTACAGAAATTATTACGTTCTAGTCATGGTTTTATGCCATAGAGCTTGTAAGTTTTCTTTTTTAAGAAGTTTTTATCTATAAAACAACGCCCATTGCCGCCGGTTGTTTACTACGTAGCTTACTTACTTAAGATTTTCGTTTACTTTTATAATGTATGGTGTGCAATAAAGAGTATTAATCTAATCTTATCTCATTGTAAGAAAAAGTATTGGTCGGCAGAATATCCACTAATACATTTTAGTAGCAGTCACCCGTAACGTAACTCAGTTTTTCGATGATCCTCGTCATAATTCGACGATGACGGCGAACTGATGAATTAAAGAACTTCTTCGCGAACGTCACTGACGAAACCATGCTGGTTTTTATTTAATTTACAATTACAACATTGTTTTGGCGAATGTTTAAATACCATTGGAAAACCTGAAAAAAATTAAATGTGTGTTATATTATAACCTTCTTAACTAGCTGTCGAGTTGAAGATCTGTAGTTCAAAACTATTGCGCTAATAGCTCAATCGGGTGTTACCATTGTCATTTCAATAGCACCTATTGACACTTCTTTGGGATTAGGAAAATTGGCAGGTTTTTTATTGCGATTTCTATTGAACGAAAGTTTGCTGAACTGCGCACAAACTCAAGTTTATATTGTTAATGTGACCTTATATTTAGTGATGATGATATCTTAGCACTAAGTTTAATTACTGATAATCATATTTGACGTCTCATTACTATTTTCTTTAAATGATCCCTGCATACATAACTGACGGTTCGTCCGTACAAACAATGTCTAATATTAACTGTCAGAATGCCTATGTCAATATGCCTACATGTCTTATGGCTGTTAGGTAAAAGCCATAAGACTTATTTACCGTTAATTTACCATATCATTAACATATTATTTCTTAACGACCATGGAGATCTTAGCCAAGTGGCGCTGAAGACGCTGGATGCAAGCCGCTTCCAACCGGTCTTTTTGGAAATCCATGGAGGAGACCTATGTCCAGCAGTGGACTTCTTGTGGCTGAATGACGATGATGATGAACTTTATCAAACCATGCGCTACGAAAGAAATCGATCTCAGTATTTATTTAATGCGTCGCGATGTAATAACTGACTATACGAGTTATTAACAAAGAGACGAGTAGTAGAAAATTTTCTATTCTACTAATTAAAAAAAATCGTTTATTGCCATATAAAATTATTACATGGTATAGTGTACTGAAGTGATATAGTGTGTGTGTATAGCCTTAGGGCGGCTTGAAAACTTCTGACAGTAAGACCAGCCACTAGTCTTACAAGCCTCCACCCATCCGGACGAGGCCCCCGTGGTGGAGTATGCCCTATACCTTCCTCAGGAAAGAGACCCGTGCCCCTCGGTGGGGACATAATGGGTTGATGATGATCATAGTGTACAGATCCCCACACTAGGCCTGTCCCGAGGGGAATTTTTAATGAATTGAAAGAAAAATCTTAACTATCTCCCGTCTCTCTTTGCAGCAGACGCCGGCAAGCCGTCCCGCGGTAACCTGCAGCGCATGCGCCGCTCCGCGCTCGGCAAGTCTGCGCCGACGCTCTCCGTGCATGTGGTAAGCTGGAAAAAGTCATCATTAGGGCCTTTCTCCACTTCTCCGGTCCGGCAAACACACAAGAATACTAGTAAGCTTCTCCACTACTCCGGTATCCGGTTTTTAACGGTCCGTTTATTTGCTAAATCGGAACGGTATTTTACCGGGCCGACCGAAGTGATCGACGTACAAAAACAATACACGTTTTTGCTCTGCACATACAACCCGAAAATGTTTCCATACTATTTTATTTACATTAATAGAATGTGTGGGGAAACGTCCCCTGTTTCGAATAGAAAAACCGAGGAATTTTAATAAAGCACTGCGTCACGTCCATTGCCGATTATAATCGGATGAAGTGGAGAAGCATAATCCGGTATCCGATATTTTTCTCATGACTGATTCCGTTTCCGACGCCGGACCGGAGCAGTACAGAAAGTGCCATAGGCTATTTGTCACGTTTCTGAAAACCATCTCAGTTTCTTTGTTAGTGTTCATTAAGTGCTCCGATAATGAGAATCCGACTGGATGAGAATAGCCGAGGACCGTGCTCAGTGGCGTGCAATGGGAGAGGCCTATGTCCAGCAGTGGACAAGCATAGGCCGATGATGATGATGATGATGATGAGTGCTCGAAAAGTGGTAATTTTAATTTCTTCTTTCGTGTATTTCTTAAAAAAAAAAGCAAATCATAATTCACTTTTAAAATAAGCCGCCAAAACTCCATCTTGACCAAGATGGTGACATGGCGTAACGTCAGTAAACAAAACCAATATAAGAACCACATGAATGACAGACACCATTTTTACTTAGCTGTGACGTCATCATAGATTGGGCCTATCCAGGCCGTTTTCGATAAAATGGCTTCAGATAGAAATTTACCAATTTTTGTCCTGGTTTTTTTTAAACAAATGATCAATTTTTTTTAAAATTGAAATGCCTTAAAGCGGTTCGGAGACTCATAATTTATACGAATACATTTAAATAATACTTTTATTTTTCACACTGTCAAAAAGCCTATTAAACATAGCAGTTTGTCATCGTACTACAATGCATTGCAATGTATTAAGCTCGCCTGTGTACATAATTTTTATAGTGCAATAAAGAATTTTCATTCATTCATTCATTCATTAACATAATCTAGGTTCAGGACAACGGTCAGTGGGCAGACCTTCGGTTCGGCCCGACGCACGGTCGGGCAATGTCGTTCATGCAGTTGTCATTGAACTACAATTCATTAACAGGATCTACGCCCAGCTGTGTATAATAATTGGCAGCCTAATAATAATTCGCTTAGTAATTAGCAGCAGTGACGACATCTGTGGCGCAGCGGTTATCGCATCTGCCTACCATGCGGGAGGTCCCGGGTTCGAATCCCGGCTGGGGATACAGAAAAACCCCAGGTCTTGGACGTTTGCACGCATCTTTGTGATGTTTCTGGTTCCTACGACACAGGGTATCCTAGTGTGGGGCGAGAAGCAATGTATGTAAATGTTTATGTTTTATATTTGTGTTTATCGTACTGCGCAAGGCAAGACAGCTATAAAAGAGTGTTTTGGGTCTGGTTATCATTGGCAGAATGCCGGCCTCACATTTGAGAGGTCGTGGATTCGAATCCCGGCATGTACCAAGGACGTTATTTTCTAAGTTACTTTAGTTTACAATTAGGTACATTTGTGAATTTGTAGCAGCAATGCCACTCGCTAACTGGGAAGGAAAACATCGTGAAGAAACCCTAGTAAGTGTGTGTGACTAAGGTTTTATATGCTTCACCGTTTACTACGCGTAATAACCTAACTATGACCCTAAGTAGGAAAATGTCATTGAACTTGGTTTGCCACTGCTCCGACTCTTAACCGAAAAAACTTACATATTTTCATAGCCAGTGTATTCATCCTATTATCTTATCTTATCTTTTCTTTTCTCTAATATATAAAATTCTCGTGTCACAGTGTTAGTGCGCATACTCCTCCCAAACGGCTTGACCTATTTTGATGAAATTTTATATGTATATTCGGTAGGTCTGAGAATAGGTTGTTACCTATTTTTCATACCCCTTAATGATAACTACCGTCCGGCCGCTGGGAGAATACGATCCTGACAGATCATGTTAGAACGGACGACGTAACCTTGAAGTGGCGTTAAATTTTCGATTAAAATATTTTTATGTCCTATTTATCCTACTAGCAAATAATTGTCATTGAAACTATGTCATTGTGTAAACTTACAATCAATGTTATATTTTGCACAGTGATTTAAATGTTAAATAAGAAGAAATCAATAATTAATGTTCGTGCGTAAAATCCTTACTACGCTGCCACAAGGTTATGTCAACCGTATTTTTTTGAAGTGACGTACCAAAAATAACGAAAATAATAACGGTCCCTTTAACGATACGAAGTTGATGATCAGACTTTAGAAAATGATCATCGCGTTCTCAGAATCTCTCCGTACCACTGCCGTACAAAGCGATTGAGCTGATCTGGGCTCAAATAAAAGGTAGCACAGCTCGCCACAACACTTCACCGCCATTCAGCACAAAAAAGATGATGGCCCTTCTAAAATGCCTGCGAAAATGGCACAAGAGATGACTGAGTGAAGGTCGTCTAAAAACAAAACTACTTAATCGTGAGTCAGTAGCAAAAGCTAGTTAAGAATAACGTAAGGAATGATAACGTTGATTTTCTCCCATCACTAGTCATATGTGTCAGGATCGTATACTCCCAGCGGCCGAACAATAGTGGCATTTTTCCGAGCGGTTCCGTGCTTCGCAAGGCACGTTAAGCAGTTGGTGCCGGCTGCCGTCGATAGATGGCAGTCGTTGAGCCAAGTCAGAGGCCCTAGGGCGGCTTGAAAACTTCTGACAGTAAGACCAGCCACTAGTCTTACAAGCCTCCACCAATCCGGACATTGCCCCCGTGTTGGATTATGGCCTATACCTTCCTCAGGGAAGAGACCCGTGTCCCTCGGTGGGGACATAATGGGTTGATGATGATGAAACGTGACCTAAGCGTAACCTTATTTATTTAAGTCATTCAAAATGTTTTCTTGTCTGTTATTTGCAGAAGGAGCCATGCATCGTATCGCGCAGGCCCTCCCGGCTGCCGCCTCCGCCGCCGCACCACAGACTCTCTCTGGTGGTGAGTACCCGACCATCCGACCATCCGACCACCCGACCATCCGACCACCCGTCGACATCGACCGAAAAAAATATAGTATCAAGTCTACAACACATCACTTCACACGCGTTTTTTAGAAGAATTACGGTTTTATAATCATCATCAACCCAATATGTCCCCACCGAGGGGCACGGGTCTCTTCCCTGAGGAAGGAATATTTAAATACTAAATGATAAAACACTACCACAAGGAAACACCTCCCCCGTCGCGTCGACTCCACCTCCGTTGAGTATCGAGTCGAGGGGGCTGTGAGGAACGTCTTGGAGGGTACCCTGTGTCGTGGGAACCAGAAACAGCGACATCACAAACATGTAAACATCCAAGACCGTTACTTAATATTAATTTAAATTCTGTTGTAAATTTAAAATAAGATTAATAATTATTAATCCACATGCATGTAACATAATTCATTTGGCAATAAACAATTTTTACTTTACTTTACCTGGGTTTTTCTTATGTATGTACATATGTATTTTTTCCCAACAATTTACGTGCTAATAGCGTCGCCATATGATTTTCATAAGCCCCCTAATCATCTCGTCGACCTTCTCTTTATATTACACCTCACGTAACGAGATGTAACTTGACGTAACCGCGGTAATGATACGCTGCGGTCCGTATCATTTACGGCATGCACTTAAATTGTTTATCTGATATATGAGCGTAGGTTACAGGTCTCGATTCTGTTAAAGTCTGTTTTTTAATTCAACGCAAAAAAATTAAACTGTCATGTTGACGTCTCAATACAATCCAAAGGCTGTCAGTGTCTGAGTGTTGCTAGTACTTAAAAATCAAATCGCCCCATTTACTTCCAAGTTAAAATTGTGTGTGCTGCATATGTGTTCTTAGAGTTTGATCGTATGAGTTTTTTTTAAAATTATTTTTCATCATTCAGCCACAAGAAGTCCACTGCTGGACATAGGCCTCCTCCATGGATTTCCAAAAAGACCGGTCGGATGCGGCTTGCATCCAGCGTCTCCCTGCTACTTGGATGAGATCGTCTGTCCATCTTGTGGCTGGTCGTCCTACGCTGCGCTTGCCGATATGTGCTCTCCATTCGAAAACTTTTCGGCCCCATCGGCCATCAATTCTGCGTGCGGGCGATTAAATGAATAAATCCAATTAGTGTATTATGAGGCCTTTTCGAACATTTTATTTTTAATTTGATTAGGGTCGATCAACTTTTTCTTGTCCTGCCACGATAATTTCGAGATTTTTTTTTTATAGATTCTTTTTTACATTCACCCACATGGATAGCTAGATAATTTATCGAATTTATTAAAACTTTTGCAAGCAGCACACTTTTTTATACTCATAACGAGAAATTCTACAAAAAACATGATAACGGGCGAAGAATCTGTCCCTTGGACGACGAAGGTTTTCATTTTTCTGAAGCAAAGATAGTCATTGTAAGTAGTAACAAACAGTGTAGTTGTCTAATAAAATGAATGAATATTAGTTTAAAACATTTATATCACTTTCAACATTGATCATTATTAATTTAATTTCAATTTTAATGTCTCTTGGACAACTTCTGACCTGAAGCTGGTATGAAAGTAATATTAAAAGCA
This sequence comes from Yponomeuta plumbellus, assembly GCA_947310845.1. Classification (NCBI taxonomy): domain Eukaryota; kingdom Metazoa; phylum Arthropoda; class Insecta; order Lepidoptera; family Yponomeutidae; genus Yponomeuta; species Yponomeuta plumbellus. The sequence goes on along the minus strand of OX371216.1, from coordinate 11,837,326 downwards.
ACAAAATAATTTAAAATGTAAAGATATTTATAAGGACACATGTCTTTTTAGCTAACAAAACGAATTTATTATTTTGAATTGGCCTATTTATTTTTATTAACAGACACATGAAGATTTTGTGCATATGAAATTTGGGGACAACTGGTTGTCCAAGAGACGTTTACAGCTGTCCAAGAGAACATTTTCATATGATACTGTCTGTATTAATAGGGAATACGACATTAAAAATGTATTTGTAATTTAAAATATTTATTTGGCGTAATAAAAAAAAACTCTAATAGTCTAAATTAAAGAAAACAAACTTTTACTTTTACTTTTAGGTAGGTAACGAAAACCACCCAGACAATACTGAGATCAAAATACTTAAAGACTAAAGTGACACGGAGTCTTAGTTAATAAAAATGAAATTTTATTAAGTAAAAAACGGCCATAACCAGAGGCAAAATATTAATAAAATAGTATTTTTCAAAAAAATATCAAATAACTTCTTATTTAGTTATGTAGTCATGACTGTTTTTTATTCAGTAAAATTGAAGTAATCAAGACATCTTACAAAATACTTGAAAAGTTAAATTAAACAGTTACAACAGTTCACTTATAAACTTATTTTTTTAATCAGTCTTCAAAACTTTAAATCTAGTCAGTGAGTTAAAATCCTTATTTCTCAAGCACTGTGCTTGTTTGTTCCACTGCTTACATATACGACCACGTGGAGTGTCACCTGTTGCCTCGATCCTCCAAAATGATGAGCCTGAATTTCTTCCGTACATTTTGCATTGTAGTTTTCACTGAAGGCAACCAAAATTACAGCTTCATTTCGTTGAACGTTGTCCACACTTTGACGAAAACTCTTGTACTGGTTCTTTAAATTAAACACGTGTTTTTTCATGGTTCTTAAATCTTCTTAAAATTTTAAAATCAAATTTATTTAGTCTTCCCTTTCTTTCTTCACATTTTTAACAGCTTTTATCTTAAGGGAAAACCCTTCTTTTGTTTTAAGGGAAAACCCTTCTTTTGTATAAATTTCTTCTTCTCTCACCCATTCGAACCACTGTACTTTACCATTTATTTTATCCTGGTTGAGCATAACATTTTTGTTTTCGCACTCCTTGCAAATTCCTAGCATACAATCGTTACTTTCAGTGTTACATACCGTCTGTATAATATGTGAGCTCAGATGAAACGTCTCCAACACGTTTTTGTTCCTCAAGGCTTTTGCCTTTTGCTACGTTCGTATGTGTCTTGCAAAGACACATTTCTCTGCCGTCGACGGTAGATTTCACAACTTATAAGGTCGATTTTTCGTGAAATAAAAGTACGAACAGCTGGCTCCTGGGTTTTCCAACTTGAATATTTTGTACAAATTATTCATCGTATCCAGCAAAAATCTTTTCTGAGTCTTTTTGAGACCTACGGTTTCATTTTTACCAGCGGTATTTCTTGACATATCATCTCTTTTGAAGAAGTCACTTATTTTCTTTTTCAAAACAGTGTCATTTCACTGATCTCTTGCACTTGTTCTTATATTTCCTTCTAAACCCAGTGTCTCTTTTATTATCACTTTCCTTTCAGGTATTATGAGTCCTCTAACTTTATTTTTCAAGAATGTCTTTTGTTTATTGTCGCGTAATTTTTGGTACCTGTCTTTTATAGCATTGGACAATACTTTCTATTTATTTTTTTCATCTTGTGTGGGTAATAGTTTCTTCATAGATTCTCTGTTTAGTTTCGTTTTCCTTGCATTTCTTTGAGCCCTTTTTTTGTATTTTTCGTACTTTTTTTGCAATTTCTCATTTTCTTCTTTTAATCGTTTATTCTCTCTATACAGATTTGTTCTGTCACGTTGTATCTTCTTTTTCCCTCTGGTCCTATTATCTGAAGGCGTAGTCAACCGGCTCTTGATGTAGTATTGAAGATGAACTTGGAGGTGTGTTAGCAATTACATTCTGAATTGCTTTCTTGCGTATTCTTCGTTCTTGCTTTCTCAGTTTCCAAATTACTCTGGCCTTAATTTTATTTGTGGTCTTAGGTCTTTCATAAGTTTTTTATAATTTTTAACTCATCCGCTTTTTTCTTTGCCTTTCAGCGTTTTTTTGTGGATTTTCTTTAAGCCTTTCTCAGTAACGTCTTGATTTTTCTTTAGATGTCATCCCCATTTTGTTTGATACTAAAATAAATAAATATTAGACAGGTTAGATAGATAGGATAGACATTTTAATGGTCAGGTTTTAATTGATTATTTACGATGAAATGTAGTATTTAAATTAACCAGTTTAGGTACTTAAAAACGATTAAAATCACTTTTGTCTGCTGGACAACCACGATTGTCTTTTGGGCAACCATTATGGTTGCCCAAAAGACGGTTGTCCAAAGGACATTATTTAAGTATTGTTGCTTTTATTGCAAAGTTATCAAATTAATGTCGTAATTCTCACTTCTTAGGTAACACCAAGAACAAAACTAAACTATTGCAATAAAATCTATTACAAAATACCAAGATACTTACGATTCGTTGCAGTCGTTCAGTGGACACACAATTTGCACACACAAGCCCTTCGGCTGACCTTGATCGACTGACTCGGAAGTTGTCCAAGCAAAAAGATGGCGGATAGGCTGCCGCGCTTCCTAAATCGGTTTTCTTTTAGACTAGAATACTCATGACGCTATCTGTGATTTGATTTTAGAAGTTTTTAGCGGTTGTCCAGCAGACCTACAGTTTGTAGGAAACTTGTGGGACAGCGAGATAATTTAAAAATTTGCTAATAGCGGGCCTACAAAAAATTTGTTGCTAGCTTTCAAGAAGCCAACCATAACGTTTAATGTAGGGGTAAAATTAGTTTTTATGCGACAAAACATGTTTTTTTCACTGTGCTGAGTTTTGTGCAGGAGAATCGCTTGGGGACAAGTAGTCGTACTATGAAACGATACATTACATCCATCGGACAACCACCGAAATTCAAGACAATTTCTAGATTTTAAAAAAACCTGGTTGTTATTGCTTAAAATACCATCTTGATTACTCAGTAAACGTTTAATTTTCGGAATAGCAACCATACTTTTTGAGAAAAAAATATATAAATGTCTGGGACTGTGAATGTCTGGGTGTGGACAAAAAAAAGTTGATTGACCCTAAATTAAATATTTTTTTTGCTTCTTTATTAATTAATTAGATAGATAGATAAAAAGGAGATTACAAAGGTGGTCCGTAATTATTGGCGTGCCCGAATTATTATTTCAGGTGCCACACATATTTTCCGGAGAAACCGTTTAAGTTCAAGAAGTAGTAAAATTTTTGGTTTCACCAAATCCAAATGTATTGGTAAAATGAACAAACTTTCAAACGGCGACCGTTCTGTAAGCCGCACAGATATGAAGTAGGTGCCTTGGTATGAAATGTCAAGAATAATATTCTCCGTCACACCTACTAAACATTATTTCAACATCTTTAAAAACTCTGAAGTTATTCGCATAAAAATATTTTACTCTATTCAAAAAAACTAAAATTATTTTTTTTCACGTAAATGGGTTATTTTAAGACAAAATTGCAATCACCAAATATTTATTGCAATTACGTAAGGAGTCTCTAGAAAAAAATAGGGTCATAATACCCAAAGTTCACTTTTTTCCAATCTAAAAAAAGGAAAAAAACACAGGTCTTGGATGTTTACATGTTTGTGACGTCGCTCTTTCTGGTTCCCACGACACAGGGTATCTTAGTATAGGGCCAGAAGCAATGTTTGTGCCTGTATGTAAATGTTATGTTATGTTCCCATTGTGTGCCGTCAGTGGCACGCGTGCCATTGATTCGCCATCCCTGGCCAAGACTGGCGGGCTAAGGCCGCGGTGCTCAAGCCAAACTTGGGCTTGAGGCTCTGGCATGTCAATGGCATTTTGTCATGTGGCGGCATTTCGGTTGTCACAAGACATGTTGTTTCTACGCATAATACGTTTATTTACTCCATTGTGTCACATTCCACAAGAGGTCAGAGAATATTACTAAACCAACATAACATAACATTTTCATACAGGCACATATATTGCTTCTGGCCACTAGGATACCCTGTGTCGTGGGAACCAGAAACAGCGACGTCACAAACATGTAAACATCCATGACCTGGGTTTCTTTCACGACACAGGGTCGTGGGGGTCAGGGAAAGATCGGATATTTCAAATAACTAGTAAGTTTATTGATATTTTTCATCACTGGCAAAACAGTCTGCGACGCCATTTAGTTAAATGTTTATGTTTATGAATTGTACTTGTCTGAAACAGGCCATGATGAGATTGATCAACCAGCGAACTGGGCCCGATTCTGTTATTGCATTATAGTTCAATTACAGATACGTGGTCGGATCAGGTGACATGTTTTTTACTTCCATTAACGCCTAGAATTGTTGATACTCGTGATCGCGTTGACGTGAAATAGCTATGAAATGACGGGTCCATGCAACTATCATTGTATTACAATGCATTAGCAGAATCTAGGCCGACACGACAATAATTAATTGGCGCAATATACATTGGCACAGTAATTTGTCCGTGGCCATCTGTTACCGATTAGAAAAACAAATGCAATTGTAACGTACCACATCGCGACCAGACACACAGATGGGGTCAAGGCACTATTATGGCCTGCACTATGGCGGAGAGGAGACGGTGTCTTCTTGCCGTGGTGGGTCTTTTATTTTTATTTATTTCTACACCTTATTTATTTCGGCACGCTAAGCAGTTGGTGCCGGCTGCCGTCGTTTGATGGCAGTCGTTAAGCCAAGTCAGGGTGGCTTGAAAATTTCTGACAGTAAGACCAGCCACTAGACTTCCAAGCCTCCACCAATCCGGACTTGGCCCCCGGTGGAGTATAGCCTATACCTTCCTCAGGGAAGAGACCGTGCCCCTCGGTGGGGACATAATGGGTTGATGGTGAAAAAAAAAATTTCTACACTAAGTATGTTTTAGAATACAGAGAGATAAGGTAAGATTTAATTATTTGTAAAACATGCGTATACAATGGTATAAGTTGTTAAATAATATTGATTGTTCCAGCACGTTTAGCCCTTGAGGCGTACAAAGTCTAGCTAAGACGAGAAAAAAATACTGAAGTGTCAACTTGGGGATAGAATACCCACTTTTAGTCGCCCTGTCCTCCTGCAGTTCTAAATATGCTGCCTGCCACGCTACAAGGCTTTTAATTATACGAAACAAGTTTCGTAGGTCGCGCTGGGTTAGGTTTTAGTGTAGGCTTTGAGACAATGACAGCCTCTGCGCTATCACTAAGGAGCTAGAAATTTGGTATAATATTACAGCATGATAGTAGTGTCGGTCGTAGCCCGGCTGCCTGAGTGATTTTTTCCTCGGGGAAGAGACCAGTGCCCCTCGGTGGGGACATTTAGTGAGGCGGGAAGACGGTGTAGTGCTTAGGAAAGTTTTAATTCATAAATGTATGATTGTCAATCATCTATTTATTTGTGATAACAGGAATGGAATGTGGAAAAATACTGCAAAGTAATCTCCAAATGCCCGCAACCTACGGCTACATACTGTCTTAGTATTGATACTGACATATTGTGTAATTAATAGCTAACGACGCGGACCTCGAGACAAACCAGATAGGGTTTTAGGAGGTCTGAATCCACATAAGGTCTCTTACACACGAACAGCACGTGCCAACTGCAGGCAGCAGTGCAGCATTTAAAATGAAACTAACAATGGATTGGACCCAGTAAACAGTTAAATAATTTATTGTGATTTCGTTTTTGTCAATCAATTTTTTGTCCTAATTTCTCATGCTGAAAATCAGCGCCGCCCGGTGTATTGCTGAGTTGGGTCCAGTATCCAAAATATTTAAGGTAACAATAGGCTATTTGATTAATTTCTGAAAACCATCTCATATTCTTTGTTGGTGTTCATGGAGTCCTCAGAAAGTGGTCATACAATTCTTTCGTGTATTTCTTCTAAAAAAGGTAAACGAAAATTTACTTTTGAAATAAGCCCCCAAAAAACGCTATCTTGGTCAATATGGTATCGCACAGGAATTATGATGTCATTTGTCAGTAAACAAACCAATAGAAATAGAAATATCTTTATTGAGAAATTCAATTTGCCCTTCCTTTCGAACTAGGATAACCTGTGCGTCAAGAGCAAGTGTCTTCCCTTAACTAAATGTAACAATCAGGTGCAAATTAGTGCTAAACAATGTACCAGACAAAAAAGTAAAACAAAGAGTTATAAATTTTATACAAAGCATAAACAGAGAAACTTGCTAGAGCTTATAAGGACATTTCATAAAGACAGTGATTAAAAATGAATGAAATGATTAGTTTAATTATTATTATGATGTATGCAATAGTGTGTATGTGTGTGTGGTATGTGTGTGTGTGTGTGTGTGTGTGTGTGTGTGTGTGTGTGTGTGTGTGTGTGTGTGTGTGTGTGTGTGTGTGTGTGTGTGTGTGTGTATATATGTATGTATATATGTATGTGTGTGTGTGCGCGTATGTGTGTGTGTGTATTTGGAAGCCCTTCGTACAATGGCAATGGTAATGGTAATGAACGTAAATAAGAACGGCATGAATGACAGACGCCGTTTTTACTGAGCTATGACGTCATCATAGAATCGGCCAATCCAGGCAGACCGTTTTCCATATGTTGTCTGCAGACACAGAATAATGAAATTTTATCCTGTTTTTTTTTAAATAATATTTTTATTTAGTTAAAATGCCTTAAAGCGGTTTTGAGACTCATAATTTATACGAATACGTATAAACAGTACTGTTTTTTTCACACTGTCAAATAAACTATTAAATATTCCTTTTGGTACACACATAAAAAACAAATAAACTCGGCAAAACGTGGGTCCAGTTCTAGATACTGGTGCCTCTGCCTACCCCTTCGGGGATAACGGGCGTGAGTTTATTATTATTTTTATTATAAAAGACAACACCATTATATTATGTCTTTATTACGTTATCTTATGTTTAATTTGTGTTTTGGCAATAATTGTACTTTACTTTCATCTGTGTAAAAACGTTTTTAATTATTTTTCATTGGGATATCTAAGACCCTGACATGATTTTTGGTCGTGTTTCATTTGCGTTAACATTGAGTGAAATTGGTCTTTATCTCTATTGTTGTAATGAATACGACTCATTTAAAGTACCTTTATTTTATTTAAACATACATCTAAAACATTACATTGTTTCGGGCGGCAAGATTTGAATCTCAAAATAGTCCTTAAATAGTTAAAATTAAAGACTAAGTACAAGTGCTAGAAAGTCCATTCCCTAAGGCTTTTATTGCACTAGTATTCTAGTCTTTAACCGTAAAGTATTTAAGGTTTATTTTGGATTAAACCGTCGCCGGCTCGTCGTTTCGTCTGTACTCGTAAAACTGGTTTTGTAGAGATGTTGTTTATTTGATAATTACATTATGAGTTCCAGTTATATAATTAGTTTGTTTACGTGCTATACTTAGATAAGGCGGCGTATTTTTAACGTGTATATCGAGTTATCTTCCGCTGGTGTTTGAAGGAGGTGTTTGGTTGTTTACTTTGATTGCCAATCACATATCGATTGATTATTTTATCTGCCTGATTACGGTTTCAAACTTTTTTATGACATTGTTCACTTAAGGGGCTACCCGGAGATGACTAGCGCCATCGGGAAAAAATATATCATCATCCCTCATCTGTTGTTTTTCCACGCCTTCACAAAAAATGGTCAAGTGGGCGGGTGTTTCCTCTTCTTTCAGGCATCCCTCAGGCTTCTATCACAAAGCGGGCTGTTAGTCCCATGTTGTGGGATCGTCACTCCGTAATAATGACTGGTTTTAGGCTTCTAACCTAGCTAGCATGACAGCTTCTATCAGCTCACTCCCTACTGAAATGTCCTGTACAAATTCTTCATATTTTATACATCGCCGTGTGGTGAAAGGGCATGTGGGCGTTGGCGTGATAATCGAAATGCATTTTTTGAACTAAAACTTTCGTAAGCACTAGACATTAGAATTACACTTTAATTACACTTACTTGACTTTTTGTCGGAAGAGTCCGAATCGCGAGCTCGCGAGGAGAGGTCATAGGCGAGTAACCGACGCGAGCTCCGTCTCTGCTCACAATGATTAAGCTCTGCGAATCAGAGCGAAACCTGGTCGGACTCTTCCGACAAAAAGTCAAGTAAGTGTATCCGGAATAAAGTTATGGAATTTGACAGTGGACGATTGGATCCGCTCAGGTTTTGGTGCGCGTCATTAGGCTCCTGCTCTCGATCACCACTCTGTTATTGCCTTTGTAGTGACTGTACTCATAATACAGCTCTAACAAAGAACTAGAATAGTCGCCATCGTAAGTACTAAAAGGTCATGTTGAACTGAACCAATAGTTTCAGTCTATTTAGTACCTTATCATTATGCCTATTTCTTATAAATAAATATTGTAATATTTTTGCCCTGGTCCACCTGATGACTTGGCTTTAAAAATAATTGTATGGAATCGGGCGTCACTTTGCGGAAGTCCATATAGCATTAGATGCATATTGGTTGATTGGTTGGGTGATTGATTAACTAACTATATTCAGTTGATCAGTCGACTAACCAACCAATCAATTATGTTTTCAATTAAGTTTTCAATTGTCTCATCGATATTTTTAAGGTTAGGTTAAGTTACATGGATTTTATGGTCCGAAATAAACTATTTCATTCATTCATTAAAATGTGAAAATTACTTTAAATTAAGACCTGACAAAATATTTACCGGGGTGGGAAGTGTTGGCCGGGAACAGGGAGGAGTAGATATCTAAAGGGGAGGCCTTTGCCCAGCAGTGGGACACCGAAAGGGCTAATAAAAAAAAACTGTGTCATGCTTCTGCTTGAAAAATTGGGAGGGAGGGCGGTACGTTAACTACTAACCGCATGGTGCCTGTGGGATTTCGGCGGAATTTAGCGAAGTAATTTTCACATTTTAACGCTTTAAAAATAATATTATTCTACGTATCATACGTTTTTGCAAAAAGGAAACATCTCAATTTATGATGTTAACTTCTTTTTTAACCTACAGTCTAGAACTCTAGAACGTAGGTTAAGGACCCAATTGGTGATTACACCTAATTGCTAGTTTGCTTCTGATCTCCCCTCATAGTTGTTCGATGCGCCGTTGTTAGCCATACCTTCTAACAACAGTACATACGAGTACCTCAAGTAGCCGGTACGATAAAAAAAATCTTGAGATCTCCAAAACTCGTCAGCCACGTCAGCTGCGATGGAGAACTTGCTCAAAAAATATTTTAATCTCAGCGGAGAGAAGGATATAATTATAATGGTTATTTTTTTACGACAAACACTTTTCATAACCTGTAGTGACGTGGTACAAAAATGCGCCGTACAAATCGGCTTCAAACAATGTAAGACGTATGACGTCACAAGGTGCTCGAAACGCTTTGATTAATATCTAAGTTACTATGTAAAATTGTGTTTTTATGAGGAGGATTTAATGAAAATTCTTAATCTAATGAGTTTTTTTTTGTGACCGAGAAAATATATCCGTATGGCTTAATTTCTTTTACTCACTTCTTATATTGTTTACAAAAAAACCATAAAAACCAACTTCAAAACACTGCAGCACCAAAAACGTGAACTGAAAATATATTTCTACAATACCTACATCGTATTTAAAGGTCTTATTGTATCATCAACCCATGATGTCCCCACCGAGGGGCACGGGTCTCTTCCCTGATAAAAAAAGTAAAGAAGACATACAAATTGTCACAGAAACACAATGGAGACAAGTGTGTGCTGTGTAATTCACGAAAGTCAACAAAACAAAAAATTCTACACAGGATCTAGATTCTCTTAATGCATTGTAGCGCAATGTATAGGCCATACTCCACCTCGGGGACCAACTCCGGATTGGTGGAGGCTTGTAAGACTAGTGGCAGGTCTTACTGTCAGAAGTTTTCAAGCCGCCTTAATGCCTCTCTCAAGGTCTTATTCGTTAAAGTAAATTATTTCTCTGTTTTTAGTCCTGTAGTTTCAAAACACTGCAGCACAACAGTCTGTTTTAGTTTTATTTAAAAAATATTTCATTGTGTTTTCCGAAAGCAACCAAATCGCTTCATCCAGGGAACTCTTTAAAATTTAAAGATCCAGGGAACTCTTTAAAATTTAAAGAGTTCCCTGGATTTCTCCGGCATGCCATCATCAGAACCAGAACCTGAACCTTGGTAACTTTGGTCAATCATTGCGTAATCTATACCCAAAAAAAAACGATCCCGACGAACTAAGGAGATGTTTCTCCCTTTTTTGAAGTCGTTTAAAAAACAATGTTATTCCAATCTTAGTTCGAGGCGAGTTCCCTATTATTTTGATGTCCAAAGTACCGTGTTATTCGTATATAAATTATTTACATACAAGTTATTTTATACGGAGTATAACAAGTTTCGCTTATTTTCGACGGTTAACTATTCTATTTTATTTATGTTGGTTGTTTTCAAGCCACGGTGACTGCTAATGTCATTCAAAACATGCTAATCAAAAAACTGTTTATGTCTGCTTGATAAAGTTAGTAGAAAGTATTTCGTCTTTTCGAACTAAGACTTTCGTAAGCACTAGACGTTGTTAACTTTGACGACCTCTGTGGCGCAGTGGTTATCGCATCTGCCTACCATGCGAGAGGTTTCGGGTTCGAATCCCGGCTGGTGACAAAAACAGAAGAAACCCAGGTCTTGGATGTTTACATGTTTGTGACGTCGCTGTTTCTGGTTCCCACGACACATTGTATCCTAGTGTGGGGCCAGAAGCAATGTATGTGTCTGTTTGTATATGTTATCATTATGTTATTGTTAACTTTGTTCCGGATGCACTTACTTGATTTTTTGTCGGAAGAGTCCGACCAGGGCGTAGATTCTGATAATGTATTGTAGCACAATGACAGTTGTACAATCGATGCACGATTTCATTTCATTGCCGCTATGGAATTAAAAACATGCCACGTAACCCGAAAACCGAAATCCCGTCTAATACATAAAACATGCCACGTAACCCGAAAACCGAAATCCCGTCTAATACATAAAATTCTCGTGTCAGTGTTAGTGCGCTTACTCCTCCGAAACGGCTTGACCGATTTTGATGAAATTTGATCTGTGTATTCTGTAGGTCTGAGAATAGGTTGTGATCTATTTTTCATACCCCTATTTGGCAAAACAACGTTTGCTGGGTCAGCTCGTAATAATATGAATAAAGCGAGTTCAAGACCCACACCAACAAGCAAAAAACAATTTAAAAACACAAGCACAGCCTAGCTGGTCTAATATGGTCATAGCGCTCACATTATGTCCGCCAGGCGCGTGAGTCATTGGTCGGCGTTAGTGTCAAAGATCTGTACCAAGGTGGTTCGCGGCAAAAACATTCTGTAGGTGATATTCTGTAGGAGGTGTATTTGACGACCTCTGTGGCGCAGCGGTTAGCGCATCTGCTTACCAGGCGAGAGGTCCCGGGTTCGAATCCCGGCTGGGGACAGAAAAAAAAAGAAACCCAGGTCTTGATTGTTTACATGTTTGTGACGTCGCGGTTTCTGGTTCCCACGACACAGGGTATCCCAGTGTGGGGCCAGAAGCAATGGATGTGCCCGTATGTAAATGTTATGTTATTTTATGTAGGTTGTTTGGACTGAACTTAAGATAAAAAAAGTATTAATATAAAACATAACATAAACTCACGCTTGTAACACATAGGGGTGGACCAGGGACTGCCACTTGCCACGCCCTACGCGGAGAAAAAATTGCGCTTATTATGTGTTTGAACGATCAATCCCACATTACTTAACAACCTTGTCCTCGTCCTAGCGAGGGCGGGGAAAAGATTGTTAAGTAATGTCCTTGCTAGGACGCGGACGCGTCCTGTACGTCTCAAGTCGGCTTCCCACAGTCCGCGATATCGAGGACGGACGCACACGGCCGACGACCACGGACAGCCACGCACCACGAGAGGCTCTTCCAACTGACCTGTCGTCTGTCTGTGCTACCGCGGACCGAGACCCTTCCCACGGTGTGTCGTGCTAGCTGGTCCGCGTCCGTCCGCGATATCGCGGACCGCGGGAAGCCGACTTTAGACGCTACGTATAGGGTCCTGTATAAATAATTATTTGTTTCCAGGTGAGCGGGGGACGCTGCAGCTCGCCCGGCACTGGGCCGCTCTCCCCGGCGGATGGACCGCGATGGCCGCACGCCCATCACGCCCATCCCCTCCACCACGCCCTGCTTTCGTCCAGCGTGAAGAGGGGGAAAGAGCTGTAAGTTCCTATATTCCAGAACTGCGATTTAACTTGATGGACTGCGATGGCCGCACATCCATGCCCTATACCACGCCGTGCGTCCAACGTGAAGAGTGGAAAAGAGCTTCAACTAGCTTAGGTCCAGAATTTAAACTTAAACGTGATGGACCGCGATGGCCACACTTCCGCCCCCTCTACCACGCGCTCTGGAGGAAACTTCAGCGTGAAGAGGGGGAAAGAGCTGTAACTCGCTAAACTCCAGAATTTTGACTTAATTTGATGGACCGCCACCCACTACCACGTCCGTAAGCCTATAATTGATTCCAGATAACATTAATAATCTTAATTAATTAGAAAAGAGTTTTTAACGTCGAACATATACAACTGATTTTGTTGAATAACAAATAGTCCTTATTATAAAAAAAAATATTTAGTGTATAAAGTTCTTTTTTTATGTGGAATGAATTATAATAATTAATAACTTCAACACGACACAATCGTTTGACCTGGTCCCAAACTAGGATACCCTGAGCTATGGTAACCAGGCAAGCCGATTACAAACATCGTCAACCATTACAACAATTTCTGGTTCCCACGACACAGGGTATCCTAGTGTTGGGCCAGAAGCAATGTATGTGCCTGTATGTAAATGTTATTATCGAAAAAAAAACCCATACTGAGGCCATTTGTGCAAATGAACGGCGGCCCCCTGTGGGAATCGAACCCACGACCGAAGTATCCTGTACGTGCAGTGTACATAATTATGAGTAACCCACGAATCGCAGTTCTATGAAACGGGGGCCTTGGAATATGGTATTTGACACTATCAACAATAAATTATTTGAGATGCTCGATAAACAAAAATTACAAAATGATTCGGAAAATGTATTTCTTTTAATCATTTACTAGTTATTACAATTTTTAAATACATGAAACATAAAAAGAGTGCTCTGAAATGTGACGTCACACGCAAGTATTTTCATACAAAATTCCGTTTTGAAAGTAACTCATTTGACAACCTGTCAAATACCCCAATTGGGTACCCAACTCCGGTCAGTAAAATCCGCTTTTCGTGTGTGAAATTAAGGCCAAAAGTGTCTGACCTGCGCAAATTGGGGCGCATGGCACATTCTCTTTCCTCGAAGAGACGCGTGGGATTCGTTGTTGTAGCACAGTGAGTGATCTGCCGTGTCGAGATGGAATTGATGGACTCGTCTGCAGCCTGAACGGGCCACGCTATACAGAGTGTCTTTTTAACTTAAAAAAATGTTTAATTATGAAAATATTTTGCGCATTGTCTCACACAGGTATTGTTGTCGGTGGTCGTGTGTTCGTGTCTTGCTTCTGCTTTCAAAAGTGGGAGGGAGGGCGGTGCATTAACTAACCGCAAGGTGCTTTGGGATATTGAATTTAGCAAAGTAATTTTCTCATTTTAACGCTATTATGGATTTCCGCAAATTAACGCCTAATTCTATACAGTATCTAAAACAATATACATAAAATCCGGACAAGCGAGTCGGACTATCCCACCGAGGGTTCCGTACAAATTCGTAAATTCGTTAGCTCTTAGAATATACCTCAGGCTCTAGAGTAGGTTTCGGTTTTCGCCGAAAGCACACGAGTGTAATACTACTTCCTGCTCTGTGTAAGTGAAATTGGGTGTCATATTAGTTCCGATTTCGAAATTAAGTCAATTTAGTTTCGATACACGAATATATCCGATTCTATCCGATAGTAGCCGAGGTATATTCTAAAAGCTAATAGACCCGGAGATAGTGACACTAATTACTTGGTCATTTGTAACCGTATGGCGGTTCTTCAGGGGTCTTAGTACGCAATGACAAAAAGAAAAATGATGGTCATAGCGCTGGTACCGGCGGCCCAATCGCGTGGGCGTTAGTCGAACTCGTCGGATAAATTACGAGTGTCAAACCATTTGTACCACAAAAATTTTAGTATTTTCCGATAGTCCATAAAAAACAAGTAGGTGGTAGTGTCATGCCATACTTCTCCGGTGTGACTTACAGCCCGCCATACCGACGCGAATGCGTTAATTAAAAAAATAAAAATTCAACCATTTATACCAGGCTAATTTTTGCACAGTTAATTATCGTCGTGCAGCCATTTACGAAAATCACCATGCCATACTTTTCGGACGGTTCCAAATGGTCGCCATACCGCCGAAAATCAGCAAATATTTTTTTTTTCGCCAAATGATTTGTACCACCCTACGTTGACGTTTCGTTATAAGTAAAATTTCAGTTGAAAATTTTAAGAGATAAGTGTATTAAACTTTTAAATAACGTATATTTTGTACCTAAACAGTTTCTTAGTGTATAAAATCACACTCAAAGTAATAATTTGCCGCAAAATGTATCAATTTAAAGGTGTTGTGTAATGTTTTAAGAGTCTACTAACTTTCAATTTACAATCGAGAACATGGAACGTAGGATTCACAGATTACTGTTTTGGTCGTTAGACATTTCTTTTTTCATTCGAATTCAATGTCGCATGGTGTTCAGAATACAGAATTTGGGTATCGTTCGACTTTTTTATGTAGAATTCAAGTCATACGCCTTAGAGTCGTATACGTCTTATTTGCTAATGAAGTGAGAATTGGCCCCCTGACCTTCAAAATACGGTATTTGACACTATCAACAATAAATTATTTGAGATGCTCGATTAAAACAAAAATTACAAAATTATTCGGAAAATGTATTTCTTTTAATCATTTACTAGTTATTACAATTTTTAAATAGATATAACATAAAAAGAGTGCTCTGAAATGTGACGTCACAAGCAAGTATTTTCATACAAAATTCCGTTTTAAAAGTAACTCATTTGACATCCTGTCAAATACCCAATTGAAAACCATTGTCATTTTCAAGGTCGGGAGAATATTTCTGAAGAGAATATTTACTGTGACGTTACCTAATCTCTTCATTTTTATTTCTTGCTTCTGCTCTCAGAGAACCATACTGACGAACGATGCTTTCGACTGTAACTACTTCATTGTGTGGTTATTTCTATCAGGCGTGTTTTCGACGAAACGTGCTATCAGTGTTCGACGACCTCCGTGGCGCGTTGGTTAGCGCATCTGTCTACCATGCGAGAGGTCCCGGGTTCGAATCCCGGCTGGGGACAGAAGCAAAAAAAAAGAAACCCAGGTCTTTGATGTTTACATGTTTGTGACGTCGCTGTTACTAGTTCCCACGACACAGGGTATCCTAGTGTGGGGCCAGAAGCAATGTATGTGCCTGTATGTAAATGTTAATGTTGGTGTACCATGTCATCGGGAAAATATTTTTTCTATGAAATGAACTGGGGTGAATAAAACATTCGACAAATAGAGTTTGATCGACGAATCGAGTTTCGGCGATGTGTATGGAGCTCAGCTGTCACACCCTGTATTGTTTAATCGGTCATCTAAAGCGAAAGTGTCCAAAACCCATTCGTCACTATTCACATGTCACTAGTCTTTAGAAACACGTTTTCAGAATTGATGTGCTTACGTATAAGGTGCTAGATATTAATTTGAGTGTCGCTTTTTTTCACGCCCGCCCATCAGGAGTAAAGATATGTATGTATTAACGCTAGACTGTATAGTCCATTTATGTATTCTTACTTGGCATTGACTTTAAACGACACTAAATCAAAAACCTTTAGCGGTAGAAAACTCGAAACAGTTTACAAATTTAGTGCTAGCTAGTACTTGTGTCGTTTAAAGTCTGAAAAAAATGCCAAGTATAAATGGATTATACGTCTATGCACGTTTAATTTATACTTTATTACAAACACTATGGGCTTTATGAATTGAGAATTTATCTGAGTAACTACTTACGTTACTCCTGTGTCGTCAAATTTCTTTAGAAAAGAGAACGTTACATAATGTTACTGTTATTCTATCTATCTATTTGACGACCTCTGTGGCGTAGTGGTTAGCCGTAGGCAGATGCCTACCGTGCGAGAGGTCCCAGGTTCGATTCCCTGCTGGGGACAAGAAAAAACCCAGTTCTTGGATGTTTACATGTTTGTGACGTCGCTGTTTCTGGTTCCCACGACCCAGGGTATCCTAGTGTGGGGCCAGAATGCAATGTATGTGCCTGTATGTAAATGTTTAGTGTTTGTTTGTTTATTTAAGTTGAATGAATGAACCCTGAATCTAACCCTGAAAGATACTATTTAATTTAGTGGGGTTCAGAGTTACTTTATGTATTATCAAGTTTTGTACTGCTCAATAATGATTTTAGGATTATGTGTAAAAATCCACTGCAAACGATTTTATACCATATTTCAATGTTTTATAGACATGGTTAAGACAATAAATATACAGGGTGTCCCAAAAAAAGTGTCAAGTGGAAGTCCAGAGACAAGGCACCCCTAGGGGTACCCGAATCACACCCATGTATGTTCCGCGATATTTTGTAGTTTTCGAGACCTGAAACATTTTAATAAAAAAATATAAATTTTAACTAACTTTACGATTCTTAACTTTTGTGTGGTACTATTGTCTCAGATTGACCCACAATTGAGTTTGTGTTGACAAGGCACACTATTCACCTATTTTGGAAAAAAATAAAGCATGCATCTTAATAAATTCATGACTGCGTGGCCAAAACCGCTGTCTGATAATGATGTTTTTCAACACGTACACAATAAACACCTGTCGTACAACAGTTTTAATCCAGAAACAGGAGCGTTAATCTTTCCTGAGTACATATTCTTTATGGCCCTGCTAGAGAGTATGCTCCGCAGCAGAGCCACAATCAATGTCTATCTTATCATTACCTAAGGCACATACAGCCGATAACAGAATACGCACGTTATGTTCGTTTGACGTAAATCCTTTATTCCTTAAGATATAAATGATCGGATTTTAAGGTGGTGGCTGTGCGGCAGAGCACCACACCAAAAAAAATACGACAAAACGTAATAACTCAAAAACTACAAATAATCGCGGAACATACATGGGGGTGATTCGGGTATCGCTAGAGGTGCTCTATCTCTCGTCTTCCGTTTGACACTATTTTTTGGGACAACCTGGACGAAGTGACGTTAGGAGTCTGAAATCTCGACTTCAAGAGACCACCACATTCGGCCCTAAAGCAACGCCTAAGTACAGTGCAACCATCTTATCTGTTCAGTTGATAGCGGCGCTAGTGGAGAATTTAGCAGTGACATTTAAGAAATTTGGGATACCGCCGTTTAGCCAAAGTATTTTTCGCCAAATTTTACTTCCCAATAAACTTATGGCATCAGTTTCATTTCCCAAATGAAACTTTAGCAAGTTTTCATTTCGCATTTTATTCATTTGGTCAAATTATCATTTCGCATAATTTTACTGCGTCAAGTTTTATTAAGACAAACGTTTATTATGCTAACGTTTACGTGTAAAGAATACGTGACAACAGAAATATAGGTGCGACGACGCGCGTAGCGAAGCGGAGCGCGTCGGAGCGTTAGGTTCTCTATGTAAGATCGAAAACAGACTCGACTTTGATGCGTTCTTACCTTGCCTCTTGTTGCCTCTTTGGTAAAATGAATTTTGACCAAGTATTTATTTGGTAAACAATAACTTGCCATAATAACTTTTGCTAACTGTTTATTTGCTTTAAGTTGTTTTGAGAAATGTTTTTTTGCCAAGTGATAATTTGCGGAAAATAGTTTGGGAAGTAATACTTTGGGAAACGATTTTTGGCAATACATTAGTAAACCAAGAAATTTACTTAGAAAAATGAGATTATTTTAACCCGTCTTTCAATTTTAATGAAAATGTATCTATAAATCTGTTTAAGTGAATAAATGAAATAAAAAATGGGAAATAGGATTTACTATTAGACAGTTAGTTACAATTTTGGCCACCTGAACAGATAACTTGGTGGCGCTGTACAAAGAGATTGTAAATTATTTACGTTGAAATAAATTTCCGATACCCGAAAGTACCCAAAGACGGCGTGCTTTCATGCAACGACTAAAGCTGGCTTCCGCGGTCCGCGATTTCGCGGACGGACGAGGACCAGCTCGCACGACACACCGTGGGAAGGGTCTCGGTCCGCGGTAGCACAGACAGACGACACAGGTCAGTTGGAAGAGCCTCTCGTGGTGCGTGGCTGTCCCTGGTCGTCGGCCGTTCGCGTCCGTCCGCGATATCGCGGACCGTGGGAAGCCAGCTTAATGAATGTCGATGAAGCGAAAGTGATTTGTCATGTGGCAGTCGCTGTCTCTGCCTACCCCTCTGGGATACAGGCGTGGGCTTATGTAGCTTATGTAAATTTCCGATTCCTGTCTCCGTCTGGCCTTGTCTAACACAGCGCTCTGTCTCTTTCAGTGACGGCCGCAGGTGGTCAGTGGCTTCGCTTCCTTCGTCCGGCTACGGCACTACGCCCGGCAGCTCTAGTCTCTCCGTAAGTCTACTAGTTTTAGACCTGAAAAAGAAATGTTTTAGACCTGAAAATGCTCATACAACTATGGTCTGTATAGTCTTCAAAATTGGACTCAAAGTGCCGTGGCAAGACCGCCCCGCCGGCCGGTCTACGGGGCCTGACAGAATGCGCCGTAGTTTACATTGGACCCGCCGGCGGCTCCTCGGGGCTTGACGGGTTAAATTAAATTAATACTTTATTGCACACGAAACAGAGTGCGTATACAGAGGTTTTTCATTCACCTTCGATATCGAGAGCGTTTGCGATTTGCATAGGAGTGACAAAGAGACAACTAGGTGGCGCGCTCTGTCACTCCTATACAAACTGCAAACGCTCTCGCTATCGAAAGTGAATGAAAAAACTCAGTACAAGCACTCTGTTAACAGAATAATACATAAGAAGTAGTATGTACAAAGGCCAGCTTATCTCTGTAAGAGATTTCTTCCAGCATACCTTAGAGAGCCGGAGAAGTAAAAAACAGGTCTGTAAACGTGTACAAAATAAACTGCGAAATCCTTAATAAGTTGTTACAGAAAAAAAACCTGCATAGTTTCATAAAAAAAAGTAAAGAAGACATACAAATTGTCACAGAAACACAATGGAGACAAGCGTGTACTGTGTAATTCACGAAAGTCAACAAAACAAAAATATCTACACACGATCTAGATTCTCTTAATGCATTGTAGCGCAATGTATAGGCCATACTCCACCTCGGGGTCCAACTCCGGATTGGTGGATGCTTGTAAGACTAGTGGCTGGTCTTACTGTCAGAAGTTTTCAAGCCGCCCTATGGCCTCTGACTTGGCTTAACGGCTGCCATTAGCTTTAGCACCACTATCGTTAGTCATAGAACGGTCACCCATCCATGCACTGACCTTAAGATCACTCAGGGCGGGGCTACGAGCGATTCGTGAAACCTATAAACATTTGTAATTAAATCGCTTTCCAACTTTCACTTACCACGTACGTAATGGAATTTATAGTTATAATTTTACAATATGGGGTCCACATATTGCTTACCTACTCGGATCGAGCGAGCGTAGGTAGTTAAATCCAGCGGTCGGCGAACATCGCCTACTGGTGTTCATTATACTGTGGCTAAGACATGTGGTTGTCAACCACCCACCTAGAGCCTTTTCACACTGTCCGATCCGACACCGACGTCTTTCATAATGTCCGGTCCGATATCGGTTATCGGACCCGACACCATTGTATTTAAAACACGTTATTTAAGTTGTATTATGTAATTTTTTTATTGTCCAATAAAGTGTAACAACAACACCGATATGTTGCCGGGACCATCGGACGGCCTGAACCGTCGGACGATAATGTTTGTATGTGTTCTATACGTGTTAAATTGTCTCTGTGTGCGAAGAGCCCGAAATGGCCGTATCCGAACGATTTTGCCGGAAATATTTATGAAAACAACTCGTGGTGTCGGCTAGCGACGTTCGACATAGCGACGTGAACGGGTGCCGTCCGTGTGTCTGGCCGCAGCATTGGTGTTTTATTACCTTTTACGAATATTAAATGATGTTTGACTTTGCAAGTATTGATTGCACTCATGGATCTTGAGATTCTTGGTATACGAACACTCATACCTAATTTGTATTAGCTTTGAGAAAAGATGGTCAGAGTGGAGTTTTTTTTCGCTGCCTTTTTCTCCACTACAGACGGCCCTAAGGCAGCGGCTAACATTATACATAACTGTATGTACATTGACATTCAACAAGCAGAATGTAAATTCTTTACGTTGAAATAAAAATTTTTGAATTTTGAATTCTGACACCGAAATCGGATCGAACAATGTGAAAACGCACTTACAGTGTATAAAATTACAAGATAATTTAAATAAACGAGGGTCGATCTATTATGCAAACCCATAGTGACGGGTCCATTCGTGTCAACATGGCTGTTCCACTTCCCGCTTGTGTGTCAGCGGTTTGTACTCAAAGTAAAAGTCTTTCACAAAGGACGTATGAATCATTGCGGCGGTGAAAACTGCTTTGTCACGGTCAGTTCGTCCGTATGTTTGTCTGTACGCCTTTGTTTATTTAATTGTCGTCCGTCTGACTGTCAAGACCCATTGTGTCCCCACCGAGGGGCACGGGTCTCTTTCCTGAGGAAGGTATATGCCATACTCCACCACGGGGGCCAAGTGTGGATTGGTGGAGGCTTGCAAGACTAGTGGCTGGTCTTACTGTCAGAAGTTTTCAAGCCACCCTAAGGCCTCTGACTTGGCTTAACGACTGCCGTCTAACGACGGCAGCCGGCACCAACTGCTTAACGTGCCTTGCGAACCACGGAACCGCTCGGAAAAATACCACTAGCTTTAGTCATAGACGGTCACCCATCTATGCACTGAACGCGCCCTATGTTGCTTATACTTCGTGATCGTTTAAGATCACACAGGCACCCGGGGCTGCGAGCGATTCACGAATTAATACTCCCCGTTGGCCTAGAACGATGAAATTTGGCAAGTAGTGTCATCAACATCATACAATACAAATACAGGAAAAAATCTGAAAACTGTACAATTGGTAATTTAGTAAGAGCCGAACTCGCTCTTGTCCGGTTTTTATTTATTTAAGGAACAGTTAACTTTATCAAGAGGCATGATACGAGATAAGATAAAAAATATTTATACAAATAACTAGAAATTGTGAAAAAGAATGACACAAGTGAGAAGAAGGATTAGTCATCCGATTTCGATAATGATTTCCGTCTCATGCGGACAGTGTTTATATGGTTATTCATAGCTCGACGATGTTTTACTCGTTGCACTCTCATACTCTCATACTATGGAAAGCCTGGAGAGGGCTATGCCCGGAATTCATCTACGAATCAGAAATGATAAGGTTCGTAACGAACGAAGTCGTCGAGATAGCCCAGCGGATTAGTAACTTGAAGTGGCAGTAGGCGGGGCACGTAGCACGCAGAGCTGATGGCGGATGGGGCCGAAAAGTTCTCGAATGGAGACCACACATAGGCAAGCGCAGCTGCGTAGGACAACCAGCCACAAGATGGATTGAAGATCTCATCGAAGTGACAGGAAACGCTGGATGCAAGCCGCTTCCAACCGGTCTTTGGAAGTCCATGGAGGAGGCTTATGTCCAGCAGTGGACTTCTTATGGCTGAATGATGATGATGATGATGACTCTCATACTCTATGAATAACGTCAGACTCGCACTAAAATGACTTGCACCACGAACCCAATAAAAGATTCCAATTTTTGTTCAAAATTTACCAACAAAATTTAAGTTCTGATTAAGAGGTCACATTAAAGAGAAATATACAATTTAAGCGTTTGTCAATGTAATAAGTAAATTGATATGAGATGTGGCATGTTTATATTTATAACTGTTACCTACTTAGATTATAGTTTTCTATATTTAAATAAATGAAATGTTTAATTGTTCTTATGATAAATAAGCCTCCATCAATCCGAACTAGGCCCCGGTGGTGGACTATGGCCTATACCTTTCTCAGGGAAGAGGCCCGTGCCCCTCGGTGGGGACATAATGGGTTGATGATGATAAGAAATAAATACTTAAAACCTTTAACGCTATCGTTAACGACCGTCCTCTGATGTGTCATCCCATTGGCCGAGCCCCGAATCACAACAATGCACCGTAAAGTCTCAGATTTACGAGTATTTCCTTGTCTCCCAAAATACCTCGCTAATTACGCGAAAAAATGTTGCGCGCGCGCAGGATTAACAACAAACAACAGTTGTAAATGAAAGGGCGTCACACACTGGGAAAATAATATCTTAACCTGTATAAAAGCGGTGGTGGCGTAGTGGGGTTGACCCTTGCTTCTCGATCATGAGGGTCTGGGTTCGAACCACGCATGTACCAATGACTTTTAGTTACGTACATTTGTTTGTACAGCAACACCATTCGCTGATAAATTGTGCCCGGATAACGGCGACAGGCTTGCCACTTGTCACATTTGGGACCTAATAAACTCGGCAAAACGTGGGTACAGTTCTAGAGACTGGTGCCTCTGCCTACCCCTTCGGGGATAACGGGCGTGAGTTTATTATATATATTATTATAACCTGTACAATTTTTAGTGGGCCGATGGGCTCACGGTGAACAATATTTTTATTATTATTATTATGCTTTATTTATTACAAACGAGACATTTGACAGGATAAAACATAAAGATATAGGTAAGCGGGTAGAAAAGCGAGAATAAAACACCTGATGAAAATGAAACCTACATATAGTACATATTATTATCTACTATAAACATGGTTAATAATACATAGATAAATATGTAGCTCAAAGTTATGACAGAGATATATAGAGATAGAATATGATCTGTCTTAACTTTGAGCACACATAATTGTTTTTAGATGATCTTTTCAAGATAATAACGCAACTGATTTAGATAAAGTCAAAGTCAAATATTTTATTCATAGTCAAATAGAATATTTACTTTATGAACGTCAAAGTTGTTAGTTTCACAATTAATAGATTACACGGAGAAGAAACTAACAAAGAAACTTCACATTTATTCTTTTCAAAACAGTTTTAGCCTAAATTACAAACTTAAAAAAATATACTCTTGGATGTGTTGAACACTAGACACATTTATCCTCTTATTAAATTTAATATTAAACTACTATTTAATGCCAGACATCCTTGTCTTCTAAATAATCGTTGATTTTATAATAAGCTTTTTTTTCAAAGAGTGTGCTTAACATAATTCTTAAACCGCGATGGAGGTAACTGTAATATATCTTGAGGTATCTTGTTGTAGAACCTTATAGTGCATACATACAGTGCCCCATAAAGGAAGTATTGACTTCTGCAAGTCTAAATCGTAGAAATGACAATTTATGTTTATTCCTAGTATTAACGTTATGATGGCTGCCAAGTGTTTCGAAGCTTTAATATTTTTCCGAACGTACATAATATTTTCATAAATGTATTGGCTTGCGACTGTTAAGATGTTAGTTTCTTTTAAAAAATCTCTTAGCGAGTCCCTACTACCTAGCTTGTAAATAAATCGGATCGCTCTCTTCTGCAAGATGAAGATAGTCTCAATGTCCTCGTAATATCGCTCACCATACAATTCCATGGACCATTTCAGACGATGATGATATATTTTCATTTTTTTCGTTTGTCCATCGGCTCGTATAGCTAGCGATATTGTACCTTGAAGTACTGACGTGCTGCGTTGTACTGTACTGCATTATGCTAAAATTGTTTATTACTTTGGTTTTATTTGCGTAATGGCAAGTTTATAGACAATACAGGAGAATAATTTTGATAGGAAAATATGAAGAAATTCAGATGTTTTCAGTAACTAAGCTATGGTGGTCTAGCAGCCCTTGCGTCGGTACTTACAGGTCGAATAAGATATTATCGTATCTTCGCCGTTTGTGACGCCCCTTAAACCTGAAAATAACCTCCCCGCGTTATGCGCACGCGTTGATTTGGCAGCGCGAGAGAAAACACTTGCTGGACTGAAATAGACCGTGTGAATCAGGCCTTTAAGATTGTTTTTGCAAAAATGTAAGTTGCACTCCTGGCAAAGATAAAAACAGTGCCAAAGCGGTGCTCTGGACGATTTCCCGTTTAGTTTTCTTGCAACAGTTTCTTATAAATTGATGTCAACAACTTTTCTTTATTTGAATTGTCGACGGCGATTAAATGAATAAATCCAACTAGTGAATTATGATTGTAGGCTTTAGGGTGGCTTGAAAACTTCTGACAGTAAGACCAACCACTAGTCTTACAAGCCTCCACCAATCCGGACTTGCCCCCGTGGTGGAGTATGACCTATACCTTCCTCAGGAAAGACACCCGTGCCACTCGGTGGGGACATAATCGGTTGATGATGATGTTGATGATGTTTTTTTTACGTAGCCTCAATCATTGTGTCCCACTGCTGGGCAAAAGCTTCCCCAGTTCAGTCCAGAGTTTTCGGTCCTGGGCCATTATGATAAATTGTAAAAAAGTATATAGTACATATTATATTTACTTTATTTATCCGAATTTTCCGCCTATAAGCTGTCGACTCGGATCGACTATTTTTTTACGCTCTTCAATTTTATTTCAATTTTTTACAATTTTTTCAATTCAATTAACTTTTCAATTTCGTTCGAGTCTACCGTAGACCGGTACGAAATTATTGATATACATAAAACAAACATAAACATTTCCATACAGGCACATACATTACTTCCGGCCCCACACTAGGATACCCTGTGTCGTGGGAACCAGAAACAGTGACGTCACAAACATGTAAACATCCAAGACCTGGAGTTTTTTTTTCTCCCCAGCCGGGGATTGATTATTCGTTAAAACAGGCTGATTTAAAAGGCTTGGCTTGTTATCGTTGTCCTACAATGTCGAATACAGTTGCATTGATAAAATTGTTATCTCACAGGTTCAAATAACAAAGGTGTCACATCGCGCGCTAAACACGAATCTCGATTGCCGTGTTATCGTTGGTTATTGTTTGCATGAGCGGGCTCGAGTTGATTAAATTATTATTCGTAACGTGTGTTGTATTCAATATTATCAATTTTGGTAGAGGTGGCTTGTGGTGGCTCGCTGTGGACTGAAAGATTTAGTTACTAGTATGGGATATTTGACAGTGTGAAGAAAAAAATATAATACAGCTTTGAGGCATTTAAACTAATGTAAAATGTATAATTTGTACAAAAAAACCATCATATTATTTGATAATTTTGTATCTGTAGCCATTTCATCGAAAACAGCCTGGATTGGCTGAATCTATGATGACGTCACATGTTATTTGTTAAACAGCCCTTATGGTGTTTAAGTATCAGCCTGGGGTGTCCCTTACCGGCTCTTCCGCTCACATTTGCCCCTTCAGTACTTTTTTCAAAATGGCGCGGACCATGTCAGAATTCTTAAATGGGTCGAAATATGGTTTGGTCGTGATTCAAGGCACCAATCACTCTTATTGACGACCATTATACACGCGACTACTCCTCCCGCAATAATGCTTCGTAAACCGACTAAGCTAAGATACATGTTCGCTTGCAGTCGCAATGCTCGTCGCAGGAGAGGCTGCTGGCTGCGCAGGCGCAGTGCGAGCCGCCCCGAGCGCCCTGTCCGCACTGCCACCAGCACCAGAACTCCCTCAAGTGAGTTTGTTTATTTTTAAAAGATGTACCTACTGTCACGAGCAATAATAATGTTATTATGCAGAAAAAGAACAGGTAATAGTCTCGTCTGGTCAAAGTGGCCAGACGGACGCCCTCCGGCTGAGGAGTCCAAGCGGCCGGTGGTCAGGGCGACAGCGAGAGAAAACGCCGGACTATCCGGGCTGTATCCAGCAGCACCGCTTTCTGCATGATAGCCGGAAGCATGCCCACACGGATTTCCAACCGCCTCAGATGGTTAGCGAGACGGTTTGGAACTAACCCATTCGCGGACAGGACTATAGGAACGATTATTATTAATTCTTGCACAGAACAAATCTGTTTGATCTTATTTTCATAAATGTATGTTATATTGACCAATATACGAGTACAATGATTCTGAAAGTAATTATTGGTTTTATTCCAAATAAATCAAGTTGAAAAAGATTTTCTTTTTCTGCAAATAACGCTGCAACGTGAAGTTTTCGGACATAGTGACCTTAGTATTTTTTTTTTGTATAAGTGACGTACATAATTATTGTGCGCCGCCATTTTGAAAAAAAAAAAACAAAATGGCAGCAGGCCAGTATGCCAGTCTTCCAACAAAAATCTTAAAACCCCTTTATAAACCATACCCACAGGACATAATAATCCATTTATCTATACTTGGCATTTTTTTTTGGACTTTAAACGATACGGAATTAAAAACCTTTAGCGGTAGAGAATTTGATACCATTTGCAAATTACGCACACATAATCAACCCATTATGTCCCCACCGAGGGGCACGGGTCTCTTCCCTGAGGAAGGTATAGGCCATACTCCACCACGGGGGCCAAGTCCGGATTGATGGAGGCTTGTAAGACTAGTGGCTGGTCTTACTGTCAGAAGTTTTCAAGCCGCCCTAGGGCCTCTGACTTGGCTTAACGACTGCCATCTATCGACGGCAGCCGGCACCAACTGCTTAACGTGCCTTGCGAAGCACGGAATCGCTCGGAAAAATGCCACTAGCGTTAGTCATAGACGATGACCCATCCATGGACTGAACGCGCCGTATGTTGCTTAACCTTAGTGATCGTTTAAGATCACTCAGGCAGCCCAGGCTACGAGCGATTACGCACACACTAAGAAATATTTTCAAAGAAATCAACATCCTAACAGTTGCAAGCCAATACATTTATGAAAATATTATGTACGTTAGGAAAAATATTAAAGACTTCGAAACACTTGGTAGCCATCATAACGTTAATACTAGGAATAAACATAAATTGTCATTTCCACGATTTAGACTTGCAAAAGTTAATACTTCCTTTATGGGGCACTGTATAAGGTTCTACAACAAGATACCCCAAGATATATTAGAGTTACCTCCAACGCGATTTAAGAATTGTGTTAAGCACACTCTTTGCAAAAAAGCTTATTATAAAATCAACGATTATTTAGAAGACAAGGACGTATGGCTTTAAATAGTGGTTTAATGTTAAATTTAATCAGAGGATAAATGTGTCTAGTGTTCAACACATCCAAGATATTGTTTTGTAAGTTTTATTTGTATTAGCTTTAAGTTGATTTGAGAAAAGATGGTCAGAGTGGAGTTTTTTTTTTTCGCTGCCTTTTTCTCCACTACAGACGGCCCCAAGGCAGCGGCTAACATTATACATATGTACATTGACATTCAACAAGCAGAATGTAAATTCTTTACGTTGAAATAAATTTCTGATTCTGATTCTGAAATTTAGTACTAGCTAGCACTAGTAGTAGTAGTAGATTTAGTGTCGTTTGAAGTCTGAAAAAAAATGCCAAGTATAGATAAATGGATTATAAATAAAACACCAACAACATCAACAGTGTTACAGTACACCAGCGAGACAGTGACCCTTTATCATAGTTTTAAAAAACAATAACAGCCTTTTCTTGCCTAACAAAGTGCGCCGCCCGCCCATTTCAATTTTCTTTCGATCGTTTGATGAGAACATGAACTGACAATGAGCCGTTTTCAGAAGAAAAAATTAAAAAAAAAAACGATTGGCTGTCAAAGGAAAGCAATTTTGTACCTCAGCCCAATGGTCTCAGTGAGCTGAATAAAAGTTACTATGACGTGACGCCAACAGCCAAATGTTTGTCCTTTCGGTCCAGAAGAGGTCCAAA
This sequence comes from Yponomeuta plumbellus, assembly GCA_947310845.1. Classification (NCBI taxonomy): domain Eukaryota; kingdom Metazoa; phylum Arthropoda; class Insecta; order Lepidoptera; family Yponomeutidae; genus Yponomeuta; species Yponomeuta plumbellus. The sequence goes on along the minus strand of OX371216.1, from coordinate 11,809,372 downwards.
ATTGCATTCCTTTGTTGACAGTCACTTTGGTTTTTTTTTTAGTTCTTCTGAATACGGCTCATTCATTATCTAGACTACTAGGCTCATTAAAATTCAGGAGCTTCGTTTTTGATTACCAAGTTAGTAATTAAATTAAGTATTACTTTATAAAGTAGCTTGAATGGAAAAGATAATATAATATACAGCGCCACCAAGTTATCTGTTCAGGTGGGCAAAATTGTATTAACATATAAATTGTAAATCCTGTTTATACTAAGATTTATAGATATATTTTCATTAAAATTGAAAGACGGGTTAATCTTTTCTCATCTTCTCTCATCTCATCTTTTCTCTTTATGATCTTCAACTTCGGTTTTGTTCGAACATCGACGCACTCTGTATTTCGTTCACTAACTATTGTTTTTATTTCCCAGTGGGTCCCAAGGGAGTGGCATGAACAACTGGGCTTCGCTGTCGGACAGCGGCGGGAGCGGGCACGCCGGCGCAAGAGCCCCCAGCCCACAGAGTCCCGCGCGCCGCGTGCGCAGCCGCAGTCTGAGGTGAGGCTTTCAATAGTTCCTGGAATCTAGGTATTGCCTGGCTTGGGCCGGTTGGGGAGGATATTTCAACCAACTTCATCAAGCCACATAATACTAAATGTCTACAACCAAATAAAACGACGACATGCTCAATTGTTGTTATTTTATTTATTTTTTAATTATTTACAGATCTATGGCTGTTACAGTAAAATAGAATATAGTGTAGGGATACATAAAGCCAATTACAGTTTCACACTTATAGTTAATAATTTAAAAATAAGAATCTTAAACTTAAAATCTAGTTTTAGTTTTTGTCTTGTATTTTGCCTTGTCTGTTTTTTCTTTTTTTTTGTCTTTTGTTGTCTGTGTGGCGATAAATAAATATACCTCTTTCTTTCTTCTTTCATAATAATACAAAGTCGCTCGCTGCACAAACAGCAGAGCTCATATCACTCAGTAAATTAGTTCAAATTCAAATTTATCTAAATTTCAAATTTAAATTTATCTAAGTTATCAAAATATGATGTGGCTTGCTTTAGTTCAATATTTATATACATTGAATTTAGATACAGAATGCTATATATATAAAAGGAGAAGCTGACTGACTGACATATCAACGCAGGCCCAAACTATGAGGGTTAGAAACTTGAAATTTTGCACAGGGGTTTTTTTTATAATGTAGGGGAGCACTAAGACAGGATTTTTAAAAATTCACCCCATAAAGGGTTAAAATGGGGGTGCAAAGTTACTATGAAACTTTGCCGTTTTTGAAGTTATTTGAATGAAATTCTGTATGAAGGTTATTCGTTAAAAGTCATGAAATACGTGTTAATTTTTTTTCGAAAATCATCCCTTAGGGGGTAAAAGGGGGGTGCAAAGTTAGTATGAAAGTTCTCTGATTTTCAAAGTTATTTCAATTAAAAGTGGTATTTGGGTTATACGTTCCTAATAATGATTATTTCCGCTATCCCTTTTAGTGAATTCACCCCCTAACGGGAAAAAGGGGGTGCAAAATTAGTATAAGACTTTGCCGTTTTTGAAGTTATTCGAATGAAACTCAGTAACTATGAAGGTTCTTCATTGAAAGTCATGAAACACGTGTAATATATTTTTCCGAAAATCATCCGTTAAGAGGGTAAAAAGGGGTGCAAAGTAAGTATGAAAGTTCTCTGATTTTCAAGGTTTTTTCAATAAAATATTGTATTTGGGTTATAAGTTCCTAATAATCATTATTCCGACATCCTTTTTTTGAATTCTATCCGTAAAGGGGTAAAAGGGGGTGGAACGTTAATATGAAAGTAATCTGATTTTCAAAATTATGTCAATAAAATCTAAATTATGTAATAAATATGATGGTAACGAACACGCATTTTTTTTTTGTTTTAATTATTTCGCATGCGCAAAAGTATCTGTGACTTATTTACAAACACTTTTTTCAACTAAAGTCCACGCGGACGTAGTCGCGGGCAACAGCTAGTTCGTCTATACTAAGGCCGCCGTCTGTACTCTTAGATTAAGAAATACCTGTGTAATTTCCTTTGTATGTACAATAAAGTGTTCTCTATCTATCTATCTATACTTTAACAAGCTGTCGTCAAATTCAAATTCAAAATTTTATTCATAGTACAAACAAAATGTTTACTTTATGAACGTCAAAGTTGTTAGTTTCACAATTAATACATTACATGGAGAAGAAACTAACAAAGAAACTCCACATTTTATTCTTTTCGAAACAGTTTTAGCCTAATTAGCTAACTTTTAAATTTTATTTATTTCATCACACAACAGGTAGGCAACATAGCATGTTGTGATGGATCTTATGGTCCAGTTATCCTTTAACGTGTGAGAGGATAACTGTGTCTAGAGTTCAACACATCCAAGAGTAATATCTTTCAAACTTAAAAAATACACATACAAAAAAACACTCCGAGCATAGACCGTTCTTAAAACTATTGAAGTAAATATTAAGTGAACCACCTTATTAGTCCCCACGCTAACCAGCGACCCCTTCGTCCCCACAGCTCTCCGTCCCGGTCGCCAGGCGGCGCGGGCGGTGGCAGCGACGGCGGCAAAGACGACGCCGTCACAGCGATGTCCGCGCTGTTTGCCGCGCGGTTCCCACAGGCGCAGAGAGCCATGGATGGCAAGTGAGTGTCAACCAAACCAGTCTATAGTCTGTTCGCTATCATAGTGTCACTTTGCTATTTTTGTTTTAATCGAGCATCTCAAATAATTTAGTGTTGATAGTGTCAAATACCGTATTCCTACCTATTTGCCACTCCGGAGTGGTCGCCGCATGTACTTACGCGTTCGATACCGACACGCGTAGTGAAACAGGCCTGGTGTAACATCCTTTTTCATCGGATACCAACTTTCTCTTCTTAACTCTCCTGTTACGGAGGGTATATAAAAAAAATGTGTTCTCTGGTTAAACCATACTAAAGTAACTTTTTAATTAGATGCAAAAAAAAACGGTCGCCTTTGACATGTGCTGGGGTCGTATAGTCTGTTCGCTATCATAGTGTCACTTTGCTATTTACCGCCTCGGCACGTGGCGGCTTTTCACAAAAGAAATTAAAGGAAGCCGACGCAGCGCAAACACGCCAGCGAATTTGGCTCGCAGCTCGTCTCATTCTACTATTATGTAGATCACGCAATTAAAGAAGTAAATCAATCAGTATTATAGAATGGATTTATAACGAGACGATCCTGCATCACTTAGGTAGGTTCCTATTCTAAATACCGGTGGAGATGAATATTCTGAGGACACTTCAAGTGATGAAGAGTAGTGTTTTATTTTGTGCTTTATTAGATATATTGCATACCATGTTTTTTTTCTATTTAAAGTATTTTTGCCGTCTAAGTTATATTATTGAAATAAATGTATTTTTACTAAAACCAAGATTGCCTTCGTGTGTACCGACACTATCTAAGCGAACGGACTTTACCCACAACCACTGTCTCAACGTCATGTGCTCGCACAGTGGCTGATTCCACAGGTCCGTCTTCGACAAGGGTCTGTCCACATTATTTGCCGTGCGCATTCCGCAGCGCAGGGAGTATTGGGTCGTAAATGAGTTTCCCCAAATCCGCAAACCCACAGCCACTGTTAATTGCAAATGATTTAATAATTAAAATGTCATTATTAATAACCGCCAACTCCAGTTTTACCAGTTAGTTATTCATTCATCATCGTTGTAATCTTTAATTATTAAATATTAGGTAAATCAAAGTTCATGGAGTAGTGTTATTTTATCTTTAAAAATACAGAGAAACGTAATTGTTGCCAGTGAAAAAATATGAATAGTGTAAAATTCACCTCTCTGGATCTGGCAGAGTGCTTATACGGAGTTTTTTCATTTCACTTTCGATAGCGAGAGCGTTTGCAATTTGTATAGGAGTGACAGAGCGCGCCACCTAGTTGTCTCTTTGTCACTCCTATACAAATTGCAAACGCTCTCGCTATCGAAATGGAATGAAAAAACTCAAAGCACTCTGATTTTAATTGTATGTTTCTCTCCGCAGGCTAAGGTCTCTAATCGAGGAGCTGACCGAGCTCGACAAGAAGCCAGACCGGCCACCCATCGAACGATTTGTACAAAGACAAGTGAGTAATCCGCTATTTCACTCTTTTTTCAAGTATTTAGACCATTAGACCAAAAAATATTTTAGTATATTTTTTGAGGACCTAAAATCAACAAAAACATTTTTTTGAAACGTTGCTCTGCTAAACAGCCAAAAACGCGGTCCGCCATTTTTGTCTATGGTTTGAAGTCCTCTACGTTTGTAAACAAAGTTTGACATTCAACATAGGTAGAGTTCGTGCCACGAAAGAAGTATGAGTCACACACAATAGAACCTACGCACGCACGACTGACAGATGTTTGTTTACAACCCAAGGTTCTTTCAAGATGGCGGATAGTCTTTTCACCGTTCCGATTTAAAAGCGAAAAATATTTTTTTTATTTGCAAATTTTGCAGCCATCCTGCATATTTACTTAGCAAAGTCAATATATTTCGGTTTGTTACGTTTGATACTACAGGAAATATCCATTTATCGCGTCAAACTACATAAGTCCACTATTATGCAGTACCTAAGTTGGTACCCGCACACTGTTGATAAATAAGAGTATGAAAATTCACGATAAAACTTATAATGAATGAAAAAAAATAAAAAAGCTTAAATTACAATGAAACGCAATAGAAAAAGTAAAAGAGCGAGTACAATAATATTTACACATACGGATGTACACACACACACACACACACACACACACACACACACACACACACACACACACACACACACACCTCACACACACACACACACACACACACACACACACACACACACACACACACACACCCTCACACACACACACACACACACACACACACACACACACACACACACACACACACACACACACACACACACACACACACCAGAAAGTCACCTAGTGCAGGCATTCCATGCTTAAAAGGTGACTAGTTAATAAGTAGTACCGAAAGATTTAAATTAAACCACTTCGACTACATGTACGAATAAGTTTTAAATTAAATACGTATTTAAATATAAATATTAAATACTACCGAATGTCCCATTCGTTCCCGCAGGTATTAGAAATGGCGCGCGATTGCCTCCACAAGTCCGAGTCGAAGCAAGTTACCAGCACATACTTCTACGATATGGCCGACAGCTTAGACAGGCTGCTAGCAGAGGTGAGGCCGATGTGTGGTACACTCGACAGAACGTCAAGCTTTACTAACACGCACTCAGTTATGTTACGCGTCAATTTGCAACAAAAATGTGAAGGTTGTCCTGCAGACGACTGTACTAAATAATTTGGGTGATGAAGTTTATTTGATGTAAGGCCGCCAATTGCACCTCGATTTATAAAAAAAAACTGTAAATGTAATGTATGTATGTATACAATAAAGAATATTTTATCTATATATAAACTAGTGATACTCTTAAAATATGGTAGATGCCCATTTTCCTAGACCAAAAAGACTATTTTGACTGCCTCGTTGGTCGAGCCGTTAACCCTTTATAAGGCAGAGCTAGTCTTAAATTTTTATTGGTTTTGGACTCTATATCAATGCAATAAAGTTCCAATTTTAGTGACCATATATGGTACATAACGTTATAAAGGGTTAAGTAGCTTAGTTACCAAGAAAGAGGTCATTGGTTCGATTCCCACTGGAGGCCGCCGTACATTTGTACAAATGGCTGCAGTCTGGGCTTTTTCATGTTCGTAATGTCCTTGCCTACAGTCTGTTTTTTAATTCAATGCAAAAAAATATGACGCGGTGTTACCGCTATAAAAGCTATAGGTTAACTCGGTAGATTTTTTTTACCGTGAATAGAAGACTCATGTGACCAAAATCCTTATCACATCAAAGACATTAAAATTTAATTACTCGTAAGAGCAAAGTCTAAAAAAAAACACCTGCGTAGCATACACAATTTAACTTGGTAGTAAAATGGGGTTACAATATTTGGTTTTTACGTACTAGCAACATTCAGAGATTGACAGCATAAGAATTGTATGGAGATGTCAACGTGACAATATTTTTTTTTGCATTGAATGAAAAAACAGACTGTAGTTACCATCGCACAGGGTATCCTAGTTTGGGAGCAGGTCAAGTGATTGTCTTGTGTGGAAGAGAACATAACATAATTATTTACATACAGGCACATACATTGCTTCTGGTCCCACACTAGGGTACCCTGTGTCGTGGGGACCAGAAACAGCGATATTTCAAACATGTAAACATCCAAGACTTGGGGTTTATTTTGTCCCCCACCCATCATTATTAATTACTATTTTGAATATTTAGAAAGAGCATTATTATGACACAGGGTATCCTAGTGTGGGGCCAGAAGCAATGGATGTGCCTGTATGTAAATGTTTATGACGATATTGACCGAAGCATTTTCTCCACAGACCCGAGAAAAGTCCGCGGAGGCTGGCGCCTCAGTGGCGCCGCTGGTTACACGACTGATACTGGCGATGGCGCGGCCGGCTCGCCTGCTTGAATGTCTGGAGTTCGACCCTGAGAGGTTCTACAGGCTGTTAGAAGCCGCCGAAGGTCATGCTAGACTGTCACAGGTATGTTATGTTGACTACACTTCAAACAAGGTCTAATGAAAGATGTAGACACAGTCACAACGCGAGTGAGAATACAGCCAACGCCATCTATTGTTCAAATTAGCACACACGTTTTTTTTCTGTCCGTAATAGCTATGCTCGGCTGCTCGAATGTCTGGAGTTTGACCCTGAGAGGTTCTATAGGCTGTTAAAGGCCGTTGAAAGTTATGCTAGTCAGTCAGAGGTATGTTATATTGACTATACTTCAAACAAGGTCTAATGAAAGATGTAGACACAGTCACAACGCGAGTGAGAATACAGCCAACGCCATCTATTGTTCAAATTAGCACACACGTTTTTTTTCTGTCCGTAATAGCGATGCTCGGCTGCTCGAATGTCTGGAGTTTGACCCTGAGAGGTTCTATAGGCTGTTAAAGGCCGTTGAAAGTTATGCTAGTCAGTCAGAGGTATGTTATATTGACTAAACTTCAAACAAGGTCTAATGAAAGATGTAGACACAGTCATAAGGCGAGTGAAAATATAGTCAACGCTATCTAGTGTTCAAATTAGCAAACGTGTATTTTTTTGCTCTTCTGTTTTTTTATTTATTTTGCCAAAAAAATTTAGAGTTAACCTTACAAGGGATCCCTATTACGTTAACCAGTTTCACAGTTAATATAAAAGTTAGTCTTATAAAACTTATTTTATTTACAACTAATATTACTACAACACAACACAAAAAGTGTTTTGTGAATTCTTTCAGAGAACTGTTGATACTATTGATAGCTGTTAGACTGTTGATACTAGCGATGCTCGGCTGGTCGAATGTCTGGAGTTTGACCCCGAGAAGTTCTTCAGGCTGTTGAAGGTCATGCTAGACAGTCACATGTATGTTATATTGACATACATGATTTCTGATTTCGCGTCAGCCATAGCGCGATAGAGAATACAGCCATCGCCATCTAGTGTTAAAATTTGCAAACATGTATTTTTTTTCTATCCTCTTCTCTTTAATAACAATACACTTTTCGACGTTATAATTCTCATTCTTAATAGCACCCCTCACGGTACTATGAACCTTATCGCCCAGGGCATAACGACGGACATCCCGCAGTACCTAAACCACAAGCGGTCCGCAGCCCATTCCTAGCGTCTTCTGAGGTTCTATAGCTACCCGCACGCTAACCTGGCCCTTATCGCGCAGGGCATAACGACGGACATCCCGCAGTACCTAAACCGCAAGCGGTCCGCAGCCCATTCCTAGCGTCTTCTGAGGTTCTATAGCTACCCGCACGCTAACCTGGCCCTTATCGCGCAGGGCATAACGACGGACATCCCGCAGTACATAATCCACAAGCTGGGTTTATCCCGCGACCCGTTGGCCGAACTGAACGTGCCGCCGCCGCCGCCCGCGCCGCCGCAGAACTACTCGCCTTCCAAGTAAGACTTGATTTTGAAGTGTGGCGTCTGCGCACGCGCAGTTTTGTCGAGCAATCAGTTTATTCATGTTGTAGCGACGCTAGTCGCGTACCACCGCTCCGCTAGTACAGTTGTGTCCAAATTATGTAAAGTGTATCTTCCGTGTGTGTGGACAATAAAAAGTCGAATATCCGTTGCAGTAAAAAAAAAAATTGGTTTAACATATTATTTAACGCTTATAATTTGCGTTCATATGTGTACGGTGTAAAAACGAATATCGGTGTAACCACAGAATACATAATATTACAAGTACAGAAGATCCACTCCGCAAAATCAATTAAAGAAAAAGGGACTCTAGCAGCGATACAGATCGCACGGCGCTGAAAAAGCTACGTTATATTCCTACCTACATGTTGCCTCTCTTTCTACCGCGTAACTCTTACCTCTTCTGGCGCCTGAATTCCTACTTATTTGCCACTCCGGAGTGGTCGCCGCATGTACTTACGCGTTCGATACCGACACGCGTAGTGAAACAGGCCTGGTGTAACATCCTTTTTCATTGGATACCAACGCATCACGCATATTGGATAGTACGCAGAGGCACCGGTATTTATAACTTTACATAACTTTTCAATATAGTGAAGATAAGTTTTATACAGAGCAAGAAGTAGTATTACAGTCGTGTGCTTTCGGCGAAAACCGAAGCCTACTCTAGAGCCCGAGGTATACTCTAAAAGCTGACAGACTGTAAATCTATAGTCTGTTTTTTCATTCAATGCAAAAAAAAATATTGTCACGTTGACATCTCCATACAATTCTTAGGCTGTCAATGTCTGAATGTTGTTAGTACGTAAAAACCAAATAACCCCATTTTACTTCCAAGTTAAATTGTGTATGCTACGCAGGTGTTTTTTTTTTAGACTCTGGTCTTACGAGTAATTCAATTTTAATGTCTTTGATGTGATAAGGATTTTGGTCACATGAGTCTTCTTTTCACGGTAAAAAAAATCTTGAGTTTTCCTATAGCTTTTATAGCGGTAACACCGCGTCATTTTTTTTTGATCGAATTAAAAAGATGACGGCATTGCAAGTATTGATTGCACTCATGGGTCTTGAATTTTGATATTCGGTAGATGGACATTCGTACCTACCAAACTTTGTATTAGATTTAAGATGTTTTCAGAAAAGATGGTCAGAGTGGAGTTTTTTTTGCTGCCTTTTTCTCCACTACATTCGGCCCTAAGGCAGCGGCTAATATTATAATTTTATGTACATTGACATTCAACAAGCAGAATGTAAATTCTTTACGTCGAAATAAATTTCTGATTTCTGACGACGTACTAACCTGAATCTCGATACAGGAGCCGGGGCCGCCAGTCGCCGCCGGGGGGCGCGGGCGGGGCGCCGCCGACGGAGGCGGACTACCAAGTGATAAAGCTGATCTCAAACGGGGCCTACGGGGCCGTCTACCTCGTCAAACACAAGCAGACCAGGCAAAGGTACTGGGGCACTGTTAACTTAATTTTTTTATATCTAAAATGTGTACGTCATTTCCGTATATCGTCCCTTAGCTTACAACACCGTTCAAGTCGAAAATAGCGGTTTTCACATTTGAATGCCATTAGATGGAGCTGTTCATTGCGCGTCTAACCATTGGTCACACCTATATAGTTGGTAAAAATTACTTAAGCGGTGTTGTAAGCTAGGGGACGTTATCTAATGGAAGAGAATAAATTCTAAGCCTAATATTGTCGCGGTCCTATCCCGAACCATCTAGAATAGAGCCTTCTAGAAGCCTATCGAATAGTCGCCGCATGCTGCGCTGCAAGCAATAATGACTCGTATGTCCACTAGCGTAAGGTTCAAAACTCTTTGAATGGGTTACTGTTCGAGCGACGTTGCCGCGAGTAGGTACGTAGGTACGGGAATGTTCTAGAACCCTTGCCGCCGGATATAAATAGCGGCCGCCGCGGCGCGCTGTCAGTTCCGTTTGGAATAGCGAAGAGTGAACTTCGAGCGAACATACCTGCGATACGAGCGATAACCTACGACCTCAGCGATACTATTGGACTTCGATTGGACCTGCGATTGGATTCTACGTGTGGACTTCGTGTCGTGAAGACCTGCAGACCAGACCCTGCGTGAATAAATCCTAAGAAGTTGTCATTGGCGTTTTACATCCAAATCCAGAACCCTAGCCCGTAACAATATATTACTGTAGCGGTTTACTGTTATTGAAAGATGCTTATTTAGCAAAAATATTATTTTATTATCTTTTTTTTTTTAGAGAACTGCCTATCCTAACTAGTCATCGACTGACTCCTAAACAAAATCTTAGCGATTCCCTTTCAATAATTTTTAAATCATTCTAGACGACTGTGCCGGCCAGTTGCTATAAAGGGGAATCGCTACAATATACCAAGCGACAGAAAAACAATTTTATTATTATGTTAGCGTTAGTGAATACTATATAAGCGCCATATCGCACCTCTAGAACTAAAGTGACCGAACTCAAAATTTGGGTAAAATGAGTTAAGTACTCAGAATGACTCAAAAAGGCGTACTCATTCATGCCTATATTAAAAAAACCGACTTTATTTGGTCAGAGAGAGATGGAGGAATATTTCGGTTCGGTCTGTTTATTCTTGAGCAACTCGCTCAGAGCGCCGAATACATTTTCTTCATTTGACAAAAGTTTTGAGATTTTGAGTTAGGTCACTTTAGTTCTGGAGGTGCGATATATCAGGAGTACTAAATATCAATTTAAAAAAAAAAACTTTTAACCTCGTAAGGCCCAATATACTAAAAAAAGTATGAAAACAATTGTTATTTTCAAGGTCGGGCCTTACGAGGTTATCTGTTGTGTGAAAATTCCCTGCAACACGATTTTCATGTACGCTATCTTTCAGGTACGCAATGAAGAAGATTAGTAAGAATAACCTGATGCTACGGAACCAAGTGGAACAGGCATTCGCTGAGCGAGACATTCTCAGCTTTGCTGACAACCCTTTCGTGGTGAGAACCTTCATCCTAATTACACCACAGTTAATTCTGTGGCTGCAAGGAAAAGGGGCATGAGTCACATCGGCGACTTCTGCTTTTTTTTTGTTACCACAGGCTAAACTCATGCCTCATTTTTGTTTTGCTTTGTTATTCTGAATGTACTGAGCTGTCGACACTTGTGCCCTTTTTCCTTAACGAGAACTATGAATATTTTCGGATGTGCATATTGACATTTTGAGTAAAAATGTGACTCATGCCCCTTTTCCTTGCAGCCACAGAATTATTGTTATTTTATTAAGGATCACCAACAAGAGTTACACATTAATTACATAGTTTATAATCTTAAAATCTAAAAGGCCATGTGCACTTTTACTTATAGTTAACCACAAAATGCATTAGTAATAAACACAGATAAACACATGTAATAAAGTAACATCTTAAAAGCCTATAAGGTGAGCAGTCCGAAGTAACAAAATTACGATAATAATTTTTGTAACTTAAGCCGAATTAGTGCCAAGTAAGGTGTATTCTATGGATTTATTAATTTAAGTGATAGCTAGAGCTTTACTAATTTATTTATTTATTGGATTTTAGGAAAACAATCGACTGAAGTAACAAAATGTAGGGTACACTGAACAATATAGTAGCAAAAAGTAATTAAGAGGTTTTCACCTTCATCATCAACCCATTATGGGGCTTATGCGTATGGGCATTATATCGCTGTTTCTGGTTCCCACGACACAGGGTGTTCGATACATCTCTCATAAATGCAGGTAGAATAAATAATATTTTTAATTTTGCGTGCGGTAGTTGATACCGACATCATTCTTGTCTTGTCTGGCGTGCGCGGATCGGTTCAGTGTAGCTGTGAAGCGATTTAGCATATTTTAGGAAATATCGTAAAATTCGGTTAGTGCTTATCATAGGCATTAAGTTTAATGTACTGTTTATTGTGTGTGTGCTCTTCTGTGGCGGAAAACTATTACGGACATCTAAAACGCAAAGGAAGCAAATTCAAGTGGCCATTTCGCCAAGAAAACTTCTACGTGCTTGCTTCTAAGGCACTCTTCCATATTTATGTTATTATATTTATTTTGAACACAGGATATCCTAGTGTGGGGTAAGAAGCAATGAATGTGCCTGTAATGGTACGGCCACACTATCGCGATAACGCGAAGATTTGCGTTGTCGCGACATGTCTGGCCAAAAAATTCGTCCTATCGCGAATCATCATCGCGAATACAAACACCCTTCGCGCTGCTGTCGGTAAAATGCCGCACATCAAAGGGCAAAATGAATTTAGCAACGTTCTAGATTGTCGCGACGTAGCGAAGGTTCATTTGATGTGGCCAAGCTCTTCGCCGTAGAGCGAACACGAAATTTTGTCGCGACAACGCGAACACGACTCTTCGCCTTCAAGTGTGGCCGCAGCATAAATGTAAATGTTTATGTGTATCGCTTGGTTTACTAATGTATTGCCAAAAATCGTTTCCCAAAGTATTACTTCCCAAACTATTTTCCGCAAATTATCACTTGGCAAAAAAACATTTCTCGAAACAACTTAAAGCAAATAAACAGTTAGCAAAAGTTATTATGGCAAGTTATTGTTTACCAAATAAATACTTGGTCAAAATTCATTTTACCAAAGAGGCAAGGTAAGAACGCATCAAAGTCGAGTCTGTTTTCGATCTTACATAGAGAACCTAACGCTCCGACGCGCTCCGCTTCGCTACGCGCGTCGTCGCACCTATATTTCTGTTGCCACGTATTCTTTACATCGCCGACCCCCCGCTCCATTATTTGAAAATAACACTTGCCAAAATAAAACGTTAGCATAATAAACGTTTGTCTTAATAAAACTTGACGCAGTAAAATTATGCGAAATGATAATTTCACCAAATGAATAAAATGCGAAATGAAAACTTGCTAAAGTTTCATTTGGGAAATGAAACTGATGCCATAAGTTTATTGGGAAGTAAAATTTGGCGAAAAATACTTTGGCTAAACGGCGGTATCCCGTTTATGTGTATCGCTTACCGTAGGTGACGATGTACTGCTCGTTCGAGACGAAGCGTCACCTGTGCCTGATCCTGGAATTCGTGGAAGGGGGGGACTGCGCCACCCTGCTGCGGGCCGGGCCGCTCCCCCCCGACATGGCGCGCCACTACTTCGCCGAGGCTGTGCTGGCTGTGGAGTACCTGCACTCCTACGGGATAGTCCATCGCGACCTCAAGCCCGACAAGTAAGGAATACGGTATTTGACACTATCAACAATGAGGTCAGAGTGGAGTTTCTTTTTTCGCTGCCTTTTTCTCCACTACAGACGGCCCCAAGGCAGCGGCTAACGTTATACATAACTGTATGTACATTGACATTCAACAAGCAGAATGTAAATTCTTTACGTTGAAATAAATTCTTGATTCTTGATTCTTCTTGATATGCTCGATTAAAACAAAAATTACAAAATTATTCGAAAAATGTATTTCTTTTAATCATTTACTAGTTATTACAATTTTTAAATAGATGCAACATAAAACGAGTGCTCTGAAATGTGACGTCACAAGCAAGTATTTTCAAACAAAATTCCGTTTTAAAAGTAACTCATTTGACATCCTGTCAAATACCCAATTGAGCGCCTAAAATTATATCACTATCTGTATTTAAAAAAAAAGTCACAACACTGCGATGCAAAATGCAGGCAGCGCCATCTAGTGTCGGACGGCGCCACGCTATAGTGTACCGGCCCCCTCTCCCTCGATATAGCGCGCCTTTACTTCGCCGAAGCTGTGCTGGGTGTGGAGTATCTGCACTCCTACGGGATAGTCCATCGCGACCTCAAGCCCGACAAGTAAGGAATGGAGCACCCACAATGAAATCACTATGGCTGACATTCAGAGACGAAAACTAAGCAAAGACTCGTCTCAGAAATGTCAAAGTCACGTACTTAGAAACATTTCGTATTCAGAATCGAATCTTAGCAAGTTTAGTATGAAATGGTGCTTAGCTAAGTGTAAGTAGTCAATATCGGTGACTTTACGTGAACTTAGAACTGTCACTTCTAAGCCTTTTGTTCACAGACTACTCCAAACGTCATTTCACTGATGTTCTGCGACCATTATCTGCGGGATTTTTTTATTCACTCTGACATATATAAAATTGTATGATGTTGTCCTGATCTCGTGTAGCAATGCAAATTTTCCGTAACATTTTGTAATTTTTGTTTTAATCGAGCATCTCAAATAATTTATTGTTGATAGTGTCAAATACCGTATTGAGCACCTAAAATTAAATTACTATTTGTATTTAAAAAAAAGTCGCAACACTGCGATGCAAAACGCAGGCAGCGCCATCTAGTGCCAAACTGCGCCAAGATGTAGCAAAGCGGCCCCCTCCCCCTTTGATATGGCGCGACATAGCATCGCGATCGTAGCATACCGACCGCGACCCTTACCCCCCGCCATATTATGACGCGCCATTACTTCGCCGAGGCTGTGCTGGCTGCGGAATATCTGCACTCCATCCATCGCGATCTCAAGCCCGACAAGGAAGAAATACCCTATTTGACAGTGTGGATAAACAGTATTATTTATACGTATAAGTCTTAAAACCACTTCAAGGCATTTCAACTAAAAAAACAATTATGCTTTGAAAAAAAAACTCTAGGTACAATATGCAGCCATTGTATCGAAAACGGCCTGGATTGGCCGATTCTACGATGACGTCACATGTCAGTAAAAATGGCGGCTATCATTCATTCTTTATTACGTTCATTGGTTGGTTTTCGGGATGTGACGTCACAATGCCTGTGCGACGCCATATTGTCCAAGATAGCGTTGTGGCGGCTTATTTCAAAAGTAAATTTTCGTTTGCCTTTTTTAGAAGAAATACACGAAAGAATTTAAAATTACCACTTTTGTGGACTCCATGAACACCAACAAAAAATACAAGATGGGGTTTAGAAAAACGTCAAGTAGCCTATTGAGCACCTACAATGAAATTCCTATTTGTATTTAAAAAAAGTCACAACACTGCGATGCAAAATGCAGGCAGCGCCATCTAGTGTCGGACGGGGCCAAGCTATAGTGTACCGGCCCCCTCTCCCTCGATATAGAGCCCCTTTACTCCGGCGAAGATGTGCTGGTTGTGGAGTATCTGCACTCCTCGTCAAGTGAGAAATTGAGCACCTAAAAGTAAATAAATATCTAGTTACATTTAAAAAAGCAGCAACACAATGTAAAATAAGGGCAGCGCCATCTAGTGTCAAATTGCGCCAAGCTGTACTAAACCCTTCCCCCCGCCATTACTTCGCTGCAGCTATTCTGGCTGTGGGGTCATCGTCCATCATAGTCGTCATAGTCCATCGCGACCTCGAACTCGTCAAGTAAGAAATTAAGCACCTGAATAAATCACGTGTTAGATTTAAATAAGCAGCATCATACCGCGATGTAAAATGTGGGCAGCACCATCTAGTGTCAAACTGCGCTAAGCTTTAGTAAACCGGCCCCTTACCTCCCGGCATAGCGGACTATTTATTC
Source organism: Yponomeuta plumbellus (assembly GCA_947310845.1). Classification (NCBI taxonomy): domain Eukaryota; kingdom Metazoa; phylum Arthropoda; class Insecta; order Lepidoptera; family Yponomeutidae; genus Yponomeuta; species Yponomeuta plumbellus. The sequence continues at coordinate 11,793,802 of OX371216.1, read as the reverse complement.
GCCGAAGCTGCACTGACTGTGGTATACCTGCATTCTTACAAGATAGTGTATTATATTATGAGTCAAAAAATCTAAAAAAGCTGCTATTTAGAATGTCGGTAGCGCCACCTAAAGTCCGTTTTTTAATTCGATGCAAAAAAAAATTACGTGGTGTTACCACTTTAAAATATATAGCTTTACTCGGTAGATTTATTGTACCGTGATTAGAAGACTCGTGTGACCAAAATCCTTATCACATCAAAGACATTAAAATTTAATTCCTCCTCCTGGGCCTCATAAGAAAGCTCAAGGTCACGCAACGAGCTATGAAAAAGGCTATGCTTGCAATTTCTCTACGAGACTGAATCAGAAATGATGAGGTCCGTAGATGTTGATATATGTATGGTCCGTTTTTTAATTCTATGCAAAAAAAAAAAATGACGCGGTGTTACCGCTATAAAAGCTATAGGTTAACTCGGTAGATTTTATTTCCGTGAATAGAAGACTCATGTGACCAAAATCCTTATCACATCAAAGACATTAAAATTGAATTACTCGTAAGAGCAAAGTCTAAAAAAAAATACTTATGCAGCACACACAATTTTAACTTGAAAGTAAAATGTGGTTATTTGGTTTTTGCGTACTAGCAACATTTAGACATTGACAGCCTCTGGATTGTATTGAGATGTCAACGTGACAGTTTTATTTTTTTGCATTGAAGTAAAAAACAGACTATAGTGGAATTCTAATTGAACCATCTTGTGGCATTCGAATAAACTCGCGGACAATTTATTCTTGTGTGTTTTTGTTCACAGTTTGCTCATCACTGCCACTGGCCACATCAAACTGACGGACTTCGGACTCAGCAAAATGGGTCTTATGTCCTGTAAGTAGAGTATATTAATTTAAACATGTTTTGTTACTATACCATGTAGAAAAAAGTCGTATTGAGGAACAGTTCACCAATAGATTATGGAGATTTTATTACATGGTTTTTCGAACTTTACTTTCGTTCCTTCTTGTTACATTCTGTATTTTATGTTTTTATAATATATAGATTGTAAGTAAATCTCCACGTACATCCAAATAAGGAATTCTACTCGTCAATATTAAAGAGGAAAATTTGAAGCAGTGAAAAAAAAAACTGTTATAACACTTATATGTTTTAGAATCCGGATAGTATTTTAAAACACCTACAGTCTGTTTTTTCATTCAATGCAAAAAAAAAATATTGTCACGTTGACATCTCCATACAATTCTTAGGCTGACAATGTCTGAATGTTGCTAGTACGTAAAAACCAAATAACCCCATTTTATTTCCAAGTCAAATTGTGTATGCTACGCAGGTGTTTTTTTTTATTTGTCAATTTTAATGTCTTTGATGTGATAAGGATTTTGGTCACATGAGTCTTCTATTCACGGTAAAAAAAATCTACCGAGTTAACCTATAGCTGTTATAGCGGTAACACCGCGTCATTTTTTTTTTGCATAGAATAAAAAAACGGACTATACATATATCAACATCTACGGACCTCATCATTTCTGATTCAGTCTCGTAGAGAAATTGCAAGCATAGCCTTTTTCATAGCTCGTTGCGTGACCTTGAGCTTTCTTATGAGGCCCATAGTGAAGATAAGATAAGATAAGAATATTCTTTATTGTACACGAGGAGAAACACAAACATAAAATATTTACAAGATAACAGTACAATTGGCGGCCTTATTGCTAAAAGCAATTTCTTCCAGACAACCCTATGATAGAAAAATTTCTGAAGGAAAAAGGAGACGGGTAGTCGGTGCAAACATGAATATTAATATACATACTTACATAAATAGCAATACACCTACATAAACCATTACATACATATATAGTTATGATAAACATACATAAATATATAATAATAAATAACCTACCGGAGGAGGAAATAATAAATTATAATATACCTACTTACATGGGGGAGAAAAAAAAAATACACGACATAGAATAATGCACAAATATCATAGAGAGAGATAAAACTCTTTTACCTTGGTTTTAAAGACAGCGGGGGAGGGCGAGCGCCTTATTAAAGTCGGTAGATCATTCCACAGCCGAGCAGCCGTGACAGTAAATGAGTCACTGAAAAACCTCGTCGAATGCGCTGGAGTCTTCAGCAAGAGATTCCGATCAGATCGTAATGCCCGGCTGTGGGAATCACCGAGATAGGTGAAGCACTCTTTGAGATAGGAAGGGGTGGCTGGATTGAACAGTGAAAGACCACGTTTCAGTGCCATAAGTCATCACTGGTAACACACTCTGGTTGTATAATTTAGTAGTAACACACTCTGGTTGTATAGTTAGGTAGTATAATATAAGTTTTGAGTGACTGAGGTATATTGGAGGAAAAGACCAATATACGATGGGACCGAAAAGTTTTTGAGTGGAAACCACACATCGGCAAGCGCAGCGTAGGACGACCAGCCACAAGATGGACAGACGATCTCATCCAACTGGCAGGGAGACGCTGGATGCAAGCCGCTTCCGACCGGTCTTTTAGGAAATCCATGGAGGAGGCCTATGTCCAGCAGTGGACTTCTTGTGGCTGAATGATGATGATGATGCTGGACATAGCCCTCCCCTAATGAGCGCCATAGCGCCCTGTCTTCAGCTTGCCGCATCCAGCATCTGCCTGCAGTTTCACCTATATGAATGAATGAATGAATGAAAATTCTTTATTGCACTATAAAAATTATGTACATAGGCGAGCTTAATACTAAAAAGTATTTTCTTCCAGCTAACCTTTGTTGATGAGGATAATTGATGGGGTAGTGCCGGAAGATATTTATTAGAAAGAGGTTGTAAATTATATAAACATGATACCTACACATATTAAACAACATAAAATATACATAATATACTTATAATAAATACTATAGATACTAAGGATACAAAATAATTTACCATACTACTTAAACTATTACTTGATAGCAAATATATAGATAATAAAATAGAAATACAATATAATACAAACTACATAATAAAATCAAACTGGGTTATTCTGAAGACCAAAGTAGTGCATATGAATTCTATCTTTAAACACTTGGACTGACGGTGCCTGGCGTATGTATAGAGGTAGCGCATTCCACAAGCGAACCGATTTATTCTTTCTTTTTTTTCACCTATGTTTCTACTAAATATTTTTACACAAGTAATCTTCCCGCAGTGGCGACGAACTTGTACGAGGAGTTCGCCGACCGCGAGGCCAGACAGTTCTCCGATAAGCAGGTTTGCGGGACGCCCGAGTACATCGCGCCCGAGGTCATACTCAGACAGGTTAGTACACAGTTACTCTGTGTTAGTACTCATATTGTTGTGCTTTCCTGAGCAGCCTATATACGTCCCACTGCTGGGCACAGGCCTACTCTCAGAGAGAGAGGATGGGCTTAATCACCACGCGTGCCCACCGCGGATCGGCTATTCATTCGCTGATATGTGAATCGCTCGCAGCCTGGGCTGCCCGAGTGATCTTAACCGATCACTCTGGTCAAGCAACTTACGGCGCCTTCAGTCCATGGATGGGTCACCGTCTATGACTAACGCTAGTGGCATTTTTCCGAGCGGTTCCGTGCTTTGCAAGGCACGCTAAGCAGTTGGTGCCGTTAAGCCAAGTCAGAGGCCTTAGGGCGGCTTGAAAACTTCTGACAGTAAGACCAGCCACTAGTCTTACAAGCCTCCACCAATCCGGACTTAACCCCCGTGATGGAGTAGGCCTATTCTCCTCAGGGAAGAGGCCCGTGCCTCTCGGTGGGGACATGATGGGTTTATGATGATGAAACATCCTTTTTCAAAAGTCCAGCCGTCTTCGAGTAATCGCGGCACTTAGGTACATTAAAAAGAAAAGAATCAGTTGAACGGGTCCCAAACAAGGAAACCCTGTGCTATGGTAACCAGGCAAGGACACTACAAACATCAAAACACGCCCAGAGTGAGACGAACGGTACAGAAGATTCACTCCGCAAAAACAATTAAAGAAAAAGGGACTCTAGCAGCGATATAATTAGGTGCAATTAAGATCGCACGGCGCTAAAAAAGCTACGTTATATTCACCTACATGTTGCCTCTCTTTCTACCGCGTAACTCTTACCTCTTCTGGCGCCTGAATTCCTACCGATTTGCCACTCCGGAGTGGTCGCCGCATGTACTTAAGCGTTCGATACCGACACGCGTAGTGAAACAGGTGTGGTTAAACATCTAATCTACCAACAAACTTTTATGCAGTTTGGAAACTAACTTCTGTATTTTCATTTGAAGAAACATCTTCAATCAATCAAATAATAAAATAGTACATTGTTCACCGAGAGGAGAAAGTGACCGATTACCGTCGAGGGTGTCGTTTGAAGCCCGAGCCGTAGGCGAGGGCTTTAAAATACCTGAGATCGGGAATCGCAGTTTCTCTCGAGTGATACATAGTGCTTTATACTACACCTACAAGGAAAATAAAAAACGAAATCTTTACTAATTGAAATTTATATTGAAATTGTTGCTAGTGGCCAGTGTCATTTTGCGAACTTGGAGATAAAAACTCACTGTAAAAACTTTTTGGCTTTTGATATTTAGGTTACCGGCGCATAGTCTTACCCAAAATTAAAAAAGAAAAACCACGTAAGAAATGGATTTTCATACACTTTTCTCTCCCGCTCAGATGCGTTTTCTCCCCGCATATTTGTTCGATATGCAATGACGTACTTTCTACCGTAAATTTGATAAAGTATCAAGGTACTTTCCAAGCAGCTGTAGTATAAAATATCTTCCTGTACAGGGTTACGGCAAGCCGGTGGACTGGTGGTCGATGGGTGTAATCCTCTACGAGTTCATAGTCGGCTGCGTGCCCTTCTTCGGAGACACTCCTGAGGAGCTCTTCGCGCATACTGTCAACGGTGAGTGCTGGACCTGATGAGTCAGTATTGACAGCCTCGTTGGTCGAACGACTTCCTTGGAACATCCTTATCCAGCCATGCGACCAGGGCCTAGAGTCTGCTAACGCATTGTAGTACAATGAAAACTGCTTTAACATGTCTCGCGCACTCAAATCAAGCAGTCTAGGCGTCAATGGTATGAAAAAAACACGTCACGTTACCCGACAGCGCATCTGTCATTGAAATGTGTAAGGGTATTGCGTTATGATTCGCTTTCAATGCAAAGAAGTAGCCAGTATTCAAGAAGGGATTAGTGGAAATTACAAAGCTACATTTATGCTTTGATGTAAGTTAAGCCAATGTCTGATGACTATGACTAAGAAAAAAACTTTGTAATGATTGTACACTTTCTCCCCTTGTTTATAATGTTCATATCACCACATCAAAGGTTGGCTGGATTGCTATATGCACTTGGGACTTTTTTGTAAATGTTGTGTTTAATTTTTATTGTCTTTTATGTGTGCTGTAAAGTAATTAAAAATGTTATTTCGTCGGTCAGTAGTAGAATTGAGGCCCTGGCCTCGACTGTTAGTGAATTATAGTACGATGACAGATCGAGTCACGTGACGCGTTTTTTTATACGATTAACGCCTAGAATTATTGATACACATGCTCGCGTTGACTTGAAGTGGTAGTGAAACTAATTCGCCCAGGAGAAATTTAGTTATGTTTTTATTTTCTTACTAGCAGTCTCAATATCAAACAAAAAACAATTTATTTCAACGTAAAAAAATTCACGGTAAAAAAGAATCATCGAGCAAGCATTATATTGTATAGTGTTTTTTTTTCATGGAATAAAAAAAAGGGGTTTTAAATGGGAATTACCTCTCATGTATTTAGGGGAACTCTCCACGCTTAGCCGTGGGAAACAGTTTTCCCGTGGCCAACTCAAAGGGCGGCAGCAACCGCCTGGGCATCCCAAACTCGCTGTCGAAGAAGAATCATCTAATCATTAGAACCTCTATTGACAGATGACATCGAGTGGCCATCAGAAGAGGACTTTCCGATAGCGGTGGAGGCTCGCGCCATCATCACTGAACTCTTGGCGCGGAACCCGCGGGACCGGCTGGGGACCGGCGGGACCCAGCAAGTCAAAGTAAATTCCGTTCGCTTAGATAGTGTCGGTACACACGAAGGCAATTTTTTTTTACGTAGCCTCCATTTTTGTGTCCCTCTGCTGGGCAAAGGCCTCCCCCAAGGCAATCTTGGTTTTAGTAAAAAGAAATTTATTTCAATAATACAACTTAGACGGCAAAAATACTATAAATTGAAAAAACATGGTACACAACATACCTAATGAAGCACAAAATAAAACACTACTCTTCATCACTCGAAGTGTCCTCAGAATATTCATCTCCACCGGTATTTATAATAGGTACCTACCTAAGTGATGCAGGATCGTCTCGTTATAAATCCATTCTAAAATAATGATTGATTTACTTCTTTAATTGCGTGATCTACATAATAGTAGAATGAGACGAGCTGCGAGCCAAATTCACTGGCGTGTTTGCGTGTTTGCGTCGCGTCGGCTTCCTTTAATTTCTTTTGTCAAAAGCCGCCACGTGCCGAGGCGGTAAATATCAAAGTGACACTATGATAGCGAACAGACTACACGCCACCGTTATGCCGTACTAACCATAAAAACGCATTTGCACGTAAGTTTCGAGAAAAACGCGCCAAAACTATTTCTTCATTCACCTGTCACGTCTAAATTAATAGAGACATTTGGATGGCCAAATCCAAGATGTCCCAAAGTCCAATTTCATAGATTTGCAAAACGACTGAGTAAAGTAACTTCTTGCCTCTTGAAACAACACTAGATTACTGAGAAGCATGAATTCTGTTAAAAACGTACTACTTAGGGGGCGTTACAATTTGAATGTTTTTAAATACAAATGAAGTTAAAAATAATAAAAAAAGGGTGATAAAAATAGTGCATTGAATCCCCAAATGGACTCAGGGGCATCTTGAATTTGGCCATTCATTTGGAAAATTTTAGATGTACATATATAACGTATTAATCAAGCGCAAATATTTTAAGGGCCAATAGAGTAAAAGATAAATAACAAATGAAAATGTTCAATACATCAATTAAACAATTATTATTAGAAATAATAGGTCAAATAAAAATATAATATCATCCATACTAAATAAACACCCTTTAAAAATGTACACGCACACATACGCACACCGCCGCACTACGTACACATGTCACAAATGTCACATGTGTACGTGTGTGTGTGTGTGTGCGCGTGTGCGCGTGTGCGCATGAAAACAGGATGATATAAAATAGATTGGTTTGGAAGTTTTATTTTTTGTCTTAGAAAAAAATTAAGCAAACCCTTTAATATTCTTATATTTTTTTTGCTCAAAGGTATTGTTACACTATATATGACTACCCCTTAAAATATTTGCGCTTGATTTGTTAGGACCTTATATAATGGCTACCGGTATGTATTTTCTATGTATGTAGTTATATTTTTTGTAAATTCAAAAGTCTAGAGTACCTATCTTAAAAAACTCAAAAACTTTTTATTACTAGTATACTTAACAATATCGTTGGTTATCGTTAGAACGGCAGCGTTATGCCCCACTAGAGACAGACTGGGGACACTATCTATGCGTCACACTGCAGGGCTCAAGTACTCTCTCAAAGAGAGAGAGGGAGAGAGAAAGAAAAGAGAGAGGGAATATGGGATTAATCGGGCAGATAAATTAATACCCTTTAATGTACATCATAAAATATTCACTATCTGTGCCTGTATTTTCTCCAAATAAATTAAATTAAAAATTAAAAGGTTGGTGATTCCAAGAGGTTCATCAAGGTGTTTTCGACATTTTATTTCTCTCTTTACACTTAGTGAAACTATTACTTACAACACATTACTTGTCCAGCTGTGGACGACCTGCTTTATGCGGGCTGATGGATTTGTATAAAATCAACTCATTGGTTCATGCGGATATCGCACCTAGCCTCTTAAATATTGATCATCTTGCCGACAGGAGCACATCTACTTCTGCGGCTTGGACTGGAACAACCTCCTGAGAAGGAAGGCTGAGTTCATTCCACAGCTCGAGAATGACGAGGACACCAGCTACTTTGACAGTAAGTTATATGTTCCGAGTAACTAGAAGCAATGTATGTGCCTGTATGTATTAGTATATTACTGCAGCGGCCAGCAAGATGCATAGATGGACGAACATGGAAAAGTGGGCCGAGGCACACAGTTGTGGTCAAGGCTTGTATATGATTTTTCTCAAATAATGCGCGGAAATTAAAACTAAGTATTAGGTAGCTACCTCGGTCAGCGCATCAGCCTGGCCATTCAGAGGGGGAATGCTGCCATGCCAGTATCTTGGGAACTCTCCCCAACGGCAGCGGTTTAGATTCGATTTTTTATATTTAGGTAGTTTTTAGTTTAATATTTAGTTTATTATTTTATTGTTTAGAAATTAATTATCTACTTGTACATTATATTTTAAGATAAATTGACAAATAAATGCAATACTAGTAGTAGGTGCTAAGGCAGAACTTTTTATTTCAAATAATTTTTGCCGCGTTAGTGTTCTTTTTTTTCAATAGGTATATCCAGATTTCTATCGCAAGCCAGTTCGAAATTTAAATGAAACCTCTGATAAGTTACCTCCTTGGTTGTCATTGTTCGGAGTAAAAGATCGTTCCATTTTTAAATAACACGACAGATATGAGTTTTCATAGAACTTTTTCCGGCCGCTGCTCGCGTGTAATTGGCCAGTACAGCAATTTCGATTTATCTCGAAGAAGGTTGTCGAAATCATGCTCAAAGGAGAATGGCAGGCTTCAGTGGAAGTCTAGTACACCTACAAAAAGTCGTGTATCAACATGAAATATTTACATTTAATAGATTATTGTATTAGAATTTGTTGCATTAATTTTCTTTTTTTTATAAAGTTGGGAGTCATAAGTTAAGGTTGTTTTTTTAAGAGGTTTGGAGGTTATGTTACGACCCCGTTTGCTTGACTGTTAGAGATAAATACCTACACAAATAATTTTAACAAAATCATTATAATATACACACACACACGTCTTTACCTATGTACATATCCTCGTAAGGCCCGACCTTGAAAAGAACAATTGATTTTGTGATCACTTGAAGACATTGGGCCTCACGAGGATATATGTATAAATAAACAGATAAAAAATCAAGAAACATAATTTGAACCAAATACTTATTACCTACTGCTCAACTAGCAACAGCAGTTTTCTACGTGTAAAGCCACTTTCTCATGTTCTAGGATATTTTAGAACTCTCACCATAGTCATAGTCTACTACTACTACATAATATACTATCGAATATCAAAAACAACCTTTTCATTAAATGGTATTTATTGAGACAGATCTTATCTACATGTAGTACAAAAACGTATGGATAGCGGCGCCTTTTCAATCAACTACACTCTTAAAATAATGTCATCCAAGAAGTTAGCTGGTCGCGTCCACTCCCTCATGGAGAGCATAGCTCCTGGGCTCTGGTATCCGGCATCTGGTACCTGTACCAGATGATACTCATCACATGGAAGCAACACCCCATAGATCTCAGCCCTACAACAGTTGCAACGATAACTTATTATTGCTTCTCTGCCACGATTACCTCTTTCAGTTAGGTACAATAAAAACAAAGTATGTTTTTCCTGAAGAATGACGAGACTTAAATTCAATAAAATTCTTTCCCCTAGGATTCTGCCAATGTCAAGTTTGTTGTGGAGATGGCAAGTATCTTCTTTTTTTTATTTTTGCCCGAAGCAGTCCCACAGAACACCTAAAAGATCGTTTCACCCGTTTGGTGTGATGTAGTTCCACGGTAAGATCCTTAATAATATAACAATAAAAGCCAAAATTCATTAACTCATAGGACTTCTTCGTGAAACGAACTCTACTGATTTTCACTCTGACATGACAGCTGTTTTTTTGGCAGTTGGCTTGCAAGATAAAACAATCGATGGCGTTCCGTTTCTGTTTCTAAATTGCGTTTTATTTAATTATTTTCTTATTTTCTTCCCCCTACTTTAAAAAAATATTTGAAAAACTGAAAAAAGACCCCGTTGCGAAATACTAAAGTTGGGAAAATATAACCCCAAAACATTCTGTAAATAGCGAGGTACACCAATTGCCGTTTAACTTTCCAAGCATGTTTGAGATTTTTTTTTATAGTATTGTTTTTTGTGCAAGTTCTCCATTGGTTCTTTTGTTTTTATCAGGTCGCTGCGACCGTTACAACCACAGTGAGGTGGAAACGGACGAGGCTGCCGGTGAAGAGACTACAGAAGAAGGTGGCCTATTTGCTGCCTTCAGTAGCACTTCGCCCCAGTGGCGCCGCCATCGGAACTCCACGCTCGACCATTCCTCCAGGGTGAGTATCGGAGGGAGAGAGAGTGAGAGAGATGGAGGAAGAAGGAAAGGGAGAAAGTCGCTGATGAAGAACGTCGCTTATTTAGATAGATAGATAGATGTATCGTTTATTGATGCCAACAATCTTAAATTTAAAATAAATCAATACAGGCATGCTTAGTACAAGAAATAGAAATTGATGGCAAACAAAAGGCTTATTTGCTACCTTCAGTAGCACTTCGTTCAGCCATCGGAACTCCCATCCTCGACCATTCCTCCAAGGTGAGTTTCGGAGGGAGAGGTAGAGAGAGATGGAGGATGGAGGAGGATGGAACGACGGATGGAGGTTGCTCTACCCTAAGTAGCATCTAGCTTCAGTGGTGGCGTCAGCGCCTCTACTCAGCTCGTAGAAATACGTTTGACCATTCCTCCTGAGTGTGAGATAGAGATAGAAAAACGAGAGAGGGAGAGAGTTACAGAGATGGCCATTTTTGCATCAGATTTTAATTCCGATGAGGAGCGGCGATTCGTTCACAGAAAAAAGTTGCTGTCAAACGTAATTTGTGTTTGATGCTGTCAATTTTCGCGGTTACTTGAACTTTAATTCTACTTTCTTATTAGTTTGTTTAAAACGTAAACGATACCACATGGAAATCTTCAACATGGAAGCGCAAAAGCGCGTTCAGCAGAATCCATCGAAAATTGTGATCGGACGCGTAATCGGTGACTTAGCGATTACTCATCGATGTGTTACACTAAAGTTCGTTTTTTAATTGAATGCAAAAAAAAAATTACGCGGTGTTACCGTTATAAAATATATAGGTTTACTCGGTAGATTTTTTTTTACCGTGAATAGAAGACTTGTGAAGAAAATCCTTATCACATCAAAGACATTAAAGTTTAATTCCTCATAAGAGCAAAGTAAAAAAAAAACACCTACGCAGCACAAATAATTTTTACTTGGAAGTAAAATGGGGTAATTTGGTTTTTGCGTACTAGCAAAATTCAGACATTGGATTGTATTCAGCAAAGGTAGTACGAGGACGCGAGTCGCGCGCGACAACGTCAAAAGTCGCGACTTTCCAGTACATTAACTGTCAAATTCTGACGACTTTTGACGTTGTCGCGCGCCTCGCGCGACTCGCGTCCTCGTTCTACCTTTGCAGATGTCAACGTGACTGTTTTATTTTTTTGGATTGAACTAAAAAGCAGACTTTAAATGCGGCCAATCTGTAGTAGTGCAATGACGTGACTTCCCGCAGAGCACGGACAGCTGGCCGGGCACGCCGGACAGCGCGGGCCCGCCGAGCACGCCCACGGCGCCGCCGCACCACCACCCGCGGTGCCCGGTAACTATGCGCAATCATCATCAACCCATCATGTCCCCACCGAGGGGCACGGGTCTCTTCCCTGAGGAAGGTATAGGCCATGCTCCACCACGGGGGCCAACTCCGGATTGGTGGAGGCTTGTAAGACTAGTGGCTGGTCTTACTGTCAGAAGGATTCAAGCCACCTTAGGGCCTCTGACTTGGCTTAACGACTGCCATCTATCGACGGCAGCCGGCACCAACTGCTTAACGTGCCTTGCGAAGCACGGAATCGCTCGGAAAAATGCCACTAGCGTTAGTCATAGACGAAGACCCATCCATGGACTGAACGCGCCGTATGTTGCTTAACCTTAATGATCGTTTAAGATCACTAATGCCCGGTTCCAATATCCACAAAACGCTTCGTTTTTGCTTGCGATCGGTTACAATTTTTACGAAATTCCTACGAACCGTTAATAAATTGTAGGGAAAACGGATCGTAGCCGGTAGGCGTATATTATAGGAACCGGGCATCAGGCAGCCCAGGCTACGAGCGATTCTACTATGCACAATATGCACATCCATCTATCACCGGATCAACTGGACGTAGCTTAGCAAAAATGTTCCAACCCACAACATCGTCGTTTTTGAGTTAAATATGATATTAATATTTTGACGACCTCTGTGGCGTAGCGGTTAGCGCATCTGCTTAACATGTGAGAGGTCTTGGGTTCGATTCCCGGCTGGAAAAAAAACTTGCAGTCGCGGCAATAAAGCTAAGCCCGCTCCTTTTTTCCACAAACGTGTGGATGAAACAAAAACTTATTATTCATTATTGTAAAATTTGTGGTAATTAGATTATGTACACTTTCACTTTGAAAAAAAATTATGTAACAACATGGTTTGTCAAATTGCTTTGTCGGAAAAGAACAGATGCGCCAACCGCTACGCCGCAGAGATTCGTTAGCAACGAAAGTTAGCAATTAAATTATTTTCAAAGGTGTGTAGTTAACAGTAGATTTTCATGGCGACTAACTAACAGTAAGTGCCCTGCCTCACTAGGACGCATGGCGAAGTCGCCAGCCACGCATCCAAGCAGTTTGTATGAATGGCGACGTAGCCAGACAGTCGCCAAGTGAGTTAGGCACCAAACATGTCAATGTTAACTGCTTGGATACGGTCGCTGGCGACGTGGCCATGGCGTCCCTCTGAGGCAGGGCCCTAAAGCCGCGTTTTCACGGTCTTAGTGCGCTCGGACCGAGTGCCCCATCCGAGTAAACTAATGGGATACCGCCGTTTAGCCAAAGTATTTTTCGCCAAATTTTACTTCCCAATAAACTTATTGCATCAGTTTCATTTCCCAAATGAAACTTTAGCAAGTTTTCATTTCGCATTTTATTCATTTGGTCAAATTATCATTTCGCATAATTTTACTGCGTCAAGTTTTATTAAGACAAACGTTTATTATGCTAACGTTTTATTTTGGCTTTTATTCATTTGGTCAAATTATTATTTGGCATAAATATAGTTGACGATTAGGTACTAATTATTATTGAACGGGGGGTCGGCGATGTAAAGAATACGTGACACCAGAAATATAGGTGCGTTAGGTTCTCTATGTAAGATCGAAAACAGACTCGACTTTGTTGTGTCATTTACACACATTGCCGGCAGCGTATTCGGTATTGTATGGAAAGGTACTTTTTGCCAAACGATACTTTTGACTGAATAATGCTTGGTAAAATGAATTTTGACCAAGTATTTATTTGGTAAACAATAACTTGCCATAATAAATTTTGCTAACTGTTTATTTGCTTTAAGTTGTTTTGAGAAATGTTTTTTTGCCAAGTGATAATTTGCGGAAAATAGTTTGGGAAGTAATACTTTGGGAAACGATTTTTGGCAATACATTAGTAAACCAAACTAATGCTTCTGATTGGCCATTGTAGTGTCGTGACGAAAAACCGTCCAATCCGAAGCATGAATTTAGAGTGCCTTCAAAGCCCTCGTCCGCAAACACTTTCTGGATCAGTGTTATCCCGTTTCCCATTGACCTTCTCCCCCACGAGGAGGATCTCAGCTGTGTACATGTAACATCCCTCACTGTATTTTTATTAACATGTATTTATTTTTCTCTTATTTATATGTATATATTTTTCTATTACAGGTTTTCAGTATGTTATATTATATAGTATTGTATTGTATTGTATTATATTAGATTATGTGTACTTTTCATGTATTTATCTTATCTGAAATTACAGTATGCCTATCAGTTATTTTCATTCACCTCCTGCGGTTGACTGGTAGAAAATGCTTTTAGCATTAAGTCCGCCGCGTTGCCATTGTAATTTTTACTTATGTGCAATAAACGCATTAATAATAATAATTTACTCGGATGGCGCACTCGGTCCGAGCGTACTAAGACCGTGAAAACTCGGCCTAAGAGGCTCGGTCTCGGCCGGCAGATGATAGCGGCGGGCGGCGCGTCCACGGCGGAGTCCTCGCAGACGGACTCGGACGACGTGTCGCCCGGCGCGCGCCGCCGCTGCGCCGCGCTCAGACCGCAGCCCCATCCGCTGGCGCCGCGCCCGTGAGTTCAATACACTTTATACTACACCTACTTGATACTTTATCAAATTTACGGTAGAAAGTACGTCATTGCATATCGAACAAATATGCGGGGAGAAAACGCATCTGAGCGGGAGAGAAAAGTGTATGAAAATCCATTTCTTACGTGGTTTTTATTTTTTAATTTTGGGTAAGACTATGCGCCGGTAACCTAAATATCAAAAGCCAAAAAGTTTTTACAGTGAGTTTTTATCTCCAAGTTCGCAAAATGACACTGGCCACTAGCAACAATTTCAATATAAATTTCAATTAGTAAAGATTTCGTTTTTTATTTTCCTTGTAGGTGTAGTATAAAGCACTATGTATCACTCGAGAGAAACTGCGATTTCCGATCTCAGGTGTTTTAAAGCCCTCGCCTACGGCTCGGGCTTCAAACGACACCCTCAACGGTAATCGGTCACTTTCTCCTCTCGGTGAACAATGTACTATTCCTCAAACATGCTTGGAAATTTGAGCATTATTTCGACAACCTTCTTCGAGATAAATCGAAATTGCTGTACTGGCCAATTACACGCGAGCAGCGGCCGGAAAGAGTTCTATGAAAATTCAACGAATACGCAGCGAATTCGAACTCGCGCGCAACGAATACGCAGCGCACGCGCAGCGAATAGCAGCGTGGACGCCATTTTGTACTGTCGTGTACAGACGCCAGTCCGTCCGCCCCTCCTCTCTTTGTCGCAATATGGGATTGGGTGCGGTCGGCAGAAGTAAAAGATAGGGTATCCAGAGGCAGAGTAGTTTTTGCAAAGGAAAGGCACCTGAGAACAATAAAAAATAAAGGTCTTAACTAATGTCTAAAAGATAAATTTAAAAATACAATTTGGAGTATAAAAGAAAGCACGAACACTTACATAATAAACAACAATAACACTTGCTAAACAATACAAAGTAGTCGCTCTCTTCCATTCGATTAACTGATAATGGATCGTCCCAAATTCATCGATGCTTTCGTTTTCGTCTCCGGCGTCTTCTAAGTAACAGAGTCAACAGCAGTGTTTCCTCGTCGGAATCCATTTTTTTTTCTGAATGTACAAACACGCGACGAAAAAGTTGCCAATGCACCACGCGTCCGCAACGTCTTCGCTGCGCAGCCGCAGTGTGTTCGTGACGCATTCGTTGCGGTGCCGCTCCGTTCCGGATCCGCTCGCAATTCGCTAGTGTGATAAGGCTCTAATAGTGCTCTATCTGAAAAAACATTGATTAATCAATTTCAGCGTATTATTCGTGACAACAGATACCTACGACAGGAAGAAGATTGGTAATGCATTAAAGTTCAATTTTATTTCTGGCAAATTCTTAAGAAAGAAACGCATGCTCGTTAGTCAATATTTTATTTGCAACTGACTGGGCTACCAGCCAACACATAGCTATAGATAGATATACCAATATACGTTGGCAGATGCATCTAGTTCGAAACGTTCGAACAAAGATTAAAACTTAATTCCGAGATTACTCAATACTTCTTTGCAGTCATTGCTTGCGAGGGAAACTTTAAATCCGGTTTACAAATCTCTGATAACCACTCACCGCGCCTATCCGACCCGTACACTCTATAATATTTAAGCTCCAGTCGTATATTCCACAGGTCGGACACCCACGGCAAGGGCGTCGACCGGCCGGACAAGCCGGACCGGCCGGACAGACCGGAGAAGCCTGACAAACCGGAGAAACCGGAAAAGGTGGAGAAGACAAAGCCGCTGCCGCTGGTGGCTAAATCCATGCGCCGATCGGCGAGTACTTCCGGACTTTCGTTGGTTATACATCCGGGTAAGGGAAAATATTTATTTTTATATATTTACTTATTACCTGAACCGGATCAATAAAGATTATTCTTATCTTATCTTATTTTGAAGTTAATATAAAATAATGCTATTATTATGATAACGACAAAAATTTGTGCGCCTGTTATGGCATAACATGCTGAACTAATAATATTGTTAATTTCACCTTTCTGTACATGTTTGCGGTGCGTGCATGCAACGACTAATGAATGTCGATGATGCGAAAGTGATTTGTCCCCGATCTCTGCCTACCCCTCTGGGATAGGTTTGACAAATAAATCGATCTTTAAGAAATACCTGTGTAATATACTTTTTTATGTACAACTAGCTTTCGCCCGCGACTCTGTCCGCGTGGACTTTAGTTCAAAATTTTGCAACCCCGTTCACTCCCTTAAGGGTTAAACTTAGAAAAACGGCGAAACACTAGTTCAATCAATTGTGTTGAAGAGTATTTATTTTAAGTTTCAAGAAAATCGGATAACATTCTTTATACCTCCCATACAAATTTTAGCAACCCTTTTCGCTCCCTTCGGGGTTGAATTTCAGAATATCCGGTCTTATTCCTTACCTACATTATATATACTCGTAGACCCTCTGTGCAAAATTTCAGCTTCCTAGGTCCAACGGCTTGGGCTGGGCGTTGATGAGTGAATGAATCAGTCAGTCAGGACTTTGAATTTTATTTATATAGATAAAAGTGTTCTCTGTCTATATATGTTATCGTTCTCAAATCGCCTTACCGATTTCCAGCAGCGGATGACAGCATGATCTTGAGCGGCGCAATATCCCCGTGTGCGGGGAACACGTCGTCCACCAACTCTTCGCGCGACTCTTCACCGTGCCGGGACCCGCCCTCGCCTTTCGCGCTCGCCAATCACTCGTGAGTACACCCCCACTAGCCGGGGACCAACCCGACCTGGGGACCAACCCACGCTGGGACCAAATTGACCTGTGGTTAGCCCACTCCAAGCAGTTTTTAAACATAAAATATTATCTATAATGTTAGTCGTGTAGAATGTAATGTTAGTTGAGCAAGTAAATTAAGAGCTGTTACCAAGAGCTTGCCGATAGACTGCGTTAGCAGTTTGGCAAACTAATGTCATTGTAATATCGCATAGTTTTAGTGAATAAATAAATAGACGACCTCTGTGGCGTAGGGGTTAGCGCATCTGCTTACCATGCGAGAGGTCCCGGGTTCGATCCCCGGCTGGAGAGAAAAAAAAACTCCACGTCTTGGATGTTTACATGTTTGTGACGTCGCTGTTTCTGGTTCCCAGGACACAGGGTATCCTAGTGTGGGGCCGGAAGCAATGTATGTGGTTGTTTATGTTTAACAGAATGTAAAATTATTTACGTTGAAATATTTTTTTTTATTTCTAGTACAGAGCCCCAATGACGTGTAAACTGTAACCACTGCCTATTAAATAAACATTAACATTAACATGCAGGCACATGGCACATACATTGCCTCTGGCCCCACACTAGGATACCCTGTGTCGTGGGAACCAGAAACAGCGACGTCACAAACATATAAACATCGAAGACCTGGTTTTTTTTCTCCCCAATATTTATTTATACCTCTTGTTCTCTTCTTGAGTCCTCCCTCACACGCCGCGTCCCCCGGCAGGCTGATCCAGTCCACCAAGCCGCTGATGGTTTTCAGCCGGATAGTAAAACAAAAACGCGTTATGCCGAATACGTAAATGTCACCTTTTGTTTGTAACCTCCTCATTTATTTATTCCTCTTGTTCTCCTCTCTCCTCACGCCGCGTCCCCCGGCAGGCTGATCCAGTCCACCAAGCCGCTGATGGTTTTGAGTCGGATAGTAAAACAAAAACGCGTTATGCCGAATACGTAAATGTCGCCTTTTGTTTGTAACCTCCTCATTTATTTATTCCTCTTGTTCTCCTCTCTCCTCACGCCGCGTCCCCCGGCAGGCTGATCCAGTCCACCAAGCCGCTGATGGTTTTGAGTCGGATAGTAAAACAAAAACGCGTTATGCCGAATACGTAAATGTCGCCTTTTGTTTGTAACCTCCTCATTTATTTATTCCTCTTGTTCTCCTCTCTCCTCACGCCGCGTCCCCCGGCAGGCTGATCCAGTCCACCAAGCCGCTGATGGTTTTGAGTCGGATAGTAAAACAAAAACGCGTTATGCCGAATACGTAAATGTCGCCTTTTGTTTGTAACCTCCTCATTTATTTATTCCTCTTGTTCTCCTCTCTCCTCACGCCGCGTCCCCCGGCAGGCTGATCCAGTCCACCAAGCCGCTGATGGTTTTGAGTCGGATAGTAAAACAAAAACGCGTTATGCCGAATACGTAAATGTCGCCTTTTGTTTGTAACCACCTCATTTATTTATTCCTCTTGTTCTCCTCTCTCCTCACGCCGCGTCCCCCGGCAGGCTGATCCAGTCCACCAAGCCGCTGATGGTGGTCCGCCGCGGGCCGCGCGGCTTCGGCTTCACCATCCACACTGTGCGCGTTTACTTCGGCGACACCGACTACTATACCATGCACCACCTCGTCTCGGTGAGTGCTTGTTCTGGAAGGGAAACTTGAAGGGAGGCGAAGACCTTGGCGTAGAATGGCTCATGGCTCCACGACACATCGCGTGACAGTTTAGCCGAAATGATAGCCGACCTCCGATAGGAGATGGTACCGGGAGATAAGAAGTTTAAATATCTTTATGTAAGTAATAAGTTCGTAAATTCTGTTTTTCTGAATGATTGAATGAAGTAATATGCATTTATTGCCAAGAAGAAGTGCCTGAAGGCTGGCTTAAAACACGCTAGGTTGACTTGATAAAGGGAAACAAACAGAAAAAAGAAAAGAATGAGATCGGAAGGAAGAAAGCTTTTTGCGTGCCCAGTATACGTGTCGGATAATCTGATGGGCCTTTTTTCTAAACCTTTCTGGGATACTTGTTTCCAGACCACCTTTTTTATGAACCCATTGATTACTGTGCGCAATTGTTTCTGAGCACTCTTGTTTCGGAGCGCACTTGTTTCTGCTCCCATTTGTTTCTGACCCCACTTGTTTCTGAGCGCACTTATTTCTGATCCCATTTGTTTCTGAATCCACGTGGTTCTTGATTTGACTCGTTTCTTAATACCACTTTTCTGAGCCTCTCGTTTTTACCTAGACTTGTTTCTCTCAAACTACTTGTTTCTGAACTCACTTAATTCTAAACCCATTTATTTCTGAGTCAATCCTTTTAAATCCACTTATTTCTGAGCCACTTGTGTCTAAGCTCTTTATTTCCAAGCCACTTATGTTTGCTTCTTTTATTTCTAAGCCACTTGGACCTGAGCATTTCATTTCTAATCCACTTGTGTCCAAGACCTTTATTTCTAAACCACTTGTGTCTGCGCCTTTTATTTCTAAGCCCCTTCTGACTGTGACCTTTTTTTCTGTGTGAGCTACTTGGATCAAAGCTTTTTGTGAGAGCCACTTCTGTATGAGCTTTTTATTTTTAAGCCCCTTCGACTGTGACCTTTATATTTGAGTGAGCCACTTGGATCTGAGTGTTTTAATTCTAAGCCACTTCTGTCTGAGATCTTTATTTCCAAGCCACTTGCGTCCATAACCTTTATTTCCAAGCCACGTGTGTCCAAGACCTTTATTTCCAAGCCACGTGTTCAAGACCTTTATTTCCAAGCCACGTGTGTCCAAGACCTTTATTTCCAAGCCACGTGTTCAAGAGCTTTATTTCCAAGCCACTTGTGTCCAAGACCTTTATTTCCGAGCCACTTGTGTCCAAGACCTTTATTTCCAAGCCACGTGTTCAAGAGCTTTATTTCCAAGCCACTTGTGTCCAAGACCTTTATTTCCGAGCCACTTGTGTCCAAGACTTTTATTTTTAATCCACTTTTGTCTAGACCTTTATTTCTGGGCGAGCCACTTGTGTCTGAGCCTTTTATTCCTAACCCACTTCGGTCTTAGACCTTTATTTCTGGGCGAGCCACTTGTGTCTGAGCTCTTTATTCCTAACCCACTTCTGTCTTAGACCTTTGTTTCTGTGTGAGCCACTTGTCTCTGAGCTTTATATTTCCGAGCCACTTGTGTCTGAGCTCTTTATTCCTAACCCACTTCTGTCTTAGACCTTTGTTTCTGTGTGAGCCACTTGTCTCTGAGCTTTATATTTCCGAGCCACTTGTGTCTGAGCTCTTTATTCCTAACCCACTTCTGTCTTAGACCTTTGTTTCTGAGTGAGCCATTTGTCTCTGAGCTTTATATTTCCGAGCCACTTGTGTCTGAGCTCTTTATTCCTAACCCACTTCTGTCTTAGACCTTTGTTTCTGAGTGAGCCACTTGTCTCTGAGCTTTATATTTCCGAGCCACTTGTGCCTGAGTCCAACATCTGAGCGTGGCGCGGTCGGCAGGCGGTGAGCGAGCAGGGCGCGGCGTGGGCGGCGGGGCTGCGCGCCGGCGACCTCATCACACAGCTCAACGGCGAGCCCGTGCAGGGACTGCTGCATACTCAGGTATGTACTCGGCTACTGTACTCTGCCCTCGCAACGAGGGCATTACTGCCATTACTGCGTCTCTAGTTTGAATGCAAAAATGGGGACATTTCTTGCAGTAAAAAAATAATGGTTTTTAAATATTTTTTTTAAAGTTGTGGCTGTAGATCTACAGTCACAATAACTTAAGAAAAATGGTGGCTGTAGATCTAAATTGAAAAAAAAAAAGTAAATAACGGTAGCTATAGATCTACACTAGATTTACAGCCACCATAGGTAATTTTTTTCTGCAAAAAATCCCTCCAAGTACCTTATTTTTGCAGTCTAACTAAAAACGGAGTAATAGCTATTACTGTCTTTCTCGTTAGGAGGGCAGTACTATACTCTGCTATTGCTGTAAGCAATAAGAGACCGCTTATTGTATATGTTTTTAATTGTAACTTGTATGTGCAATAATTTCTTGTGTGCAATAAGGAATATTCTTATCTTATACTTTATACCACAAAACGTGCTCCAATTAAAACAATATTTTAATTAAAAAAAAAAAAGACTTGACTTCAACCAAAAAAGTTAAAAATGATTGCGTCTTGCTAACTTGCGCTATATTTATTGCTAGTTTTGGAGTTAACTGTTTTGTTTGAAGTCGATTTTGTTTTGTTAAAATTTTTGTTTATTTTTCGTGAATGTGAAATACACTAATTAATTGGACGCCAAAAAATTATTCAATAGACCACACGACGATAGATAAAAGATTCGGCCGAGTATCATTAATTTTCTCTTAAGAATTGAGTTATGAATCCAATAATCAGAGCCTAACCAAACTCTCATCAAACTACCATTGAAGTACATCATTTCCAATATAAAAAGAATCGTCGAAATCGGCTGGCGTGATATTGAGTTATTCGTCCATTTGTCGCGCACATACCATACGCTCACAGGCAACGTCAAAATCATGGGTCTTAGGTGACTTGTTGCTACATTGAAGAAAGGTGAAGATGGTTTTCTCATGGATGCCATGTTAGAGCTGGACCAAATTGAAATGGGACCACACGGGGAGAGCACCAGCTTTGAAACGAAAAAAGCATCATCAAAATCGGTTTATCCAGTCAAAAGTTCTGAGGTAACAACATAAAAAAACACAGTCGAATTGAAAACCTCCACCTTGTTTGAGGTCGGTTAATAAAAAATATCCTCTATGTGCGCCTTATACCATCTATTCATCGGATATTTCACAAGTGAATCTTATCGCGATTGTTAATCGTATGAATGTAATTATTAAACCTTAGTTCACTAAGTCTCAAAAGAAAATGGTTTTTGTAGATGAGAAATTTATTTCAACGTAAAGATTTCACATTTTGTTTGTTGAATGTCTATGTACTTATAGTGTTAATGTTAGCCGATGCTTTGGGGCCAAGTGTAGTGGATTGGTTGGTGATTTTCGTGGTTTAGGCCGGTTTTAGAGTCACGCTGACAGTCGGCGCTGACAGGTCAATATGTACGAGTACTACGTCCTAAGGAACGTTTTAGAAAAGCGCCGACCGTTCAGCGCTGACCAGCCATATATTTTGTCTATCAGCGCTGACGGTCAGGGCGTGGTCAGCGTGACTCTAAAATCAGCCTTATACCTCTACTACAAAAGATTTAAAGTATACAATGTGAGTCTTCATAAAGTGCACATATCAAAATCAGGGAAACTACACCCCATTTCATCGACGGAAAAAATAAAAAATTCAATAAAAAAAAATATTTGTATTTATTATGATTTTTTAAAAATTATGAGTTGCACCGGTTGACCCTATTTAGATAAATCGTCATAATTTTTAAACTAAGTGCGTTATCGCAGTGAAATAAATTTTGTGATGAT
Source organism: Yponomeuta plumbellus (assembly GCA_947310845.1). Classification (NCBI taxonomy): domain Eukaryota; kingdom Metazoa; phylum Arthropoda; class Insecta; order Lepidoptera; family Yponomeutidae; genus Yponomeuta; species Yponomeuta plumbellus. Next base: position 11,771,459 of record OX371216.1, on the reverse strand, counting down.
GTCTAATAATAAGCCGTACCCATAAAGTAAAAATATCCAAGAAAAATAACCCTATAAATTTACAATTAAGTGAAACTTGAAGAAAATCTGTATTTTTTTTCATCATTTTTGCATTTGTTTTACAATTTCTCCTAAAATCATACTATTGACCCTACTTTTTTTCATTCTAGCTTATTTTACATGGCATTAGCTTTCTAAAAGTAAAAACTGCACGTTTATTACTCAAAAACAACAGTTTTTATGACCGTTTGAAAAAAGCCCACGCGCATCGTTTTGCTATACACCATTGTTTATCACCTTTTTTACAAATATTTTTTTTTATTTTTTCCGTCGATGTAATGGGGTGTAGTTTCCCTGATTTTGATATGTGCACTTTATGAAGACTCGCACTGTAGTATTATGTTGCTCGAAAAGTTTTCTATTTGATGGTAGTAAAATGACCATTTAATTGACAAGGTGCTGCGACTGTTGCTTGCGGCCCCACACGCCACGCTGCGAGCGACGCCTCTGGACCAAACAACTATTCAGGTAAGTTACATTGCCACTAGATAAGATAACAATGCTCGAAGGAGCCCACACATCGGCAAGCGCAGCGTAGGACGACCAGCCACAAGATGGACAGACGGTCTTATCCAAGTGGCAGGGAGACGCTGGATGCAAGCCAAGTAATATTGACAAATCCGTTAAAAAGGTAATTCTATTCAAATGGCCACTTAAAATAATGAACTGTTAAAAATTATATTAAATACATCTTATAAATTACCGGTCGTCCTAAAATAATGTTTTAATGTTAAATTAAATAGAACCTTTGCCACAAATTAATCAAAATCATGACGCTCCTTATAACATAACATTTATATACAGGCACATACATTGCTTCAGGCCCCACACTAGAATACCCTGTGTCGTGGGAACCAGAAACAGCGACGTCACAAACATGTAAACATTCAAGACCTGGGTTTCTTTTTTTTTGGTCCCCAGCCGGGATTCGAACCCGGGACCTCTAGCATGGTAGTCAGATGCGCTAACCGCTGCGCCACAGAGGTCGTCAACACTGTTACATTCTGGGACTCTTTTTCCCAGTAGATATCTCGTACTCCTACTCCGAACTATCATATACCTTCTTATTTTGGCTCTTTCGAGTTGTCTAAATGCTTAACCCGATAGAGTGGAAAGTTACCTAATAAAGGGCAGCTCGCCTTTGTACCTGTTGTTTCTTATGTATTTTTTTTTTTATTAGGGACAACAAACAGAGTTACAATGTATTTTGAACACATAACTTGAAAATCAAACCATATTCAATTATACATCCAGCTCCGTTATCCACATTTTACAACATGTTTCCATTACACTAAGGAATCAAACAAACGCCACAGGCTTAAACCAAGGATTGTTCAATAAAAATAAAATATAATAATAATGTAATGTTCTGTTCAATGTTTTGTGTGCAAAGAATGATAGCCCTCTATAAAAAAATAAAAAAAAAATATGGTCCCAACTGAAAATCAGTTTTACTGGTGTTGTGCTATCCATAGCACACACCAGTGAAGTATGATGAGTTGGAGCCCTTTTTTATTGTCACAGGAGCACCTGAGGCGTTTTGAGTTGGGGGTGGCTGGGCACCATACACTACTGTGTGGGGCCCTGCTGCCGTAGATTTAAAAAACGGTTGTTTGTTTTCCTTTGTCTCTATTTTATTTTTCTTGTTTTCTTGACTCTTGTGTATTTTGTTTATTATGTACTTTTGTCTTCATTGTGTTTCTGTGACAATTGGGTATTTGACAGGATGTCAAATGAGTTACTTTTAAAACGGAATTTTGTATGAAAATACTTGCTTATGACGTCACATTTCAGAGCACTCTTTTTATGTGTCATCTATTTAAAAATTGTAATAACTATTAAATGATTAAAAGAAATACATTTTCCGAATCATTTTGTAATTTTTGTTTTAATCGAGCATCTCAAATAATTTTATTTATTTATTTCTACAAGTTTTCATCTATCATTACAGGCTTAAACCTAATGCGATAGAAAAAACAACAATTTAAAAGTATTTTCATAAATGTAGCTTAAAAAAACAACATGGCAGAGGTAGACCACAGTCCCTTGTCTTTCTAAGCGAGATGGTATGCTAAATTTCGGTAGGGTAGAAAGATAAACCAGGCCATAAAGTCAGACCAGAGCCGAGTCCACCCCCGTGATGCTTGCCTGTCTGGTGTACCTACAGTCGACAGCACATCAGCTCTCACATACGTGCGTTTTGTTCAGTTGCGTGACCTAACGTGACCTTGTAACAGAAATGTAAAGGCTGATCCGCCGTCGAACGCACCTACAATAAAAATAAACTTAACTTTCTAATCTTTGTACGATAGCACTTGTAATGCTATTCTTGTGAATTCACTCAGAGCACCGCGGAAAATATCCATTCGCTCCGCGATAATGTTTAGGGTCAGGATAGCGCGCGTCAGCGGCGCCTTGGCCAGCAGATTGGTCCGCGCGCGCGGCACCAGCAGCAGCGGCGGCCGCCGCCGGCGCCTCACGTATTCATTCGGTACACACAGCGCCACTTTGCACAAAATTTCTGGATTATGTATCCTCCCAGTGAGCACTTTGTAGATATATGACACTAAGGCGAGATCACGTCTTACCCTTAGCTCGTTGCACCCCACCATTCCTAGTATAAAAAGAGTGGGGTACATCAGGGGATAAAAAGGATACACCCCGTAGTACCGCATATACAAAAAACGTACGAATTTATTTTGTATTCTTTCTACCATGGCACTGTACTTAGCTTCATGTGGAGCCCAAATTTCTGATCCAAATTCTAATTGGCTTCTCACTAGACTATTATACAAAATAACAATAGCATTAACGTTCGTGAAATTACGCGCGGCACGTAAAACGAACCCTAAATTCCGATAAGCTTTTTTACAGATATTAATTATGTGGTCACTATATTTTAGATCAGATTTTAAAACTACTCCTAAATCTTTAATTTCGTTTACTCTTTCTATGTTACTATCTCCTATTTTATAATTAAAAGCTATTGACGTGTGTTTTCGGGTAAAAGAAATTACAGCACACTTTGATACATTAAATTCTAGCTGGTTATTTGTACTCCATTCTACTACTCTATTAATGTCTTTCTGTAATTTCTCACAATCCTTATAATCGTTTATTGTGAGGCTCAACTTAAGGTCATCTGCAAATAACAAACAATTTGCATCCTGTACAACATTTGGTAGATCGTTTACCATTATTATAAACTCCAACGGCCCCAGATTACTTCCCTGACTCACTCCTGATCTGGTGAAGTATGGTTCTGATAAGTTCCCATTGTAATCTACGTATTGACTTCGGTCTTGCATATAGTTGGCAAAAAACCTCAGCAAGTGCGGTGTACATCCAATACCAGCTAATTTCTTTAGTAATATGTCATTATCTACTAAATCAAACGCTTTCCTGTAGTCAAAATAAGCCGTATCTGCTTGACCCCCACTGTCTACTACGGGAACCACGTTAGACATGTAGTTCAGTAAGTTACTACTGGTGCTACGGGCTGGCCGAAAACCATGTTGAGCTTCTGACAATTGCGCTTGAATCTGACTGAGGACCTCTTTTTGGACAGCTGACTCCAACACTTTAGCAGGGGTCGAGAGTACCGCTACAGGTCTGTATCCGTCTACCTGCGCACTAGCCCTTCCCTTGGGAACTGGTACTACCCGCGTTACTTTCCATCTACTTGGAAATACAGCGGCTTTTAAACATTTGTTAAATATATATAACAACGGTTCTTCTAGTACAGAACGACAATCTTTAAATATGTATGGAGGGATGCCATCCGGCCCCGATGCTCTTTTTGGTTTGAGTCGCGCTAGGGCCGACTGCACATCACCTAGCTGAAGCCTATCTATATGTATGCGCGCTGCATTCGTATTGCCTGCTTCATTTACTGCAGCTGTTACGTCTAGCTTAGAGGGTACTGTACCGTAGACGGATTGGAAGTACCTCGCGTATTCTACGGCGCACTCTTTTGGACTCAACACTTTATCTCCCTTCATTATCTTTTGTGGACACCTATTTCCTCTCGTAGATTTAATGTAGTTCCAGAATGCCTTCGGATCCTCCGCTAAATGGTTTTGTACGCGCTTTTTGTATTCTTTTTGAGCAAATACAATTGAACGTTTTACTCTTGCTCGACAGGTTGCAAACTTTTCATAATCCTTTCTACATCCAGTATTTTTGTACTGTTTATGAAGAGAACTTTTTAACTTAATGTTACTAATTATTTCTTTTGTATACCACTCCGGGTAAGTGAAACTTGAATTTACATAGTGGGGCTGTTTCTTAGGAATACAGCTATGAAAAATATTATTCAATCTGTCGTAAAAAAAAATTAAAATGCTTTCTATGTTATCTAACTCATAGATTTGACTCCAATCTATAGACTCAATTGAAGAATAAAGTAACGCAAAGTCCGCCCTATTGAAGTTCCAACTAGTGTGTGATGTGTTCGAGTGTTTATCAGCTGTCACCTGAGTATCCTGCTCGTCGGTCCCGGTGACCAGGCGCTGCCGGCGACCGCGCCCGCGAACCGCCACCTCTAGCGGCGGATGGTATGCGTCCACCGCCAACAGAGGCGCATCCGCCGCGCGCACTCTCACACCCGAATCCGTCGCAAACGTACTCAACACTAAATCCAATTGTCTACCGTTGCAATTAGGCACCGCGTTGCTCTGAGTGAACCCACAGTATGTCTTAAAATATTCAAAATAATTATGTATCTTTAAACAACTAGAATATAAATTAAAATCTCCTATGACCACGACATCACTGTATTTATCACTAAAATGTTCTATAATCTTAAACATTACCATATACTCTGTCTCCCTACTGTTCGGTGGTATATATAAAGTACACAATAAAAACAAAAATCTATTCTTCAAATACACAGTACCAGAAACCAGTTCGAACGTTTGATCGTCCACGCTCACGTTACCCGGTGTCGTCACCCGTCTTATCTCTAATCGGGGTGTGGCCACGATACAGACGCCGCCCTGTTTTCGGCCGTCTGCTCGGTCGCAGCGGATAATATTATATCCTGGTGGTACCATCTCCGCGTCTTGAATAGACATGTTACAGCCGGTTTCCGTAAATACAAATAGATCTGCTTCCGATGAAGGTATACTTGTATATAACTCGTCTAACTTTGTCCGTAGGCCTCTGACATTTTGATAGTACATATAAATGTAATCATTCCGGGGCTTGTGTTGTATTTGTTTCTTTTCGAAACCACACCCACTCACAGTATTCTACATTTATTGGCCAGTTTTCAGATTCGCATAACTTGTCATAAATGCTTTCTGGAACTCCTATAATGAATGAAGCATAATCTCTTTCTGTTTTATGCTTTAGCCTATTGACTTTAATTTGCACGTTATGGCCGCATATATTCTTCACGAATTTTTCTAAATTTTCGTCCGAAGTTTCTTTATTCAACCTCCATACGTGCAGAAATTTCTTTCTTTCAGTTCCCTGAATTTCAACTGCAGTAGTACGCCCTCCTTTTCTTACCTCTGTGTTAGGGTATTTTTTTTTCCTATTCACGACTGTCCAATCGCCTTCCTTAGCTGCCCTCTGTATATCTGTTACTATTGATTCACTCCGTCCGGTATTGAAATTCAGTTTCTCTGTAGGTACTGATGCGCTAGCTGGTTTCGTGGCCACACTAACTTTTATCGGCAAGTTGTTGTTCTGTTTAGTTACATTCGCAAATGAAATTTTGGGTGTCTGATTTGATATTGCTATCATGGGGGTATTTTCAACCAGCTTATTTTTGTCTATCAAGGATTTAATCAAGCCTTCTATAACGTCCAGTTTATTTATTATTGTCGATAGTGTCAAATACCGTATACTAATAAAATCTTTCTTTCTTTCTTTCTTTCTATCCGGCAGGCGGGCGGACGCCGCCGCCACAGCACCGGGCGAAGGGCGTCCGCGCCCCCGCGTCCGCGCCCGCGCCGCCGCTGCTCGCTGTTCCGCCGCATTTCCAGCAAGAGGGCCTCGCAGGAGATGCAACAGGTAACGCCCGCGTCATCATCGACCCATGTCCCCATCGAGGGGCACGGGTCTCTTCCCTGAGGAACGTATAGGCCATACTGACCACGGGAGCCAAGTCCGGATTGGTGGAGGCTTGTAAGACTCGTAAAAACCTTTAATCATCAATTTATTATTAATCCAACAAGGTGTATGTATGTGTGCGTGTGTGTGTGTGTGTGTGTGTGTGTGTATGAGAGAAAGTGTGTATTAGTAGTATGTGCCAGTGTGTGGTGATATGTGTATGTGTTTTGTGAATTTTGTAATACAATTTTTGTGGAACGTTATGCTTATTTTTGTGTTTATTATAGTCTGAAGCATACATTCGGTAGCTTTATAATCTAAAGTAGTGAGCCACGTTAGATTAGGAGCCTAGTTTAATTTTACACTCTTATGTTGGCAATGATCACGTTGATGATGTTGCCCTCAGCGTAATCCGGTGACGGCTACGTCAAGAGTTAGAAGTAACTTTGCGGCGATAGTTCCGAATGTGACTCGCGAAGCCCAGCTTAGTTTTGAATGTTCAGTGACGTTCACCCCGGTGGGGAGACTTGTCTTCACACTCTTGGTTTTTACAAGAAGTATAGGGCGGGGTGGTGTCAGGTAACAGCCGTTCAACGTGAATCGTGAAATAGTATATTTCATAACAAGTGCGGAAAGCCTGTTGTTAACGGTTCCGCACGTGTACTGAACAACTATTCTTAATGCAGTTGCGAAAAAATGAAGCAATTTAATAAAGAAAATTTTTGGAAAATGGCGCCAACCGTAAAAGAGATTTTTTTTCTTCACCCATTCTGGGTAGGCAAAGGGAACTATGCCCATACAGCCAAGTCTTCAGTAGATTTTTTTATTGATATGAAATGAAAATTAAATTTAATGAGATGAAATGAAATGAACCCAAACCTAAGTCAATTGAATCAAATCATTCAATCTGTTATTGAAACAAATTATAGTAGGTTCTTTGTAAAAATATTTGCATGAATCATAAAAACTTCGTGGTTGATTTTTTTCCTTTTTAATAGACATTATTTTGACAGTCGGGAAAGAGAACGCACGAGTGCGGAAAAGGTAAAGAAAAAGCTCGAGTGTGTAATAGCCCACTTTCCGAACGCTATACGTACTTGCAATATGCCACTTTTAGAGCAACTGTATTAAAAATATTTTTTATACTACACCTGCTTGGAAAGTACCTTGATACTTTATCAAATTTACGGTAGAAAGTACGTCATTGCATATCGAACAAATATGCGGGGAGAAAACGCATCTGAGCGGGAGAGAAAAGTGTATGAAAATCCATTTCTTACGTGGTTTTTCTTTTTTAATTTTGGGTATGACTATGCGCCGGTAACCTAAATATCAAAAGTCAAAAAGTTTTTACAGTGAGTTTTTATCTCCAAGTTCGCAAAATGACACTGGCCACTAGCAACAATTTCAATATAAATTTCAATTAGTAAAGATTTCGTTTTTTATTTTCCTTGTAGGTGTAGTATAAAGCACTATGTATCACTCGAGAGAAACTGCGATTTCCGATCTCAGGTGTTTTAAAGCCCTCGCCTACGGCTCGGGCTTCAAACGACACCCTCGACGGTAATCGGTCACTTTCTCCTCTCGGTGAACAATGTACTATTTCTCCAACAGATGGTGACAAACGCCGTGTCCGCGACGGCGGCCGAATGCGTGCCCGCCGCCGCGTCCCCAGGCCCCGAGTCCCCGCTGGCCGCCGCGCACTTGCATCAACGGTACGGCTCTGCATACACACACACTCTCTCTCCCACTCACAATCAAGTGCAGTGATAAGGCAAACACGCATCAGCTCGAAGCTGCTATATCTTGATTTTTAATTAGGTGGACTAAACTGACAGTTGGTGTGTTGCCACGTAAGGGAAAATAAAAAATAGTGTTGTGCTCAGAGTGATCGACTAATAAATATTTTCATTCAATCGTTCGTTCATTCGATTGCAGACTGGTGAATGTAATGTAACTAGCTCAAACAATAAACACTAAAATTAAATAATACTTATGTTGGGGTATTTCGTGACAAGATGACAGACATACCATGTTCATTTCTTTCTGGTTTGGAATAGGAAAAAATTAAATAAAAACTAGATTTAAAATAAATAAATAAATAACTATTTCTTCTTATCATTTTTTGAATCAGAATCGGTTATATTTATTACGAACCTTTCGGTTACGGCGTCCATAAGATGGTCGAGTTGCTTCTTCTTTTATGACATGAATGATACAACTCGACCACCGTTGCGGTGTAACTAAATTTAATCCTTCACTGAACAATTTATGAACGTCTTTCATTTTATAAGTTTTGTTATTACGCGTGACGTGCCCCTTTACCTGTGCCCAAACTCACTCTACAGGGTTTAATTCGCAGTGCTTTTTCTTTATTCACTACCCAGATAGCATTTTTTGGTAGCCGTTACGAAACTAGTCGACACTGAAGCGACGACCAGTAACATTTTTGGTCGCTGCTACGACTTTGTTTCGGTCGCTGCGTTAAAGTAGGGCACTTCTCGACACGGTAACATTTGGTTTTTAAGTTACGACGCCGTATTGGTAACACTGCGCTTAGTATTTCAGAAATCATTCGTGCATTCGTCAATTCTAACCATTCTTTGCTTAAGAAACAACTAAAATGTCAAAGAAAACTGTGCAATATGAAGACAAATTGAAAGGTTCGCCATATTATTTTGACAGCGTAAGTTTGTTTTTGAAATTAATTAGTTTTAAGTGAGTAGTGATATTATGATATTAGTGGGAAAAGAAATCGGTCGTACTATTTAACAAAATACATTGAAAATCATCAATGGGCCATCATCTAATTGTTTTTTAGTTAGTTTTCACTACAATGAGTTACTACAACACGTTCCGGTTAAACTGTATAAAAACTGATACCACACATACAAACCGAAACGGACACAGTCGCATTGACACGAAACAATAACAGAACTTTGTAAATTTGTTACTGACTTCTTTATTTTGCGACCAAAAAATGCTATCCGGGTAACTCAAGTAACAAAGAAAACAACAAACAGTAAAACTTAACACTCAAAACAACTTATGAAGTAACAACGAAAGATAACAAAAATAAAATCCGGCGGAAAAAGCGCAAAATATATTTGTGCAACCGATCGACAACGAAAATGGCAGACGAATGAAGCGCTATGACGTGTATGCGTCATCAGTACTACCAACTATGCGATAATTTAGAGGTGCATATTTTTTAAAGTATACTCCTAGAAAGGTTGGATTTTTCTACAATATTGGAGTATATTTCCTAAAGTTTGTGGGTTTTTCAGATGTAAGTATGTTTGTCTAATTGGTAGGTATTTAATGTTTAGTATTAAGTTTAATTATTTTCCCCAAATAAAGGAAATAAAATTGAAGAGTGAATGATTGAATGAAATCGAACATTCAATCAACACATTAAGTCGCATCACTACGATCTCGGTCTGACAACATTTTAAAAAAATAAGAGCATTTTCAACTGTCAGTTTAGTCCACCCAATTAAAAATTAATATATAGAGTGCTATGCTGGAGTCAAACCATAATAATAATTACATACACCGAGTACACTGTACACTGAGAACATTTCCATGATCCTGCTATTAAAGATGGGCGATTATGAATGATATTAATGATATCATTCGACTATGGCAATCATTCGACTTAGTCGAATTAGACATCCAGATTAGTAACTAACGTTCTAGCCTAACCGCTAATACTAGTAAACCGTACTGCTCGTCGTCGACCCGTGTCGTTCCGCCGCAACTCGGACTGACTCGGGAATCATTCAAGCAGATGCATACTAATTTGGTTGACTCGGGCGCTTCCGTCATGAATCGGAACGATTCGGGGTTCAATGTTTTATCGCTTGCTTCCACTTTCAAGCAAAAGCAAAATTCAACCTTATATCAAGGAGTTAAAAGTAAAATCATAAAACGTTGTGTGTAGCTACGAAATTTCACGCGTAAATTACCGTCCTTTTTCCCCCAGTAAGTAATACAGAATACAATTTGATATAGTGGTTAGTGTTTACTAATTAGTGGTTTCATTGGATTATCAGGATTAGTGATAACTAATATTGAAGATTAGTCGACTTATAATTTCATTCATAATCGCGCATCGCTACCTGCTATCTTGTCACGTGCCCGCAGCAGCCCCACCGACACACACACACACATACACACTCACACACGTCGTCGTTTCTCAGTCCGATGTATCTGAGTATGTGGTGGCCCCCGCAGGCCGTCCTCCCTGCACGGACTGGTGCACAAGCTGGCGGGGGGCGGGGGGGGGCCGGGGGGCGAGGCGCGGCGAGCTTCCCTTCAGCACATGCCGCTGTCCCCGCTGGCGCGGACGCCCGAGCCGCAGCCCCACAGCCCCACCGGGTGAGTGGGGGTTACAGCTCGCCGGGGGGGGATACCGCCGTTTACTTCCCAATAAACTTATGGCATCAGTTTCATTTCCCAAATGAAACTTTAGCAAGTTTTCATTTCGCATTTTATTCGTTTGGTCAAATTGTCATTTCGCATAATTTTACTGCGTCAAGTTTTATTAAGACAAACGTTTATTGTGCTAACGTTTTATTTTGGCTTTTATTCATTTGGTCAAATTATTATTTGGCATAAATATAGTTGACGATTAGGTACTAATTATTATTGAACGGGGGGTCGGCGATGTAAAGAATACGTGGCAACAGAAATATAGGTGCGACGACGCGCGTAGCGAAGCGGAGCGCGTCGGAGCGTTAGGTTCTCTATGTAAGATCGAAAACAGACTCGACTTTGTTGTGTCATTTACACACATTGCCGGCAGCGTATTCGGTATTGTATGGAAAGGTCCTTTTTCCAAACGATACTTTTGACTGAATAATGCTTGGTAAAATGAATTTTGACCAAGTATTTATTTGGTAAACAATAACTTGCCATAATAACTTTTGCTAACTGTTTATTTGCTTTAAGTTGTTTTGAGAAATGTTTTTTTGCCAAGTGATAATTTGCGGAAAATAGTTAGGGAAGTAATACTCTGGGAAACGATTTTTGGCAATACATTAGTAAACCAGCTCGTCGGGGGGGTTGGAAGCTCGCCGAGGGGTTATAAACGCGCCAAGAGGGAGGTTATAAGCTCTCGCCGGGGAGTTATTATTATTAATACTTTTATTGCACTAGCATTTCATATGAAAATATTGTACAATGCGGCGGACTTAATGCTATAAGCATTTTCTATCAGTGGACCGCAAAGCAAAGTAATTAAAAGTAATAAAAAGTGTACCTCGTAATACACGTGGAATAGAGAAGAGGTGAATCCACGATGGAAGGAGCAAAGAGGAAGAGGGAGAGGAACTGGAGATGGGCCAAATAATCTAGAAATTAAACTAGACGAAAGATTTAAAAATCTAAGGCGAATAAAAAAAAAATTAATGGCGTCGTCAGCTGACGTTGCCGTCATACTTCATGGAGGGAAATAACGTAGGAGGAAAGACAGTGGAAAGGAAGCAAATGATCCAAAAATTAAATGAATTTAAAAACATACTTATATAAGGTGTATTATTATTGATATCTAAACCATACATCATTGGGTGTCACTCAATACAAACATTGTGTCTAACGAAACATCGGATTGGTTACCATTTCGAATCACTAATTATTATATATCCATTCTCATGTCATAAAGGTCCAACTGTATGGATGAATATGTATAATAGGCTATTTGACAGTGTGAAAAAAACAGTATTATTTATACGTATTCTTATAAATAATCAGTCTTAAAACCGCTTTAAGGCATTTTAACTAAAAAAAAGAACATTATTTATCAAAAAAGAAACAGGATGAAATTTGATAATTATGTATTTGCAGTCATTTTGTCGAAAACGGCCTGGATTGCCCTAATCTATGGTGACGTCACAGCTCAGTAAAAATGGCGTCTGTCATTCATGTCGTTCTTACGTTCATTGGTTTTGTTTACTGACCTGTGACGTCATTCAAGATATCGTTTTGGCGGCTTATTTTAAAAGTAAATTTTCGTTTCCTTTTTTAGAAGTAATACACGAAATAATTTAAAATTACCACTTTCTAAGAACTCCACTAACACCAACAAAAATTATGAGATGGTTTTACAAACCTGTCAAAAAGCCTATTTTGCGTATTTTCTAAGAACTCTTCCTCGCTTGTGGACTTCCTGTTATGCTCAAATATTACCTCATTCCATGTCTGGAGAAACACCACCATTTGATCATGAACAAGTAAACGGAGATAACTATGCGCCTCGAGATTCTTTTCGTATTATTGTTTTTGGAAATGGATCCAAAAACCTTATTCTTCATCTAACCTTTGTATGAAGTCCGATGCTGGAGACACGACACAAAATCAGAAAAATCAGAATCGGACACAGAATCTATTTCAACTTAAAGTATTTACGTGGAATGTCAATGTACTTATAATGTTAGCCGCTGCCTTGGGCCCGAGTGTAATGGAGAAGAAGGCAGCGAAAAGAAAACTCCACTCTGAGTGCTTTTACTGAGTTTTTTCATTCACTTTCGATAGCGAGAGCGTTTGCTTTTTGTATAGGAGTGACAAAGCGCGCCACCCAGTTGTCTCTTTGTCACTTCTATACAAATTGCAAACGCTCTCGCTATCGAAAGTGAAATGAAAAAACTCAGTATAAGCACTCAGATCATCTTTTCTCTAATCACCTAATATCTAATACATAAGTTGGTACGAATATCAGTCTGTTTACCTAAGAAGCAAGACCCATGAGTGCAAGCAACACTTGTAATGTCAAAACATTATCTATTATTCTTACAAAACTCTTTAGGGTATTAAGCTTCTTAGGTAGATGGGCATACATACCAAAGTATTAGATTTTAGGTGATTTGAGAAAAGATGGTCAGAGTCGGGTTTTTTTTCGCTGTTTTTTCTCCACTACATTCGGCCCCAAGGCAGCGGCTAACATTAACATTATAAGTACTTTGACATTCAACAACCACAATGTAAATTCCTTACGTTGAAATAAATTCCTGATTTCTGAATTTCTGGTGTGTCATGTGGACGTGTGTGTAACCTTGTTTTGAATACCTACCTAAGGCGTGAAATAACTCAAAGATCATCGAGGCGCGTAGTTACCCGGGTGAATCTACTCAAATTGACGGCGTCATTGTCCTTGGAAGTGTTACACTTATAATGTTGTCAGTGCAACAGGTTGTTAAAGATATTTTTATTTCTATATTAGTTGGAGTTGACTGACAATCTTACATACTGTAACGACAATAACTGTATACTTAGTACATTTCTGTTGTGCCGAGAACTGTGAGAGATTAATGACAACAATGACGAATTAGCGTCAATAGGGTAGTTTCCAGGGTCAAAATAATTAAATTCTATTTAGTCCGTATTTTAGATTATAAAAAAATATTGGACACGTATTTTTTCTTTTTTCGATTAAACAAAAAACAACAAAGATATAGCCCATTAAAGTTACGTGTAACGTTACTCCGTGCTAAAAAATGCAGCACGGCGTGAAACTTTAATGAGCTATATCTTTGTCATTTTTAGTCTAATTTGCAAATAAAAAGATACGTGTCCCTTATTTTCGAATAATCTGAAAGACGGACTAATTACATTTTTAGGGCAACTAGCCCATTCGAGTAGATCCACCCACCCCCATGTCCCCTCACCTCGGCCGTGAACTAACCCGGCCACATCACCCGCGACCTAACAGCCGCTGCGAGGCGCGCAGCCCGTCGCCGCTGTGCGCGCGCGAGTGCGGAGCCCGCCGCGCCTGGCCTCGCCGCGACCCCGCCTCGCCGCTGCTTCGCCGCGCGCTCTCGCCAGACAGGTAGGGTTCGGTCCGCCAGGTGAGGCTTCAGACCGCCAGGTGGGGCTTGAGATCGCCAGATGAGGCTTCAGACAGCCAAGTAGGGCTTAAGACTGCCAGGTGAGGCTTCAGACTGCCAGGTGGGGCTTGAGCCCGCCAAGTGAGACTACAGACCACCAGGTAAGGCTACAGACCGCCAAGTAGGGCTTGAGATCGCCAGGTGAGGCTTCAGACCGCCAAGTAGGGCTTAAGCTCGCCAGGTAACGCTTCAGACAGCTACGTGAGGCTTCAGACCGCCAGGTGGGGCTTGAGCCCGCCAGGTGAGACTTCAGACAGCCACGTGAGGGTTCAGACCGCCAGGTGAGGCATCAGACCGCCAGATGGGGCTTAAGTCCGCCAAGTAACGCTACAGCTCTACTGGTGAGGTTCTCGCCTGACTGGTGTTGCTACAATCTATCAGGTAAGGCTTCTGTTTAGCTAGGTCTGTTAGGTAAGTCTTCTAGGTGAGACTTCAGGCTGCCAGATGAGGCTTAAGCCTACCAGGTAAGGCGCCAGTCCACTAGGTGAGGCTACGGCCCGCCTGGTGAGGCTTTAGTCTGGTAGGTCAGGCTTCGGTCTGCTAGATGAATCTTCAGTCTGGTAGGGTTATTCAGATTTTGTAGCACGACGATGAGAGCAGCGAACTCTAACATCAAAAGTCGCGACTTTCCGGCGCGATAAAGTGTCAGTTTCTGACTTCTGAAAACGCGTAGTCGTGCCACCATGAGGCTTCTGCGTGCCAGGTGAGGTTTTCATTCGTCCGGTCAAACTTCCAGGTAGTTTTCAAGGTAGAAGTATTGATTGAGACTAAAAAAATGTTTGTAAGCGCAATGTCAGTGTGTTTGATTTTATGACAACTGTTCACATTTTTTGTTGCATGCATGTTTCATTTTTGTTTTCATGTTGCATTCATTTTTCGTGTTCACTCGGCACTTTTATGTTACTCATGCTCACGAAATATAATTTCTATTTTAACTCAACACTATCCAGCCGGTTTTTTCTGCTTCTATTGTCTTTAATGGCTTCTTTTGAACAACCAAAAGACATGGCTGCTTTGGTATAATTTGATGTGTAGTTTTTTTTAGTTTGCATAGGTTTTTGAGTAGATTTAGCGCTGTTTGAAAGCTCGCGGTCAACGACAGATTTTTAGTCGTAGGTACATCTTACACTCTAGTACTTTTGATTTTGATTTTTTAAATCTTACTAAGTATATTTAAATCCAAATTACTACGATATTAACTGGCAACATTATATCACTCCATCCGTGGCCAGTTGTAAGCAAAATGTCGTCTAATCACTGGTGGCCGTGACGGCAGTCCTCTCGCGCTTATATTTACTGACAACGTGGACAATAATGTATTTTGTCTGACTCTCCGACTTGACTCTTGAACCCTTTTCTAGTCTACCATCGCTTAGTCTAAAGTAAGTGGTCCTTATCTCTCTGTCCACTCTGGGTTGCGAGTGAACCGACCGTTTAAAATCGCCTCTTACCACAGGCAGGGGCTACCGTAGTCCAATTCGTCGCCCGGAACTGCAGGGCTTTCCATATCCCCCCCTATGCTGCACGGGCGGCCGGGCACTATTATAGACTTGTTGCCTCTCCTCTCCCAGACTCCACCCGCGCTCAGCCGAGACCAAGTACTCGATCTCTCCGCTGTGCTGTGCTTGCGGTCCGTCTGCTATAGTTAAACCTCTCTCCCAGACTCCACTGGCGCTCAACCCAGAGCTCCATCTCCCCCCCGTGTTGCGTGGGCGGTCCGACCGCTATAGTTACAGTGGGCACCCGCCACGTGCCCACTCTCAGCTCTCTTAATTACTAACATTAATAAAGCGTCATGACTTTTATCCCCTGTCCCAGAATCTACCCGCGCTCAGCCGAGTACAATTGCTCCATCTCCCCCCTTTGCTTCACGGGTGGGCCGACCGCCATAGTTAAGCGGTCACCCGCCTCGTCCCCACTCTCCGCGCTCTCAATTGCTAACATTAATAAACCTCTATTTTATTTACTAAGCATATCCTGAATCCTCTTATAGACCCCAGTAGAGTTATCTTGACTTGTAACCCCTCTCCCAGGCTCCACCCGCGCTCAACCGAGTACAAATGCTCCATCTTCCCCCTGCGCTTCACGGGCGGTCTGCCACCCGCCACGGGCACCATTACAGGTCCCAGTAACTTATCTTGACTTGTAACCCCTCTCCCAGGCTCCACCCGCGCTCGGCCGAGAGCAAGTGCTCGATCTCGCCGCTGTGCTGCGCGGGCGGTCCGGCCGCCGCCGCGACGGCGGTCCCGCGGCGCGCGCCGGCGTGGCGGCCCCCCCCCGCGCCGCCCACGCCGCCGCCGCAGCCCGACGAGCCGCTGCCGAGGATCGCCGAGGAAAAGGACTCGCCCACGCACCACAGCCGGAACATCAGGTTGGGAGACTTAACCCGTCGAACGATGGGCCCCCCAGGCTAGATTTTGCTCGAAGTGTCGGGCCATTTTGCGAAACTAAAAAGATTTTCACAGGCCCTTCGAAATTTAGTTAACTTTGTTATGATAATGTAATTATATGTTACGATTCATATATCACTGTTTTCCTTATAAAATTTCCTATCCTTTTATGAAGGTGTTGTAAGGTATAAATACTTACATATCCCAGTTTCACCACGGTTTAGTTTTGTTTTTCAAATTTTTTGTTTGTGCACATTCACTTATACACACATTGCCCATTTCGAAATTCACTTTAGCCTAAACTTGCACTGTAAGTTTGAAGACCACAATGTAAACTACCGATCACAGTGATAATCACACATTCAAATGCAATACTAGATCCGTAATCAACATTTCTCCGCGACAAAACAAAACAAAAGACGCGCGCCATTTTGTTCGCGGCCCGTGACTGGGAATATGTACCGTTGCCAAAAAAAATTAAAGTCAACGATAAAGGAAATTGGTTTTCTACTTTTCTATTTATTTATCATCACTAATTAATTTTATATTGAAATTATGAATCACTGCAAACTATTCACTGTTATTGAAAGTTTTTTTTATTTGAATAAATAAACGTAAATTTATTACGTAGCACGAAAGATGACGACCAAAACCATGCATCATAGTAATATGAATATGTCTGAAAACTTATAAAATCGTTACATTAGATGATCCTGAATAAGATTTGCATGGGAAGTAACGGTCAGAAACGTAGCAGCTGCGTGGGGGGCCATTTCTGCTGTAAAAAAATAGTCAGACAGTAAAGTTATCATAAGATGTTCATTTTAAACGATTTCAGATTGCTTCTTAGCAACATTTACAAAATTTTGCTTATCTGTCGTACCAACGGAGATATCCTAACCTAATATAAATGAGAAAGTAATTTTGTTTATGACGCTTTTATGCCTAGACAGCTGAATCGATTGTATTGAATTTTGGTATAGAGATAGATGGGTGTAGATGTGTACTGGGCGAGGTTTTTATATCAAGTCTGATACTGAATGCCGTGCCATTTCCGAGAGTCATTTCTTTGAGTAAGAATATGTACATTAGGTACGGTGGGCCACAGTCACAGATACCCAATGGCATCTAACCACGCGCGGCATAAAGGCGTCAATTTAACAAAAAGGGATATCCTAACGTGTGGCCCACTGTACTAATATGATTGAACGCTCCGACGTCTATTAGCGAACTCTGTTTGAAAATTTCTGGTGGAGGATTTTAAAAGAAAGAAAACAACAGGGGCATAGAGAAAAACCACAAATTTTTATTCAATTTTATCACGTAGATTTTAAAAATGTAGCACAAAAAAATTTAAAAAAACCTAGAAAAATTAGCCAAGGCAACCGAAATACAATAATAGTCGTGAATCAAGTAGGCACCAAATGAAAAGCCCCAGTCACAAAGGCTGTAAATTTGTATGTGGGTTGGATTCGTCATATCAAAACGAAGATTACATTTTAAAAATAAACAGACATATTTACAGAAAAATTACAAATAACTTCACGAAGGTCTTGGCAGGGATTGCTCCCTGGGCTCACGAATTGGGCCTTCTAGGACCAGGCCCATTAGCAGTGCCCGTCGGGCAGCGGAGGTCCGCTAACCCCCGGGCGTAGGCGTCGCCGACCGCGATCGCGATCGCGACCGCGACCCTGGTCTCAGCGCGCTTAGTCTGAAAATAAAAAAAAAATACAAAATTAAAATAGTTGAAAAACATCGTTTTAACTTGAAATCGGTGAGGTGCACGAAGAAAAAGTATCTGACCAAAAGTGATGGCAATAAGGAGCACTACACGATTCCGAACTAAAAAAAATTGTCGAAACATCGTTTTTGACGTACATCTCGAAATCAGTGAGGTGCACGAAAAAGAAGTATCTGAACAAAAGTGATAGCAATGAGCAACACTACACGATTCCGAACAAAAAAAAATTGTTGAAAAAATATTTTCACAAAAATTTTACAAGTCGCTGGAGGAGTTAAAATTTTTCAGTCTTTTTTCATATTTTTTTTTTGTCGTAACAGGCCCCTTGTCTACACCTCTACTAGCCTAGCCTTTTCTTTCCTTGACGCCCCCATATCTACACCCCAACCTAAACGAGTCAAAAAATGTTGTTTGCTAACGTTACTTTTGGCACACGGCACCGGCTTTTTCCCTTTCGAGTGATATAAAACTTTACTAGCTGTGTAAAATCATGAACTATTTGTCGTAATAAGTACCTAAACAAACAATAGTCAGTCTAATAAGTATTGCTAATCACAAATGGAATCACAATGGATAAAAAATAACACAATCCGTGTGGTGAAACGCCGATAATTTGGGTACTTCAAAACTTCGTTGATTTTCTACTAATTGTTTTACCACTTTTTGCAATAATATTACTTTTAGCACCTTCTACATGTTATACTCAGTAATTCTGTATAAGAATCTTATTGGAATACTCACCGTTTCCTTCGGGAACTCATTTTTTGCCACAGCACAAAAAACTTTGCAAAATCCATTATGGCGGATTGGACCGACTCAAGTTTTAGTTTTCGATTTTTTTAATTTTTCGTTCCGAATTGGAGCTTGTTGATGACAATTGAGCATAGATTATAAACCAAAGAAACAACATTAGTTAAAAATCTAGGTGGCCTCCGAATCAAAATCGGAACTAATTCGTCGGCCAATAGGAGAGAATTCTTGTGGACACCCGTGTGTCCATAAGACGCGTTGGGAGAAAATTTGTTCTGGACACCCGGGGGTCCATAAAGCGCGCGACGGGTTAAAGAAACAATACGGTATTTGACACTATCAACAATAAACTATTTGAGATGCTCGATTAAAACAAAAAATTACAAAATGATTCGAAAAAGTGCATTTCTTTCAATCATTTACTAGTTATTACAATTTTTAAATAGATTAAACATAAAAAGAGTGCTCTGAAATGTGACGTCACAAGCAAGTATTTTCATTCTAAATTCCGTTTTAAAAGTAACTCATTTGACATCCTGTCAAATATCCAATTGGGTATTTGGGGATTTGGGTATTTGGTATTGGATGCTTTTAAAAGGGATTTTGTGTATGAAAATACTTGCTTGTGACGTCACATTTCAGAGCACTCTTTTTATGTTTCATCTATTTAAAAATTGTAATAACTAGTAAATGTTTAAAAGAAATACATTTTCGGAATCATTTTGTAATTTTTGTTCTAATCGAGCATCTCAAGTAATTAATTGTTGATTGTGTCAAATACCGTATTGCTAATATTCTGAAATGTGATGATACTTAGCTAATTCAACACGCCTGCCCACCGCCGAAGTGTTACTAAACAAAAATTTCCCTTGAGGGCGCGCGAATCGTAAAGTTCAATTCAAGGAAAAACAATAGAATCAAGTTTTGTAGTCGTAAATAAAAGCGTCCTTTTGACTAACTTTTCACAACCGAAAAAAAAAAACAACATGGCTGCTTATGAGTAAAAAAAGAAAAGAAAAGAGATTGGCCGTGGTTCGCTCTCATTTTTTCACCCACATTTTTATTGTTCATTTTCAAAGTATTTACAAAAGAGCAAAAGAGTTTGGTGTACGTATATATTTACAATCCTCCACCAATCCGGACTTGGCCCCCGTGGTGGAGTATGGCCTATACCTTCCTCAGGGAAGAGACCCGTGCCCCTCGGTGGGGACATGATGGGTTGATGATGATATATTTACAAATGAGTTTTGCTATGTTGCGTCGTCGACAAGTACCTACTATCTATGCGTCTATACTAACTTATATTATAAAGAGGAAATATTTGTATTTTTGTGTGCGTGTATGTTTGTAATGAATATGCTCAGAAAATACTGGGTCTATTATAAAAATTATTTCACCATTAGAAAGCTACATTCTTCGTAAGAAACATAGGCTATATTGGATTTTCAAAAAGTGTAGGTCCGTACGAAATTTCGTTTTTCCCATCCATCCAAAGCCGGTTCGGGTCGCTAGTTTACAATAAAGTCATTCATTCGTCAATACACTCATGCATTCACACGAGGAATCATTCCCCTTCTCTCTAGCAGGACGCCAGCCAAGCAGCCGACACCCAGCATCTTCACGTCCTCCCCGAAGACGAGTCTGGACACTTCCCGCTCCGTGTTCGACTCGTCCACTTCGTTCGCGTCCCTCTCTTTGTCGGACGAGTCCTTCCTATTGCCTGACACGTCGGCCGACCTCTCCGCGGACCTGTCCAATATTGACCCGCCGCACGACTCTAAGCTCAGTGAGTATCGTCACTTTTGGATAGTTAGATTGATAAAGGCATTTATTTGCATCTAGACACACACACACACACACACACACACACACACACACACACACACACACACACATACACACACACACACACACACACACCCTCACACACACACACACACACATACACGTGTGTTCGAAATAGATATAATAAAAATAAATATGGAAGAAGTACCTTAGCTGCAAGCACGTAGAAGTTCACGGCGAAGGGGCCCCTTGAAGCTTCCTTTGCGTTTTAGGTGTCCGTATAGTTTTTGCACGTCACACAAGAGCACACACACACAATAAACAGTACATAAACTTAATGCCTATTGCACTAACCGATTTTTAAGATATTTCCTAAAATAATTGCTAAATCGCTTCACAGCTAGACCGAACCGATCCGCGCACGCCAGACAAGACGAGAAAGTGAGTTGTCGGTATCAACTACCGCACGCAAAATTAAAAATATTACTTATTCTACCTGCATTTATGAGAGATGTATCGAACAACGCGCACACGCACACGCACAAGCACACACGCACTAACGCACACACGCACACACACACACACACACACACACACACACACACACACACACACACACACACACACACACACACACACACACACACACACACGCACGCACGCACGCACGCACGCACACACACAACCACACACACACATACACACACAAAGATAAAACTTCTTCTTGAGATATCTTTCCTTTTAATCTCTTAACCAGATTAATTATCTTTTAGTACTTACGATACAGAACTTAGGATAACTTAAGATCAAGAACATGGGGCCTAGGTAGAATTTTAACCGAAAACGACAGTTTTTACAATTAATATACACTTTGAACAATAGTTTTATTATTTTATTTTAATAATTGCTTTTATTGCATATAGATTACAAAAACATTATTTTCACAGACAAATTCCGCCTCGATGACAGCTGCTCCAGCGTCGAAACGACCGCGGCTCCCCCAGAAGAGAAGCCGCCCAAAAAACCTGCGCAGGAGTCGAACCCGCCACCCGCCGACTCGCAACCCAAGGCGCGGAAGAAGTCCGACTCCAGTCTCAAAGACGAGGATCCGAAAGGCAAGGAGAGGACTAAGAAGGAACTCAAGAAACAGGACTCTTCCAAGAAACTGGAGAAAGGCGACTCCAAAGAGGACAAAAGCCAACAGGATGTCCCGAAGACGGAGGAGAAAAAGACTGTGGCGGTAAGTATTTAAAGAGCTCTATTCAAAAGCATCCCAAAAGTATCCCAGTGGATTAGTAAGTTGAAGTGGCAGTGGGTGGGGCACATAGCACGCAAAACTGGTGGGCGATGGGGCCGAAAAGTTCTGGAATGGAGACCACATATCAAGAAGGACCAACCACAAGAAGGACAGACGATCTCATACAAGTGGCAGGGAGACGCTGGTTGTAAGCCGCTTCCAACCGGTCTGTTTGGAAACCTATGTCCAGCAGTGGACTTCTTGTGGCTGAATGATGATGAATCATCATCATCATCAAAAGCGTACTAAGTATGTTTTTTTACTCTGTTAAAAAAGTTTTTCATTTTTGTCTATGGCACGAGACGGAAAGAGAACAAAATTCATCATCAACCCATGATTGTAACCCATTATACGGGTCTCTTCCCTGAGGAAGGTATAATCCATACTCCACCACGAGGGCCAAGTCCGGATTGGTGGAGGCTTTAAGGTTTGTAGGTTCTAAATGTAGCTAAGGCTAATAGAACCTACAGCCGAACCTGTGACCCAAACATAAGTGTAAAAAACATTTTTGCTAACAAGGGCCGTTTTTAAACGGCCGGAATCGATTTAAGTCTAGGTTATTGAATGTCGGTCTGTTTGTTATCGTTAGTCTAAAACCGTTATGATAAACGGCTCTTTTTAAAAACGTTCTTAACCATTTAAAATATTAATATTTACATACAGGCACATACACTGCTTCTGGTCCTACACAATGGCACCCTGTGTCGTGGGAACCAGAAACAGCGATATCTCAAACATGTAACCATCCACTACCTGGGGTTTTTTGTCCCTAGCCGGGGTTCGAACCCGGGACCTGTCGCTTGGTACGCAGATGCGCTAACCGCTGCGCCACATTCGTCAAGTTCTTAGCGTATCTAGCAATGAATAACAACTACTTAATAGTCCTTTATTCACACCAGGAGCCAAAAATGGAGCGGACGGGCTCGGTGAAGAAACCAGAAACTAAGCAGGAGAAAGCTGACGCCAAGAAGTTAGAACGAGCGGAGAGCAAGAAGTTGGAGAAGAGCGAGTCCAAGAAGGAGCTGCTGAAGAAGAAAGAAGAAGGACTAAAGAGACAGGAGTCCGCAGACGTGATTAAGGTAGATTACATTACAATGCTCTCTCTAATTATTTTAAATCTGACGCTGACATCTTTTCTGGCATTTATGCTCTAATTATATGCGTCCGCGCGACCGAGCGGTTTGGCCGCAGATTCCAGCGACCGCGGCCAAGTCGCTTTTTGATTTATATGAAGCGGCCCGAGCGTCTCCGCTCTCCACACGTTCTCACAAACAACAAAAGAGCGTCCCGTCCGCTTCAAATGCACCGATACAAGTGAACACATTGAAACTCGTACGAGCTGCCGGGCCGTGCGACTATGCCGCTCGAAGGCGCGACCGCGCCGCTATTTAAATAAATCGTTACACACAATTGCTTGTAATTTCGTGATGTAGCGGCCGGGCCGCTTGGTCGCGCGGACGCATTATGAAAATATTATGTACGTTCGGAAAAATATTAAGGACTTCGAAACTCTTGGTAGCCATCATAACGTTAATACTAGGAATAAACATAAATTGTCATTTCCACGATTTAGACTTGCAAAAGTTAATACTTCCTTTATGGGGCACTGTATAAGGTTCTACAACAAGATACCCCAAGATATATTAGAGTTACCCCCAACGCGATTTAAGAATTGTGTTAAGCACACTCTTTGCAAAAAAGCTTATTATAAAATCAACGATTATTTAGAAGACAAGGACGTATGGCATTAAATAGTAGTTTAATATTAAATTAAATCAGAGGATAAATGTGTCTAGTGTTCAACACATCCAAGATATTATTTAGTATGTTTTATTTGTATTAGCTTTAAGGTGATTTGAGAAAAGATGGTCAGAGTGGAGTTTTTTTTTCGCTGCCTTTTTCTCCACTACAGACGGCCCCAAGGCAGCGGCTAACGTTATACATAACTGTATGTACATTGACATTCAACAAGCAGAATGTAAATTCTTTACGTTGAAATAAATTATTGATTCTTGATTCATATAATTAGAGCCTAACACCTTCAAGTCTTCTATTATTATTCTTGGCTGCTACACACTGCCGGTGGCACGGCCGGCGGGTTTTGCCGCGCGGGTATGCCGCCGGGTTATTCAGGCCGCCGGCACTTGCCGCTGGCTGCCTCAGAGCATCATGGTCGCTGTGGCATCATTTTCAAGTTGTCAGCCGGGGAGACTAAAGTCTGATTTTTTATTCCGTAGAATTGGGTATTTGACAGGATGTCAAATGAGTTACTTTTAAAACGGAATTTTGTATGAAAATACTTGCTTGTGACGTCACATTTCAAAGCACTCTTTTTATGTTTCATCTGTTTAAAAATTGCAACACCTAGTAAATGATTAAAAGAAATACATTTTCCGAATCATTTTGTAATTTTTGTTTTAATCGAGCATCTCAAATAATTTATTGTTGATAGTGTCAAATACCGTATTCTGACATTTCATAAGTGTTTCTACTGAAAAAGTTCTCCACCGAAAAAGGGACAAATTTGACCCATTTGAGGGCAATAAAAAATAAAATGCTACGTATTTTTATGTTTTACCTACAAAAAGGTTAATCTAAATATTTACTTACTCAAGTGACATAATACAATGATAACAAATATTTCAATATCACGAACAAAATGTCGAATTAACTTTAATTACTTTATTTTATTCTTTAGCTGGCATCACTGCCTACTAATTCAAGGTTTCGTAAACATTTTTAGAAAAGTGAAGTATGCCGCTGTTAGCCCACTTAGTAATTCATGTCAGCGATGATGATTATGATGAAAATAGTGATATTAGTTTTAATGATGATTACATATTTTAATAAAAATATGTTTTCTTTACTTGTACTTTTTTACTGTTTGTGTGATGAAAAGGGACACAATTGTCACTCGCCTTAAATTTTCTTTTAATTTGGGGCTCCACACTATAAAATGGATACATTCACTAACAAATTAAATGTGTAGACTCAGATATTCACACTCGTATTGAAATTGAAAAATGTGCGCGGCCAAAAAAGGTTTCTAATCTCTGACATGTCAAAATATGATAACTGTCAGAATTCTACGGAATTAAAAATCATACTTTAGTAGTGTTGTACGGTTTGTGTTCCTAGTTCTTATCAATGGACAAGGAAGCTGTTGACATCACCAACGCGGCCTTAGTATTAATTTTAATTAGCAAAAACGATATTATAATAATTATGGTAAATAAATAAATAAAATCTTTATTCAATAAGCAGTGTTTACAGTTTACACGTCATTGGGGCTCTGTACTAAGTCGAGACCTGTGTTACAGATACCCCGCTCTTCCATTTTATTACTTTGCTAAGCTTAATGAATAATGTACATTTTAAGTATTTTGATTTACATGCATGTAGAAAGAATAAAGTGGTAAACTAAAATTTAAATCAGATATCTTATAATAAAACCAAAACATTTTTGATGTGCAAAGTTGGTATCACTGCTTGAGATCAGGACATGTGATTGTGTTGATGTTGTTATTAATATTCTTATTATTTTTTTTTTTACGTAGTCTCGAGTGTGTCTCACTGCTGGGCAAAGGCCTCCCCCAACTTAGACCAGATGTCTCTGTCTTGTGCCACCTCAGACCACTCCGGCATGGAATATTCTTATAAATGATCTTATACATTTCATTACACGCACGTTAGAAGCCGCAGACCCTTCTAAACCTCATCGTCACATCTCTAATCGATGTCCAAATCTATATCCTGTGTTCAGTATTAGCTGGTTTTCTAGAATGGTTCTAGATCCATTGCCCCAAGTAACACTTTGACCTATTTTGTTATGTACGTCTATTAGTTCATAGCATGTTCAAAGGAATAAGTCCTGATTACTCAAATTGTACTTTTTATTCTACAGACCAGAAAAGAAAACCAGAAAAAGTAGAAACCTTATACAGGGTGGCATGTTCACCGGTACAATAAATCAACATACGTAATACTAAGTCCAAAATACAAATACCAACATGTTTTGTTACTACCCCGTTGGTACAAAAACACAAAAATACCAATGTCTGAACTTATCCGCAAATCTTAAAGAAATATGGACTCATTACGCATGAGTACAACTAAACCCACGAACTGGCAACTGCGCGCGGCTTGCGGGAAGGAAAAGAAGCGGCGGCGGCGGCGCAGCCAGTAGGCATGACTTATGTATGACGTAGCAAAAAAAATCTTACTTGATTTCAATTCTTGCTTCATACTTGCACGGGCTTAGGACCGTCACCGGCGGGAATGCTTGCACTGGTTGGTAGTGGTATGAATTTCCACACCACGTACTGGCTAACGCCGAAGTGCGCCGTGCGTACCGCGTCGTTGGTGCTCCTTCTGGTGTCTTCCTCGAAGAACGCGAATATCTGTTCCTCGATCTCCACGGCCAAGGGAGGTCTCCCTCCTCGGCCTTGAGCGTGCGCTGGTGCAGTGAACTGTCCGTAGTCTAGCAAATGCTGCGTCACTCTCATGAATGTCCTGGTGTTGAGTATTTGAGGTTAAATAAAACCGGCATTTATCAGGCGGGGCAAACTTTCTTCACCGTATACCCGCCGAGCTGCACTGTATTTTCCCCACTGAGAAAGTAACTACGAACCATTTCGTAATACTCGCGGTTTGTAAACATCGTGCGCGCGTAATTTTCGACTGCAGGAAGTGCGGAAACGGCGCACGTGCACTCACCTAGGTCAATGCGCGCGGACTGACCGGCTCGGCTAGCGACTCACTGAACTCGTGCGCCGGCCGGCCCGCCGCCCTCTGCCTCGCACCGCGATGACGCCTTGTAAGGGGTGCCCATGAGTTACAAATTGGATGAAGGATAAATTAATAAAAATGAAAAAAAAAAATATATGGTAATTTTATTCGATAAATGTAATCTATTATAGATACCAATGATATGGTGAAATTTATTGTACCGGTGAAAAAATCACACTGTATATCTTTGTTTTGTCATTTCTACTTACAAAACACCACCTTTTCGCTTTCCGCACATTTCCCCGCAAGTTTGAGACCAGTTCCCCATTGTTTCTCACAAAATTTCCCGCAAATCAAGCCAAATTCCGTATTGTTCCCCTCGCCTTCTCCCTCCCTATACGCATGGCGTATAACCAACTAACCCATAATCTCATGGTCACCCACTCTGGCCCGGCAGGCTGCCGACCAGTCGGAGATTGAGGGTCGTAGCAAAAACAGGTTCTCGTGATGTTTGTCACATGATTATGATTCCTCCACAACGATTCCGTTGACGGCGACACCTTGGCAACTGGGTATAGTTGTCAAAATGTCAAATAAATTAATTTTAAAAAGGAATTTTGTGTGTAAATACCGAATCATGACGTCATATTTCAGAGCATTTTTTTGTTTCATTTATATAAAAATTGTAATAACTAGTAATTGACTAAAAGAGATACATTTTCCGAAATATTTTGTAATTTTTGTTTTAATCGAGCAGATCAAATAATTTATTGTTGGTCATGTCAACTACCGAATTATAAATTTAGACCCGAGCATGCGCACGGACGTGAGATGCCAACCCGAATTTGTTTTTAAATATACGGTCACAGCTGACGCAATAAAGTTGACCGTTTGAAGAAAATGTGTAATTGTAGGAGGGCTTAGGACGAGTTTTCCGAATGTGGCGTTTGGCTTCGAGGTTGAAGACCCGATGATGTGCTTGTACAAAAGCACACAACCATTAAAGATTTCAGGGTTTCATTTTGTCCCCTAACTAACTATGGTCATGGTCACCCACTGCGCCCCGTTCCCAGACATTTCCCGCATGTCGTAAAGCCGACTAACCCGTAGTCTCATGGTCACCCACTCTGCCCCGGCAGGCTGTCGACCAGGCGGAGGTTGAGGGTCGCAGCAAGAACAGTATGGTCAGCAAACTGCTGGGCGTCATGACTCGAAAGGCCCGCGACGACCCCAGGGACGAGGAGCTCAAACACAAGCGGCAGGCTAAGAAGAAGGTATGTCCTAAACTATTGTGTTTAACAATCTAACAGTTGCACTAGTGTCATCTTGTTCTTATTTTATGTCTTCCTTTATAGGTTTGTCAGAGGACAGTACGTCGAACTTATGCAATGCACCCTAGTCCATCGCGTTACGCGTGTGCAAAATAAAGCTCTGTCTCAAAATAAAGACCTGCGGTCGACTGTTAAATCAAAAATTCAAATCTACTGGATTGGCTTTGTCTCGTATTGTATAGTCCGTGGTTAATAATATAAATGTATCTTTACATATTACTCCAGCGCTACGACGTCTTATTTTTATGCTGAAAGTCAGCGCCGACCAGTGTTGCATGCATCTCCAGGTCCATTTGTCAAAACCGTTCCATAAGTTTGTTAATAATGTTACACCAATAACAACTCGTTTATGTTATGTTTTTTGTAATCCAATAGTTAACTTTTACATTCATGTGTCTAAAGACAGCTCTCGCCATCTAGCGGCCTTGTAGGTAAACTTCATAGCGTATTGATTTGTATCGATTTCAACAGATGGCGCTGTTATCAATGTAGCTTATCTTGTCTATGCTCTGTATCTTCCTTTTTGCGGAAGAATGGCTGATGAGTAAACCTGTGCTAAGGAGTCTTTTTATTATTATTGCAGTAACTTGGTTTCTGTATTTTTTCTATATCTTTTATAGTACAAAAATAACATCATTCCAAACATAGTTTGAGCTAATTTCCCATTGTTATTGCAATAAGACTACAACCTAAGACGTTTGCTCACTTTCCAGGGGAACCCCCCTCCGAGCCAGCCACCGCAGGCGCCCCCAAAGGCGCCCGAAGCCCCAGCCCCAGACAAAACGGAGAAGCCCGACCCCCCTGAGGAGAAAAAGGGCAAAAAGGGACGGGGGAGGGCCTCCAGCTCGTCATCCGGCGAGAAGTAAGAAAGAGACGCACACATTCGCTGTGTTACGACTCGAAAAGCAACGATTTTCGTCTCCACGACTCGTTATTATGGTTCAAATTAACGTTAGAACTTTTAAAATTAATATTTAGTCTTCGTAAGCGGGAAGCGTGTGAGGGAGACAGGTATACATTAGTGAGATGTAAAGAGAAGGGTATTTTTTCCGACCGATCTGTGTGTTAGTTTTCTATGGTGAGTGTAATTTTTCGCGATGCTCTGTGAAAAATAAATATCACATAAATAGTGCACCCAAGGTAACATGGGTTTGGGAGTGTCTGATGCATGTGTGCACATAAATTCTTATGTGAATTCGAAAGGTTTTAAATACATACGTGTTTCAGTGTTGTGTAATTAATGTTAGAGAGAAAAAAACACTAAATAAAATATATGAAAAAAATCGCTATAAGCTTCCTTTAGTAGTCTAAAGTAATTTTTATAGCTTTAGTGAAGGATCAAAATGAACTTATTTAATTTTATGTTTCGGTCTGAAAAGGAAACGCTTTTCCAGTATTACAATTTTTGGGAGTAATTGAAGAATGAACTTAGACACTTTCTTCTTTACTTCAATATTTTTAGGACCACAAAAGCTGAAATAAAAAGACTCGCTCTCGATCGACAAATCTTTGTTTTTTATTAATCTCAACTGTTTAATTATTCACGTGTAATTTTATTAATACATGTATCTGCGTGGTCTGCAAGAACATATTCGTAGTGTAAATAATCTGGATTTATTTTACTAACAGTCTCTAACGAAATAACATTTGGCCGGTCGCATCTCTGAAATCGCCATTATTTAAGTGTCAATGTTTAGATGCTTTACGAAACCAAAAAGCACCTTGACGTAGTGATTTTAGAGGTAGTTTTCGAATTTCTTAGAACTGCCCTAAAAACTTTCCCACTGCCTTTTTCTCCACTAAGGTCCATTTTTAATTCGATGCAAAAAAATAACGCGGTGTTACCGCTATAAAATATATAAGTTTACTAGGATTTTAGAATAGAAGACTTATGTGAGCAAAATCCTTATCACATCAAAGACATTAAAATTTAATTACTCTTAAGAGCAAAGTCTGAAAAAAATACCTACGTAGCACACCCAATTTTGCTTGGAAGTAAAATGGGGTTTGGTTTTTACGTACTAGCAACACTCGGACATTGACAACCTTTGGTTTGATATTGATATGTCAACGTGACAGTTTTTTTTGCATTGAATTAAAAACTGACTTTAAATCCAACCAAAATCAATATAATTTATTTCAACATAAAGAATTTACATACTCTTTGCTGAATGCCAAGGTACTATGTAAGCCGCTACCTTCGGGTGTTTGTAAAGTCTGTTTTTTAATTCGATGCAAAAAAATAAAACTGTCACGTTGACATCTCGGTACAATCCACAGGCTGTCAATGTCTGAATGTTGCTAGTACGCAAAAACCAAATAACCCCATTTTAAACATAAACATAAACATTTACATACAGGCACATACATTGCTTCTGGCCCCACACTAGGATACCCTGTGTCGTGGGAACCAGAAACAGCAACGTCACAAACATGTAAACATCCAAGACCTGGGTTTCTTTTTTTTTTTCCCCAGCCGGGGATCGAACCCAGATGAGCTAACCACTACGCCACAGAGGTCGTCAACTTTACTTCCAAGTAAAAATTGTTTGTGCTACATAGATGGTTTTTTAGGCTTTGCTCTTATGAGGAATTAAATTTTAATGTCTGATGTGATAAGGATGTTGGTCACACGAGTCTTCTATTCACGGTAAAAAAAAATCTACCGAGTAAACCTATATATTTTATAGCGGTAACACCGCGTAATTTCTTTTTTGCGTCGAATAAAAAAAATGGAATTTAGTGGAGAAAAAGGCAGTGGGAAAATAAAACTCCACGCTAACCATCTTTTCATTTTCTCGGCGTTATCCTTAACGCCGGATCCCCGCGGGGGTAAACAGACACACCAGTCCTGTTAGTAAAATTAAGATTATAACCTAGTTTTGGACCACCCGTGCCGGTATATTCGCTTATAATTTTGAAGGCTGTAAGTACGTAGTATTTTTGGGATATTTGACTCCTAGAGGCCGCTTTAGACTTTAGTCGTTAGTTTTTTAGTGAAGTTGTATTGTGATAATATTATTTTAGGTGACGTCTGAGCTGGGTAACGTTGACATCGGGGCAAATACGACACTTTTTGCTTGTTTTTACATATTTGTGTACTACTTCGAGGGGTCGAAGTGATGTCCTGGAAATGTTATCAATCATCATCATCATCATCATCATCATCCCAACTCTGCCCACTGTATAGGCCTTTTCCCCATCACGCCATACCCCGCGGTCTTTCGCCATTCCCCAGGTTACGATGACGCGAGTCACGCGTTTTGTGCCGTTAAAATGTCAGAATTTGACAGTTAATGTACTGGAAAGTCATAACTTTTGACGTTATGGCGCGTGACTCGCGTCATCTACCTAGGCTGGCCACATTCTCCGACCATCCGCTTCTCGGAAAATGGAAAATGACTTCCAGTGGGCTCATTATGTATTTTTCGCAACGGATATTCATACGTCTTAAAAAGTCATGTATACCACTACTGTATAGCACTATCTTCTTTTAAGACCCTATGTTAGAGAGAGACAGTACTCCTTACGACGTCGGTTTTTGTGTTGACGTGACTTTTTAAGACGTATGAATATCCGTTGCGAAAATTAATTAATGAGCCAACTGGAAATGAAATGGTTGAAAAACTATCTCCTTTGCTCCATTCAGATAAAAACAACTGCTTCCTCCTTTCTTATGGGACGCCACCGACGTCACTTTTATCACCTTGTGTCAGCATAGATGCACGCGTTACTTTTGTAATGTTTATGTAAACAATTTCTTGGTTTATTCAACACTTTTGCTTTAAGTCTTTGCTTTTGGTGTCAACTTTATCCTGGCTGACGTTGTTTTAGTATATTTTTTTAAGTAACCATGTTATATCTTACTGTTCATGCTTTTTAGCCGTTTTTTTTTACTCTAGTTTCTTCACTGTTTTTTTCTGTATACAGGGTTGTAAAGTAACGGTCTGTTGTTCTTATAAATGTCAATACAAACAACTATAAATAACGTTTATGTCAACACTGAAGATAACAGATCGAGGCCTCGATTCTTTTAGCGCATTATTGTTCAATTACAGTAACATTGTCGGGTCAGATGACATTTACTTTAATTCCATTGACGCGTAGAATTACGAATACGCGAACGCTCGTTGATTTGAAGCGCGCAATGACATGAAATCGGCAAACTGTCATTGTACTAAAATGCATTAACAGAATCTAGACCCTGTTGTGATACCCTGCTTATATTTTGTTTTAATACTTACTTTATTCCATGAACTCATTTATTTTATAATAAGATGTAACGTAGTACACTCACGGTACTGGCAATAATAAGAGATCTTTCTTAATTTGACGAATTTATGCAATATCATCTGTAATTAATGTGTCAATAATATAACGTGCATAAGATGTTGGATCCAACATTCCATTACATTATTTAAACAGTGCCATAACACCGCGTTATTGTTAAAGCCAGGTTAAACCTAATTTTGTTCTAACGTATGTTTCCACGTAAGTTGTTAACTGAAAATTGTTTCAATTTGTCTTCCACGAGTATTTTGTTCTAGCTGATGTAGCTTTTAGCAGTACGCTTCGTTTATACGTAAGTACGATTTAATTTCTTAGTGTCGATGTGATCTTAACGGTATGTTATTATTTGTGCGCTTACAAACATAACAACATCCCACGCTGTCTACGAAACTTCTTCTTTATGTTATATGGGAGCTATGGGAATACAGGCATTCTGGATAGACTACTTTGGAGTAATCTCTCAGCTGTCCTTCAGCTATTATCCTAACCGCTGATTCCTGTTCTGAAAATATCATAAAATAAATACTATAGTGCCGGTTTCTCAGTTGAGATTTTCACTAAGTAAATACTTAATTAACGTTCTGTCACGCTCTTTTCTGAGAAATTTGGCGAGACAGCAATACAGTTTAGTAGTACAGTCCGTTAGCTTTTAGAATATACCTCGGGCTCTAGAGTAGGCTTCGGTTTTCGCCGAAAGCAAACGAGTGTAATACTACTTAGTGCTCTGTATAAAACTTTTCTTCACTATTTTGAAAGGTTATGTAAAGTTATAAATAACAATACAAAATAAACCTTACCTTATTGCAATTATAATCGGTTTTTGATTGCTCAGTTGAGGTATATTCTAAAAGCTAACAGACTAACTTAGTGAAATACTCAATTCAGAAAGCAGTCCTAAGTATCGTATTCCTTAAAATGTCATGGGAAAAACCTGTAACTAGTGAAATTCCCTAGACAGAAACTGGCTGGTCTTGCCATCTCAGGTCTGACCTGACCCTGTTTGAATCAGGAATTTCACTAAATCAAGACGAACATATTCTAAAATATTTACTTACTAAATTCTCAATTGAGAAACTGTCGGTAAGGAAAAGTTCGGACCGTACCCACTCCAAAAAATGTCAACCAATACTCGGTTTACTATTTCTACTGTCTTATTATAAAACACGATGTTAATTTTAATATGTTATAACATGGAACTTGTTCGATTAGTTTGTGCATGGTGATACAGGGTATGTGTAAGCTTTACCCAAGGTAAATTCGTTATGTATGATTTGTGTAACGTAATTTGTATGATTCGCGAAACAGCGAAGGCATCGCTGTTCTAGTGGTACACCATTGCGCAGTAGTTGTATACTCTCGAAAATTACTGCTACAGATCTACTGACTTACGCCCGATTTCTGAATTGAGAATTTCGCTAAGAAACTACTTAACTGTAGTGCTGTCTCGTCAAATTTACAAGAAAAGAGAGTGACAGAACGTTACTTAAGTATTTACTTAGTGAAATTATCAATTCAGAAACCGGCCCTTAAGATTCTAGGAAAAATCTCATTATCTTTTTTACAAATTGTTAGTTCCAAGTGTGAGTCCAATCTCTCAATCATTGATTGGTAATGATTTTGTGGAGCCTGGTCGCGAAGCTAAGGCAGAGACAGAATTCTGTATTCGACACTATCAACAATAAATTATTTGATATGCTCGATTAAAACACAAATTACTAAATCTTTCGGAAAATGTATCTCTTTGAATCATTTACTAGTTATTACAATTATTAAATAGATGAAACATAAAAAGAGTTCTCTGAAATGTGACGTCATAAGCCAGCATTTTCATACAAAATTCCGTTTTAAAAGTAACTCATTTAAAATTTTGTCAAATACCCAATTAACGCCGTAAACGGCCGTCTTTGCTTAAATGCTATTCAGTCCCCGGTGAGTGATCCTAGGTTCTCGATCGTGAATCCTAAAACTCGCTATTAAAGCGATTGAAAGATTGGTCTGACACTGCAAGAATCATCTGAAAAAAAAAAAATATTGTTTTTTCCCTTTGGTGGCGCTAGTAGTACTGCATGGAGGCTCGGGCGCTCCTCTCAACTGAACATTCATGTTGGTTCATCTATAATGTTGCCATAAAAAACTTGGGGGTTGCCAATTTATTCTGTTGAAATTTTCTATTCCTTGACTTTTTCTGAGACAAACCACTTACTAGACGTTAATTAAATTATCTTTTTTTTTTATAACTGGTACAGTCGACAGCACGTCAATCTTCACATTTTAGTTGCAAAGTCGCCCGTAATGCAACCGAGTAGAGTATATGGGTGTATACCATGATGTGCTGTCGACTGTACTCTCTGTAATAGATAAGTATAGGTATTTTAATGTTTTACTGCTAAGCAATGTCGTGCCACTGGAATACGCCCTTAAATTATTCTCCTTAATTTGATTAAGACCAAACGAAACAATGAATTTTATGTAGTTTTCGATCGTACACTTTTAGTGAATATTGTTTTCCGGGACCACGGCTTGTCGAGCGAAAGCTTTTGTCTGTAAGCCTGTAGATGCTTGAACTTAATCATTTTTGTCATTAAAATGCATTCAAAGTTGTATTGTTTCACATAGAACTCGCGCCTGCTATACTTCTGCAGATTTATATAACAGTTTATTTGTAGACTGGTGTTTAATATAATAAATGTGATTTAATGTATAGATGTAAAAGGAAACAATACTATTTGCATCATTGGGTGAGCAAATATTTTCATTAGAATTAATCTGTGTTTGGAACGAAAACTGAAATAAAGTCATGAAATAATTGTTCTCATAAAAACGTTGTATTTATTTGACTACACACATATGTACATACCACATAGGCACACGCCTGTATCCCAGAGGGGTAGGCAGAGACCAAGGACTGTCTCTTGCCACGATCCTGACAGATCACTTTTCCTTCATAATTCGGGTACTTTTCATCTTGCCCTTTGCTAATACTTCCCCTTGCTATTCTTGTGACGTCTCTTTCCGGCCCTACCACCACATTCACTCAATATATTTGTTTTGTCAGTCTTTATTCCTTCCTTATTCGACTACCTACCAAATTATTTTAATTTCATCGGGTAATGAAATAAAAAATTGAGGTAACTTCGTTAATAGTTTATTAATAATAATATGCAATAGCAAAAATTACAATTAAAACATTTTTACACAAGACCTTTCTTTATAAAAAATTGTCAATGGAAGTACATAAAATACGGCATATAAATTACATTTAACATTAATGGCACTTGGTTAGTTTTTAACGCATTTTCTTAGCATAAGGAAGACTATGATAAGTGCCCATGTCACTATTCACTCTAAACACAGTTTGACAATAAGCGGAGGTAGAAGTTTATGTAATTTATATAACTTCCACACAACACAATCACTTGACCTGGTCCCAAACTAGGATACCCTGAGCCATGGTAACCAGGCAAGGACATTACAAACATGGATATACACTCAAACTTATGCCATTTGTACAAACGTGGGGGCCCCTTTTTGGAGTGCTGAACTATATTGAGTTTGAATAGTGTTTGGGTATAGTGTCGAACACTTGCCACTTACTATATAATAATGAG
Organism: Yponomeuta plumbellus; assembly: GCA_947310845.1. Lineage (NCBI taxonomy): Eukaryota > Metazoa > Arthropoda > Insecta > Lepidoptera > Yponomeutidae > Yponomeuta > Yponomeuta plumbellus. The sequence continues at coordinate 11,735,536 of OX371216.1, read as the reverse complement.
GATTCTGATCAATGCTGCTAACGAAAAAGTGTAAAAAAATCGTTGTCATTGACAGATATTATAATAAAAAAAAACCCGTATTGATGTAATTTAATAAACTTTTTAGGATTCAGAAATTCGCTAGCTTGTTCGCTAACTTTAGGTACTATCATTACCCAAAAAACGATGCACGTCTGGGACAACACATTAATGCATTTGTAACAAATTGCAAAGCAGTAATATTTCCCCTTGGGGTTTTGGATGATAATTGTTTAATTGTGTTCTTTAACTTTAATATTTTTTATCGTTATATACCTACATTGGTGAATGCCACTTAAGTCGTATCAAAATTTCGAAACAAAAAGACAAGAAAGCTTATTTCCTAAAAAAAATAAGCCTTAATAATAACATAGATAGGTATTCTATTTTCCTTTTTATGTACAAAGAAGTGTTCTCAAAACGACAGATTTTCAATTCGACTTATGTATTTCTTTTATCAAACTTTTGGCTTTAAAAACGTTTTGCTACACTTTTCCTTTAAGAGAATCAACCTCCTTAATTCCTGAGATTCTTATCCAACTATAAAAATTACCTAACGTTTCGATTTAAAACTGTTACTTGCAAGTTAAGAATTCGGTTAATTTTTAGTTTGTTTACACTTGCAAGTCCTCAAGTATGTTCTCTGGGAGAAAAGTTGAGACTTAACCAGGTTTATTTAACTAAATAACAAAGAAACAGTATCTATAACGAATTGCGAATGAAACTAGGTATAGATCTGTATTGATACTGCATTTTGTACAACAATTCTTAGATCCTCCATCCATTGCCTATTTTCTTGTTTAAACTCCAAGGCGTTGATAGGTATTCTACACGAGCTTTGTACAAAGCGGCTACGTACACAGCTAAAACTTTCGTAAGGTCTAAACATTATTCATTTTCTACCGGATACACTACGGACAAAAACCCAAGTAAGTGTATCTGGTAGAAAATGAATAAGTAGAGAGCCTTTAATGTCATTACAATACGGCTCGTTCGATAGCTATTTTCATTTTATTAAAGAAGAAAAATCACAATATTGTCAAAGCGATATTCGCCAACTTTGCCAATTCCTCAGCATTTCTCATAGTTAGGTGCTTACACAATGGTTGAAAGGATCAAGTGCCAACTTCATAATTACAACTGAAGTGTTAAACTGAGTTCAGTTGAAATTTTGAGATTGGGCCTCATAGACTTAAACTTAACTAGCAACTCCGTTTTACAATTTACTTCCCCGTGGCAGTTTCATCTTATTTTCACGAAAAGAGGTCCCAACCCATCAACACCGAGTTTTAAAATTTAATTTGAGAACAATTCCGAAAACGCGATAAAATTCAACTGTTCCTTTTTTGTTGAAATATAACTTCTGTAAGCACGAGCTCCGTCTCTGCTCACCATGATTAAGCTCTGCGAATCAGAGCGAAATCTGGTCGGACTCTTCCGACAAAATGTTCCGGATACGCTTATCCGGAATAAAGTTGATAATGTTCCATATTTATCATGTTTTAGTGTAGTGCGATATTTATGTATTCTTTTATGGGATCGTGATATTTATATCGCGCTTTCGAAGTTGATAATTCACTATTAAAGAAAGTACGCACAGAATGCATAGTGCAATAGACGTAATTGTTCCAATCACTTTCTCTAACTAATCGTGTCGACGTGTGATGAGACCACTTTTCGACAAGCTGACGGTTTCCATACACCCTGTACAATTTGCGGACTATCAAACCACCCCGTAGGATCAGTCCTTTACATCAGTGTTCCAAAATCTTTTGTATTTGGGGTGCACCTACGGAATCGGGTCACTTTAGAAGTATCACACTAATGTTATAAAGGCGAAAGTTTGTGAGTGTGTATTCACGTCTAAACGGCTGGAGCGATTTTAATAAAATTTGGTATGGAGTTAGCTAACACCCTGGATTTACACATAGGCTACGTTTTACTGCGGGAAAATATCTTATGCCCATGAGAGAATCGATGAAAATGATTCGCGGATAAATGTATGGGGAACTTTGAACATCACTTTTTCAAAAAATTGTTTTGAATAGAAAATTAAAACACGATACTTAAAATCACGCCCAGTTAAATCACAATTTATTTAGGTAACACCGCGGGGCACACCTAGTAAATGAATAACTAATTATTTACTGGATTTAGTGTAATTTCTATTAACAGGAAATATCAGACTGAGTATAGTAGGTATGCTTGTATCCAGAGTATAGAATCGCTCATAGCCCCGGCTGCCTGAGTGATCACGAAGGTTAAATAACATAGCGCTCTATGTAGCTTAACGTTCTTTGCACGGATGTGTGACCGTCTGTGATTAACACTAGTGGCATTTTCCCGAGCGGCACCAGGCACGTTAAGCATTTGGTGCCGGCTGCCGTCGATAGATGGCAGTCGTTAAGCCGAGTCAGAGGCCTTAGGGCGGCTTGAAAACTTCTGACAGTAAGACCAGCCACTAGTCTTACTTGGCCCCCGTGGTGGAGTATGGCCTATACCTTCCTCAGGGAAGACACCCGAGCCCCTCGGTGGGGACATAATGGGTTGATGATGATGGTGATATAGGTACCTACGTTTTTTAAGCCTTGTTTTCCGAGGTGCACCAACTATTAACCACGGAACTATGCCTAGCTGATGACTTAAGTCTATTTAGGGCCGGTTTTTCAATAGTCAGATAAAACTTAACTGGAGAATTAAACTGATGTTGTCACTATCTTGTCGTATGATTTAGACAGTGATAGCATTCAATTTATTCTCCAGTTAAGTTTTATCTGACTATTGAAAAATTGGCCCTTACATAATGACGCAGGGCATTGCGCAACAGAGAGGTAGGCAGATTGGTACGGCCGTCTTCTTCTCAGTATGCTTTTCCTTGCTCTTGGATCCGGATTCGTATTCGTACATGCCTCGGCCCGAGGCGTACGCGCCGCCGCCTTGCGAGGCCTGCCGGGGTGAAAATACACCATTGTTATTAAATATCATAACATTTACATACAGGCATATACATTGCTGCCCCACACTAGGGTACCCTGTGTCGTGGGAACCAGAAACAGCGACGTCACAAACAATGTAAACGACGACCTCTGTGGCGTAGTGGTTAGCGCATCTGCTTACCATGCAAGAGGTCCCGGGTTCGATCCCCGGCTGGGGAGAAAAAAAAACTCCAGGTCTTGGATGTTTACATGTTTGTGACGTCGCTGTTTCTGGTTCCCACAACACAGGGTATCCTAGTGTGGGGCCAGAAGCAATGTATGTGCCTGTATGTAAATGTTATGTTATGTTATGTTAAACATCCAAGACCTGGGTTTCTTTTTTTTATCTCCAGCCGGGATTCGAACCCGGGACCTCTCGCATGGTAGGCAGATGGGCTAACCACTGCGCCACAGAGGTCGTCAATTTCGCACGAAGAACATTTTTCACAACTTAAAAAACTGGGAAAGCCTGTAAGTGGGGGTCCACGAATTTTTTTCTGGTTTTCATAATACAGAACCACAATTTTGGCTTGGACGTTCGTAATTTTGTAGGTATATAAAACCACAAGTATTATTTTAATAAATAGAACACAAAAAAATGTGCTACTTTTTTTCTTCTTAAAAACTCCAATTAAACGTGATATTTTTAGGAGTTTCACCGAAAATAGTAAAATTCTGAAAGTGGTCCACGAGAGAAAAAAGTTTGGGATCCTCTGCTCTAGTGGGCCGGACCTATTTCCTCTTTTATAATACTTGGATGTTTACATGTTTGTGACGTCGCTGTTTCTGGTTCCCAAGACACGGGTATCCTAGTGTAAGGCCAGAAGCAATGTATGTAAGTACCTACTTGTATGTAAAAGTAAATGTTTATGTTATCACGGTTCATGAGATACAGCCTGGTGACAGACGGACGGACACGGAGTCTCAGTAATAGGGTCTTTAAGCCTAAGCCTATGCGCACACTTGGCGACACGCGACAGCGACAGTTCGGCGACTAGACGCGACGACAGGCTACGGCCGTCATTTTTCATACATTTTGTTCGAATCTCCGCACACTTAGCGTCAGAGTCGCGGAGTCGCGACGTCAAGACGCCAGAAGCAAATGACAACGTCGCGTCTGACGCGGCGACAAGTCGCCTTGTTTGCGATGGCTCTAAAATTTAGGAAAAAAGTAATGCGGACACTCTCGGCTGGATAGTACTATCCTGTGCAGAAATCCAATATAATATATAACATGTAAATAAATAAATAAACACATAGTTGTGGAGTTCTTAATGGTTTAATAAATACTCGTAAACATGTGAAGAAATATATAGCCGTGAAATGATAATTACAATATACAATGTAATGCTTGTACTATAAGGCACTAAAATTATTATCAATTATTACTTACTGTCGAAATTCTACTCAATAATATATTAATGTTAATTATAATTATCTTGGTCAAGGTTAAATTGAACTGCTTAAGGCATGTTAAACATTTTCAACCAACCAACTCAATTAATAATTAGTGGCGTATCCGCCTGTAATTGGGATGTAGGTACCTACATTTTATTATTTTGGTAAGTGTTAATTTTAATGTATAATGTATTATCCTGTTGGCGGAGCAAATAATACTAGATTAGTAGCCAAGGGCTGTAAGGCATCACTTGCACCCGAGACGTGCGCCTATAGTTCGAGGGTGCAATTGATGCTTACACCCGAGCTAACTACTCTGCATTACATCTCGATTGTGAGGTAAGTAGAAAAAAAACGGCATTACAAGAATAAAACATTTACTCGTTTTTCTTTTCGCCACTTCATGAACACGTTGTTTAAGTTTACAAATATCTCTCTTTAGAACTTTCAGGCAAAATATTGTTAATTGCTGCTTCAGCTTCCATTTTCATTGAATCGGGAGTGCAGCTTATATCTTCATCACTTGCAGAACTCATGTTTTTTCCTAATTAGCACGTAATTATTAAAAAAATCCCAAAAACATACAATATTTAACGTAAAAGTTTTCTTTTTTTTATATTTTTTTTTTAAGAACGAAATGGAGCTTCGCCGTTCGATATTTAAAATTGATGACTATTATACTCATACGAAGACAAGGCTGGGTAGCGAAGCGACCTCTTTTGTCATCAGGCTGAATGCATGATGTCTATTGCCATTATGATGGTTAGATGTACGCGAACTTTTTGAAAGAGCGAAGAGTTTTTTTTTATTACTTACCGCCCTAGGGCTTTTCTAGCTACATTATTACCCTAGAGCGCTAATTGGTCACCCACATGCCCCATTTGGGGGTAATAAGGACCTACTTACCGAATATGAGAGATGTCATCATCAACCCATCATGTCTCCACCGAGGGGCACGGGTCTCTTCCCTGAGGAAGGTATAGGCCATACTCCACCACGGGGGCCAAGTCCGGATTGGTGGAGGCTTGTAAGACTAGTGGCTGGTCTTACTGTCAGAAGTTTTCAAGCCGCCCTAAGGCCTCTGACTTGGCTTAACGACTGCCATCTATCGACGGCAGCCGGCACGGAATGAGAGATGTAAATAAGTAAAATTGCACTCACGCTGGCCTGGTACGCGGCAGAGGGCTGGACTTCCTTCTTCTCGAAGGGCGTGTGCCCGGGCGGGTAGTAAACGGCGGGGCCGGCCACGTTGCGTGAGCTGCCGACGGGCGGCGGCGGCTTGGCGGCCGGGGTCAGCGCTCGCTGGTCCTGATGGCTGCTGCGCTCGTGCGTCACATGCACGCGCCGGGACACGCCGTCCGGCTGGGTTGGGAAGCGCTGGCGGAGGGAACGTTTGCTTACAGAATCAGAATCAGAAATTTATTTCAAAGTAAAGAATTTACATTCTGCTTGTTGAATGTCAATGTACATACAGTTATGTATAATGTTAGCCGCTGCCTTGGGGCCGTCTGTAGTGGAGAAAAAGGCAGCGAAAAAAAAACTCCACTCTGACCATCTTTTCTCAAATCAACAAATGAAACTTACAAAAGAATATCTTGGATGTGTTGAACACTAGACACATTTATCCTCTGATTAAATTTAATGTTAAACTACTATTTAAAGCCATACGTCCTTGTCTTCTAAATAATCGTTGATTTTATAATAAGCTTTTTTGCAAAGAGTGTGCTTAACACGATTCTTAAATCGCGTTGGAGGTAACTCTAATATATCTTGGGGTATCTTGTTGTAGAACCTTATACAGTGCCCCATAAAGGAAGTATTAACTTTTGCAAGTCTAAATCGTGGAAATGACAATTTATGTTTATTCCTAGTATTAACGTTATGATGGCTACCAAGTGTTTCAAAGTCTTTAATATTTTTCCTAACGTACATAATATTTTCATAAATGTATTGGCTTGCAACTGTTAGGATGTTGATTTCTTTGAAAAAATTTCTTAGTGTGTCCCTACTCCGTAGCTTGTAAATAAATCGGATCGCTCTCTTCTGCAATATGAAGATAGTCTCAATGTCTGCTGCCCGGCCCCATAGTAGTATACCATAGGACATAATACTATGGAAGTAACTAAAATAAACAAGCCTAGCAGTTGCAACGTCAGTAAGTTCTCGAATTCTTTTCACGGCATATGCTGCGGAGCTTAGTCTATGTGCCAATTTTATAATATGTGGACCCCATTGTAGTTTGGCATCGATTGTGATGCCCAAAAATACAGTATCTTCAACAAATTCTAGTTTATTATTTTCAATTACAATGTTTTTTTCAACTAATTTTACGTTAGGTAGGGTAAATTTCATTTTTCAAATTTCAAGTAACTAAAATAAACAAGCCTAGCAGTTGCAAAAACTGATCGAGAACACTATGAGCCACTTTATGGTTACATGCAAGACTGGACATTAGCGAATTTGTACTGGACGATCAGTGCCAGCGACGGCCTTAGGGGGTGGCGAACAGGGCAGTCGCCCGGGGCCTCGCTCTTGCAGGGGCCTCGCGTCAACCAAATTTAAAAAAAATACACAGTTTTTTTTTACAGCAACACCATTCGCTGATAAATTGTGCCCGGATAACGGCGACAGGCTTGCCACTTGTCACGTTTGGGACCTAATAAACTCGGCAAGACGTGGGTCCAGTTCTAGAGACTGGTGCCTCTGCCTACCCCTTCGGGGATAACGGGCGTGAGTTTATATTTTTTATTTTTTATTTAAAACTTTTGATTTAGATTCTTAATTATTTATTAAGTTTATAACATAATGGTACATTAAAATAAATTTAATTAACTAATTCATTCATTCAAATCATTTGATAAACACTTGAAGATCGGTTTTTTAAACGTATAGCACTCGGGACTATATAAAGCCGCAAATATCAATTTTAAAATTTATCATCTCTGTATTTGTTAATTTTGTAAATTTTTCAATTTAAGTCAGTATTTGTATAACTTTAACATTTCTCGTCAAACATAACAAGTACCTACCAGACAACCAGACCTACTTTCGCATCACATAGCTACTTTTCCGTAGGACAAAGGTCCTCGCAAAGAGCGTCCGCCCACCCAGAGCCTCGCAATGGGTAAGGCCGCCGCTGATCAGTGCATTGAGCCCTTAAAGCATAATTGAATTGAATCATACATCTAATTCCTTATTCTGAGTTGGTTTATCAGCAAGCGGCCATCTTTCTATTTTTGTTAAAAATGAAAAACCCAGGTACAATATAAGAAGGCCAGTAACTGTGAAGGAAAACATGGCGAGCAAATTTGAGTGTCTGAGCTATTCAGCGCTTGAAATCGCCAATCCGACCAATATATAGGCTATTTAACGGATTTCTGAAAGCCATCTCATATTGTTTGTTGGTGTTCATGGAGTCCTCAGAAAGTGGTCATTTTAAATTATTTCGTGTATTTCTTCTAAAAAAGGCAAATGAAAATTTACTTTTAAAATAAGCTGCCAAAACTCTATCCAACCAATAAACGTAAGAAAGACAGACGCCATTTTTACAGCATTGTGACAGCAGACATTGTGAAGTTACCATGGAACTCGCCAATCCAGGCCGCAGATAGGTAGGTACCTACCTACATAAAAATTATCAAATTTTATCTTGTATTTTTTACAAATAACAATTGCTTTTTTAGTTAAAATGCCTTAAGGCGGTTTTAAAACTCATAATTTATAGGAATACGTATAAATTAATAGTGTTTTTTCACACTGTCAAATAGCCTATTGGTGTCTAGGAGTTAGAAGGAACGCAGTATAGTGTACTCACGGCCTCGGGGAAGTCAGCCAGTAAGTCGTCCAGCCTTTTTGGGGGCTGCTGGTCCCCGGGCGAGGGGGTCAGGGGGCGGGGGAAGCTGCCCCCCGCGGGGGGCGCGGGGGGCGCGGGGGGGTACCGCTCGGTCGTGTTCTGCGCAGAGTAGCTCGTCTCCGTGTACTTGTACTGGGTCGGACTCTGGAATACGGTATTTGACACTATCAACAATAAATTATTTGAGATGCTCGGTTAAAACAAATATTAGGAAATGATTCGAAAAATGTATTTCTTTCAATCACTAGTTTACAATTTTTAAATAGATGAAACATAAAAAGAGTGCTCTGAAATGTGACGTCACAAGCAAGATTTCATAGTTATGGACCATGACATTCGTGTAAATACAAACCAGTGCCGATTTTGTTGAAGATCTTCTCTTGGGCTTTTTCGCTCAAGGATTTTAGGTACTACAAATTACTCAAATCTCGTTTTACACCAAATTATTGTATAAATGAATTTTATTTATTGATTTTTATAATATTGTCATGTTACAATTTTGATATATGTTATAATCTAATGGTGCGTACAGACTGGTGTAATGCAACATTCTGCTTTACATTTAACTATGAGAATCGGTTTCAAAGTTACCTTTCATGATACATTGCAACAAAGAGTATGGCAAATTCTTTCATCGCATGATACATTGCATGTTACCTACGTTTCACCAGTCTGTACGCACCATAAGGATTTCAAATTATAGGGCACATAGTTGATTCAGTTTTATTGGAATTACAATGTTTGAGACAAATCAAATCGTCCTCCGCCGAATACTCACATAAGGGCCGTGTCCGTTGGTGTAGGGCTCGGTGGGCCGCGCGGCCGGCGCCGGCGCCGGCGCGTTCACGGTGCGCTCGTTGGTGCGGTCTGCGGCCGGAAACGGGGCACACGGTACATAAACGGGCACACAGTACATAAACGGGGCACACGTTTCATAAACGGGCACACGTTACATAAACGGGGCACACGTTACGTAAACGGGGCACACGTTACATAAACGGGGCACACGTTACATAGCCGGGCACCGGTTACATAAATGGGTAACACGGAACATAAACGGGGAACACGTTACATAAACGGAGCACACGTTACATAAACGGGGAACACGTTACATAAACGGGCACACATTACATAAACGGACCATACATTACGTAAACGGGGCACACGTTAAATAAACGGACCTCACATTACATAAACACACGCAGATAATTGACTAGCAGAGTCTACAAAAACAAGAATCAAGATTTGCACTTACAATAGTATTCTAGCGCTACTGACAATCAATGGAAATATGGTTGTAGATGTGCGAAGTGGTAGCGGGATTTGTCACTACTAATCATCAATGGCTACAAGGTAGCATATGTCGCTACTAACCATCAATGGCTACAAGGGCTACCTTGTAGCCAGTGATTAACATCCGTCGCGACTAACCATCATTGACTACAAGGTAGCATCTGTCGCTACTAACCATCAATGGCTACAAGGTAGCATCTGTCGCTACTAACCATCAATGGCTACAAGGTAGCATCTGTCGCTACTAACCGTCAGTGGAGACATGGTGGTAGGTATGCGAAGTGGTGGCGGGCAGGATTTCGCGGCGGGTCGTCACGGAACTATTGCAGTGCGCGCAGTACTGGCAGCCCAGCGACGGCGAGGGAGGCACCAGCTGGTTACCGGAGCTGGAACTGAGTAAGTAACTAAGTAAGTAATTTATTTATTTATACTACACCTGCTTGGAAAGTACCTTGATACTTTATCAAATTTACGGTAGAAAGTACGTCATTGCATATCGAACAAATATGCGGGGAGAAAACGCATCTGAGCGGGAGAGAAAAGTGTATGAAAATCCATTTCTTACGTGGTTTTTCTTTTTTAATTTTGGGTAAGACTATGCGCCGGTAACCTAAATATCAAAAGCCAAAAAGTTTTTACACTGAGTTTTTATCTTCAAGTTCGCAAAATGACACTGGCCACTAGCAACAATTTCAATATAAATTTCAATTAGTAAAGATTTCGTTTTTTCTTTTCCTTGTAGGTGTAGTATAAAGCACTATGTATCACTCGAGAGAAACTGCGATTCCCGATCTCAGGTGTTTTAAAGCCCTCGCCTACGGCTCGGGCTTCAAACGACAACCTCGACGGTAATCGGTCACTTTCTCCTCTCGGTGAACAATGTACTATATTTCCTTGGGTCATGGTGTAGCAAAGGGTGTGCAAAGGGAAAAAGACTTTCTAAATTTAAAAAATTAAAATTTTCGCAAAAAAAAAGTATAGACCTATAAATAGTGACCCAATCTTTTTTTGCATTTATCAATGTTCTAACCTAACCTAACCTAGGTACAGTTTTTGCCCACAATTCGGCCTTAGTAAAACACTGTTTTTTCGGGGACCCTTCTTTTTATTTTGCGAAATTTTTCCAAGTCTTTTTTTCCTTGCACACCCTTTGCTACACCCTGACCTTTCCTTGTCACAGAGGTATGAAAACACTACAAATATGAACAATTGAAATAATCTAGACTTAATCCTATGTGAGGGGCTTGAGTACATACTAGGAAAGATCCTGTGTGACCTTTTTGTGTTCTGAGAGTAGAAGAGTTTTGAGGGTATCTTGATGGTCTGAACGGAGGTAAGTTTGCAGGTGTATTGATGGGTAGGCGGTAGAGGGAAATTAACACTGTTCGTCGCTGTGACGCGGTAACTGCGCTAATAGGTTTTCATTGCCACGTACCACATCTTAAGGACAGTATAATGAAGGCAAGGGTTTGGGGATAAAATGTAGCATTATATAAGTACATTACATTACATCATATTCCAAAGTGTAACGCTTCATGCTTTCGGCGTTCATCTATCTATCTAATCTAATCTATTTAAACGAGTAATTCTTGTATAATCTCGGAAACGGCTCAAACGATTTTCATGAAATTTTGTATACAGGGGGTTTTGGGGGCGATTAATTAATCCAACTAAGTTTCATTTTTATAAAACGTCGTTTTAACCGTGTTTTAAGGCAAAGAAATAACTGCTACACTACAAGAAGGAAATTTTCGCAACCGTCTGTAAGGTTGTCATAGCTCAAGTGGGAAATAGGACGATACCGTAAACAGAAGACCCTGGTTCGAGACTTGGTTTCTTTTTTTTTTCTTCTTTCTTTTGTGTGAAAACCTACATACCGAACAAAGCTCGGTCATCCAGGTACTATTTTTTATCCTCTATAATATTGCCCCTTTGCCCCCCTTAGTCATAAGTTGGCGACGCCGTTGAATGAACGTGTTCATTATGCTGTCTAGCAACACTGTCCGCTATCTCTATCTCAATCTCAACCTCTATATCTCTCACACTCTCTACCTTATCTTTACAAAGGACAGGACGAAGCTCACAGGAGAGATTGGACAAGTCCGCCCCTCGCCCTACGATCCTTGACTTCAGACCCGTGTCTCCTGGTAGACCCCTGGGGGAGACATCGGTACTAGGTTTAGAATTATATTTCAAATATTCGTGGATCCCCTGGTCTATGAATTTTCTCTCTCCCTCTACGGAAGAAGGACTCACCTGGTAACTCTTTGCTCGCTGAGATAGCGCTCGGAAGTCTCCGAGGTGACAGGGATGGGTACCGTGGTCGGGTCTTGGTCAGCTGGGACTTCGTACGTGTAGGTCTTCACCGTGGTCGTCACTTTGTTCATGGGCGTGCTTGACCGGGTCAGCTGGGGACAAGCGCGGAGGTCTTAAGGTCAACTGAATCGGTAGTTTCAGAAAGAACATTAGTCCAAATTTTGTGTGATTGACTTATTGTTGTCTATGGTATCCTTGAGGGTAGATCTACAGATCCCTATAGAAAGTACATTAGTCTAATGAATATCAGTTGAACCACGTGTACGTACTACGACTCAGTAGACGCAGAAACAACATTAGTCCCACTGAGGGGTCAGTTTTTTATGTCTGAAAAGAAAGCAGATTGTGACTGATGTTCTTTCTGAAACTACCGATTCAACTCTATTTTATGATGCCAATGTAAAATATATCTAAAGAGCAACATTTAAAGCCCATATTTGAATGGTATTATTTTTGCCGGATGGGAGCAGAGTCGTGTAAGTGGGCTATGACCTATAACATGTACTTGACAGACATGATCACCAAGAAATTTAGAATATTCTAGAGTACCTCAAACTGCTAAAGCTGCATACCATAAACTGTGTTATTATTGTTTTGACGCCACCAATCCGGATTTGGCCCCCATGGTGGAGTATGGCCTATGCCTTCCTCAGGGAAGAGACCCGTGCCCCTCGGTGGGGACGTAATGGGTTGAGGATGAAGATGATGATTGTTTTGACATAGAAGGTGTTGATTGGACTCATGGGTCACGAGCTTCTTAAGTATATAAATATTTGTGCCTACTTTGCGTGCGAGCATTTTAGAGCCATTTTCTGAATTGAGGATTCGGTATTTGACACTATCAACAATACATTATTTGATATGCTCGATTAAAACAAAAATTACAAATTGTCTCGGAAAATGAATCTCTTTTAATCATTTGCTAGTTGTTACACTTTCTAAATAGCTGAAAATAAAATGAGTGCTCTGAAATGTGACGTCATAAGCAAGTATTTCGACATTTTGTCAATAACCCAATTCCTCTGACTCTACTTAGCTGTAGTGCTGTCTTGTCAAATTTCTCAAAAACGAGCGCGACCGAACGTTACTCAAGTATTTACTATTTGTGAGTTGTTGACCAAAAAGGGACCTCAAGGGAAAATAATTGATTTCGGGAAAATCGCGTTTGAAGTTTCGTCTATATGTCGCAGTAAAGTAGTTAAATCAGAGATTCAACTGAATCTCTAGACAGTCAATCAAAGATCGATATTTAATCAAGTCTCTAAAGTTCCGTCAGACAAGTGAGTGAACGAAACGTTTAACGAATTTCCTAAACGTTCCTAGGTATTTCAACTTTGGTAGGGAGACCAAGATATTTGATTGGAAAAAAATGGGTAGTAAAAAGACATTGCTTGTCTTATATTTATTTAAAAGGCGTAATGCCCTCTTAGGTGCTGTGGATGTTTGTCGATCTGACAAGGGCCACCTTTGCACGGCATGTTCTACCCAATTGAAGAACATACCTTGCTAAACTGGCTTGCCTTTGTCGGATCGATGTAACGTCACGTCCATCTTAAAAACCACTCGCATAACAAACCAACGTTGTACAACGTTTGCCAAAAGAAAGACTAAAAGTAATCAGCTGTTGTCGTGACCGCCATCTTGTTTTACATTATTAATCAACATGCTGGCTTTCGGTCAGTGAGATAATCAAACGTTATCGACGCTGCTTTATTTAAATCAAAATTCTAGCGACTTGATTGAATATCGATCTTTGATTGACTGTCTAGAGATTCAGTTGACTCTCTGATTTAACTACTTTACTGCGACATATAGACAGTTTTCGACTCGGCTCGACTTACCAAAAAAATCATAAAAAAATAACTACGGCACCTAAAAATATTCTGGTTAGACCAAAACAAAGCTAAAATACCACAGATTAATAAAAATCTAATAAAAAAAATAGTGGTTTCCAATCTCGCCAGGTCCCTTTTTGGTCAACCACTCACATTTAGTGAAATTCTCAATTCAAAAACCGGGCAAAAACCTGAGTACACCTTGATCTTTAATATAATATACCCTGATCCTCTCTTTGTCCAGGCCCTGAGGGCGTTAAGAGACCTATGGTGGGATACTTCAGGCAGTTGCAGGTCTACTCACGGTGCCGGTCCGCTCGGAGACGTGGTGGCAGTGGCCGCAGACGGGCGCGGGCACGGGCTGCGCGATGGCCGGCGACACTTGCGACGGGACCACGCGCGACTCTGTGGTACAGACAAAGCCCTATTCTGAATTCTATTCAATTTTGTGGTGATGGCTTCCCTAAGGATTCTGCCAATGTCTGAGATACCAAAAAGTAGGTAGCACCTCTGTAAAAAGTAAAAGTAAAAAGTATTTATTACACACTAGGCAAGGCCTGTCACGTCACACAACTAACTGTGGATGGTAATACAAGTTATTTACCTTTACCTATTTTAATTCAATGCAAAAAACGGTCTTATTGTACTTATTTCCAAGTTTAAATTATTTTGTGTTAGTTAGCACACAATTAAGTTTTTTCAGGTAAGTTTTTTTTAAAGAAAGAAGGAAAGAAAGAGAGGGAGAGCGAGAGAGAGAGAGAGAGAGAGAGAGAGAGAAAGAAAGATATTGTAGCAACATATTATTATTCAATAACACATTTATTTTCTCTTATGAGTATTTAAATTTTAATGTCTGATGTGATAAGGATTTTGGTCACACACATGGGTCATGATAAAAAAAGTTCTACCGAGTAAACCTATAAATTTTACAGCGGTAACCCCGCAACATTTTTTTTTGCATCGATTAAAGTGATCGCACATTTGTCAGCACCGCACGCGCCGCACGCGCCGCATTTTAGAATTCGTTGTATGCAATGATATGAAATCTCGCATATTTATCCGCACCGTACGCGCCGCATTTCGTAAAATACGGTAACTAGGCATCCGAACTCCGAAGGAAGCATTCTGATGACGTCATATAATGCGGCGCGGACGGCGCGTGCGGCGCGTGCTGCCACTCAGTGTTGCCTCATTCGGATCCGAAGAGCTGAATATGCTCCATATAAGTTCCTTTTTTAGTTAATGTTGTGAATCCAGAGTCTTTTTTTTCTTGGAGTTTCATTTTTTTCTTCAGCAGGCTATTACACCAATTTCTTCCATAGCACAATGTCACCGCACCGTTTCACACCAGAGGCAAGAAAAAACTGCAAAAATTGTTGGCAACACACAGAAATGCGGCGCGTTCGGCGCGTACGTTGCTGACAAATATGCGACCCAATTTTAAAATGCGGCGCGTGCGGTGCTGACAAATGTGCGATCAACTTTAAATACCGTTATTTATTACGAAATAAACCCTCATTTTATAAGCTTTAGTTTGTAGGTACAACGTATTATTGCTCTCTAAAAGGTGGAGATTAAACGGTTTTGCCTATGTAACCTAAACATAAACACATTGCTTTCCCCACATTAAGACCCACTGGCGACGAGTTACCGTGCGTCTTTTCTCTGTAAACTTGACCAGATAGACATAGATTCTTAGAAAGACGTGTGGTGTGGACTTACCGTGCGTCTCTTCTCTGTAAATCTGCTGCTCAGCGCGCGTAAGAGTGGAGGCGACCGGCGGCGGCGGGCTGGAGCCCCACGATGAGGTCTCAACACGCTCCTCCTTCTTCAGGGTCGAGTAGCCACTTGAAGGGGCCTTGATCGGGGTCCTGGGAAGTATTTATAGGTCTTTAGGGCCTACAAATCGCTCGCAGCCCCGGCCGCCTGAGTGATCTTAAACGATCACGAAGGTTAGGGTGCACAGGGCGCATTCAGTGCATGGATGGGTGACTGTTCTATGACTAACGCTAGTGGCATTTTTCCAGAGGAGTTCCTTGTTTCGCAAGGCACGTTAAGCAGTTGGTGCTGGCTGCCGTCGATAGATGGCAGTTGTTAAGGCAAGTCAGAGGCCTTAGGGTGGTTTGAAAACTTCGGACAGTAAGACCAGCCGCTAGCCTTACAAGCCTCCAATCCGGACTCGGCCCCCGTGGTGGAGTATGGCCTATACCTTCCTCAGGGAAGAGACCCGTGCCCCTCGGTGGAGACATAAATGGGTTTTGATAATGAGGGCCAAAGGTGGACGGATGAATAGATGGTGGTCCTGACCGATTTCGGTTACAGCTTCTTGATGGCTTGATCCCAGTGTAGTGCACAGGCCTTCTCAGAGATTATAAGGGCTTAATCACCACGGTTTCCCTCTGATTCACAAAGCTTAATCATGGTGAGCAGAGACGGAGCTCGCGTCGTCCGTTGTTCGTCTCTGACGAAGTAAGTATATCAGGAATGAAGTTAATAATGTCTAGTGCTCACGAAAGGTTTTTTTTACATAGCCTGTTTTATGTCCCACTGCTGGGCAAAGGCCTCCCCTTCTTTCTTCCAACTCTCTCTATCTCCAGCCACTTCGCACCATCCCGGCAAGAATGCATTTAGGTCGTCCCGCCATCTTCGCCATGGTCTGCCGCGACGTCGGTGTCCATTTTGCGGAACCCACTCGGTCGCAATTTTGGCCCACCTATCTAAGCTCACACGGCAGACATGGCCAGCCCAGTCCCACTTAGCGGTCGTCGGTTTAGTTCAATAATAACCATAGATTATTTTAATATGCTTCTGAGAAATGTTTTAGAGGATCGTGTTTTACTGTGAACTTACCCTCGTTTGTAGTCAAATGACGTGCTTTCGGCCGTGTCAGAAGTGTAGCCGCCTGCAAAACAGAGCAGGGTATTCAGGACCTGGACATTCTCCATTTTAATTTCTTTCATTTCCAAATGGCCTAAGGGTGTTTTTGATGTTTGTAATATCCTTGCCTGGTTACCATAGGCTAGGTACCCCGTTTGGAACCAGGTCAAGTGATTGTGTTTTGTGGAAGTTATATTACTATGAGGGTAAAGAAAACAATATAGTCTGGTCAGACGGACACCCTCCGGCTGAGGAATCCAAGCGGCCTGAGGTCAGGGTGACACAAGAGAAAACGTCGGACTATCCGGGCTGTATCAAGCAGCACCGCCTTCTTTATGACAGTTGGAAGCATACCCAAACGGAGTTCCAACCGCCTCGAATGATTAGCGAGACTGGTTGGAACTAACCCATTCGCGGACAGGACTATAGGAAGGATATCGGTCGACACCACCCCCCACTACAATATTAGTGTTATTATTTCCCCATCTCACTATGCATGTGTATGGTAAAACATATTTGTATACCTGCGCTATGTACTACCCGTTTTTGGTAGAACATAGCGCTCTGAAATATACTGTAAGACCTTTAGTGTAAACACACCTATGTTCAGAAATAAATATCGTCACTGCGCCTGTAGTTTGGATGGTCTGTACTTCTGTAACAAAGGCAATTCATTCAATGTAGCAAAAGCCTTTGCCCAAATCTAATAAACATTTAGGGAGTGTTTTTGGGAATTGTGTGTGTTGTGTTAATGACGATTTTTATCGATTTTTATTATTGTAATTTCCCATTAGATTTATTACCATTGTTTAGTAACTTTTTTACTTTTCTTGTCTTGTAGTATAATAAGATAGGATGATCTAATTGTTGCATATAGTCTAGGTTTTTTGTTGTCAGCATATTGTGGTTGTGTAGTCTTTGTCTAATTTTTGTTGTGTGTGTTATTGGTATGGCAAATAAACTCTTTATCTATCTATCTATTTATAATCTTTTGAACACAAAATCCTCAATTCATCTTCCGCTGGTATTTTGGCCCAGATTTTATAGTCTGGTCACTGATCTAAATGGGTTCCCGACTTCGTGTACCTTGATTTAATCTCTATGACGATAGTAGACTTCCAGTTAACAGGCAACTTCAATCCCAATTTCCAAATTGATAGCACTCACTCTTGTATAACTGCCTCTCCTGATCCTTCTGCAGGTCATCCAAAAGAGAGTCCAGTTCCTCAACATTGTGGGCGAGGTCTTTCTTCACGGTCGTTTGCTTCACCTTCGAGTATCCTGGATAAAGAAGCAGATAAAGCGATAAATATACAAATCAGATCTGCAAGGCAATAGTCTTCTCTAATGGCCGCTAGAGCGGTTGGATAGAGGCGGCGTAGCAGAACGCACACCCAACTCCTTCCGTAGTTAAAATTTCAGTCATCTGCTAGAGTCGTGGGGAGTGAACGGAAGAATATTTGAATGAACGTATTGAATGAGCGATTGCCACAGGCAATTCAAAGAGAATCCAAAATAGTGGCCAAGTACGAATAGAACTTATGGCTAAAAGAAATATCGCTTCAGACTGTGGTTTGAACAGAGTTCCAGTTGTTGACAGCCTCAAAAAACGCTATCTTGTTTGTTTGAGACGGCATATCAAGAAGAAGAAGAATCTGTTACAACCGTGTTGTTTATACTGTGAATGTTGTCACATCAGTATCAAAGTAACTGCAGTCTTCTTGTACAATCAGCAGCATTTGTAGGCGTGAGGTGAGACTGTAACGAGGCGATCGCCTCGTTGCTTTTTAATTCGTTTAAATAAATATTCTATCGTGCCCCACGTTGGGCGCCAGTGTCGCACGATAGGTAAGTAGAGGTGCGATCCGTAAAATGAAAGAGGGTATCCAGGGGCATGGTGAAATTATGTTTTATTTATAATGTAAAAGAAAGGCACCTGGGAACAATACAAATGAGGGTATCTTAACTAAGGTCTAAAAATAGCAATAAAAATACATTAGGTGTATAAAAGAAGGCAGGAACACTTACATCATAATGAGCCTTTTAAATATTTGTGATTTTGTAGATAAATAAGCAGAGGGTACGGAGAATAGAGCAATCGTAATAACAGTAATAATAAATTAGGTCGGGCGTAGTAAAATGGAATGACGTTCACGTCTACTTTGTTCGCAGGCTGAGGAATGTCTGTGCCAAATACGTCCGAACACTGCGGCGAATGTCATATAATAGTTAAATTTGGAATTGATAAAAGGCCGAAATGAATTAAAAAGCAACGAGGCGATCGCCTCGTTACAAGACTAATAGATTGGTTATGGAATAAGGGCACGGAAAAGACACGACGCGTTCTATAGGACGCCCTCGCCCTTCGTCTACTCAGACCAACTTCATTCTAAAGCCCACAATAACATTCAGACCAAACCAAATCTCGGCTCGACAATTTCAAAACCTAAAACGTAAGTTCCCTGAGACAAATTTTAGAGGAGAGTCAATAAACGAGTAGGTCACATTCTGTCCTCACCTGGAGTAGAACTGGTCGAGCTGTCGTAGTGATAGGTCTTCATCGCAGAGGCTTTGTTGATGGATGGCAACTCCCTTTCTTCCCTCTCGTAGTAGTAGGAGCTGCTTTCCTTGTTCTTCGGCACGGTTTTCGGGGGGATGGTGTACTCCTGAAATATTGTGAATAGCGTTGGGCTTTGGGAGACTACATAGCTTAGTGTAGGAATGAAAGTTGAATTAACCGAAAAATAATGAGAACGTTTTTTACAATATCCTTAGCAAACATTTGACATCGCATCGCAGCTCACGTGGTGAGGTAGGTACAAATCTGTCTGGACTGGATCCCGTTTGATGAAAATCTGCTTTAAGGGCTATCCGGAGATAACTGACGTCGCCCAGTTTTTGCAAAAGTAATCATCATAATCTCAGTAGGTAATGATGTTCCACTGATCAGTGGTGACAGCTATTTTTAGAACTAGCTTTGGGACTTAATCGACTACCACTAAAACGGTTGAGTTCAGTAAAAAATGTATGATCCTGACAGATCACTTTGACTTCATCGACCATTATTAACAGTACCTGGTTGACCGAGCTTTGCTCGGTATGTAGGTTTTCACACAAAAAAACCAAAGAAATATTATTATGAAGTCTCGAACCAGGGTCTTCTGTTTACGGTATCGTCCTATTTCCCACTTGAGCTATGACAACCTTACAGATGGTTGCGAAAATTTCCTTCTTGTAGTGTAGCAGTTATTTCTTTGCCTTAAAACACGGTTAAAACGACGTTTTATAAAAATAAAGCCTAGTTGGATCAATTAATCGCCCCCAAAACCCCCTGTATACAAAATTTCATTAAAATCGTTGGAGCCGTTTCCGAGATTCTGATTATATATAAATATTATATACAAGAATTGCTCGTTTAAAGAGATTAGATTTTAATTTTGCGATGTGCAAAAACGCAGGTATGTTTTCTTTCCATTGCCGGCGCTAGTCGGATCTAACTTTGTATGTCCAAAGAATGTGTTGTTGCAATTGATTCATAGCCAAGTTATTAGTAGCCCTTGTCGCAATAGTATATACCTATAGAATATCTTAAGGACCTTCGTATTTGAACCAGAGACCTCTGTTGGTAAATAAGAAAACTAATGCTAGATGAAGCCGTCTACAGATGATAGATAAGATGAAGGTCCTTAGATGAGGGTCGAGGCTCCTCACAGATAACGTTAAATACATAAGCAGTTTATACAGGGTGGTAGCGAGAAAAATGTTTACAAACATTTTAAAGCGGAGGTTTAAGTTACCATTATAAAATTCAATGTTTTAAAGTAAGTTTTGTATCATCATCATAATCATCATCAACCCATTATGTCCCCACCGAGAGGCACGGGTCTCTTCCCTGAAGAAGGTATTCTCTACTCAGACATACTCCACCACGGGGGCCAAGTCCGGAGGCTTGTAAGACTAGTGGCTGGTCTTACTGTCAGAAGTTTTCAAGCCGCCCTAAGGCCTCTGACTTGGCTTAACGACTGCCATCTAACGACGTCAGCCGGCACCAACTGCTTAACGTGCCTTGCGAAGCACGGAACCGTTCGGAAAAATGCCACTAGGGTAAGTCACGGATCAGTCACCCATCCACGCACTGAACGCGCCCTATTTTGCTTAACCTTCGTGATCGTTTTAAGATCACTCGGGCAGTCGGGGCTACAGCTATTAAAAGTTCGGTAGTTGAGTAGCTGATGTTTATTGCAAATTAATCGGCTAAAATCAGAGGCGACGATTTTGAAATTGATTTTGAGAACATCTCAGGGAGAAGGAGTGGCTGAAAGCCAGCGCTACCCGCGGCTGTCCGGGGCAGCACCAGCAGAGCCACTACCTTTTGTCATAATTTAAACCTATTTGATGAGGCAATAAATACTTTTTGATCTAATCTAATCTTTATCTTTGTTGCACCCCGAACGCGCTCTGCTGCGGGGCTGCTACTGAATATTACCTACCTACCACGGGAACAATTATGACAATTGTGGCACTTAGATTTCCTCAGAATATTTTCCTTCACAAAACCTCTTTCTTTAGACTTGACGAAAACATAACATAACAACATAACATTTACATACAGGCTTCTGGCCCCACACTAGGATACACTGTGTCGTGGGGACCCAGAAACAGCGACGTCACAAACATGTAAACATCCAAGACCTGGATTTAACCAAAACCAGCCTCACCTCGACAGTCCGAAGATCCTTCCGGTCGTACTTTCCGGAGGGGTGTTTCTCCTCCTTGTACTCGTAGTGGTACTCGCGTGCGCCCGCGCCGCTCTTCCCCAGCGAGTCCAGCTTCGACTTGGGGAGGAGTTCGCCTTTCAGCATGTCTGTTGGGGAAATGGGAGAGGTGAGGGTAAGTGGTGGACATGGATAGGCCACACTCTTAAGCTGGCTTCCCACGGTCCGCGATATCGCGGAAGGACGAGGACCAGCTCGGACAACACACCGTGGGAAGGGTCTCGGTCCGCGGTAGCTCAGACGTCTGTGGCGGTGCGCCGTACCGGTCGTGGGTACAGTCGACAGCACATCATGGTATACACCCATGCACTCTACTCCGTTGCATTACGGGCGACTTTGCAACTAAAATGTGAAGATTGACGTGCTGTCGACTGTACGTGGTCGTATCGATATCCGCAGAATCGCGCACCGTGGGAAAAGCCTCGTGCGTGGTGCATGGCTGTCCGTGGTCGTCGGCGGTCCGCGTCCGTCGCGATATGGCGGACCGTGGGAAGCCAGCTTCAAAAGGGAGCCCAGCCACCTAGAAGAGCTCAAGAGTGGACCCCCCAAGGAAAGAGCTGACAGCGAGCTGTCTGCTAATTTATGATGCCAATGTAAAATATATCTAAAGAGCAATATTTAAAGCCCATATTTGAATGGTATTATTTTTGCCGGGTGGGAGCAGAGTCGTGTAAGTGGGCTATGACCTATAACATGTACTTGACAGACATGATCACCAAGAAATTTAGAATATTCTAGAGTACCTCAAACTGCTAAAGCTGCATACCATAAACTGTGTTATTATTGTTTTGACGCCACCAATCCGGAGTTGGCCCCCGTGGTGGAGTATGGCCTATACCTTCCTCAGGGAAGAGACCCGTGCCTCTCGGTGGGGACATAATGGGTTGATGATGATGTATGTTTATTAGTATAGTTTAGTATTATATACTTTTGTGCTAAAGTTAGGTATATATTTCTGGCGTTCTTATATCTATGTAGGCATTTATTTAAGTTGTATGTATATTAGTAAGTAGTTTATTATTTTTATACCTACTTAAGAGTTGTTATCCACTTCATCTGCCCTACCCAACTCTCTTTTTTATCATTCCAAAATTTCTAGGCTGGCTGGAAGAAATTTCTTTAGAAATAAGTCCGCCTTTGCACGTTGTTTTTATCACAAACCTGTTATTTAAGTTATATTATGTATTTTCTTTTGTGCAATAAAGTGTAACAACAACAACTCTGACGTCTATGCTAGGTAAAATAACGTGTGATACAGACATCAGTAACATCAGGAGTATAAACAAACATAAACATAAACATTTACATACAGGCACATACATTGCTTCTCGCCCCATACTAGGATACCCTGTGTCGTGGGAACCAGAAACAGCGACGTCACAAACATGTAAATTACATCCAAGACCTGGAGTTTTTTTTTCTCCCCAGCCGGAACAGACTGTATAACAGACTGTTAGCATTCGAGAAACCGGGCGTGACACAATTAACAATGTATGCAGCTCATATAGGTCCGGGTATAGGGTATTCTCTCAGAGAGTGAGTATGGGCTTAATCACAACGCGTGCCCACCGCGGATTGGCGATCTCAAGCGCTGAGGTATGTGTGAGTAGCTCAGACATTCAGGTTTTCTCACGATGTTTTCCTTCACAGTTAGCGAGTGGCATTGCTACTATGACTTCACAAATGCACATAACTTAGAAAACAGTCATGGGTACATGCCCCCACTGGGAATCGAACCTGAGTCTCTGGCTTCCGAGTCCATTGTTCTACCCACGGGGCTACCACCGATTCTGCTTACATTTGAATCTTACCAATCTCTATAAAAGGCCAGTTTCTGAATTGAGGCCATGAGCGCCAGAGCGGCCTACTGTTTATAAAAGTCAACGAGAAAAAATTCAGCCCTAATTTAAATTGATACTTTGGTGAATCAATTTATTTCATAATTTTTTGCTGTCTTACGCACTTTTAATGTGATCTTTAAGTGATTTTGCTAACCCTAGGCATCTAGCTAAGTCATTAATTTATTTTCGGATAGGTATTAAAAAAACGATAGGCCACTCTGGCTCTCATGGCCTCAATCGAGAATTTCACTGAGTGAATACTTAAGTAACGTTCTGTCACGCTCTTTTCTGAGTAATTTGATGAGACAGCACTACAGTTACGTTACTTAGCGAAATTCTTAATTCAGAAACCGAGTCAATGTCTGTGATTCTTACCAAACTGCTCGTCTGTGTAGGGCACGTTACCACTGCTCTTGAACTCCTTGTATTCTTTGTGTTTTGAATAGGATTTGGTCGCCATTGCTGGATCTGGAACAAGCACCGTTTGATCGTAAGTATAGTTTGACCAGAAAGAGTAGAAATTAAAGAGTGCGATTTTGCTATACTTTTATTTTCCATACCCAAACTTTTAGTACTAAAAGACACAGTCTCTGCAAGGAGAATTAACCTTGGTCTCAGTTACAATAATTGTGCTTATATTAGAATAGAAAATGGCCTGAAAAGTTCGTACAATATTTAGTTACACTTCACTTCCGTTTTCTAGACTTTATGGTCAACCTGTAAGTTCCTAACATAGGGGCTTTTATTATTTATTTATTTACAAAGTTCTTGTAGCTTAACAGTAGGTATACACCAAATCGTTACAGAACTAAAGACAAACTCTCACAACAATCTCTCTAACATTATCCTATAGTATCGCACCAAAATATTAACGAACTAGTATGATCCTAGACCACCCTAGTTCACTAGTTCTACCAAGGAGTGGACGATGGCATCGCTCAGGATTTGGTGCTGAGAATTGAGATCCCAAGATCTCTCCCACTCGCGGCTACAATGCTACCGATAGTACCACTCCGTGCGGGCCTTATTAGGCAGTGAAACCTAATCCAGTTGCATAGCCAATGAACTACTTTCAATATTACTACAATATAAATATCTTCGCAACGTCGATCTGCAGTAAGTATAGCACTATGCCATGACTTGCACGCTCGCTTGGTGGGTATTGAAGGGAGGGGAGGATTTCTCTGGCCAATATTGAGATTATCTGTGGTGTGGTGGCTAGTCTCGACACTGAGTGTTCGTGTACATACAATAAAGAATATTCTATCTACCTATTTATCTACAGTTGTATTTACTTAGCGAAATTCTCAATTCAGAAACCGGCCCTTGATGGCCGGTTTAGATTATCTAAGTGTTTAGGAGAGTGGCTTAGTAGAAAGTGTAAACGCTACTCGCTTTAGTACGGTTTAGTACGGTTCTAGTTGCCTTTCAATCTCCACCAATCCGGACTTGGCCCCCGTGGTGGAGTATGGCCGGCCGATTAATTAATGCCGTTCAATTAGAATCAAAATAGAATTGGTTTCTATTTTTGTTTCCGGTGACACCTGACACGAGAAACCGGGGGTTAGTATTTTGCGTCGAATAGCGCGTTTTTCGCGACGTTAATTGTTCATCCTGGCGACGAAATGACGCTCTACTGGAAGAAATATAAACGTTCACTCGCACATGTACCTATTACGTATTCTGTGCATGTACTAAGTACTAAAGCACTTGCCTCTCTGATTGTACTAAAGCACTCTCTTAAACACTAAGATAATCTAAACGGGGCATAATATACGTTCATATTATGTTGACAAGGTCAAAACTGGTAGGTAGTCTGGTATTTCCGTAGGCCGAAGCATAGACCAATAAGTGCGTTACCTACCTTGTGTTTTATAGCTTCTCCTGTGGGAAAAGAATTTGACAAACCATTTTCTTGAATCATTTTTTTCTGCTGCCATCTGTTATCGTTTTGAAGTATTATGAATCGAATTTGCCTGCTGCCATCTATTATCGTTTCAAATATTATTTGATAATTTTCTTTCCTCAAAGCGGCTCTGTTAGTCGTGGAATTTTTTGGAAACCTATAATTAGCTCAAAGTAGAGCGCCATCTGGATTTCATGCGTTTTTCTGATGCTACGCTCTCTTGTATAGGCTATGTCAGTCTTATTACTTATTGGTCTATGGCCGAAGACATCAAATGTGGGTAGGTAAAAAAAATACCAGCTGACATAACCTAGTCGGATTGCCACGCAAAAGCAACCCTTAAGTACAGAAAGGCACCGCCCAAAATCGAATCAAAGTCCTGAATCGCGCCAGGAAAAGTTCTGTAATCTGTTGCTAAAGTACATTTTTTAAATTTGGAACTTCGGGGTCCTAAGTCTCGAAGGAAGCCAGTTGAGATCAAGCTGGCATAAATAAATTGACAACACTCTGATGGATTCTTGGGGGGGGGGGGATCCATCCCAGTACCAATAAATAAGTCACTAGTCTTAATACCCCAGGGGCAATATACCTTGAAGATCCCCGGGCTTGGTTGTGGGTAAAGTGTTAAGCTGTAGTTTAAGCGTAACTTAAGCGAGAGGTTAAGACTTGACTTAGTAGCTTAGTGACACACTTACGAGACACGCGGAGTTCCATCCC
This sequence comes from Yponomeuta plumbellus, assembly GCA_947310845.1. Taxonomy (NCBI): domain Eukaryota; kingdom Metazoa; phylum Arthropoda; class Insecta; order Lepidoptera; family Yponomeutidae; genus Yponomeuta; species Yponomeuta plumbellus. The sequence continues at coordinate 11,709,732 of OX371216.1, read as the reverse complement.
TCGACCCCACTTTTTGGTTTAAGGATGGCAGGGAGGTATAGATTTTTCGTATGGGGAAAGTAGGTTGATGAATTTTCGTTTTCATTTCGTGAAGTCGGGATGGGTCCGTGAGAGACATGTAGGAGCAGAGATGTTTTTATTTATTTTATATATTTAAAGACCGTGGAGGGAGACCGGAGGGCTCACGCATACCTCGGCCAGAGAATAAGGGCAAATTTCTGAATTGAGAATTTACATAAGTAAATACTTAAGTAACGTTCTGTGACCCTCTTTTCTTAAGAAATTTGACGAGACAGCGCTACAGTTAAGTAATTACTTAGCAAAATTGACAATTCAGAAATCGGCCCTAAGTCTGGTCATCCAAAGGGGGATTGTTGCCAGCATTCTAGGCTCTCTGCCGCGGGACACAACTAATATCTAATTCTATATTTGTAAATATAGAATTAGATATTAGTTTAATAAAAAAAAAATAAGCTCACGCCCGTTATCCCGAGGGGGTAGGCAGATGCACCAATCTGGGCCCACGATTTGCCTTTTTTGTTCTAGAAATTAGTTTATATTTGTTTTATTAAGTATTATTTATGTCCATAAAATATAAATAAAATTAATTTATAAATTAGTTTAAGAGTGTTATTTCGGTTTTTATCATATTATAGCCTTTTACCTAGTAATTATTAAAAATTTCAACAATAGAATATATAAAAAGAAGAAAAAGAAATCAATTTATTATACCAATAACACACATCACAGAAACCAAACAAATAGAACTTTATGTCACATCCGTTGTGATATGAATTATATATAAGTTTGGCCAAGTTATTTGTTGGGATTTGTAAGTGTGTAAAGGCACCCTATGCCTTGTTAATTGCATAGAAAATATCTTAATCATGAAGCGGTAGTGAGTATAGTAGTAGTTTGTTTCTTAATAAGTATTCATCCCTCGTCCGTTATGCTATTGAACTTGACACAATGGATGACACCACAATATTCGTGCGTAACTGACTGCAATACTAATAGGTACAGTTACCGATAGTGTTCTAGTTACACCTGAGTAACTAGAACACCGGTTCGAATTTCCGAAAATAACAAAATACGGGTCGTTTTATTTAGTATCCAGTTTCCTTTAAGCCTATGCGCACACTAGGCGACACGCGACAGCGACAGTTCGGCGACTAGACGCGCCGACAGGCTACGGCCGTCAATTTTCATATATTTTGTTCTAATCTCCGCACACTTGACGTCAGAGTCGCGGAGTCGCGACGACAAGACGCCAGAACCAAATGACAACGTCGCGTCTGACGCGGCGAAAAAAAATTAAATGTTGTCAATTCTCCTGTGAATACATTTAATATTAATCTACTGTTAAGGGCCCTCGCCCACGGCGGCTTTTTGTAGCGCTGCCGTCGCGCGTTTCGTAAACGCGCGACGGCATCGCTAGTAATGCGCGCAGGTCGTTTTTGCAACGCGCGACCGTAGCGCGGCTGTAGCGCTGCTAACGCGCCACCGTAGCGCTACAGCCGCGCGGCTGTAGCGCTGCTAACGCGCCACCGTCGCGCGGCCGTAGCGCTACAAAAAGCCGCCGTGGGCGAGGGCCCTTAGGATTACTCAGGCAGCCGGGGCTACGTGGCGTCGCTGTCGTTGTCGGCGCTTCTGCTGCTTACGTAAAAGCAGCACCAAAGACAACGTGACTAATGTTGCCTCAACGGAGTCCATCTTGCAACTGTGGCGATTGGAAGCGCGACGGTAGCGCGTTTGCATCGCGACAGAAGCGCTACGGCCGCGCGACGGTGGCGCGTTCGAAGCGCTACGGCCGCGCGACGGCGGCGCGTTCGAAGCGCTACGGCCGCGCGACGGTGGCGCGTTCGCATCGCGACAGAAGCGTGGTTACGTGGGCGAGGGCACACAGCCAGCGACCGCATCGCGGCTGTAGCGCGGCGAACGCGCCACCGTCGCGCGGCCGTAGCGCTACAAAAAGCCGCCGTGGGCGAGGGCCCTAAGCACCAGACACTTTTGTTTTTTTTTATCAATTCATTATTGAGGATAAGTGCGGACCCACAAGACAAACTTACTTCATTGCATTTTAAGTAAAATCCAGTCGGCAGCACATCAAGATTTACATGTAAAATGTAGAAGCATAATATTTCAGATTTTGTTTTTGTAAATTCTAGTTTTTTTTTATAAACTCTCTCACTTTGAAATTATTTACAGTTTTCAGTAATGTATCGACCACACATTTTTGTTTAGTATTTTTTTTAGTATTTTATTACTTTTTCATGTTCATGGATGTCCGAAGTAATTAAGAACCTCAAAAAAGCTGTACGAGAAGATGTAGGATCTAGCACGTATAAGATTTAAGAAATAATAGAGCATTAAGGAAGCTAAGCTTAATTTTACAAGATCATACTAATACGAAGCTAACTTTAATAACGTAATCTTATAATAAAAAGCAAAAGTTATGAAAGTTAACTTGGAAAGCTATTGCAATAAATGTGTGTTTTTAATAGGCAATTACCTAGTAAGCAAATAGAATTTTAATACTATTGTGTATTTCTTTTTAGTCTACCTTCGCTATATTATTTATTGTAAATTATTTAACTATTCTGAGGGGGCAGCGAATTAAACAGCAAATAAATGAACCGTAAAAGTGTATTGGGTTGAAGAAGAACAATTACACACATTAAATCAAATTAAAATAATTTGATTTAATAAAAAAAAAAATCGAAAAAAATATATGTTGAGGTACTAAATAGGTACTAAATATATCCAAAGAGATAAGTTAGCAATATTGTTTGGAACAACGTTAAACAAATGTGGTCCAGACATCCTGACGTCAGAATGTCTGGCCACTTTCTTTACACGTTTTTTCGCTGTTTATCGAGGTACTAAATATTTCAATTGAGGTACTAAATAGTACCAAATAGGTACTTTAATGTAAAGTTTTTCAAACATCAAATATCGCATTTGGTCCAGGGGTCCTGACGCTTACCATTTGGAGACCCAGCCGCGTGTACCTACAATCGACAGCACATCAACCTTAACCGATAAGAGTAGAACATAAACTTCATCTTGGTAATGAGATGTTATGTGACGTTTTAATACACTCCATCCACAATCCTCTGTTATGTTGTGTGCCTACACTTTGTTTTTAATATTAATGTGTTTTTTATGATTGTAGATATTATGGTCCTTATTTTCCGCGTTGTTCTGTTCTACTGTAGTGCATGTTTGCATTAGAGTGAATACATCGGATGTGCAATTTTAGGTGATTTTGTAACGTTAAACGCCGTTGGGTCGATATCTTTAAATATTTGAACAAACCATGTAAAAACATTGAAATGGCATTACATTTTTAAGTGGGAACAATTTTTTTCAGTATGCAGTTTTTTGAAAGTATTTTAACAGTTACGAGGTATTCACTATAAGCCAACGATTTTTTTTCACCAATCTAATAGTACAAGCATTCATGATTAATTAGGTAATAAATAAATTAATAATATTAAAAAATGCTCTAACGAATCCTTCACTAACCCATCATTTCGTTCAAGTTATACATACATACATAAGCGCACGCCTGTATCCCAGAGGGGTACGCAGAGACCAGGGACCGCCACCTGCCACGATCCTGACAAATCACTTTTGCTTCATCGACATTCATTAGTCGTTGCATGCACTCACGTCGGTTTCGGGTACTTTTTATCTTGCCCTGATACATCCCCTATTTGGCCGAAGTATGTCCGCCTGGGACGTCCCTTACCGGCCCTTCCACTCACATTCGCTCGATCAGGCTTTCTTCCTTCATTTTCTCGTTCAAGTTATCTGCTGGATATTACGAGTATGAACTTTTCTATGTGGTAGTTCTAGCTACATGGTTAAAATAATTTCCCTATTTTGCCCCGTCTCAAATAGCCACCTTGTATCTCCCTCCCTAGTGATGCAAATTCATGCAAGAATGTCGTTTCTGTACAATTATCCGTTTAACTATTATTAGAATCTTACTATGATGAAGTCAATCTTCACGATCCTCCACACGATTATTTAATTTAAAAAGAATTACATGTCCACTCTTTATCTGGTCTACTAATGCGCATAACAGCAACAGTCCACAACAGGTCATCTTTTTTACATTTTAGTTGCAAAATGTTCCTTAACGTAACCAATTATTAGAGTACACGTACCTATATAAATCTTGATGTGCTGCCGACTGGATTTTACTTAAAATGCAATGAAGTAAGTTTGTCTTGTGGGTCCGCACTTATCCTCAATAATGAATTGATAAAAAAAAACAAAAGTGTCTGGTGCTTAGGGCCCTCGCCCACGGCGGCACTTTTACGGTTCATTTATTTGCTGTTTAATTCGCTGCCCCCTCAGAATAGTTAAATAATTTACAATAAATAATATAGCGAAGGTAGACTAAAAAGAAATACACAATAGTATTAAAATTCTATTTGCTTACTAGGTAATTGCCTATTAAAAACACACATTTATTGCAATAGCTTTCCAAGTTAACTTTCATAACTTTTGCTTTTTATTATAAGATTACGTTATTAAAGTTAGCTTCGTATTAGTATGATCTTGTAAAATTAAGCTTAGCTTCCTTAATGCTCTATTATTTCTTAAATCTTATACGTGCTAGATCCTACATCTTCTCGTACAGCTTTTTTGAGGTTCTTAATTACTTCGGACATCCATGAACATGAAAAAGTAATAAAATACTAAAAAAAATACTAAACAAAAATGTGTGGTCGATACATTACTGAAAACTGTAAATAATTTCAAAGTGAGAGAGTTTATAAAAAAAAACTAGAATTTACAAAAACAAAATCTGAAATATTATGCTTCTACATTTTACATGTAAATCTTGATGTGCTGCCGACTGGATTTTACTTAAAATGCAATGAAGTAAGTTTGTCTTGTGGGTCCGCACTTATCCTCAATAATGAATTGATAAAAAAAAACAAAAGTGTCTGGTGCTTAGGGCCCTCGCCCACGGCGGCTTTTTGTAGCGCTACGGCCGCGCGACGGTGGCGCGTTCGCATCGCGACAGAAGCGTGGTTACGTGGGCGAGGGCACACAGCCAGCGACCGCATCGCGGCTGTGTGCCTGTCTAATATATAAATAGGCCAGTCAAAAAACGCAAAGCCGCATATATTTTTTTGTTTTCTTAGTTTCCTTGAGAGTTAGGAAGTTAGGTTAGTTAGAAATGTTTTCAGGGTTGTAATCTTTATGCACCAAGTTTGCAACCCTAAAAACCCTCAGCTACCCTCAGGGTAGTCGAAAAACTGGGATAATTTTCACTTGTTTTGGTTTTTCCTAAGCGAAGTATGCCTTTTTGTATTGAGGTTGGATACAAAGCCTGACTTCTTTACCAAACCATTCATGATCTTTTTTTTAAATATGTTTTGCCCAAATTTCGCGAGGCTGATTGCCTTACTAGGGCCGCGTTTCATCAATCTACAATTATTATTGGCTACAAGTACAGTTTTAATTAGTCAGATCGTCTTTCTGCTTCTTAATATGGGGGTCAATCAATCAATCAATCTTTGCAAAATACATAAAATTGCGGGTGAAGAATTGTCGGTGAAGCAAAAGTGATTTGTCAGGATCGTGGCAGGTGGCGGTCCCTGGTCTCTGCGTACCCCTGTGGGATACAAGCGTGCGCTTATGTATGTATGTATAACTTGAACGAAATGATGGGTTAGTGAAGGATTCGTTAGAGCATTTTTTAATATTATTAATTTATTTATTACCTAATTAATCATGAATGCTTGTACTATTAGATTGGTGAAAAAAATCGTTGGCTTATAGTGAATACCTCGTAACTGTTAAAATACTTTCAAAAAACTGCATACTGAAAAAAATTGTTCCCACTTAAAAATGTAATGCAATTTCAATGTTTTTACATGGTTTGTTCAAATATTTAAAGATATCGACCCAACGGCGTTTAACGTTACAAAATCACCTAAAATTGCACATCCGATGTATTCACTCTAATGCAAACATGCACTACAGTAGAACAGAACAACGCGGAAAATAAGGACCATGATATCTACAATCATAAAAAACACATTAATATTAAAAACAAAGTGTAGGCACACAACATTACAGAGGATTGTGGATGGAGTGTATTAAAACGTCACATAGCATCTCATTACCAAGATGAAGTTTATGTTCTACTCTTATCGGTTAAGGTTGATGTGCGTCGATTGTAGGTACACGCGGCTGGGTCTCCAAATGGTAAGCGTCAGGACCCCTGGACCAAATGCGATATTTGATGTTTGAAAAACATTACATTAAAGTACCTATTTGGTACTATTTAGTACCTCAATTGAAATATTTAGTACCTCGATAAACAGCGAAAAAACGTGTAAAGAAAGTGGCCAGACATTCTGACGTCAGGATGTCTGGACCACATTTGTTTAACGTTGTTCCAAACAATATTGCTAATTTATCTCTTTGGATATATTTAGTACCTATTTAGTACCTCAACATATATTTTTTCGATTTTTTTTAGATTAAATCAAATTATTTTAATTTGATTTAATGTGTGTAATTGTTCTTCTTCAACCCAATACACTTTTACGGTTCATTTATTTGCTGTTTAATTCGCTGTCCCCTCAGAATAGTTAAATAATTTACAATAAATAATATAGCGAAGGTAGACTAAAAAGAAATACACAATAGTATTAAAATTCTATTTGCTTACTAGGTAATTGCCTATTAAAAACACACATTTATTGCAATAGCTTTCCAAGTTAACTTTCATAACTTTTGCTTTTTATTATCAGATTACGTTATTAAAGTTAGCTTCGTATTAGTATGATCTTGTAAAATTAAGCTTAGCTTCCTTAATGCTCTATTATTTCTTAAATCTTACACGTGCTAGATCCTACATTTTCTCGTACAGCTTTTTTGAGGTTCTTAATTACTTCGGACACCCATGAACATGAAAAAGTAATAAAATACTAAAAAAAATACTAAACAAAAATGTGTGGTCGATACATTACTGAAAACTGTAAATAATTTCAAAGTGAGAGAGTTTATAAAAAAAAACTAGAATTTACAAAAACAAAATCTGAAATATTATGCTTCTACATTTTACCCGAGCAAAGTCGTTAAATAGTTAAATAATAGTTAATAATAACGTAGTAGTTAAATAATGTAAGGCAAACGACACGAGGTAAAGATTATAAACAAATGGACATCTATCATTGCATGTCACTATTTGCCATTTTATCGACTCAACCCGATATCGATAGATTCACAGTTCCTATATGTATCGATCTATGTATCTACTTAGCATTTAATGTAGTTCTTAGTAGTACTATGGCATAACATTCATTAGGAAGACTACCCTACCACCACCTACCTACCTACTACTGTACCTGGCAAAATTTCTTTCGCGCGTAACTTTTTTGTGTTACATCAAAAAAATTTGAAAAAAATATATGTTGAGGTACTAAATAGGTACTAAATATATCCAAAGAGATAAATTAGCTATATTGTTTGGAACAACGTTAAACAAATGTGGTCCAGACATCCTGACGTCAGAATGTCTGGCCACTTTCTTTACACGTTTTTTCGCTGTTTATCAAGGTACTAAATATTTTAATTGAGGTACTAAATAGTACCAAAAAGGTACTATAATGTAATGTTTTCCAAACATCAAATATCGCATTTGGTCCAGGGGTCCTGACGCTTACTCCAAGTGCACGTGAAAATAAAAAAAGTAAATAGGTATGTGTTATTGTAGAGCCTTGGTAATCTTTTGACGTGTTATGTCACGTGAATTATGCGCGTGGGCAGACAAAATTAAAATACACCTTCGGTTACCAACGTGAGCTGGTCTTCCGACGGATGTAACTTTCTACTGTAGCGCAGGCCACCGTGACTGGCCCTAATTACTGTGCTTACAAGACCTCTAATTCGATACACCTTTTTACTAACCCGCAGGTCTTTGGTCTGGTCGCGTATTCTTCGGCTACAGTTCCATTGTGCACCTTATGGAGTTCACAATAAGACTGTCACATGACATCTTTAGTATGCCATTGGGCTATGTCTGAGGCAAGTTGCGTAATCCATTCATTCAAGTTTGTCGCCTACGCAACCTACCGTAGGTATTGACAACTAAGGCTTACTTATAAGGTATGGCATTGGTCCGGTCCCTATTTTGTCGGATGATGAATAAAATGAGTTTTCTGATTTCTTCGAATGTGAATCACGAGAGTGATTCAATGAAGTAAGATGTTGACAGAATTACCTAAATACAGCGTTGACCGCGCTGCTTTTTGTTCAAGGTATCTGCCGGGGATTATACATGGCTGGTCTATGTTATCGTTTAATAAAACGGACGCTAGAGATTGTCTCTCAGGACTATGCAATCAAAAAGCCATTAACACTTGATAGAACCACCTCCTACTCGTATTGTAGTCTTCTTCTTTACATTATCTCAGAGATTCTCAAAGTGGGGTACGCGAACGCCTAGGGGTTCGTCAGATGATCACAGTAGGTTCGCGACAACATTTAAGAATTAAACCAGATTGGAGTTAATGCCCCATAATTAATATCGTGATTGAATACAATTTATTTTCATGTAGTTTTTTGCTTTAATATAAGAGGTTCACAATCGTTTGGCAAATTAAAAAAACCGTACAAGTGCGAGTCTAACTAGCCCACTGAGGGTTCCATACAAATGTGTCGGTACATAGGTATATAAGTAGTTCAGTAATCGCGTCTTGCATTTTTTTCCTGATCTTCAAGGACAATAAATTTTTCTCAATGATTTAATTACAAATATGCCGTTTTCCGATTTTTCCCTGCAATTGTAGTACAAGTCAAAATTACTTGGCGAATTTTGTAGATCTAGATCAATGGAAAGTGCCATATAAATTTTGATTCCCCTAAGTGTCGAAATATAAGCTTTTTTGCTGCATTAAACGTAAACATAAATATAAACATTTACATACAGACACATACATTGCTTCTGGCCCTACACTAGGATACCCTGTGTTGTGGGAACCAGAAACAGCGACATCACAAACATGTAAACATCCAAGACCTGCGGGGTTCGAACCCTAGCATGGTAGGCAGATGCGCTACAAAGGTCGTCGAAGATTAACTTAATTTCAACTCAATACCTCCACGCGTTCCCGTGACAAAGGGTCTTGCTTGACGGACAGACGGACGGACGGACAACAAAGTGGTCCAATAAGGGTTCAGTTTTTTCCTTATGTACGTACGGAACTCTAAAAAGGGAAGTTATTGGGGAAGCGAAGCTAAAAGTTTGAGAAACCGTGCATTATTTGCAACAGATGTACCCTTGACCGCTATTCGTCTTCAGCTCGGCGGACCGCCGCATGACATCATCGCTAGAGTTTTGTCTTAAAAATAACAGGGGTATAATCGGCAATACTCGTCGATACTTTCCTCTTTCTAGACGATTCTCTTACTTATTGCGTTGGAGATAAGAGGTACGGTGTGGGTAGCTGCCAACTGTACGATGATGCTCTTCAGTCTGGACTTGAGGGTCAGATTCCCCGGTTTTTGGAGGTCATTTTAGGGATGAGATTCACTTTGTTTTTTTTTTACTGTCTGCTTAGTGCGAAGACCACTGTAGTTGTCTGTACATGTGTATTTGTTTTTGGAGTAAAAAATATTGCATTTAAATATTTCATTTCATTCATTTAATTAGTGAAAACTGAGTTGCTTTTACGGAAAATTCTGTCCAGCACTATTTTCAACATTATAAAAAAATAATAGAGGTATGTTTTTGGGCGGCCAAGACGGTAATGCACGTTTTGATCGTGTCTGTTTGTAAACATCTTCTGAAGACGAAAGTTCATATAGACTCCTTCGAACAGACACTGAATGTGGTGTCTGCGGCCAATGGCATCCCATTGCTCTATACAGGGTATCCCAAAACTATTGAGTACGGAGCAATAGAAGGCTAATGTGTTAATGTATGAGGTCTTATACAGGGTGTCCCAAAACTCGACGTCGAGCCGGAATCGGGCGAAAAGGCAAGTCATGCTGGTTATCAGAAAAATAAAAAAAAATCAAAATTACATTTACTTATACAAAATTGTAGGCATTAAAAATTGAAAAATCCTGTTGCCACAAATCTTTACCTTTTCCAATTTTTTTTTGTTTTATACATCTGAATAATGCTTCTCTAAGCTGTTAACCAAATTTCAAAACCAGCTGCTCCAGATTGGAAGAAAAGAAGACTTTAAAAATAAAATTAAAATTGTCCAATTTTAATTTCAGTTGTAATTATTTTTGTAAAATTTCGTGAACAAGTAATCAAAAACTTGTACTGAAAAAAAATTAGATTTTATTAAAATATTTTTTTATAACCGAATGACTTGCCTTTTCACCTGGTTCCGGCTCAACGTCGAGTTTTGGGACACTCTGTATAACACCTCATACATTAACACATTAGCCTTCTATTGCTCCGTACTCAATAGGTAAGTATGAGTTATTAATTAATGAATGTTAATTGATCTCGATAAAGCGGGATTACTCATCATTTCGCTCAGCATTGACCTATTCGTCAAGGGGTTGTTAACACTCGATTACAGGGTACTGCTCATGACACAAATGTGGTCCTTAAACGGAGTTGTTGAGACCTACTTTCGAACAAATTTTGTTATTTTTTTAATAATTTTTTGTTCTGTTTTATGGTGGCGCTGCCAGGCACTGCTGTTTGATAGTTGTCATTTTTTACCATGGTTGGGTAAATCTACAAGAATTCATACTAAGTATCATTCCCTTCTTCATCAACCCATTATGTCCCCACCGAGTGGCACGGGTCTCTTCCCTGAGGAAGGTATAGGCCATACTCCACCACGGGGTCCAAGTCCGGATTGGTGGAGGCTTGTAGCTGGCTGGTCTGACTGTCAGAAGTTTTCAAGCCGCTCCCGCGCCGCCGGCACCAATTACTTAACGTGTCTTGCAAAGCACGGAACCGCTCGTAAAAATGCCACTAGCGTTAGAACGGTCACCCATACATTCACTGAACGCGCGTTCACTGAATTTCTTACGTTTAAAGTCGTGCAAGTTCGTATAACAAACCCATACATGGCCTTGTTCACAATGTAGGTCTACATGAGTCTCAAGATAAGATATAGTTAGGAGTCTTAGCCTCAGTTTCTGAAAGAGTGTTCAAATGTAACAAGAGATTAATCTAAGATTAATTCAAAATACCGGCACGTGATTGGCTGAAATTAGCTTGAAGTGAGATTAACATGAGATTAACATTTGATCGCTCTTCTAGAAACCGAGAGTAAATAAATTTCCAGTAGTTACGTAACGCGAAAATCAAAGAAGGTAATTTTATAACTCATTGAATGATTAGAATTGTCAATAGAACAAGAGTTGTTGACACACTCAATAACTCTCATGAACACTCAATAACTTTACGGATAATTTTGCAAAACTCACGATATCGATAATGCTTGCAATGATGACCTCAAGCATTAGCACCGCAGACCGTGTTTCACGTCGTGGGTGAGACCAACGAATGTTGTATAATAAAATCTTTGTAAATACCTATAAATAATATGGATATCGCAGCTCCGGTAGTAAAAATAAGTATAATTCCCGGCAGATAAGTTGAACAAAAATCCGCGCGGATGAGATGAGTTTGAGATCAGAATTTATCAGAAATCAGAAATTTACTTCAACGTAAGGAATTTACATTCTGTTTGTCGAATGTCAATCTAGTACTTATAATGTTAGTGTTAGCCGCAGTCTTAGCAGAGTGTGGTGGAGAAAAAGGCAGCGAAAAAAAAACTCAACTCCGACCATCTCTTCTCAAATCATCTTAATTGTAATACATAAGTTGGTATGAATGTCCAACACGATGGACACGTAAAAGCGTTTTTTAAATATTTATTACTATACGTGGGCCCAGTTCTAGAGATTGGTGCCGCTGCCTACCGCCTCGGGGATAACGGCCGTGAGTTTATATGTTTTTTTTTCAAACTATAACAGAAATATAAATTCACGCCTCTATCCGGCAGGGGTAGAAGACAGAGACCAGGGTCTGCCACCTGCCACGACATCTGTCAGGACAGATCACTTTCGCTTCATCACCATTCATTAGTTGTTGCATGCAAACAAGGTGGTTTCAGGAACTTATTATGTTTTTAATACTTGTTATATTGGTGAAACCGATGGCAGTTCATCTCTACCTACCCCCCTGGGATATGGGAGTGAGTTTACGTTATGTCACGTAGCAGAGCGAATAGCGAAATGAATACGTACATGCGAAATCAAAGTAATTTGTTCAAGTTTTTTGTCGGGCATGATACATATTATTTTTATTAATTTTATTGCTACCATCTGTCCGCAAATGTAGGTAGTAAATACATCGTCTGCCTCGGTGCTCTACCAGTAACACACTTGACTTACGAAACAAAGATCATGGGGTCGATACCTGCTGGAGGCCGCCCTACTTGGTTTGTAAAAAGTGGCTTCAACCTGGGTTCGTGCTTATGACGGTCTTGCCTGCTTACCACATCACAGGAAAATATTTCTAGGAATGCTGAAAAAGCTTTTTAGAATTTTATTGTCATACTAAGGGCCTTTCTCCACTGCTACAGTCCGGCAAACGTTAATTACCGATCCGATTTAGAAACACACAAGAATACTAATAAGCTTCTCCACTACTCCGGCATCCGGTTTTTAATGGTCCGATAATTTGCTAGATCGGACCGGTATTTTACCGGTCCAAAGTGATCGACGTACAAAAACAATAAACGTTTTTCCACCGCGCATACAACCCAAAAATGTTCCCATACTATTTTGTTTACATTAATAGAATGTGTGGAAAACGTCCCCTGCCTTGAATAGGAAAACCGAGGAATTTTAATAAAGCACTGCGTCACGTCTATTGCCGATTATAGTCGGATGAAGTGGAGAAGCATAATCCGACATCCGATATTTTTCTCATGACTGATTTCGGTTCCGACGCCGGACCGGAGCAGTGGAGAAAGGGCCTTATAGTATCACCTTGTCTCTCCGTTCGTCCATCTCTATGTCAAGATTCATTATCTCGGGAACGATCGATATCAAGTTGAAATAAAAACCAAATACTCAAATCTACGGTCTCTTCGAGCTATGAAAAAAAACTAACTTCTATAGATGAAGAAGGTATTCTTGTGTGTTTCTAAATCGGATCGGTAATAAAACATTTGCCCGACCGGAGCAGTGGAGAAAGGCCCTAAGGGTTCCGGGTTTTTTCCTTTTGAGGTACAGAACCCTAAAAAGAGCTAACTATTTGCCCCTCGCTTGTACAATATTGCAATATCCACTCCCTTTTCTTAATTAACAGTTCTTTCGTAGTTACGTGTAAATTGGGATAAAAATGTTGTAATGTTGAGTTTCAACCATTAAAATTCGCACAAAAACTAGTTACAACTCAACAACCTATTAAAAATTACTAGCTTCTCCGAAGCGACAAAATGACATCATAAGCCCCTTTACATTGCTCCTCTGGAGACAGCATGTAAATTCACTCTGAAAGGAAATCTGCTGAATCTAGACAAACATTGGTCGGAACGCTAGACCAACATTGGTCTAGCGTTAACACGCTTAACTGTCAACAGAGATGAGACCAGAATAATTAAAATAGTCGTGTGGATTTTATTTATGAATTTACTGTGACTTTAAAAATGCAATTGGGTATTTGACAGGATGTCAAATGAGTTACTTTTTTTAAACGGAATTTTGTATGGAAATACTTTCTTGTGACGTCACATTTCAGAGCATTCTTTTTAAGTTTCATCTATTTAAACATTGTAATAACTAGGAAATGTATCACGCTTTTTTCTTAAAAAATTGACGAGACCGCACTGGAGTTACCTAAGTAGTTACTTAACGAAATTCTCAATTCAGAAATCGGCCGTAAGACAGTTCTTACCAACCTTAGTCGTGGTAAGTCTGTCGCTGGGAATGAATGAAAGTGACGAGAGAAGGGAGTGGAGGCAGGATTCATGTAAACGGTATCATAAGGTCAGACGACACGGCCATGCTAAATGGCCAACCAGCCCGATATATGCCATATAAGGCAACTGGAAGCGGGTCAAGTGCAGGCTAGTGTAAAAATCTTATCTGCATGCCTTCAGTCAATGTTACATAACCTGTTTTCATAGTGCTTATGGCGCTTGCGATAAGGCCTAAAATTTATGTGGGGTAAAGTACGGGTGAGTAAGGAAGTTGTTGACGATCTGATGTTAAAGGTCAAGGCTGCAAGTAAGGGAAGGTTAGTGGGCTTAAATCCGGAGGAAATGCATATTGAGTTGCTTCAAGAAAAGTAAGTAGTAGTAAAGAAAAGTATAAGAAAAGTAATGTAACGAATAATAAAGTTTAACAATGTTAGATGGTCTTTTTAAGGGTGGCTTCCCACGGTCCGCAACATCGCGGACGGACGCGGACGGCCGACGACCACGGACAGCCACGCACCACGAGAGGCTCTTCCAACTGACCTGTCGTCTGTCTGTGCTACCGCGGACCGAGACCCTTCCCACGGTGTGTCGTCCGAGGTAGTCCGCGTTCGTCCGCGACATCGCGGACCGTGGGAAGCCACCCTTAAAAAGACCTTAAGATTTGATAAGAAGATTATTTACTGTAGGCACAAGAAAACAGTAATTACAGAAACAAGAATTACAAAAGAAAGATAAATATAAAATTAAATGTATGTATCAGTTTCTTCTAGGCAGCCTCATATTGAAGAGTTTGCCGGAAGAGAAATAGATACGGGGTAGTCGGCGCAAATAGTTTTTTTTTAAGCTGACACCACACATGGCTTTTCATATTTGCATATTCACTAATGATATTACAATACATAGCAAGCTTAACAAAAATCTGTGGTCAAGACTCGGCATTGGATGATCAACTAATATACTCAGAGGCACAATTAACCGCCCCAGTGGTGGATTTACCAATAGGCTGAGTAGGCTGGAGCCTAGGGCGGCAGATTTTAAGGGGCGGCAAATTTGCCCCAAAAATTTTTTTTTGTCTTACGGAGATAAAAATTAAAAAAATACCTGAATGTTATTAGATTTCACTTAACTTAACATTATTAGATTTTAACTTAACCTGAAAAGTGGGAAATTAGACGTTTGCCAATCTGCTAATACATACTTTTTTATATTACATATTTGCGTAGGTGGATTTAGGGGGCGGCAAATTTACCCCAAATTTTTTTTTTGTCTTACAGTAATAGAAAAAATATAATACCTGAATGATAATAGATTTCGCCATTTAACTTAACCTGAACAGTGGGAAATTTGACGTTTGCCAATCTGCTGACATTTTACATTTTATATTACATTATACATTTTATATTACATATTTGCGTATGTATGTAGTTTTAGGGGGCGGCAAAATTGACCCAAAAATAGTTTTTTTTGTCTATTTTTTATATTTTTTATTTAATAGGTAAGCCAACGGCCCTCTTATAAAACATTTATTTATACTTAATTAAAATTAAACAGACATACAGACAGACAGACAGACAGTTCTAACAGAAATACAAAAACGAAATACCTGCGTGTTATTAGGTTTCACCATTTAACTTAACCTGAAAAGTGGGAAATTTGACGCTTGCCAATCTGCTAATACATACTTCATATACTTTTTTATATTACATATTCATATACTTTTTTATATTACATATTTTGATGGCGGCGCGCGGTGCGGAAACAAATGGCATGGTATGGTCATTCGCTGCGACATCAGTTTATCCAAACTTGGTCAAGTTTGGATAATTTTTTTCTTAACTTGAATTAAAGCTTTTTATGTAAGTACTAAATATTCACAAAAAAAATTAAAACGTTATCACCAATAGTTTAGGACTTAGAGCACAATTAGAGTACATACACATAGCTACGAGCACTTTCTAAGCAATCGGGTTTTTGCGCTAACATGCTGAAATACTACGCTATTAATATTTTATTCCTTCATTCTAACATGAATCGTTTGAACATAAAAAAATATAAAACTAAAAGATTTCTTTAATTCTTCACAAAAAAAATTAAAACGTAATCGCCAATAGTTTCACATATTCAATTCAAATAGCCTTTATTCAGACACTAAATAAATAATAAGTACATAATGGTTAGCAGGTGACATAGAGGTTCTACATAGTTATATTATTAATGCATGTATGTTAACTAAATTCCGTGCTTTGTGGATCCAGTTCCCCTTCGGTTTCTGGGTCTGTTTGCCGGTTGGCAAAGGCCTCCTCCAACTCTTTCCATTCCTTCCTGTTTTTTGCTACCCTGGTCCAAGTATTTGTTTGTCCGGCCACCTTCCTAATTTCGTCAGCCCATCTTTTAAGTGGTCTGCCTCTTTTACGGGTTCCATCTCTTGGGTACCATTCCGTTATTGCTCTGCTCCATTTGTCTTGTCCCCTGATGGTGTAATAAAGAAAGGAACAGCATGAAATTAATCATTTTTATCAAATTAAAACCGTACCTGGGTGACCAAGCTTTGCTTGGTACTTTTTTTGTAATATAAAATTAAAATAATCCTTTTCCAACAAAAAAAGAACTTGGTAAAAAAACATCATGACTCGAAACGGGTCGCCCGTTTTCCCGTCAGGACTATCCCAACCTTGCAGATAGACGCGAAATTTACCTCTGTATGTTATTATAGCAAATTTCAATTGCCTTAAAACACGGATAAAACAACGTTTTCTAAAAATGTAACCTATTTAGATCAATTAAACACCCCCGAAAGCATCTGCCTACAAAATTTCGTGAAAATCGTTGGAGCCGTTTCCGAGATTCTGATTATATATAAATATATATACAAGAATTGCTCGTTTAAAGAGATTAGATAGATATAGATAGATACTGCCGTAGTCAATGTTGAAAATGAAAAATGAAAATCAACAGGCAGTGGACTCGTTAAAATATTCGAAATTTGCGTAAAGCAAGAGGGATCAAATTTTGAGCATTTAATTAATTAATTTAAAAAAATACTCACTTAATTGACTACGGCAGTTTCATGTATGTTTTTAATTTGATTAAAATAATTAATTTGACGCTGTTCGTTTCTTTTAAAATACTATGTTTCTTAAGAAGAGTTATTATTTTTTGGCCATTCTTTCGATTGGCATCATAAAAGTAGGGGTGTTTTTTTTACATTTAAGTCGGTTCAATTCCCAGACGAGGCAAGAAATTTTTAGAAAATCTTTGAATGCAGAATTACTAACTTTTAAAAATAACATAAAATCTTCTTTCAGCAAAATACCCTATCTACGATATATAAGGTACTTTCCCTTCATGTCCCATAAATTGGGACGCCCTGTATACTCGTATGCAATACATGATGGAGCTTTTCTTAGCTCAGAGATAAAATTACTTCATTTATCTTTTTTTGGCAATATTTGTGATGAGAATTATACCAATTATTTAGAAACCGTGAAGTCATTTTTGGTATCCAGTGGTGTTGTAATATATCAGTATCTTGCTTACTAAAAATTCGTAAGCTGTTGTACGTGCGTATTTATCGATTTCATGGATTATATTATTTCGAAGTTCAGGAAATTTACTAAACTGGTTTACAATAATTATTATTAGTTTAGAAAATTTAATAATTTAATGAATATACCTAATCAGTTCTTAATTGTTCATAAGATACAGATTATTTTAAAAATAATGAATAATTAGTCTTTTAATTCTAAAATATTTTCTTGCACCTTCTTTTGTCGAAATGCAGAGGTCAGAAGGGGCGGCAAAATTTGAATAGCCTACTGGCGGCAAATGTGTTAATCCGCCACTGAACCGCCCACTTTAATTTTCCGACGTAACTTGAAATATTAATTAAGGAATGATTTCCACTCGCCTTTTAAAATTGACCCAAACGTGTTCGATAGGGTATACCCACGGCATCAAGGTACTACGTGAGTGGTCATGGCGAGTGCGAATCATTCCCTAATGAATATTTCAAGTTACGTCGGAAAATTAAAGTGGGCGGTTAATTGTGCCTCTGAGTGTATTTATTTTGCCAAATAGGATTGGCCAAGAGTGGTGCAAGCTTCAAACGCGATGTCTCGCGGGCGCTGCTCAAGTGCAGTTCGAGTATAAGAGCCTTTCTCCACTTCTCCGGTCCGGCAAACGTTAATTACCGATCCGATTTAGAAACACAAGAATACTAGTAAGCTTCTCCACTACTCCGGCATCCGGTTTTTAATGGTCCAATAATTTGCTAGATTGGAACAGTATTTTACTGGGCCGAAGTGTTCGACGTACAAAAACAATACATGTTTTTGCACCGCGCATACCCGAAAATGTTCCCATACTATTTTATTTACATTAATAGAATGTGTGGAAAATGTCCCCTGCCTCGAATAGAAAAACCGAGAAATTTTAATAAAGCACACCGTCACGTCCGTTGCCGATTATAATCGGATGAAATGGAGAAGCATAATCCGGCATCCGACATTTTTCTCATGACTGATTCCGGTTCCGACGCCGGACCGGAGCAGTGCAGAAAGGCCCTAACAGTTTTGTCTAAGGGGAAAACCCATTTTAACTGTATTTGTATAAGAACTGTCAAAGAGTGCAAAAGAGATTTCAAGTACCTACGTCATAACGTCTTTGGGAGTATATCTTTGCCACCTTAAAATCACATTTCCAGTAGCAACCACTCCAAAAACAATTCATAACATGTCATCTTGAGATACTTCCACGAAATGTCATGGCATCAGGCTCTCTACGGACGCTTCTGGTGATCTCCCAATTTCTACTGAAGCATATGACGCCACTGGTCACCAGGACTGATGGTAGATCTTCGATGTGGGTACGGTAGTCGTCATCCTGACACGTTCTGAGGCTCAATGTTTGCTATTAGATAAGCCCTATTAAAAAGGGTACTTGGGATGACTATTCGCGTTGAAAGAAATATCTATACATCTTTAAAGTCTAGGTTTATCGGGATCGAGGCACTTACCTAACGCTGTAACGTCAGGCCCCAGCCTGTGTGGGAAATGGTATGTCCTTTCAAGCTAAAAACATAAACTGTTCTAAAACTTAAAGTCCATAGGTTCGAATCTAAATTCCGAGACGGTATTCCGACTACTAGCCGGCCTAAGACGCTCTTACTTCCGAGTTAGAGCTTGAGTTTATTTTCAGTTTTCAGTCTTGCCAGTGGCAGATAGTCAAATATAACACGAGGCAGATCAAAAAGTAACATTTTCTCGAGAAAAGTAGCATAACCTTTTTTTATGGTAGAAACCGACACAATACTTTATTCTGGCATTGGCAGTTTATTACACAAAACGTAAAATAAGTTTCTTGTCCCGTTCGAAAAAATCTTTATAAATTGTTGATCGAATAATCGACTGGCGATGTTGAAAAAGATACAACATACAATTAATGATGTTTGTCTAATATACATTACCAACCAATTTAAGAATGTCTTTCAATACTATAACCTGCTTTGTCATCAATGAATATGAAAAAACGCCATCTTTTCATAATAACATTATTATATTATAATGGAGATGAAGTAACACAAAAGTAACATATTGGGTCGTGTAACATGGAGGTAACATGAGAAGGCCAAAAGTAACGTAAATTGTTACTTTTGTAACATTTTGGCAACGCTGATAGTTTAATTTAGTCCAGTACATATATATCTTGATATCGAGAAAGGAGAGAGAGCCCTTCCGAAGGAGGCAGTTACTCTCTCAAAGGTCCGATTCCGATACTTTCGATCGCCAACCGGTGGGCGGGCAAGTAGTTACGGAATGCCGCCGCCCGCCCACTCAACCGCTCCGTATCCAGATTGCCTAATGTTACTGTATGATGTTACGGTAGGCCATATGGCACGCAATAGAGAAACTAGTAACGTGGATTTTAGGGCTTAAATTCTGCTAATGCATTGTATTACAATGACAACTGCTTGAACACGGCGGTTTAGTTTCATTGCCGCATCAAGCTAAGGCGAGCACGTGTATCAATCATTCGGGCGTCAATGCTATGAAAAACCACGTCAAGTGACCCGGCCGTGTCTCTGTCATCGTACTATAATGCACTAACAGAATAGAGGCACGGAACTTGCTGTCGACGAATGGGAGAATTCGTAATCGCAGAAATAAACTAATAATAATAAATCCATGGAGGAGGCCTATGTCCAGCAGTGGACTTCTTGTGGCTGAATGATGATGATGATGAATTGTTATTTTATATTTACTATAATAATTAAATTTAAAATATTGTGTGAATTGTGGTAAATAAAAGGATAGGTGTCAAGTACATAAGTCGGAACTAAATTCGAAGCCACTTGAACAACTTTACTAATCTATTAGAAATGTTCAAACTTGAACAAAAGTAAATTACCTACTTGGCACCTATCCTTTTATTTACGGCTATTCACACAATATTTTTATCAATTATAGGTTATGTGTTATTCTGATGTATATGTAGCTATATTTTTGTAAAGTTTTATTAAAATCCACTGAGTACTTTTTCCGTGAAAAGTAACAAACATCCATACAGACATAAAAACTTTCTAGTTTACAATATAATAAATTGACGTTGGCTCTAATGTACGAGTAAGAACATAAAGTTATACAAATTATATTAACGCATCTACGTAATTACAAGTAAAAGCACGGAGTAAATATACCTATACAAAACAGTAGCACACATGAAATCTTCATTTTCTTCTTGTTGTACCTTCTTCTGCGAGACCTTGTGAGATCTAAGTTATAGGTAATAACACATACATATAAAAATGCAGTGAGTGGCCTACATACATACATTAAATTCGATATGCAATGACCCGAAGGTTAAATTCCAGACTGAAATAGAAACGCTAAAAAACATGATGTACCTAAAATACTGCTCCACATTCTTTATCGCTATGCGTTATTGAAGAACGTCTTGGCAAAATGTCTGGGCAGCTAGGTAGGCTTCTCAAAACTTGTGATTAAGTTCAGCAGTTATCCAAATTGTGAGGTCGCAAACATTATACTATAACTCAGTTACAGATCGTCGAACATTGGGTGTTGATTTAAATTGGAATCCATCAGTCCATAATAGACAGTAATAATACTTCCACACGACACAATCACCTGTCCAGCCCTTATATTACGTAACTTTCCACTCTATCGGGTTAAGAATTTAGACAACTCGAAAGAGTCAAAATAAGAATGTATAATATTTAATATCATATTATGATAGTTCGGAGGAGGAGTATGAGATACCTACTGAGAAAAAAAGTCCCAGGAAGTAACAATGTGACATAAGGTGGTGTGAGATACCGGGAACAAAAGGGCTAAATCAGACAACTCCATACAGTGCAGTCTTACGTAATTGCACCCCTGGTCCCAAATTAGGATATCTTGTGCTGTGTTTACCAGGCAAGAGTATCACAAACATGGGTACGCACGCTGACTGAAGACATGTGTACAAATACGCGGCTGCTCCCAGTAGGATACGAACCCACTACCTCGGGCATGGTAATCAGATACTAGACCGACAAAGCAGTCATTCAGTCATGCATGACGACCTCCTGTGGCGCAGTGGTTAGCGTCTGCCTACCATGCGATAGGTCCCGGGTTCGAATCCCGGCTGGGGACCAAAAAAAAAACCCCGGTCTTGGATGTTTACATGTTTGTGACGTCGCTGTTTCTGCTTCCCGCGACACAGGGTATCCTAGTGTGGGGCCAGAAGCAATGTATGTGCCTGTATGTAAATGTTTGTTTTTTCTACACTACCTACATTATGAAAAACCACAAGGATGACTTTGGTGGCACGGAAATTACGTCGAAGTCTGAAAAACATGTTGACTCTCGCGACATTGAGACGACGAAGGCAAGGCAAGTTTGTTGAATCAGTTGTTACAACTCGTGAGTAAACCCGCAACGCGTAGGAGACGACTGTTCGCACATCCGGCCGGTCTATTTCTGACCTCTTTCCCTGGAAGTCCCCGGCAACAAGTCATTAGGGATTTTAACGGCTCGCGTGACAAAGTTGTTGTTCAAGATGTGGTTTATGGGCTTCGAAATACACGGTCTACTGGTAAATCTCTTACAGAGAAAAGCTCGCCTTTGAACATGCTGTTTCTTATGTAGTGTCTTGTTATGTCTTGTGTGCAATCAAGTACAATAACAAAAAACTTGGTTTTGGACAGGAGAGTTAGTTATTACTTAGTTTTGTACTCCGAACAACGTATACGTAGGTAGGTATTTAATTTTATGCAGCCTTTCTCTTAGTGTCAAAACATGAACTTACATACATAGGCTCACGCCCGTTTCCCAGAGGGGTAGGTAGAGACCAGGGACTCACTTGCCACGATCCTGAAAGATCACTTTCGCTTCAGCGTCATTCGTTAGTCGTTGCATGCACGCACGACTGGTTTCGAGTACTTTTTATCTTGCCCTTTGCTAATGTGTCCACTATTTGGTAGAAGTCGTAAGGCGTCCCCGGCGGCCCTTCAACTCACATTCGCTCAACATGTTTTCTTTCGTCAGTCGTTCTTATTTCATCCTCTCCTTATGTCCAAACCAACGCAACATTCCTTTCACAATTGTAGTCACTACATCTCCTTTACTCTTTCATTGTCATAATTCCTTCATCTTTTTCTTTTTCTTCTTTACTCTTTTTTTTTTTAATTAAGAAATTCATAATATTTTTTATTCGCTGTTACCCACAGCACTGATTTTCTGCCAGGGTCTGGTATAGTGACCCACGGAGCGATCCATCGAGACAGACAAATACAATAAAATGTCCGTCAGTTATGATTACAGATTGCTGGCATAGCACAGGTTACTAACATTGCATGGTTACTCACATCCGTACGTTCGGGTTGCGTGCGTTTGCAAATGTGTGTGCATTCACGCATGTGAACGGCATAAACCGCAGAAAGATCTATAGGCATCTTGTTTTCAAGCCCTTTGCGGCAGTAGGGTAGCGTGGGTATCAGCCGCCCGTGGGTCTGTAGAATTTGCCGCCCTCTTATTAGCCCAGTCCATTATTGGCTCCTACATTAGGTATTGCAGAAAATATTTTTTTTTACAAATACAAATTTAGAAATTTTATTCTTCTAGATTATCATAATAATATCAGTAGCACAGCTATGTCGGTGATATTAATTTGAAATTTTTAATTCAGCGTCTCCGTCTTGTACAGAATACCTATTATTTCTATCGTTTTAAGTTTGCAAAAAAAAACTGTTTAATGAAATGTGAAGTTTTGCCGCCCCCTAAAAGTGCCGCATGGGGCGGACCGCCCCCTCCACCTCCACTACGCTACGCCACTGCTTTGCGGACGTGTCTCCAATATCCGTCAAGCCGGCTATTATTCAGCCGTTCAGAGGAAGTGGTAGGCGTCACGTTGACGTATAGAGAAGCTTGCACCAACACCCGCTACGCTGACCGATCAAGGTGTTGTCAAGGGAAACGTGTGGTAAGTAATCAATATCAATCATAGGATTTTTTGTCAACCATGCTGCTTGAAATATGCGATCTACGGTGGCCACGCGTGGACAGCAGCGTCAACAATTTACGCGGTGATGACCTCTTGTTTTTTCATTTGTGGCTTATCACTTGCATTTTAACATTAACATTTACATACTATAGGCACATACATTGCTTCTGTTCTGACCCCACACTAGCATACCCTGTGTCGTGGGAACCAGAAACAGCGACGTCACAAGCATGTAAACATCCAAGACCTGGGTTTTTTTTTGTCCCCAGCCGGGATTCGAACCCGGAACCTCTCGCACGGTAGGCACATGCACTAACCGCTGCGCCACAGGTCGTCTTGGAATTCAGTTCATTTATTTTGGATGGTCCGGACGGTTCCGATCCCACCGAGTTGGAGCCCATTTTATCACGGAAGCACTTGAGGCGTTTGGACTCGAGGGTGGCTGGGCGCCATATACTTCTGTGTGGAACCCGGGCTCGGTGAAAAACCCCAAGATCTTGGATGTTTACATGTTTGTGACGTCGCTGTTTCTGTTTCCACGACAGAGGGTATCCTAGTGCCAGAAACAATGGATGTGCTAGTATGTAAATGTTTATGCCTTCGATTTTATATAATAATGCCTCACATGTTCTTTCTACGTTTGTTTTCACTGTCCACTGCTGGACATAGGCCTCCTCCATGGATTTCCAAAAAGACCGGTTGGAAGCGGCTTGCATCCAGCGTCTCCCTGCCACTTGGATGAGATCGTCTGTCCATCTTGTCGCTGGTCGTCCTACGATTGTTTTGTTTTTTATTTTTTTGTTTTGTTTGTTACTTAGTTCCGTGTATTTTGTTTGTTACTTAGTTACTTGTCTACATAATGTTTCTGTGACAATTTTAATAAATTAATGTCTTCTTTCTTCTTACTTTACTGCCTTGGGTGGTCAAGGAGGGCCCCATTTCATAGAACTGCAATCGATGAAGAAGTATGACAATGTTATAGGTCACGCCTGTATCCCAGAGGGGTAGGCAGAGACCAGGGACTGCCACTTGCCACGATCCTGACAGATCACTTTTGCTTCACCGACAATTCTTCACCGGCAATTGTATGTACTTTGCAAAGATTGATTAGTTGATTGACCCCCATATTAAGAAGCAGAAAGACGATCTGACTAATTAAAACTGTACTTGTAGCCAATAATAATTGTAGATTGATGAAACGCGGCCCTAGTGAGGCAATCAGCCTCGCGAAATTTGGGCAAAACATATTTAAAAAAAGATCATGAATGGTTTGGTAAAGAAGTCATGCTTAGTATCCAACCTCAATACAAAAAGGCATACTTCGCTTAGGAAAAACCAAAACAAGTGAAAATTATCCCATTTTTTCGACTACCCTGAGGGTAGCTGAGGGTTTTTAGGGTTGCAAACTTGGTGCACAAAGATTACAACACTGAAAACATTTCTAACTAACCTAACTTCCTAACTCTCAAGGAAACTAAGAAAACAAAAAAATATATGCGGCTTTGCGTTGTTGGATGTCGTTTTTGACTGGCCTATTTATACAGTGTGAGTCTTCATAAAGTGCACATATCAAAATCAGGGAAACTACACCCCATTTCATCGACGGAAAAAATAAAATAAAAAATAAAAAAAAATATTTGTAAAAAAGGTGATAAACAATGGTGTGTAGCAAAACGATGCGCATGGGCTTTTTTCAAACGGTCATAAAAACTGTTGTTTTTGAGTAATAAACGTGCAGTTTTTACTTTTAGAAAGCTAATGCCATGTAAAATAAGCTAGAATGAAAAAAAAGTAGGGTCAATAGCATCATTTTAGGAGAAATTGTAAAACAAATGCAAAAATGATGAAAAAAAATACAGATTTTCTTCAAGTTTCACTTAATTGTAAATTTATAGGGTTAGTTTTCTTGGATATTTTTACTTTATGGGTACGGCTTATTATTAGAAATCATCACAAAATTTATTTCACAGCGATAACGCACTTAGTTTAAAAATTATGACGATTTATCTAAATGGGTCAACAGGTGCAACTCATAATTTTTAAAAAATCATAATAAATACAAAAAAAATTTTTTATTGAATTTTTTATTTTTTCCCTCGATGAAATGGGGTGTAGTTTCCCTGATTTTGATATGTGCACTTTATGAAGACTCACATTGTATATTAGACAGGTTTAAAATCGTCAGATGCAGGGTTTTTTATTTGTTTATTTATTCACCTTTATAAAACCATTTTCACAATTTGACAATACAGTTGTGAGTTGTTGGCCTCTTACTTACTTAACATAAAAAATGCTTATGCTAACTTAGCTGATATTTCCGTACAAACAGGACTTCACCTTGTTAAGGTAGTGTTTCTTTAGTGTTTAAAGGATATAGACTGCAAATCGACGACCATGATTTTGACAATGAGGCCAGACAGAGTAAATGCCAATAATTTCGTAAAAAAACATTCCGTCTGGGGCGCCGAAGACGGGTTGAACCAGTTTTAGCAACATGGAATTTTGATTTGACAATGTATTGTCCAATCAAAATTAGATATTGGTTGCCTGGTAGAGATCGCTATACTACTATTACTTAGATATAAGAAGAAGAAAATTAATTTATTTGACGACACAATACTCATAACAATAAAAAATACGCACAAAACTATTACACTATGCATGTATACATTATTATACAACAATTAACACAGGGAGCATAAAAAAGTGGATAAAAATAAATAAACGGTACAGCACGAATACAATAACAAAATCTATATACATAAAATTCAAAGTCCTGACTGACTGATTCATTCACTCATCAACGCCCAGCCCAAGCCGTTGGACCTAGGAAGCTGAAGTTTCGCACAGAGGGTCTATAGATAATGTAGGCAAGGAATAAGAACGGATTTTTTTAAATTCAACTCCTAAGGGGGCGAAAAGGGTTGCCAAAATTTGTATGGGAGGTATAAAGAATGTTGTCTAATTTTCTTGAAACTTAAAATAAATACTCTTCAACACAATTGATTGAACACGTGTTTCGCCGTTTTTCTAAATTTAACTCCCAAGGGAGTGAACGGGGTTGCAAAATTTTGAACTACACAAAGTCCACGCGGACGGAGTCGCGGGCGAAAGTCAGTACGAAATAAGAAACCATTGGAAATGTATTTATTACTAAGGGTCAGTTCAGAATTGAGAACTTCGTAAGTTAAGTACTGTAGGGCTGTCTCATCAAATTACTCAGAAAAGAGCGTGAAAAAACGTTACTTCAGTATTTATTTAGAGAAATTTTCAATCAGCGTTTTTCCTTATGTCAAATTTAGTTCTAAAAGGATCCCTAGGTGGCGCTGCCGTATCGTAATAATAAACGTCAAAGCAAAAAATAATACTATGGTTCTGTTGAATTTGTGATGGTTGGTTACCTACAAGAAAAAATACTGTTGTCGTTTGGTGATAAGTGCGCTTTTGGATACTTTGGAGTCTTTGCTTTGGATTGTGGGTTTGAATTTTTATTTTTATTACGAGAAACCTCGTCCGAATAGCAACCCTGGTTCCTTCTCTTGTTTAGTGATCTGTGGACTGACTTTGACATTGATTGCTACGAATCACAAATTCGTATGAAGAAACGAATGACGCCATCTAGTGTATCTCGAGGAACTAAGAAAAAAAAAAAGGAAAAACGCCCATTCAGAAACCGGCCCATAGTCACACAAAATATATTAAAATACAATTCATTCGCAAAATGCTTCGTCAATGGAAAAATTAATATTCTTCTGGTAGTGCAACGAAATTTCTCTATACTATATCTAACTCTATGCTCTATCTATCATATACGTAGGCTCTGACGTATTAAGTTTAAAATTATTTTGGATGGTCAGGGTGGAGTTTTTTTCTCGCTGCTTTTTTCTCCACGGTAAAAAGATTTCTCGACGATCCAAAAACGGCTAACATGCACATGCACTCTACTCCGTTGCATTACGGGTGACTTTGCAACTAAAATGTGAAGGTTGACGTGCTGTCGACTGTACATTGACATTCTGACGACCTTTGTGGCAAAGCGGTTAGCGCATCTGCTTGCCATGCGAGAGGTCCCGGGTTCGAATCCCGGCTGGGGAAAAAAAAAGAAAACCCAGGTCTTGGATGTTTACATGTTTGTGACGTCGCTGTTTCTGGTTCCCACGACACAGGGTATCCTAGTGTGAGGCCAGAAGCAATGTATGTGCCTGTATGTACATGTTATATTATGTTATTCAGCAAACAGAATGTATACTATTTACATTGAAAAACTAATTTGATTTGATATTCTATTGAATGTCTGTTGCTTTAATGTGCCAAAAAACGATTGGAAGTAGTAGGTGAGCTTACTCAGTGTCGAAATAGTCCGTGGCTCATTCACCTAGAGACTGGCTAGAGGTGTAAAGTGAACCCTGAGTCACCACTCTCATTGACATTTAGCCAAAACTACCGCCCGTGTTCCTATTCCTAGTAGTGTGGATTTGGCATGCGGTACTCGGAAGATTAAAGCCTAATTAAAGCCGACGACCTCTGTGGCGTAGTGGTTAGCGCATTTGCTTACCATGCGAGAGGTCCCGGGTTCGATCCCCGGATGGGGAGAAAAAAAAAAAAAAAACTCCAGGTCATGGATGTTTACATGTTTGTGACGTCGCTGTTTCTGGTTCCCACGACACAGGGTATCCTAGTGTGGGGCCAGAAGCAATGTATGTGCCTGTATGTAAATGTTATGTAAAAAAAAAAAAAATGTTATGTAAGCAGTCGTAGTCGTAGTTATTAGTTCGTAACCTTAGCTTTTTGCTGATATTATTTAATTTTTTACTAGCTGTCCCGGTAAACTTCGTACCGCCAAACCTTTTTTTCTAACAATTTAAACCTTCCCTGGAGTTCCATAAATATAAAAAACTAAAAATCAGCCAAATCGGTCCAGCCGTTCTCGAGTTTTAGCGAGACTAACGAACAGCTATTCATTTTTATATACCGGGTGTCCCAAAACTCGACGTCAACCCGGAGCCGGGTGAAAAGGCAAGTCAAGCTGGTTGTCAGAAAAATATAAAAAAAAATCTAAGTTGTATGATTTTTTTTTTTCAATACAGTCAGTTAAAACTAGGCAATTTTTTATTTTGAAAGTTTTTCTAGGAAATAAGTCCTATTTTTTATGCAAGCTAGAGCAGCTGGTTTCAAAATTTTGATTACAGTTTAGAGAAGCATTATTCAGGGTTACACAGCAAAAAAAATAATTGGAAAAAGTAAAGATTTGTGGCAACAGGAGTAAAAAGACTGTCACAGGGTGTGTAATTTTGCGATTTTTAAAAAAATGCCTATAATTTTGAAATCATATACAAGTTAGATATTTTTTTTATATTTTTCTGACAACCAGCTTGACTTGCCTTTTCACCCGGCTTCGGGTTGACGTCGAGTTTTGGGACACCCGGTATATAAGATTTATTTATTAATTGGCAAATCAACAGCGAAACTAAATACAATATTACTTACAAAGTATTACACTACATATAGTAACGACAATTATAGAAATCCCCGAAATTCCTAAAGAATGGGAAATAAATAACTGAATATTATGTTTCTTAATAAATAGATTGGACTTCTCAAGTTACAGTTTTTTCTTGGTTACATTGCTAGAGTCGGCACGTGTCTTGATCCTTATTGTGTTATTAAGCCAGCAATATACATCACCTGTGATCAAAGTTCTATGATAGTGTAATATGGGCCTGTAACGTTCTGTCACCCTCTATTCTAAGAAAATTGACGCGACAGCACTACAGTTAAGTTGTTAATTAGCGAAATTTTCAATTCATATACTGGGCCTTAGTTCTAAAAGGGCTATTAAAGCATTAAACAGTAGAATTTTTGGTGGGCCCGATCGGCAAAGATGTCTGTAATAAAAGCCAGTTTAATATATTACTATCAAGTTTCAGAAGAATAATATGTTAAATCGGTTTAGGTATTTAGGTTGTTTCGAAGAGATCACTTTTGGTGACAAGGCCTCTGATAACCTATACCCTGTGTTATAGTAACCTAGCAACGACACCACAAACATGGAAGAACACCCACAGACTAAGACCATTTGTACAAATGCCCGGCGGCCCCCAGTGAGAGTCAAACCCGCGACCTCTATCGTCTGAAGTGTGTTGAAAGTCACGAATTTGTGTGGATTTAGTGCGCATGATATAAATCACTCCGCAACTCATATCAATGTTATTTCGTTCGTCAACGTAATGTAGGTACCAAGTAACGTACCAAGACCACTGAAAATAACACTTTATCAGTATGGTGGATGACCTACAAGCCGAGCAGTCAATAGGTCCTCTGTGCTAAATCGAGCCGCGAAATCGCGGTTCACCATCTGTTTCTGTTTCTACCGCCTTACGGCCGATGAAGTAACTTCCTGACTGAACCGCGTGGTATTCACACACCGCCTCTTTCTTCCCTTCCGCCCTAGAGTCTAAAAAGGTTGATGTTTTGTCTTTCACATGCGGTCTCGCTCGCTCGCCCTGCTGCCTTAGATTTTAAGAACGGAGCAGTCATGGAGAGTACATTATGTCACATGTACTTTCCATGATTGTTTTGTTTTATTTTATTCTTATTCTATTTTTCTTGTTTTGTTGACTTTTGTGTATTTTGTTTTGTGACAATTCGAATAAAATTTTTCTTTCTTTCTTTCTTTCATATTCGCATATTCTAAATCCAATTATGAGTGATTATGAAATATAATTGCGATTGTTCATAGCTTTGTTAGATAATAGAATTTCTTACAATCATTGTGTTGTGTGGAAGTAATTAATAACTACTATGTTAACCACACTGTGACTGCTAAATTAGCAGAAATCATTATCAAGACACTATCTTTGAAATATTGGCTCCTCAGGTTAGCCCATACAAACATTTTTAATAAATCGTGAACTTTTTCTTAACCGAACGTTAAGCCGTATTATAGGTACTATGTGTTCCTTGTGTTATGTGGAAAAAGTAGCCAAGTCCTGCAAAACCAATGTTCTTAAAGGCGGTTGTATCTGTCGCATCTAAGAAATACCTGTCGCAATACATTTTTAAATAGAAAACCAAGTTATTTAATAAGCCGGTCGGTGAAATCGTACCGTGGCGCCTCGACTTTCCTGTGTCATAATTATCACATAATAATGTGTGATATGATAACGCCGAAGTGTCTCTTCCGGAAGGATACACCCAGCGCGTGTGTTCCTTGTGCCGATATGAAAGCCCAGTTGGGCGCCCGCCAACCAGACAGGTAGACTTGTAATAGGTAACGTTATTTTTAACCAATAGTAATACTTGCTAGTATTACTGTCAGTCAACCGATTTCCTCGCGTCTTTGTAATGTAGGTAAACAGAGGAAATCGTTTGACTCGTGAGTTTTATAGATCCGTGGAAGTAGGCATTTATAGTTCGATAATTGCAAAAACACATACAAAATTCCCAAAAGTAACTTTTATTTTGTCTCTTGTTTCTTTTGCGCAATAAAGAATATTTTTATCTTAACATAGATAGGTCGCCGCTTGAGGGCTCGTGGCTATGACTGCCGCTCTGGGACCTATCTTATGCAGAGGATTTCCCTCGCAGTGCAGCGAGGTAACGCTGCAAGCGTTAATGGATTTGCGTCGGATGTGTCTCGGGGGGCGGCTTATTTTCTTACGGCCTTACTAATAAAGGTTATGAGCTGTGCATACAGCCGTTATGCGAGGTCTGACAAACTGGTTATTTGTACGCTAAATGCGATTAAACCAGTATAAATTGATATACGTCAAATAGTTATTCAGAGTGTATAACTTATTTATTAGTAAGGCCGCTTTGGTTTTTATTATATTGTAATGTGTGCGAGTGTGTGTGTGTGTGTCCTTTCTGTTGTGCGAATAGTTTTAGTTTTTATAATTATGTACTCAGTTCTATTTTTGCCAATGTACTCTATTTTAAATTTATGTTGTAATTTTTTGGTCTGAATAAATATTTTAAAAACACATGCACAATATCCACCATTTATTTCGTCGAAATCACAATAATGGCACAAAGCAGCTGATCCAAAGATCCCCCGCAGCTGGCAGTATTGCCACGCTGCATCAACAAAGAAATCCTGTGACAAAAAAATGCCCAGAGCGGGTGTCAAGCCCACGGCGGCCCCTCAATTCGGCGCGGCGCCCCAACTCCCTAACAAAGCTAAGGCCTAACAAAGTTATAATCTGTGTAACAAAGGCCCTAACCGTTGCGCCACAGAGGTCAACAGAATGCAAAATAGCACCAAACATGTCGTCAAGGTAACGCGCCGGATAGGATTTGACTTTACACTTCTATTCCAAAATGTAGTTACAATCTTTTCCTCAAACCTTCACTTGGTCACCGCAAAAGGTCATTTTAATTCGCGTTCATCAGCTCACTGAGAATAAAAATGCGTCATTTCTTCGATTGTTACTATGACTGGGTCGGATGAGTGGGCTTTTTTACGGTCAAATCGCTGCATTTCTATAATTAGGTATTTCTGTGTCATGGCCAGTTACTCGTCGAAAGTGTTGGGTAAAGTGGAGGCATGTGGAGGGGAAGAGAGCAGATCCCCGGTAACTGAAGCTGTGGTAGCGGAGTGGTGGAGCGTCGCCTTCTCAATCGGGGGTCGTGGGTTCAAATCCCGGCATGTACAATGACTTTGTTTTCTAAGTGATTTATATTTGTGAAGTTATAGTACCAATCATCATCATCATCAACCCATTATGTCCCCACCGAGGGGCACAAGTCTCTTCCCTGAGGAAGGTACGAGTATAGGCCGTACTGCACTACGGGAGCCAAGTCCGGATTGGTGGAGGCTTGTAAGACTAGTGGCTGGTCTTACTGTCAGAGTCTTGTTATACTTTTACTGAGGTCATGTTAGGTTGGTTCGACGTCTCTTGAGCAGTTCTACCTCCAGTGTCACTGTGACGTGTCATTATTTGGGACACGCTGTATAAGACCATGGGTCTTACAAGACTTTTAATTCTCTCATTCGTGTCCGATTATGATTCCACCAGCAACAGATTAGAGAAGAAAGCCAAGCGCCTATGATCCACATCCAAATCCATACGGTGGTGGAGTGGTGCCAAGTTTTAATATTAGCGCCTCGCTCGTCTGATGTCATCGCTCGCTACTGTTTACAATTCTGGATTCGGACGCGTTATTGTTTTTCGGCTGTTCTCTGCGTGTTTTGTGGGCATTTGCAGTTTTTACACGACTTTAGATCAGCGGCTTTATTATCTGTACAAAAACAAGCGTAGAACCCGACTTTGACGGATGCTTTTATTACATTGACACCTCAATGACTTTATGCGTTTGTGCGTGCGAGCTAGAAGCGGCGATGAAGTGAACACATCAGGCGATGATGCTCCTCTTCCTTCGCCTTTGGATAACAGCTTGATAATGTTTTCTTACTGGCCAAGCTTCGCTGTGTGTTTTTGTATAACTGTTATTTTTGCGAAGAGATCGAGTAAAGGTCATTTTGGAATTATCAGAGACGCTGCCGTTGTCATGCAACCTGTTTTGATCTACATGTCCAACTGACCTATACGCTTGAACATTTTGGACAATTCTTGTCATACAGAATTTTATTCAGCCGGGGGGCCCTGACTGACTCATGATTGTCAAACTCTAAACTCTACATAGTACCTAGTCATGATGAGCGTGCGTTTTGATAAGAGGTCATCTCAGAGGAAATACCCACTAGTACGTAACCATTAGGTATCCAAAATTCCCAAGAATTCCCGAAACCTTTAATAAAGCCTTAGCTAGATAGATAGTTAGAAATATTTCTCTTGTACAACAAAAAAACTCTTGTTGTAAACTTTTTAAGACAGAAATATCTTGTGAAAAATCCGCTTGCCAAGAGGCAAATAGTTAATGGAGTAATTAATTATTTAAACAATGTATGTTTATTTTTTCTTTGTACATAATAAAAGATATCTACTATTGTCTTATCTTAAGTACCTAGTAAGAAAAAAGGAGGTAGATAAGGTAGTGAGGTGTTTTCTTGATAAAATTTGTTTCTCTTTGGTGAGATGTGAAAGAAACCTCTCACTCATTTTTAGTAATTGAGGAAAACTTAAAAATGATATTACTTTGCTTACAAATGTCTGAATATGAATTGCGGTAATTTATGAATTATAAATAAACAAGTTGATATGACATTTACCCTCCTGACATCACATTTATTAACATAAAATACTGATCACACATGGGAAGAGCCAGTCAATATCTCATACCTAATAATAAAATCCACTTGCACGCGCAAATATTCAACAGTCATCTTGTTTACCCAATACATAAAGGCTCCAAACGATCCTTGCGCTGACGCACTGCAGTTTAGACGATCTCTTCAGTATCCTTGCAAAAATAACGACGCGCTGCGTATGCGCAACGAGCATGTTTCATCGGGGGCAAGGCTGCCTGAAACGAAATTCCCTAATACATGGGTCATTAAATAACCTAATAAATTTATTCTTGGAGATTTGGTAATGACCGGTCCATACAATCATTGACCTAATTTCCCTATACGATTGTTGAATGACTATAGAGGTCAAAATGTAGCAAAAAAATACTCTAACGTTTTACCTCTCTTAGAGAAAGTAATGGGAAAGAGGGATCCGGTCTTAGCGAAAAATGTCAAAAGTAATTGTTTTTCTGAGTTTAGTTATGTAAATTATGATCATGCTGTGTACAATGTTTTGGGGATTAGTCTAGACGGAATTGTCTTAAAAATGTACTGGTCAATTTCGGGTTTGTGTGCCTAATAAATAAAGTAAAATCACTAATGTTTATATTTATTATGGATTTCTATAATTTGGTATTAGTACATCATGTAGGTACGACCTCTGTGGCGCAGCGGTTAGCGCATCTGACTACCATGCGAGAGGTCCCTGGTTCGAATCCCGGCTGGGGACAAAAAAAAAAGAAACCCAGGTCTCGGATGTTTATGTTTGTGACGTCGCTGTTTCTGGTTTCCACGACACAGGGTATCCTAGTGTGGGGCCAGAAGCAATGTATGTGCCTGTATATAAATGTTATGTTATGTTACATTTATTCTTTATTCGCTATTACTTCGCGGAGTCTGACTGTCATGTTGTATAACAGAATACGAAGAGCATACACACACAGCAAGTTGGAGGTTAGATATCACAACAGTAATAATACTGTATTAATAAATAAGACATTGCAAGTGTTGATTGCTCTCATGAGTCTTGAGCTTCTTAGGGCCCGGCCGGTTTCTGAATTGAGAATTTTGCTAAGTAACTAGTTACTTACTTAATAGGGTAGTTTCCAGGGTCAAAATAATTAAATTCTATTTAGTCCGTATTTTAGATTATAAAAAAATATTGGACACGTATTTTTTCTTTTTTCGATTGAACAAAAAATAACAAAGATATAGCCCATTAATAAGTTACGTGTGACGTCACTCCGTGCTAAAAATGCAGCACGGCGTGACGTCACACGTAACATTAATGGGCTATATCTTTGTCATTTTTGGTCTAATTTACAAATAAAAAAATACGTGTCCCTTATTTTTTAAATAATCTAAAAAAGAAGGACTAATTACATTTTTTAGGGCAACTAGGCCATTGTAGAGCTGACTCGTCAAATTACTCAGAAAAGAGTGTGACAGGACGTTACTGAAGTATTTAGGTACTCAGTGAAGTTCTCAATTCAGAAATCGGCTCTTATGTAGATAAATATTCGTACGAACGTATGTTCGGTCGGGTGGAGTTTTCTTTTTCAGCTGCCTTTTTCTCCGTTTTTCTTCGTTCGGCCCCAAGGCGGCTAATTGATATTCAACAACGAAAATATAAATTCTTTACGTTGAAATAAATTCCTGATTTTTTTTTTCATAAAATATTCAAATACAATTCATTCGCAAAATGCGTCGTCGAATATAAATGGGAAAATTAATAAAAACCATTTGTCAAGTAATTCTTTCTTCTGGTAGTGCAATGAAGTCTATTTGCTTTGATGTTTCTATCGAAAGCCGCGTTTTGGTATTGTCGTTAGACATTCATATCGGACTGGACAATGTGAAAACGGTCTTAAAATGGCCATAATGTAGTTTAGCGACGTTGCGTGTGACTTTACGACGAAAATCTCGAAACGCGGTTGATCAGCTGTCGGCCTATTATGTAGGTACCCATTTGAAAAGTACCCACACAGCTCAGCCCTCATTCATCTTGTGTGACATTTCAACAGACCCCCAGGCTACGCCGCCGCCTGCCTACATTTATCTTTACGCCACTGCACCGTGGGAGTCAGGCAGAGAACAAGGTGGCTCGGTGTCTCGTTAAATTGTTTACATTTAACATTGTCTCGTATAGTTTGTTAAATAAAAGATTCGTTTTTATTCTATGTAAAATAGTGTAAAACAGTAGAGTAAAATAGTAGTTTAGGGACAGTTTCCGAATTGAGAATTTCGCTAAAAACTATCTACTTAACTGTATGGCTGTCTCGTCAAATTTCTCAGAAAAGAGCGTGACAGAACGTTACTTAAGTATTTCATCATCATCATCAACCCATTATGTCCACACCGAGGGGGACGGGTCTCTTCTCTGTGGAAAGTATAGGCCATACTCCACCACAGGGGTCAAGTCCGGATTGGTGGAGGCTTGTAAGACTTACCTAAGTATTTACATAGTGAAATTCTCAGTTCAGAAAACGGTCCCTAGTCAAAAAGGTTTTAGTTCTTGAGTTAGTCTTTCGATATTACGACCTCTGTGGCGTAGCGGTAGCGCATCTGACTACTGTGCGAGAGGTTCCGGGTTCGATCCTTGGCTGGGGAGAAAAAAAAAACTCCAGGTCTTGGATGTTTACATGTTTGTGACGTCGCTGTTTCTGGTTTCCACGACACAGGGTGTCCTAGTGTAGGGCCAGAAGCAACTTTACGCCGATTTTTGATAATTAAAAATTTACTAGTTTACTAAACAATGTCTTCTTACGTGGTCATTTAAATTAATTTGTTTATGAATAATTCAATTAATGTTAAATGCTGTAACTGATCGATCTACATTAGGGCGAATCTGACCGCGACACGTTTGAGATTTCAAGGAAATTTCTCAATGCCTCTCAAGGACTTCTTTCCCTTAAAATTATCGATGAGGTTTAATAAATGAGTTAAAGTTACTTAATTTTTTTTTCTTTACATTTTTTACATACAGGCACATACATTGCTTCTAGCCTCTCACTAGGTCACCCTGTGTGGTGGGAACTAGAAACAGCGACGTTACAAACATGGAAACATTAAAGACCTGGGTTTCTTTTTTTTTGTCCCCAGCCGCGATTCGAACCCGGGACCTCTCGCATGGTAGGCAGATGCGCTAACTGCTGCGCCACAGAGGTCGTCGTTTTAATTTTAAAGCATGACTTTGTATTATTAATGTTTATAGAGGGATTTCGATCAAAGCCTTTTCAAAAAATGTCCTAAAGAAATAGCATGTACTTTTCATTCACTAAATTGTGGTAAAAAACATTCGTTTTAGCAAAGCTCAATGATGTTCCCACCGTCTTAAGAAAGTGCTGCACGTGTATATATGTATGTTATTCAATAACACATTTTAATTTTTATAAGAAGACTGATGCAGATCAGCCTTTCTATTACTTAACTTTCCACTGCATTAATTTTCTGAAATGTCATCGACAGTTCAGAGTCGCTTAAATAGGGCCAGCCTTTCTATCGCGTAACTTTCCACGCTATCGGGTTAAGCCTTTAGATAACCCTGATTTACATTACTTTATTTTACCATAGAGGTAGAATAAAATAGAGACGGGAAAAGCTTATGTCAGTGTCAGTGTTAGTGCGCATACTCCTCCGAAACGGCTTGATCGATTTTGATAAAATTTTACAAGTATATTCGGTAGCTAGGTCTGAGAATAGTATGTTATTTATTTTTCATACCCCTATCTGGCAAAACAACGTTTGCCGGGGCAGCTAATCACATCACACTAATATTATAAACGTGAAAGTTTGTGTGTGTGTTTATATGTTTGTCAGTCTTTAGCGCTGAAACGGCTGGACGGATTTTAATAAAATTTGGTATGGAGTTAGCCGATACCCTGGATTAAAACATAGGCTACGTTTTACCGCGGGGAAATATCTTATTCCTACGGGAAAATCGATGAACCGCGGGTAACACCGCGGGGCACAGCTAGTATTCTATAAAAGTACTTAAAAAAAACTTAAATACCTACATAGTATACCTGCAACTAGAGTTGTGATTCTACCCGGGTATTTACCCGAAATGGGTAGATTCGCGGGAATATACCCATTGAATCTACCCGACGGGTATTTATGAGGGTAAATACGTTTATTGGTGTATTCGTTCGCTAAAATAGATTGCATTACCGTTAAATCAATTTTTACTCACGAGCCTCAGGACTATATTCAATATCTTTCATTCTTTTTTGACGAAAAGAACGAAATAAGTATACCTCAAGAAAATTACTTTTTTGTGATGGACTTATTTCATGAATCATTGAGAGATTCTTAAGGATTCTTACTTAGTAATTATCCGCTCGAGAGTAAATAACCATAAATACCAGTTTCTACTATTTCTACTATATTCTACTATCAGTATTTAACCAAAACTGACAGTAAATATTTTTTATTGGTTTTTTACAGTAAAATCTTTTAGTTAGGGTCTTATTTGATCGGAATTGATGAGATCTTTGTTTAATCTTGGTGAACATGGTTTGATGATAGCGCTGGAAGGTGTGTATGGGATCTCCTCAACGGATAGATAGATAGATAGATAGAATATTCTTTATTGTATGTACACCAGGAATTACATATGAAATTTGACAATAACATAGTACAGTACAATTGGCGGCATTATTACTAAGAGTAATTTCTTCCAGACAACCATAGCAGTAAACCATTTGAGTTTGTACTTATTCGATTAGTATTTATGAGAGCTTTGTTGAAACTTGGTGACAAAATCTTAAGATGGCACAGCAAAGTACCCACATTCTAGTGCCATCATCAGACACAAGAATTCCACAACGGATAGTAGGAAACTATTCGAGTTTCGGCTTATTTAATCAGTATTATTGACATCTTTACCAGAACTTTGTGATAAGATCTGATGACGGCAAAGGAAGGTGGTTAGTTAGTTAGATCTGGGAAAATAAACGTGGTAACAGGATCTCCTCAACGGATAACAGTAGACCATTTGAGTTTGTACTTATTCGATTAGTATTTATTAGATCTTTGTTGAAACTTCGTGACAAGTTCTTAAGATGGCACAGCAAGGTACCCACATTCTAGGGCCATCATCAGAACCTTCAGACACAAGATCTCCACAGCGGATAGTAGGAAACTATTCGAGTTTCGGCTTATTTAATCAGTATTATTGAGATCTTTAGCAGAAATTTGTGATAAGATCTGATGACGGCAAAGGAAGGTGGTTAGTTAATTAGATCTGAGAGAAGAAACGTGGTTACGGGATCTCCTCAACGGACAATAGTAGACCGTTCTAGTTTCGGTTTACTTAATCGATATTAATGAAATATTTGGGAACCTGGTGACCAGGGTCTGATGATAACAATAGAATATGGTTACGGGATTTCCGCAACGGAAAACAGTAGACTGTTCGAGTTTGGTGAGGAATGGTGGAACTTGAAGGCACTGACAGGTGGTTACGGGATCATTTTCATGCAAATGGCAACAAACACAATTTTCTGAAGCAATTGAATTACTGGTACTAACTTTTAAGCGAATGATGATATTATTTTTTTTGTACAAAATTACGAAGACAGTAATAAGTTCGTTACTATTGTGGAACTAAGTCAGAAATTAGAAACAAAGACATGGAACAAATTACTCATGGATTCTATGTAGAACTAAATTGATCAATCTACCGGCAACAGGTAAATCGAAATTTAATTAATTACCTAATAGGTATTTATCAAGTAAAAACGTTTATTTGATATCGAATTCCCTAAAACAGATTGCATTACCGTTATATTTACCCAAGAGCCTATATATTAGAGCCTCTATCTCAAAAAACTATATTATTATAATGTAACTTCAAAGATTCAATGTTTGCGGCTTATTAGCGAAGTCGGTAAAAAAACATAACATAACATTTACATACATGCACATACATTGCTTCTGGCCCCACACTAGGATACCCTGTGTCGTGGGAACCAGAAACAGCGACGCCACAAACATGTAAACATCCAAGACCTGGGTTTCTTTTTTTTTTGTGCCCAGCCGGGATTCGAACCCGGGACCTCTCGCATGGTACGCAGATGTGCTAACCACTACACCACAGAGGTCGTCAAAAAAGTTAACTAGACAGAATAGAACACCCGTACGCATGACCTCAAAGAGGAGCAGTGAATGATGAAGCAAACAAAACAATTACTGTCCCTTCCTTGCAGTGTTGCCAACTTCATTGATGATTAGATTTTTTGTGAATATTGTACAGAAATATGACCAAATAAATAAACTAGGAATATGACTAAACAGGGATGTAATCTCAGGTCTTTTTTGTCCTATAGTACGACAAATGAGTTACCTAGAATGATTCATATTAATTTATTTCAAATTAATCAATTATATAACATTACATACCGTAACATATATACACGCCCGTATCCCTTACGCAGAGATCAGCATTTGCCACTTCCCATGATCCTGACAGATCTTTTCGCTTTATCAACATTTGTTACTCAAAATCAAATTATTGAAATATTTTTGCAGTATTATAAAAGTTAGTCTCAAACAATGGAGTCCTAGTAAAGAATAAATATTGAATTATATCTCAATTGGGTCAGAAAAATGTTACATTATTGTATTATCATTTGGTTTCACTATAAACATGGAAATATTAACAAAATTTATTTTTGCTCAATTAAGTCATTAACTTTATTGTTCAATATACAAGAAATAATTTGATATTACTAATTTATGATTGAAGTATTATATTTACTGAAGGCTGATTATGATTATATTTACTGCTTTAAAATAATTTGTACCTAATGCCACTCTTAAATGTTTTTTTTTTATGCAAGCTCCCCCTTGTATTTTACAACATTGAAGCTCATTATATAGAAACAGTAAACGACAATGATACTGAACAAATAACTAACAATTTTAATTACATTTTATGATCAACTCTCTTCAATATGAACTATGTAGCCAAAAAATACATTTTTAGTATTTGAAGTCAAGATCATGCTCAAAAAGCTTGCAGAGTATATAGGTTTGAAGAAAATATAGCCGTACTACGCCCAAACTATCACAAAAACGTATTTACCCATATAAATACCCATTTCGGGTATTTACCCGGGTATTTACCCGTTTTGGGTATTTACCCGGGAATATACCTTTCGGGTATATTCCCGCGACCCAACTCTACCTGCAACCAACCGTCACTGATTTATTATTTGCTTAAGTAGGTACTCATAAAATGAATAGGCGCTTCTATTCTGTTCTACCTCTACATCAAGCATGCTAGAATATTTGTGCACACAGCTTTATAAAAATAAAGCAAATGTAAATCATACTATTGACACTTCCAAAGTGTCAAATAGGTGCGAATTTGACAGTTCGGGGTAGGCTAAAACAGACAACTCCATACAATGGCGGTCTTACGTTACGTGGTCGCACCTCAGTGCATACAGTGGCGATGTTACGCAGTAGCGCTCCTTGTTTGAACAGTGGGGCAGGCAGGCTGTAGTAGACAGAAAATAACAATGTGGGAGTCTGTTTAAGATCCAACGTACCTCGGTGCTTGGTAGGTACTAACAAACATGGTAAGTATCGTCACTTTAAGAGTGACGAAACTTAATGTTAAATAGGCTAAGGCTATATTCTGCAGTGGACAAATACGTCGACGGCCTGATTAATGAACTGATAATAGGACTTTTAAAAAGTGAAACTTACGCCCGTTTTCACCAACAACATTTAGGGGCCACCTAAATAGGGGACACCGGGCTACTTAACGGTTGATTCGTAGCCCTTAAAAAAGATTAGGTGGCCCCTAAATCTTAAGTGTTGTTGGTGATCGGGCATTAGCGTAGCTAACTCGACTTTTACTCGCCTCCGGTTTCTGGTACGTTGACAATGTACCGCACTATGGACCCGACTGAAAATCAGCGTTGCAACTGATCTCTCGGTTGCAACATTATGCTGAGTCGGGAGAAATGGGCCCATTTCTAGTACTCATACTTTTCGAAATTTTATTATTATTGTTTGTCTTCGTGTTACTTGTATTTCTGCCGCCCCACCCACTTTTCGGCTGATTTCGTGTTTTCTGTTGACTGTTTTATTTGTTGCGTGATTTTGTGTTTTTGAATGTTATTATATTTCTCTTTCTTTCTTTCCTTCAATGAGTTCATCTACTGTTAACAACTATCAGTTGTTCAACTTGTCGTGGTCATGCACGGATTGGGAGGAGAGCACCCAGTCCGCTACACCAAGGTTAGCACCTTGTACAGATAATGAAAGTTTCGATACAGAGACGTAGACTTATGTAGATTTTTTTACGTACAAAAAAGATTATTCTTATCTCTGGTACCGATGATGTAAGTGACAGCCTGAGAACAAAGCGTTATCTGTTTGATTTTGAGGCAGGATATAGGTACCTAAAAAGATTCTTGTGAGTTCTCTGTGCGATTATGTAGATCTTTTTTTTCTAACTTGGGGTC
The DNA here is from genome assembly GCA_947310845.1 of Yponomeuta plumbellus. NCBI lineage: Eukaryota > Metazoa > Arthropoda > Insecta > Lepidoptera > Yponomeutidae > Yponomeuta > Yponomeuta plumbellus. Next base: position 11,667,619 of record OX371216.1, on the reverse strand, counting down.
AATTCTATTAATTTCATTATAACACTGAGTGAAGACAATGATCCGTTTAGCTAGTCATTCAGACTATAAACATTGTCAGTCTCATTTATAAAAACACGATCTCTTAAAACACTCTTCAAATGCAGTTTAAGTTGGTCTGCGACGGACTATTTATTAAAGTGCATTTGAGATAAAAGTGTTTTTGAAAAGCCGTGAAATAGCACCGCATTGTATTATCGCTATTTAGGAACTGGTAAAGTAGACGTTACAAATCTAAAAAAAATATACTTGTAACAAAAAAGCTTCAATAGTAGGAGCATACCTAGGATCAGATAAAACGGTAAACTGTCTAGCTAGATATTCCAGACTGTAGCGAGGTCTCCTGTTTAAGCTTGTAGGAAACCAGCAAATACGAGTACTTGACCCATTAGGTCTAGACCCAGGGCATGAAGCATAAGATCCGCCTTAGATCCCAGAAACAACTGTGCCTATGACCATATCAGTTCGATCTAACGGCCTGGGACACCATACTAAACAAACTACTCGCTTGATTATGTCAATAAAAACCCGTCCGGACATATTTTACGATGAATACTTACCATTGACAACTCCTTTGAAGGTCGAGAAAATATACATAAATTAGCGAAAAATATGTCTGTGTTATGTACTTACTTAGATATTACGTGGTGCTTGTATTGTTTCTGCTATACCTATTAGCAACTCGGTCAACTTTTCGGCAACTTCCAAAATCGTAAATACACTGCACCAAACACAAAATTCTCTAAACACGATGTTATTTGCAATTTTATTTCATAATGGCACCTCCAATATTATTAATAAATCTGCTATCTACGATTAAAAGTTCGTTTCGACTGTCAGCGTCTGGACGCGAGCGTTGCGGTTGCGCGCGAAGGCAGACTAAGCTGACGCGCGGGAAAATGTTGAGCTTGATGATTATTTCCTCTCGCACAACCAACTTTACTTTGCCACCAACGGAGCTTGTTGAAAGTTGTAATATCTTTCAGTTAATCAACAACGGATATAAACCTTATCTAAAATACTTGTAATAAAAGCAAAACTTAAAAAAAGGTATGCTGGAAACTTGGGTTATTTTTATTCGGCACAACTGAGAACATTTAAAAAAAGCTTAATGAAAAATACAGTAGAATGTAAGAAAATCTATGAATGGTTTTCAGACTTTTTTAATAACTAAATACTTAAATAAATCAAAAGGTACATACTTAAAAGAATAACTCAATAGAAGTCGGAAAACCGGAAGTGAATTTTCTTTTTCAGTGCTTGAAACTGAACAGGTTCATTTGCAATCAAGAGATGGCGCTGCAATTAATTATTTTTGTCTGTCTCAACAGAACGTTGTGTTTTGTTGCCAGCCGTAGTGCAAAGATGGCGCTACTAGTTTTCCATAAGAACTTTTCCAATTGGATGGTCCAATTCGAGAAATCGCTAAGTCCAATTTCATACATTTGCAAAAGACGTAAGTCCAACTCATCTCATAATTTTTGGACTTACGTCATTTTGCAATTGTATGAAATTGGGCTTAGCGATTTCTCCAATTGGACCATCCAATTACATTTTAATCGTTGTTAGGATTATTAAGATATTCAAAAGAAAAGAAAAAACACACATACATTTACTTGTTTCCTTATTAGGGGCACGCCTCATAATGTGTACTGTAATAATATTCATAGTTTATGTTGACAGAAATAAATAATATACAAACATCTTACAACAAACCCACAGACGACGTGACAAAACGATCGTTTTCTTTTCGTTTGATCTCATCATTAACCCATTATGTCCCCATCCGAGGGGCACGGGTCTCTTCCCTGAGGAAGGTATAGGCCATACTCCACCACGGGGGCCATTTCCGGATTGGCGGAGGCTTGTAAGACTGGCTGGTCTTACTGTCAGAAGTTTTCAAGCCGCCCTAAGGCCTCTGACTTGGCTTAACGACTGCCATCTATAGACGGCAGCCGGCACCAACTGCTTAACGTGCCTTGCGAAGCACGGAACCGCTCGGAAAAATGCTACTAGCGTTAGTCATAGACAGAAACCCATCCATGGACTGAACGCGCCGTATGTTGCTTAACCTTAGTGATCGTTTAAGATCACTCAGGCAGCCCAGGCTACGAGCGATTCATGGATTTAGGTCATGTGATGAATGAAACAGGATTAAAACGGCAAACCCAGTGGCCCTACCCATTACCATTACCACGAGCACATCCCGTACGCGAGAAATAGACAAGAATCTAGGTACTAGGTACCCAGAACTCTCAATAAAATTGTAACTAGAGCGGTACAATCGTAGAGACTTGCCTCTGATTATAATGCTATTTCCACAAACCAAGAATAGGTATCTGTGGCAATTTTTTATTATGCACAAATCGTTAACTCAAGTCGATATAATAACATCGAGAGTAGAGGTACTCGTCTCTGCCTACCCCCGTACCTACAGGTAACAGGCGTGAGTATATAAATATGTATATACATTTTGGCACAAGTCTGTTCTTGTATTTATCGGTACATACGAAAAATACATAATGATTACATTATATTTCGCTAGAAATAAAATCCAAACATTGCCTTTTATGGAATACAGAAATAACGTTATAAAATATGTGTGTGTGTTGTGTTGGCCGACTGCCCGGTAACAAGAGCGTCGTATTGCAATATAAAACTAAGAATTTCAGAAATAAGTTTAGCACACATGTGAATTTGAAAGTTCATATTTGACAAGTTTTTACTTAATAAATAAAATACCTACCTATGACTGCATTGATGAATTTAGTACAAAACAAAAGCAGTCAGTAGTTCAGTACTGCCAGACAGACGGCAGTTAAAATGTAGTGTAGAAGTGTGTGTGTGATATACTCTCCCCTCTCCCCCTGCTCTGTCTGTCATCGATTGTTTCGGATACGTATGTGTGCGGTGCGGGGATGGGGCGCGGGCGGTGAACGCCAACTTGAAAGTTAAGTAAGATTGGGATGGGACAATGTAGGAATCATAATAGACATCGATAAACAAAAATAATCCCGAAAAAATAATTGGGACATTTGTAATATTTTATGTTCTACCCCCGGTACGTTAACAATGTTGATGTGGTTAATTAAACATATAAATGTTTTATTACATCGAATCGCTCGTAGCCCTGGCCGCCTGAGTGATCTTAAACGATCACGAAGGTTAAGCAACATAAGGTGCGTTTAGTTCATGGATGGGTGACCGTTCTATGACTAACGCTAGTGGCATATTTCCGAGTGGTTCCGTGCTTCGCAAGGCACGTTAAGCAGTTGGTGCCGGCTGCCGTCGATAGGTGGCAGTTGTTAAGCCCAGTCAGAGGCCTTAGGGTGGCTTGAAAACTTCTGACAGTAAGACCAGCCACTAGTCTTACAAGCCTCCACCGATCAGGACTTGGCCCCCGTGATGGAGTATGGCCTATACCTTCCTCAGGGAAGAGACCCGTGCGTGCCCCTCGGTGGGGACATAATGGGTTGATGAGGATTGCATAAAATCAATGATTAAAATTTTCCCATTGTAAAGCAAAACTCAAACCAAAACGATTGCTGCCTCTGTGGAGGTGGGGTCATGTACTACAATAATGTTTATAAGGACGTATTCAAACCAAGCGAACACAAAAATAACTTGGTTAGCAATAATTTCAATCAACAAATTGTGCAGAAGATGATCGCCACTGCCACCGGGACTGTAAATGCTTAACAAAAGGTACCAACATAATTGAGCAATCACTTTAGATATCGACGAATGCTGACGCATGAAACGTGAAGCAATGTTTTTTCCTAGAAAGCTTTCACCCCTCTGATAATGGTCGGTCCTGAAACCCTTATGAATATACTATAATATATGAAATAGAAAATATTATTCGTTTAGTTAAAGGATACCTATCCTTTCGCAATTTAGTCACACATACTCTTCATTTATGATTTGTGGCAAAATGATTGCACTGTTTTTGTGTCTACTGGGCGAAGATAAGTCAACAAACTATTTCTAGCATTTATCGATATCGATATACCTAGCACTGGGACAACTGACTAGCGGTGAATCAGCCAGCACGCACATTCCCGCAATGGTCGTATAACAGCTTTGTCCTTATTGGTCAGTTTGCCTATGCGACAAACATTCCACCAATCAAGGCGTCGGATTTTAAACGTCAATCTACTGTGGCGCCATTGCTATAAAACCGTCGCTAACGGAATTTTATCGACATTATTCGTTTGGCAAGCCTCTTAACCGGTCGCGCTGAACGACGACTGATTTTAATTTATTTAATTCTACACAAAGTTCAACAAAACTCAACTCAAAATGGTAAGTTTCATCGATTTTTCCTCCTGTTTATCCCGCATCCCGGTTTTATTTTCCAAAATCGCCTATTTCCAGTCTGTTTTGTGACGCAAAGTACCGGGTGGCCACGCCGCCATTTCATGTCTGCTTATAATGCGACCGATTTACATGACACACTGCGCCTATAGTTTCCGTTTATTTCCTTTGACATTTTCACTTAAGTTTAATTTTTTTTTAAATGTTCTATTTTTTCGTAGCGATTCTTCTTTGTTCTTTCAATTAGTTAGGTAGGTACTGATAATACTGGTGCAAAGTAAAGTTAAATTGGGTCTTAGAGGAATTTTCAAATAGTGTTCCGTAACCGTTAAATAGATTCAAGGACGCTTCGCCGGGAAGCCACGCCCGGCAACAGTTAGGTCGATTTCTCGTACTTTCTTCAAAATGTCACAAAAAAATTGTATTTCTCAGAATCCGATGACTAAACCTAGATAAACAATAGAATTTCCTACTTGAATCTTGGAAAGTTTCACCGATTTTTTCGGCTTTTCTGACTTAGCGCGATGACGTGGTCGTGACCTCATTCAAGGTTCGATGATCTCACCACCACTTGCTTTTCGTTCGTCACGCGAAATTAATTTCTATGTACAGTAGCATAAGATGTTCTGATTTAACAATTTATGATATCAGTATAATTTTAATCTACACAATATATTCAAGAAACTAAATAATTGATGTAAGAACTAGACTGGCACTGCTCTACACACACAATGGATTGCATACTTTCACCTCTCACTCTTTTCCATATAATTGAGACTGCTTTCCAATTCAGTACAGTGAGACAAAAAAGCCATGAAGTGTACTTGATCTGATACGAATTAAAAGCAAATATATGAACAGTTTCGTCTGTTTGGCTGCTGCATGTTTGGCGAGCTTTGTCAAAAATTAATCACCCAACACGGGGAGAACTACTAACCCGAAAGATAAAAGTACAACAAAAATTTACTTATAATAAAAAAGTTACACCAAATGTAACTTAAAAATGTACCTAAAATCACAGAATCAGTTTCTCAAAAAAAACTTCAAATAAAATAAAAAGTTACTGTCACACTCGCTCCCAGGCACTCACGTGTAGATAATAGTTTCCTATATTAGTTGGATTCTACAAAGATACAAACTAAATTCTCTTCCTCTTCCCCAACAGCGTGAGTGCATCTCCGTTCATGTCGGCCAAGCCGGAGTCCAGATGGGCAATGCCTGCTGGGAGCTCTACTGCCTGGAGCATGGCATCCAGCCTGACGGCCAGATGCCCACTGACAAGACCATCGGAGGAGGAGACGACAGCTTCAATACCTTCTTCAGCGAGACCGGAGCCGGCAAGCACGTGCCTAGGGCTGTGTTCGTAGACCTGGAGCCTACAGTAGTTGGTACGTTGGTTCATAGAATAATTGTGTAAGCTCAAAATGGCCTACTGAATAAATTATTACTATTATTTTGAGCTCTTGGGCTTTTCCAATAGTGTACGCAAATTTTATGACTCAAGTTTCTTCTGTGCTGACCATACCTTTCCTTTGCCAACAGATGAGGTCAGAACCGGCACATACCGTCAGTTGTTTCATCCAGAACAACTTATCACTGGCAAGGAAGATGCTGCGAACAACTACGCCCGCGGTCACTACACCATTGGCAAGGAAATCGTCGACCTAGTGCTGGACCGCGTCAGGAAACTGGCCGACCAGTGCACTGGTCTCCAGGGATTCCTCATCTTCCACTCCTTCGGAGGAGGCACTGGATCTGGCTTCACCTCCCTGCTAATGGAGCGACTCTCCGTGGACTATGGAAAGAAGTCCAAGCTGGAGTTCGCCATCTACCCCGCGCCCCAGGTCTCCACCGCCGTCGTCGAGCCCTACAACTCTATCCTCACCACCCACACCACCCTGGAACACTCTGACTGCGCCTTCATGGTCGACAACGAAGCCATCTACGATATCTGCCGCCGCAACTTGGACATTGAGCGCCCCACCTACACAAACTTGAACAGGCTCATCGGCCAGATCGTCTCCTCCATCACAGCCTCCCTCCGCTTCGATGGCGCCCTCAACGTCGATCTGACTGAGTTCCAGACGAACTTGGTGCCCTACCCGCGTATCCACTTCCCCCTGGTCACCTACGCGCCCGTCATCTCTGCCGAGAAGGCGTACCACGAGCAGCTGTCTGTGGCCGAGATCACCAACGCTTGCTTCGAGCCCGCCAACCAGATGGTCAAGTGCGACCCGCGTCACGGCAAGTACATGGCGTGCTGCATGCTGTACAGAGGTGACGTCGTCCCCAAGGACGTCAACGCCGCTATCGCCACCATCAAGACTAAGCGCACCATCCAGTTCGTGGACTGGTGTCCCACTGGCTTCAAGGTCGGCATCAACTACCAGCCCCCGACCGTCGTGCCAGGTGGTGATTTGGCTAAGGTGCAGCGCGCCGTATGCATGTTGTCCAACACGACCGCCATCGCCGAGGCATGGGCCCGTCTGGACCACAAGTTCGACCTTATGTACGCGAAGCGCGCCTTCGTCCACTGGTACGTCGGCGAGGGTATGGAGGAGGGAGAGTTCTCCGAGGCTCGCGAGGACTTGGCCGCCCTGGAGAAGGACTACGAAGAGGTCGGCATGGACTCTGCGGAGGGCGAAGGCGAGGGAGCCGAGGAGTATTAAGCCAGCGCATATTTATTTGCTTCAAATAATTTATTTGGCTGCACTCTTCCGCGTTCACATTCCGATGGATTGATGAGAAATAAAAACACGAAATTATGTTGAATTGCTGTCGTTTGATTCTTGTTCAATATGTCCTTGGTTGTGTTTCTCGTTTCTACAATTTTTTCTAAAGTTCACTATGTATGACAATTTGGCATACATTACGCAGCTTAGTCAGAGCTGAGTCTTCATAGATAATATTGTTTGTATTAATCTAATTTGCAGTGTACATTGAATTGTCATTGTAAACTATGAAACTGGCCTCTAGTCTACCACCAAATTGCTTCACGTTAAATAGATTTCGATCTATGTAACGTGAAGCACAGCCCACACGATTATGTACCTATTTACTCGTAGCCCAAATTATGGCTATTGGCAATATCTAGGTACTTAATGACAGATTGCTCTGTGGGTCTGCTGCTGGAAGAGATTGCATGACGCACCACGCTTATGTGCTCTTGCAATAGTTTTAGCAACTCCACTTCCTAACTGGGCATTACTGTGTATAGGCCTGCGCCTACGCGTGGTAAATTAGGCCTATACAGTGTCTTGACACATAATATTATGTCATCGAGCTTTGGACTTCATAAAAAGAAGAACAATTCTTAAAGAAATTGACATTTTGTTACTTCTGGCCCTCATTTCATAGTATCCTATCCTATCTGATAGCCATAGCCGATTAACAAGTAGCATTCAAGTAAAATTAAATGGCAGTAGGAATGCTAACCGACTGCGCCATGTGCATCAAATTGTGATAAAACTCATATAGTAGGTGTTATCTTACATCAAATAAAACAACCTAGGGCACACTACCTACTACATAGTGTAATCAATACCTACTTATAGACAGATTAGTGTGGAGAGAGATAACACGAGATGACATTGCCATGCAATTAGTACCTAGTTACCTACCTAACGACGACTCCTTCACTTCACTACCAGGCATGACGAATATACGATCCTTGGTAACACAATATTCCGCACACCTTGGTATGGGTGTGGGTGTGTGGGAAATCAAGTCTTGGTAACTATTAGAGATCTACCTACACGTAATACACCTACTAAATAGCACACCACGAGACAGCAAAGCTTCTACAGGGAATTAATGCAATGACCATTTTCTACCAGAAAATGTTGCACAATTCAACACATGTTTCATAGTAATTTAACGTTTACTGATTACAACTGATACAATCGATATCTAAATGGAAACGGTGTTAAGTACATACTGTCCATAAAGTCTACAAAACGGAAGTAACTAAATATACGAACTTTTCAGGCCATCTTGTATTCTAATATAAGCACAAATTATTGTAACTGAGACCAAGGTTAATTCTCCTTGCTGAGTCTATGTCTTTTAGTACTAAAAGTTTGGGTATGGAAAATAAGAATATTAGCAAAATCGCACTCTTTAATTTCTACTCTTTCTGGTCAAACTAGCTACCTATAGTTTTATTTTTGAAAACGTCGGAGTTCGATTCCCGAGCTGAGTGAGTAGATACCTACAGGGTTTTTAAAAATGTAAAATGCAGTTTTCTTTCTTACTAAAATCGATGATATGGTTCCTACGATCTTCGTATGTTTTCGTTTCAAATTTTTCCATACTAACCGATCTTGAGCCACCGCCTTGTACCTACAGGAGTGGCTCCATATAAGCATATTCTTGGAATTGGAATGCTTTAGTCTAGAATTATTCTAAAACGCTACAGCGATGTTAGTATCAAGCGAGAAGTACTCGCGACTTAATTCGCGTGGTAATGAATTGGCTATTTTCACCCTGATGGCCAATTCTACCTAAAAGTTACACCGCTGGAGATAATTATACCTAATGTAATGAATGACATATAATTCTACCTACGAAGACTTGTAAGAGGCCATCCACGTCATGTTTTAGGGGGGTCCACGAAGTGCGGTATTGTGTGTGACAAGGAGGTGGGAGAGGTCTAAATTTCGTGACGTCACATTTCAAAACCTATTGTAGGTAATCTGTGTTTTAACACGAACTTTAACCATTAGCGAAAAACTCAAAAACTGATCAAAAGAGAGTTAGGGACTTCCTGACTCTATGGGAAATAAAACTAACTTCGATTTTCTATAGGTAAAATTATTGCAAAACATGTGACGTCACACTAGGAAGGGGAGTCTCGCAAAGGTGATCAGCTGTGACTAGGGGTCAAAAATCATGAAATTCGTGTGACGTCATTTATGGATGCCCTTCTTCTTATCTTATCTCTCATATCTTCCAATATATAAAATTCTCATGTCTCAATGTTAGTGCGCACACTCCTCCGAAACGGCAGGACCGATTTTCATGAAATTTTGTATGTACAATCGGTAGATCTGAGAATATCTATTTTTCCTACCCTTTTCTGGCAAAACAACGTTTCCCGGGTCAGCTAGTAATGTATAAAAATCTCTTGTCATGTGTTCGATACCTGCTTTACCGATTATTTTTTTGTGTAAGTGTCAGAAAAGGTCGTAGGCAAAATAACGTTTGCCGGGGATCTCATTGACATGAGCTCGCACAACATTACATTATTTTGCTAACATAATCTTAAACTACATTTCCTCTAACTAAACGAGCAGCTTGTATAAGCCCACGCCGTGTGTGTGGGCAGCTGTGACATCAGCGTCGTCGTTCACCTTGTTTGGTCCGCGACCCACATCGCTGACTTAACTCGGTGTTGCCTGATAAGGCACGAGCGAGGGAATCAAGAATTACAGCTTTCGAATTCCGGTAAGTAATTTTGGAAGCCTTTTTACGTAGACTAGCAGAGATAGAGACTACGTTCGCGTGGTAAGCAATTGGCCTTTTACCATGAAGTCCGTTGGTGTTCACGGACATACTTTTCCAGACTTGATATCGTTTTACGATATTTTACAGCTTCGCGCAGCCGATATGCTTCGTGCTTAAGGTTTTTCGAGATTTTGATGCATCGACATTCTAAACTGTCGATCAATGAAGTAGTCGAGATATAATTTTCGAGCATGTATTCGAGCCAACGGCATTCGATTTCAAGTAGTTAGGGAACCCAGTTTGTCAGTATCCATTCAGAACAGTCGAAGTACCGATTTGGGTTACCTACGGTACCTACGGTTGATCGATTGTTTTTAGGGAAAGAAGCAGGTTCAAGATTATGTACTGAAAGTGTAAAGCCAGGAATTCACTAGGGGACAAGTTGCGAGACATGTGCCAGAACATCTACGGTGCGTGTTCTCGGAACATTTTGGCAACATGTCGCGCGACATTCTCCTTGTCTACACCAGTCAGTCGCCGCAGAGATGTCGCCCGAGGAACAGTTGGTGCTGCGTACATATATATTCGATTGAGTGGTTTAATAAAATTTAATAAATATTTCATGGCATCGTAGGCAAACCAAGAACTTAATACTTTAACTTCCTTGCCTTTCGAGGAAGCAAATCTTTCCTAGGTATTTGAAGGCCATTGGCTAACCCCTCCTAAGCATCATTTTCCTTTATTTATTTTTATAGTCACGGTTATTCATGTCCCACAAACATCCATTGCTTTCGTAAAGTTCGATTAGTTTTAGCACTAACTGATTGCAGACGCGTCTACACTCGCCGACATCCGTCGCGCGACAGATGTCGCAGGAAGTTCTGGCTCGCGAGCCAAAACACGGAACTTGCTCTGCGACATGTGGATGTCGCTGGAATATCGCGTGCGACGTCGCGAAACAGAGCGCGACGTTGCGGCGACACGTAGAAACAGTGTTCCTAGACAGGTTCTGCGACAATTTGTCCCCTAGTGAATTCCTGGCTTAATACTTTTTTGTTCTCCTTTCTCTTCTGTTAGATAGATAGGGCACTCAAAAATCTTCAGGTTGGGAATAGTGACTCTTCAATCGTGTGAATTTTACACTTCCCGTGCCTTCGAGTTCAACAGCCAGATCATTGACGTGTTTCGAGAGCCTAGTTTGGTATGTTCCGCTATATTTTAAACCTTATTCGTAGTGTGGTAGGTACTAATTAAAAAAATCCTTTTGGAAACTCTAGAAGTCGAGAAACTTAGGTAGAAAAGTGGAGTATAATTATTTCAGAACTACCAGACTTATCTCAGATGCAGGAAGTTGTTAAAAATAGCTCGGTCAGCGATTCCCAACTACACGGGTTCATTGACACGGTTGTGTATTTTTATGTCGGCCGACTACGACGGGTGAGCTTCCGATTTAGAAAGCTGGAAAAATATCCGACCGTCTGGAATTTGTGGTGCTTGTGCGTGAAGTGTTCAGTCGACAATAGACCTTACAATTATGGCGCTCGCGGGCTGAGAAGAACAATTGAGATGGGGTTTTTTGGGGTTCTTTAACAAATGATATTGGCGAAATTGTACAGGACAATCAGTACAATGGTTAGGCGATTTTGACTTTATAAAAATCGGGCAAGAAGCACGAAAAAAAACCTCTATTCCCACCCCCTGACACTTCAAAGCATTCATATGTCTTTTACAAACGTTACTACTTTGCACTTAAAGCATCAATGTGAAGAAATACTGAAACACAAGCAATGACGTGTTTCTGGAATAGGTATAGCTTTTTTAAGTAGCCCTGTACAAATTAATAACCCTGCACAAATTTAGAAAATTCGAAGGTTGAAAAAGGGGGGGGGGGGTAGAGATAGAGGGGGGGGGGGTGTACATAAAAAAGGAAATTACACAGGAATTTTAGAACGGACTGAAGCTGTTTTCTATAAGTTTAAATTTCGAGCGTTACATGCCAGGTCATTTATGAGGGCAAATCGTATGATTTTATAATGATTATTGAAATAAAAAAATTTCTTACCTACACTCTACAGTCTATTTATTGAAGCGAACGACTAAGTGTCAACATGTCAAAAATTTGGTTTTTCAATATGCCACATTCATAACACTGCATAATAATTAGCAAAGTTATACAAAACGATATGCCTAATAAATACCATTAAGCAATTAACATAATAACACTGTTATTACCTGATTTATCCCCCACTTGCAGTTTATTTAACTAATATTTTATTTTATCATGAAAATACCATTTGCTTAAGAGATCTATGCCCCAAAAAATACCTAAAATTTCAGTGGTCCTCAAATAAAAGCGATCCTACTGCTGCCAAATATGTTCGCAACTAGGAAAGATGACCGACTTTTGTTTAAAGGCCGATTATGATCGACTATTTTATGCTAATGGGCTACGCGAAGTGTAGGAAGAAGTATGGAGAACTGACTACGAACCTCTTTTTTAATTAAAGACAAAAAAAAGTAAGATTGACGTTGTTGTTGATGGGAGTGCGACTAAAGAAAATAAAATAACTTAGAGATAAGTTATTTTATTTTCTTTAGTCTGTTCATCATTGTAAATAAGGTATTGGTAAAGTTTTTGGTCCATCGTCCAGTTATTTTATACTTTTGTGTTTGTTATTACGAAACGGAAAATATGGGCGAGCGAGCCGGACCCAACGCTGATTCTGCCAAACCGATGTATTCGATGCCACAGAATACATAAATAGTACAACGATGCAAGCAAAGCTGCGTGCATGAGCTATTTTGCGTGAGATGTAAGTTTGAGAGATGCTGTGTCTTTGTTTACCTTTAGTCGTTCGCTTCAGTAAATAGAATATAGATCTCTATTTTTTGCCACTCTAAATGAAAACACACCTATACTACTCGTAAGTATGTCAATGCTATGCAAGTTATCTAACTGGAGAACAGGTGTAAGACCACTCAGATAACCTATGGATCCGAATCGAAAAACAGATGGCACCAGACCAAGATACAAAATAAAACACCTCTCAAATGTCTAGATATCACATATGAATATTTAATAATATTTTATTTAGGAGTAATGATACAGATACACAGCTATAGCGTCGCGAGTGTATCATACACACGTACCAACTTGTCTGTAGAACTCTGAAACATGCAGTTTCTGATACAAATATGGCAGCTTCGTACACAGTGGCGCCCCCGTTCGGTCTACAGGTGAATTGGTACGTCTGTACGTATGTGGTACAGCGTTCAATAAATACGAGTGCGGAGGCCTACTCGCGTTCGCGTCATAACTGCCGCAGCGAGAGTAGAACCACCTGCCGGCACAGTGCTGCAACAAATGAGCACAAGCGTTAGACTAGCCTTCTTGGGGCCGGCTTCTGAATAGGCTATTTGACCGATTTCTGAAAGCCATCTCATATTGTTTGTTGGTGTTCATGGAGTCCTCAGAAAGTGGTCATTTTAGATTCTTTCGTGTACGTATTTCTTCTAAAAAAGGCAAACGAAAATTTACTTGTCAAATAAGGCGCCAAAAAGCTGGAATTATGACTTCCTGTAAACCAACCAACGTAAGAAATAATGAATGACAGACGCCATTTTTATTAACATGTGACGTCATCATAGAAACGACCAAACCAGGCCGTTTTCGATACAACGGCGGCAGATAAAAATCATGTAATTTTATTTTGTGTTTTTTTAAAAATCATAATTGTTTTTTTTAGTTAAAATGCCTTAAAGCGGTTAATTTATACGAATACTTAAAAATTATACTGTTTTTTTCACACTGTCAAATAGCCTATTCTCAATTCAGAAAGTGGTCCAAAGCATGCGCTTTGTATACTTTTGAATGTCAGCATTGAGCGTTGTTTACCAAAAAGGTTCCAACCCACAACATGGTCGTTTTTGAGTAAAACATACCTAAGTTAAATAGCGGGTTGTGTGGGTTGGCTATTAATGCGTTAATGAGCTTAAACCTAAAAAGTCAAATATCTCAAAAGCCACTATGTGTGGGTTGGAACCTTTGTGCTAAACTAGGTCCAATGGGCTAGTTGCCCTAAAAAATGTAATTAGTCCGTCTTTTAGATTATTCAAAAATAAGGGACACGTATTCTTTTATTTGTAAATGAGACCAAAAATGAGAAAGATATAGGCCATTAAAGTTACGTGTGACGTCACGCCGTGCTGCATTTTTTAGCACGGAGTGACGTCACACGTAACTTTAATGGGCTATATCTTTTTTATTTTTTGTTTAATCGAAAAATGAAAATATACGTGTCCAATATTTTTTTATAATTTAATTTTATAATCAATACGGACTAAATTGAATTTAATTGTTTTGACCTGGAAACTACCCTATGGAAGGTACTGGAGCGATTCCCCTTTGGCCTCTGTTGTGCTCTGTCGGTAGACGTCAAGACGTCAAGTCAGAGGCCTTAGGGCGGCTTGGAAACTTCAGACCAGCCACTAGTCTTACAAGCCTCCACAAATCCGGACTTGGCCCCCGTGGTGGAGTATGGCCGATACCTTCCTCAGGGAAGAGACCCGTGCCCCCCGGTGGGGACATAATGGGTTGATGATGATGGTTTCGTACCTCTATCAGTGAGCGTGTGCTCAACGCGCGCGTCCGCAGCGAGCCCGTGTGCCGTCAGCTGGAGGTCGGCGGGCGCGGGGCACGGGGCGCCCTCGCCCTCCCGCCGCGGGGCGCCCTCCCGCCACGGGGCGCCCTCCCGCCACGGGGCGCCCTCCCGCCACGGGGCGCCCTCGCCCTCGGGGAGACGCCACCGCGACAGCTCCTCTGTCGCAGACACCTGCTCCGCGCTCGGCTCCTGGGGGAGGAGGAGGGAATGAGCTTTGTCTTATAAGTAAAGCCGAATTTACATTACGAAATTAATGGCATGCATGTTGACCTCAGTTTCACGAAAGTAGTTTCGATATATGCGAAAGTAATTTCGTAAAATAATTAGTGTCGCGAAATCGTCAGTATCGCAGTATGGCCCCATCAGCATCAAATCAAGCAATCGGCTTGAAGCGCGCGAAAATACATACGTTAAATAATAGTTTCGTGCCCTGTGCGCTTTTTTGGTGAAATTAGTGTCTAACTGGCTGTGCTCGGGACTATAACATACACATTTACATACAGGCACTATGGTAAGCAGAATCGCTAACCACTGGGTCGTGGCGTTTCATTTAATTTTATAGTAGTCATTATTTTAATTGTGATTTCTCTTATTCTCAAAAAAAAGCCTCAAAAGGGTGTCTTTTAAAATCACATCATCATTGGCAACGTAAAAAAACCGGCCAATGCGAGTCGACTCGCGCACAAAGGGTTCCGTAATGTTATCTATAAAAAACGGTTTTGTTGTATGGGAGCCTTAAATATTTGTTTTATTTTAATTATTTATTTTTCTAAAGTGAATATACAGTTATATAATATTCAATCTCTTCTAATATTATGCGTATATTTCATGCGTCTACCTGTTGCCGTTATCAATATCGAGCAAAAAACGAGTAAAAAAATCACATTTGTGGTATGGGAGCCCCCTTAAATATTTATTTTAATCTGTTTTTTAGTATTTGTGGTTATAGCTGACCGGGGGCGTGAGCAGCGAGTACTTGGCCTCGCGGAAGGGCCGGAACGGAGGGCCGGCCAGCAGCAGCGAGCGGTCGATGACGGTGCAGGTAATCTGGCGCGCCGCGTCCACTATGAGGACGCTCCCGCTGGGCGGGGCGTCCGGACTAGAATCGGTTGGCTCCGCCTGCGAGGGACGATAGAAAAAAATTTATCAAAATAAATCTCCGTATAAAATTATTTCTAAAACGCGCGATTCTTCGCGGGTGTATTTAAAAAATTTTGTTCAATGTTAATTTCGTATTTTTCAAGCTTTGTACTGGCGTTATTTTAAAAGTTATTGGTTGAAAGCATATGAGAAGCAGACATTCAAACAGTGATTTGTCACATTGTCTGACGAAAATGACCTGGCGACAAAATTCAAAATTCAAATACAAAATTCAAAAATTTTTATTTCAACGTAAAGAATTTACATTCTGCTTGTTGAATGTCAATGTACATACAGTTATGTATAATGTTAGCCGCTGGCGACAGTAATTTGCACGATTGATAAAATACTACATTTTTGCTTATTCAATCTCGTGCAAAACATTCTTTGTCATCTATGATTCCATATTAAAATCTACTGTTTTAAACAGTGTTTCCTCTAAAGTTCCGTTTCATCTTTCCGTGTACCCGCCAATCTAAGCCGGTGGATAAATCACTGTTTGAATGTTTGCTCCTCATATGTGTTACAAAGAATGGACATTATTCTAGGAAGTGCAATGATTTAACTCTGTATTTTGTGTTTTTTTCCGGTGTGCAATAAAGAATGTTCTAACCAGTAGCGTTTCCTACGGATTAAAATAAAAACACATGTCTTTCCCTTACTCATAGAAGAAAAAACTCTTATCACATGTGGTGACAGTCAACAATTAAAGTAGAAGTTGCTAAGTAAGTTCTGTAAGGAGACTTATACAGGGTGTCCCAAAAAATAGTGTCAAGCGGAAGTCCAGAGATAGAGCACACCTAGGGGTACCCGAATTACCCCCATGTATGTTCCGCGATTTTTTGTATTTTAGTTTCTAACGATTCAGTAGTGTTATTACAAGCATTTTTCATAAATAAAACGGTGAATTGAAGTTATAACGTTGATTTATTTGAAATGAAAGCTTTTCCTAAAATAATCAACAAAATTAGAACATCTTTCTCACAATGTTCCACAAATCAACAAAAATAGTACTAACTACTTCTTAGTAATTACACAAAATTGAGATCAATATCAAAAATAGACTTATTACCTAGCAAAATAATAACAAAATGAAGGCACCTTTATAATAAAAGAACTTTGACAAAATCGACATCAAAATAACTACTTCACCCTGTTACAGCAGTCACCACAAATTGGAGTTATATGCTCGCGGCATATCTTTTTGATGCACAATTCGCAGGCAATTTTCGTTTCCCGGTCTTTCTCCAATCACATACAGCACAACGAGAAGCAAATAAGGGCAAGCAGGAACCTAAATAATTCTGCTAAATTCTAAATTATTATTCTAAATGAGTCTGCTTCCTGCTCAGTTTCACTTTCTTGTTCGCTGTGCACCCAATTATCTTTATATTTCCAAAACATTTTCTTCCCCACTGTCTTCTTCCTGAAGCAATTCTTCTATTATTGCATCCGCCAGAGGATGATTAATCTTTTTATCGGTCAAAAACAAAAAAAATACAATAGCGAACATATCGAAAATAAAGTGACAAGAACCGTCGCTACCGGGTATTTTTCATCCATACTCACTTTACACGTCCGTTGACGCCAAACACCGCGACCAACTGAACCGTCACTTGGGCTAGGGGTAGGTTTACTATCGCTTCGAAGCTACCTAGAATCATGTGGACCGGGAGCGCATAGAATAAAAGATATAAACAAATTCAACCACTCTGTGGTATTTTTTACCCAGTAGCGAGTACCGCAGGGTTTCCTAATAAAAATTAGGAAAAAAATATAACTCGAAAACTATAAAAAATCGCGGAACATACAAGGGGGTGATTCGGGTACCCCTGAGGTGCTCTATCTCTGGACTTTCGCTTGACACTATTTTTTAGGGCGCCCTGTGTAAATTTATGTACAATCCACAAGAGTTAACCTGAGACTTCGCTGAGTAGTGTGAAAAAAAAACCGTATTATTTTTACGTATTCTTATAAATTATGAGTCTTAAAACTGCTTTAAGGCATTTTAACTAAAAAAAAATTATTAGTTATAAAAAAACACAGAATAAAATTGGATAATTATGCATCTGCAGCCATCGTATAGAAAACGGCCTAGATTGGCCGATTCTATGATGACGTCACAGTTCAATGAAAATGGCGTCTGTCATTCATGTCGTTCTTACGTTCTTTCGTTTGTTTACTCACAAGTGGCGTCATAGTTCCTGTGCGACGCCATATTGCCCAAGATAACGTTTTGGGGGCTTATTTCAAAAGGTTTTTTTTTTTTGCTTTTTAGAAGAAATACAAGAACGAATTTGAAATTACCACTTTCTGAGGACTCCGTGAACACCAACAAAAAGTATGAGATAGTTTTCAGAAATCTGTCAAGTAGCCAATAGAATGACGGCGGCCAAAAGCTACACTGACCTCGGGGGATTCGGCGGGAGCCGGCGCGGGCGCAAAGGGATCGATGACGGCAGCCGTGACGTCATTGATGGCGTCCACCACGAGGTAGGTGCGTGCGCGCGCACCGCCCGTCAGCACGTACGTCTCACGAGCCGGCTCGGCTCGGCCCGGCTCGGCTCTGCTCGGCTCGGCTCGGCCCGGCTCGGCCCCCGCCGGCTCGGCGCCATACAGTTGCTGGAGGAGCTCCAGGTTTTCTTTAGCTGTTGGGTAAAATTGAAGACTTTGTGTCTGTTCGTACAAATGGCCGCAGTCTGGATGTATTTACTAGACTTACTAGTGTGTAGACTAATTGGACGTAGTTTAGCAAAAAGGTTCCAACCCACACAAAGTGATATTTGAGATAGGTATCGCACCCATAGATGAAAACCCCACTAAGTCGAAATAATATGTGAACATTTAGTTACCAATTTTTTCAACTTCCTGACCTTATACCGGACCGGACAATATAACTCTCATAACGTCTCCTTCAAGTTGAAGGTATCGTTATGGGAGTTATATTGTCCGGTCCAGTATAAGGTCAGAAAGTTGAAAAAGTAGCTAACTAAATGTTTATTTCGACTTAGTGAGGTTTTCATCTAGGGGTGCGATATTTGTGTTTTTAGGTTTAACCTGATTTACGCTCTCCACGCATGTGGGTTGACTACCATGTGCCATAACTTTGCACGTTCTTATCGGATCGCTATGCAAGTCTTTGATTCTTAAAGTATAGAGCATAGTGATCATTTTGGTTCATTTAAATAAAAAATGACAATGTTGTGTGTTGGAACCTCTTTGCTAAACTACGTCCAATTAGAACTCTCTATTGTGAGTGTTTTACTACTCGTATCGCGGGCACGAAAGATTTTTTTGTACGAATATTGGCTGTTCTCTTCAGAGTGAGTAAATTTGCTTTATTTGACCTCAGGTCTTGAACGTGTACATGTTTGTGACGTCGCTGTTTCTGCTTTCAACGACACAGGGTATTCTAGTGTGGGGCCAGAAGCAATGTTTGTATGTAAACGTAAAAAAAATATGTTTGTGTTTATTTTTAAAATACGTTCAGCTATTGCTTCTTTAAGCGGCCCTGCAATAGCCGTCAATTAGTCCTGATCCGCATCCGGACTAATTCATTGATTTAAGATTATAAGGGAAAAACATAACAGTGCAAGATAAACAAGGTCTCTATCTGTGTGTGTGTGTGTGTGTGTGTGTGTGTGTGTGTGTGTGTGTGTGTGTGTGTGTGTGTATTTGTTGTTGATACACTTTATTGCCCAATAAAAAAAAAAACAAAATGAAAATGAAAAATATTTATTTTGTACTAAAAGTGTTACAGAATTTGTCCTGGCTCCCAAACATAACATAACTTAAATATAGATGTGTGTGTGTGTGTGTGTGTGTGTGTGTGTGTGTGTGTGTGTGTGTGTGTGTGTGTGTGTGTGTGTGTGTGTGTGTGTGTGTGTGTGTGTGTGTGTGCGTGTGTGTGTGTGGCGTAAGAGCCAAGGTAAGTACTCACAGTGGTCGATATGGTCGGGCAGCAGGCGGCACAGGCCGTAGGGCCGCAGGGGCTGCGCGCGCGCCACCTTGAACCGCCCCCCCGCGCCCGCGCCGCCACCCCCGCCGCCGCCCCCGCCCCCGCCGCCGCCGCCGCCCGCCCACGACTCCGACATGTCTGCGGGGGGAGGGGAGAGTTATCTCATCGACTACCATTGTCAAAGCCAATTTTACGTGACATTGCAATACGGTATTTGACACTATCAACAATAAATTATTTGAGATGCTCGATTAAAACTAAAATTACAAAATGTTTCGGAAAATGTATTACTTTTAATCATTTACTAGTTACCTATTACAATTTTTAAATAGATGAAACATACTCGTAAAAAGAGTGCTCTGAAATGTAACGTCACAATCAAGTATTTTCATACAAAATTCCGTTTTAAAAGTAACTCATTTGACATTTTGTCAAATACCTAATTGTACACCCTATAATGCTGGGGCCACACTAACGGGAAACGTCAATGACTATCATCGCGATAAATATTACGTTAATTTTAATGCGTTAACTGACGTGGCCACACTTGACGCTCAACGTCAAACGCCCGTTATTGGCAATAAAAATGGGCAGTAAAAATTTCAAGAAACACAATGACTTTCTCGTTCGTCCACTCCATTTTTATAGACGGCAAACACGCACGTCCTATCTCGTCGCGCTCGCAAACTGCGGGAGCGTAGTGTGACCATTCAAAGCAATAATTGGCCATGCTACTTATTTTTTATATATGTTTATTATAATTTATTTTCAAACTATTGACCATTTTAAGAAACTAATTTCGGTATTCTTGAGTTATTTTAATTTTGTCTATTTTTAATATTTTTCTAAAATTTTGGTGTTTGTGACGTCATCAAACGCAATAATTGGCCATGCTACTTATTTTTTATATATGTTTATTATAATTTAATTTAAAAAGTATTGACCATTTTAAGAAACTAATTTCGGTATTTTTGAGTTATGTTAATTTTGTTTGTTGTTTGTTAATTTTGGTGTTTGTGACGTCATCAGAGGATGATTAAGGAGACAGTTTTTGCCGACATGCAAAGAAAAAAACAAGTGGCATTAACGTCAGTTAGACGTCGTCGTGCCAGCGTCCGCACAGAGTCGACTTCAATTCCCGAAATAGTTTTGAGATTTCCATTCACGTTCGAAAATGTAGCATGGCGAATATTGTCGCGTTGCACCTTTTCGATACACCGCCACCCGACCTATCGCAAATATAAACATAGCGATAAGTCGTGGCTAAACTAACGTTTGATGTTGATTAGCGCGTTAATCAACGGCGTTTCCCGTTATGCTGGGACCACACCTGCGTCTTAACGCGTAAATTATCACATCAATTACTCCGTTATGTAGATGTGGACAACGATTTAGCGTGTTAAATTACAAACGGCATTACTAATGTAATTAAAGGTTAAGCGATAGCTTGTTTGTAGATTTTTTTCGACACATGAAAGGTTTTAGCCTAAGCGATGTTGGCCACACGCCGGCTCATTCCGCAGGGCGCATCAATAGTTGCAGCTGGTTCAATGAGCAGTTAATTTCCTTTTTGTGTTTTAATTCGTTACTTTATAACTTTAGCGGTGTTGTGAATGTAGCCAACGCACATTTTTAGTGCCTCAATTAACGAGTAGTAAGACATTAACATCAACCTTAACCTTAGTGTGGCCCCAACATGAGAGAAGGCCCGTCCCCCGCAGTGCGACATATTATACAGGCGGCCTACATACCTGCGTAAGCGCCGGCGCCGGAGTCGGCGATGCCGGCGACCAGGAGATTCCGCTCATCTGAGGCGTGCTCGATAAATACATCCTGCAAATAAACATCAATACTAAGAATACAACACAATCGCTTGACTAGTGGTGCGAATTTGTAGTTGTAGTAGTTTGGCGAATAATTTATAAGAAACCAAGTTCTCACTCGAGGACACTCCAAATTCCAAATAGGTACTGACTGATACACACACACTCTCTCACACACACACACACACACACGAACTTTTAATATACACACACTCGTACTGCGCTTTGGTGATATTATTATTTACTGTTCTCTATTTTTAGATTGCATGCTTTTTTGTTTATTTCTTATTTTTTAAAAGTGCTTACTATGCTTGTTCTGGCTTAAAAATCTGTACGAAGTATTTAGACACCATGTAAGGGAAACTGAATGCTGAAACACAGACTATTCGTCTAGTTCAGCAGCAGTCGCTCATTAATTGGACAAACAACCTACTCTTGTACCACTTAGCGTAAGCCAATTTACATGTAAATTCTTTTTTCTGAATAAAGTATTATTATTATTATTATTATTATTATATACTATCTCAAGGAAATGCCACCTCTCTCTCCTCGACTACACCTCCGTTGAGTATGTTGTTGGGATACGAGTGTGAGATCTCAAGTCTAAAGTCTGCTTTTTAATTCAATGCAAAAAAACTGTCACGTTGACATATCAATATCAAGCTAAACACTATCAATGTCTGAGTGTTGCTAGTACGTAAAAACCAAATAACCCCATTTTACTTCCAAGAATAAATGTTTGTTGTTGTTGTTACACTTTATTGCACAATAAAAACATTATTATGTGTGTTACGCAGGTGTTTCTTTTAGACTTTGCTCTTATGAGTAATTAAATTTTAATGGCTTTAATGTGATGAGGATTTTGGTGACACGAGTCTTCTATTCACGGTTAAATACGATCTACCGAGTAAACCTATATATTTTGTAGCGTTAACATAGCGTCATTTTTTTTTATTAAAAGACGGACTTTGGAAGTAGTGTGTCTGACCTTGGGCGGCGCATGTTTGTAGTGCAGACTAATCTTGCTGAGCTCGTGTTCCAGATCTGCCAGCTGCGAGACGTTGCGGCGCGCCTTGCCCGCGCCCGCGCCGGCGCCCGCCCCCGCCTCCGCTCCCGCGCCCGCTACCGCCTCTGACCCGTCCGCCTGACACAAGCAGAGACAGTCTTCTATTTCATTTATTTTAGATGAACATCAATGATAAGAACCTTCCTCAGGGAGGAGACCCGTGCCCCTCGGTGGGGACATAATGGGTTGATGATGATGTACATAGAAAAAGAGGAAGAGTTAGTTAGTTATACATACAGGCATATACATTGCTTCTGGCCCCACACTGGGATACCCTGTGTCGTGGGAGCCAGAAAGAGCGACATCGCAAACGTGTAAACATCCAAGACCCGGGGTTTTTCTTAAAAAGACTATTAAATCATAAAAAAATCTTTTGAAGTTTGTAGTAAACTCGGAAAATACTACAGTACTCGTTTCCTGAACTATTTATTATATGAACCTACAAATTATAAACTGTTTTTTGGATACACTTACTTGACCTTTTGTCGGAAGAGTCCGATCAGTGTGCTCATTACGTAAGTTTCGCAACGGATATTCATATATCTTAAAAACCCACGTCAACACAAAAACCGACGTCGTACGGAGTACTGTCTCGCTCTAACATAGGGTCTTAAAAGAAGATAGTGCTATACAGTAGTTGTATACATGACTTTTTAAGACGTATGAATATCCGTTGCGAAAATTACATAATGAGCCCACAGGTCCGAGCAACCGACGACGCAAGCTCCGTCTCTGCTCACCATGATTAAGCTCTGCGAATCAGAGCGGACCAGGTCGGACTATTCCGTCAAAAAGTCAAGTAAATATATCCGGAATAAAGTTAAATAGGCTATTTGACAGTGTGAAAAAAACAGTATTATTTATACGTATTCCTATAAATTATGAGTTCTAAAACCGCTTTAAGGCATTAAAATGCCTAGGCATAAAATACTAAAATACAAAATTATTATTGTAAAAAAAAACACAAGATAATTATGTAGCAGACTGCCATGGTATCGAAAACGGCCTGGATTGGCTGATTCTATGATGACGTCACATGTTAGTAAAAATGGCGTCTGTCATTCATTCGTTCTTACGTTCATTGCTTGGTTTAATCGGAAGTAACGTCATAATACCTGTGCAACCCCATATTGCCCAAGATAGCGTTTTGGCGGCTTATTTCAAAAGTAAATTTTCGTTTGCCTTTTTTTACAAGAAATATACGAAAGAATTTAAAATGACCACTTTCTGAGGACTCCATGAACACCAACAAAACATATGAGATGGTTTTCAGAAATCTGTCAAATAGCCTATTGCTTACGAAAGTTTCAGTTCAAAAAGTCCGGGACCCTAAAAACGGGTGCCAAAATCGTTCAGTATCCGCTGAGCGTGATACAAACCAATACCTTGTCCTGCGGCATTATGTGCGTCCGGTGCGTGGGAGACAGCGCAGGGCTGTACGACACCTCGGAAGGGGACTGCGGCGACAAGGGACCCTGGGGACAAAATCAGTCTTGCTATTGCAAACGGGAGCCCACGATACAGGATCTACCTAGTGTGGGGCCCACCAGACATTGTATACTGCCAATCAGTGGCGGCTGGTGGGTTACCGAACTGGTGGTGCACTTTATATAATACTAGCTGTGCCCCGCGGTGTTACCCGCGGTTCATCGATTTTTCCGTAGGAATAAGATATTTCCCCGCGGTAAAACGTAGCCTATGTTTTAATCCAGGGTATCGGCTAACTCCATACCAAATTTTATTAAAATCCGTCCAGCCGTTTCAGCGCTAAAGACTGACAAACATATAAACACACACACAAACTTTCACGTTTATAATATTAGTGTGATACCTGGGTGAACGAGCTTTGCTCGGTACTTTTTTTGTAATATAAAATTAAAATAATCCTTTTTCAACAAAAAAAGAACTTGGAAAAAAAACATCATGACTCGAACCGGATCTCTTGAAATCGGCCCGAAACGGGTCGCCCGTTTTCCCGTCAGAACTATAGAGTTATTATAGCAAATTTCGATTGACTTAAAGCACGGATAAAATAAAGTTTTTTAAAAATGTAACCTAGTTAGATCAATTAAACGCCCCCGAAAGCATCTGCCTACAAAATTTCGTGAAAATCGTTGGAGCCGTTTCCGAGATTCTGATTATATATAAATATATATACAAGAATTGCTCGTTTAAAGAGATTAGATAATGTTTCTGCTCATTTTACTCACACCACACACTGTACACACAGTATACAGTATTATAGAATATAACCAAAACAAAAAAAATGCTTATTATAACGCATCACAGATACAGCGAAACTATACTAACACCGAGAGATCATGGATGGGATGGCCGCCGTCCATGCCGGCCGGCCAATTTCGTCAAACATCGGGTGCTCTCGGTAATCTTCGGTTTGTCCGTTCGGGGCACGAGCGAAAGCTGGTCAAGCTAGACCTGTCGCCTTAGTTTTAAAACTATTCTTTTACCAGGGGGGAGGATGTTGGCGACAGATCTGGCAACCCGGTTGCTGTGAGAATGTTATAAAAACTTACTTAGCAACCGGGTATCGGCCTGGATCGATTTCTGTTTTATTGTCCTTTTTATTGTTTAATTTGTTATAAATATAGCTAATATCTACAATTCGGGCTTTCCATTTTCGGCGCTAACAATAGGAGTGGAATACGTACAGTGGAATCTGTTGACCGTGACATCGAAGGGAATAGACCAACCCGTCATAATAGGCGGACGTAATACAAAGCGTCTTGTTGAAAAAAAAACAAACCTTTTTTTACGTAAATAGGTTTTAATAGAGAAGCAGCATCATCATCAACCCAATATGACCCCACCGAGGGGCACGGGTCTCTTCCCTGAGGAAGGTATAGGCCATACTCCACCACGGGGGCAAAGTCCAGATGTAATGGAGGCTTGTAAGACTAGTGGCTGGTCTTACTGTCAGAAGGATTCAAGCCACCTTAAGGCCTCTGACTTGGCTTAACGACTGCCATCTATCGACGGCAACCGGCACCAACTGCTTAACGTGCCTTGCGAAGCACGGAACCGCTCGGAAAAATGCCACTAGCGTTAGTCATAGAACGGTCACCCATCCATGCACTGAACGCGCCCTATGTTGCTGAACCTTCGTGTTCGTTTAAGATCACTCAGGCAGCCGGGGCTACGAACGATTCGTTATTAAAATAAGACTTAAATGGCTCCAACTTGGCCGCTGATTTTCAGCGGTCGCCAAAAAATATAATAATAATCACACACAATAACAGTTGCTAATAATCACACACAATTAAATTCACAATTTTTATCAAATCTTTTTATTAAAACTATGTACATATTTGTCTCATACTCACGCTATTGGAGATGGATGCCAGTTTATGTTCTAACGTGAGCATGTACTCCTGATAGGACTGGGTCTTGTTCGGAGTGCTCGGTTGGGAGGAGCCCGTCGAGTTGACGCTCGTCATGCCTGTGAGGGAAAGAAACAACTATCAGCCTAATTTCTGTATATACCTATGCAAATTATGTAATGTTCCTTTTTTCCTATTCTTATGGTTGTACCACACTGCGGTCTGTGACGTTCCCGGGGTATCTCCTGGCACTGACAGAAAATCAGCGCTGAAGGATTATCCATCAGCAAAATGCTGAGTCAGCTGCCATTTAATTTTATAGCAGCAGTGACACGCCGTGACCTTTATGTTCCCTCTGTGTTCTTCTGACTTTTCGTTCTGTACTATTTTCTGTTTTATTTTTGCACTTGTTTTATTATTGTGGCGTGTATACTGTTTTTATAATAAATTTTTCTACTTCTTCTAATTTACTGACTCACTCACTCACTCACAGTAACTCACTCATTCAATCACTCAACCAGTCACTCTTATTCTTTCATTGCCTCTCTACTTATAGGGGTTGACAACCAGCTGTGTACATTATCTTCCTAAGCTGTGACGACCTCTGTGGCATAGTGGTTGGCGCATCT
The DNA here is from genome assembly GCA_947310845.1 of Yponomeuta plumbellus. Lineage (NCBI taxonomy): Eukaryota > Metazoa > Arthropoda > Insecta > Lepidoptera > Yponomeutidae > Yponomeuta > Yponomeuta plumbellus. Next base: position 11,641,224 of record OX371216.1, on the reverse strand, counting down.
GCTTACCATGCGAGAGGTCCCGGGTTCGATCCCCGGCTGGGAAGAAAAAAAACCTCCAGGTCTTGGATGTTTACATATTTGTGACGTCGCTGTTTCTGGTTCCCACGACACAGGGTATCCTAGTGTGGGGCCAGAAGCTGTGTATGTGCCTGTATGTAAATGTTATGTTATGTGATCCAAAAGCCAAAGGTTGACTCCCATTTAAGTACTCCACTACATTCGGCCCCAAGGCAGCGGCCAACATTAGCATTATAAGTACATTGACATTCAACAAGCAGAATGTAATTTCTTTACGTTGAAATAACTTTCTGATTTCTGATTTCAGACATGTGTTCTGTGCAATAAATAATTTAATAATAATAATAATCAATCGAACTAGAATTTCGACGCTGGCAACTCCAGTCTGTTCTCTGATCCATCCGATGAGTCCATGATCTTCACCCGAGAACTTTTGCAACTTTTGGTAAATGTAATGTTGAAATTTCCAATCCGCGGTGGGCACGTATGGTAACTACGCCCATACTCTCTCAGAGAGGTTTGTACGCTGTAGTGGGATTCATCATCAACCCATAATGTCCCCACCGAGGGACACAGGTCTCTTCCCTGAGGAAGGTATAGGCCATACTTCACGAAAGGGAGCAAGTCCGGATTGGCAGAGTATGGGACGTATGCAGGCTACATAAAAAAAAAACTCACCATTCATCTCCAAATCCTGCGTCTGCGCCACGGCCCGCCTGGCCAGTGCGTAAGCGTTCACATTCTGCGCCAACGCCCGGTTGGCCAACAGCTGCTGGCCCAGGTTCGGCCCCATGAGACCCAGGTTTGGCCCGCCCAGCCCCAGATTCTGCCCACCAATGAGATTCGGCCCTCCCATGCCCAGAGTCTGGCCCAGGTTTTGTCCCAAACCTAGATTTTGGCCCAGGTTTTGTCCCAAGCTCAAGTTCTGGTTCAGGCCTAGGTTTTGGGTGGCTAAGCCGATATTCTGTTGCTGGAGGCCAAGGTTTTGGGCCACGCCCAGGCAGGGCTGCAGTGGTGTCGCGAGGCCGAGGCCAATGCCCAGCGTTTGGCCTATTTGTTGGTTCGTGAACTGGTTCACTGTTGACTGTTGAACTGGAATGAGACGAAGGTATTGTTAGGAAGTAATTTCATTAGAAAATGTTACTAATATGTATGTATTAACCTATACATTTTACGGTTTGTATTTCCTGTGGCTTAGCCCGATTAGACGTCACTTCACTCGTCTATTGTGAGTCAGTATGGCTAGCTAATGATGTTTGACTTCGTCTACAACGGTTTTAAGTTATGGGTACAGAGGTTTATTTTGGTTTTGTCCCACAGATGTTAAGCACAATGATCGGCAATTCAACTAGTTTAAAACTTCCTTCCGTGCATTAAATATACATATTTTTATCTTTCTCTCTTTAAAAACTGGACAAGAGCGAGTTCGGCTCGCCCACAGAGGGTTCCGTACTCGCAGTCTTTTCAGAGCTTTTCGCGAAATTCAATATAAATATACCTATATATTTAAACATAAAATATATAGGTTTACTCAGTAGTTTCTTTTTTACCGTGAATAGAAGACTCGAGTGACCAAAATCTTTATCACACCAAAGACATTAAAATTTAATTCCTCATAAGAGCAAAGTCTAAAAAACACCTATGTAGCACAAAAAATTTTTACTTGGAAGTAAAATGGGGTTATTTGGTTTTTGCGTACTAGCAACATTCAGACATTGACAGCCTGTGGGGAGTCCGTTTTCAGCCATCATGGCGTAAAGTTCAATTTTTTGTAACAAATGTTTTCCGAACATCCGTTAGGGCTAAAGTTTCGTACAGGCCCTGTAAAAAGAAATATATAATAATAATAACAGCCTGTGGAATGTATTGAGAGGTCAAGGTGACAGTTTTATTTTATTGGATTGTATTAGAAAACAGACTTTAATGATCTTGCTGTTAATTCTGTTTGACTCACCCATATAGTCGTTGGCGGCGGCCAACATCGGCGCGTAGTGCGGCGCGTAACGCTGCGCGTACGCCGCGTGGCTCGCTACACAGAGACGCCGGGTTAGTGGCCGCCGGTGGCCGTTAGTGGGCGGGGGCGGGGGTTCGCACTCGTATTATTAATGGTTTAGGGGTGAATCTACTCAAATTGACGGCGTCATTGTCCTTGGAAGTGTGACACTTAAATGTTGTCAGTGCAACAGGTTGTTAAAGATATTTTTATTTCTATATTAGTTGGAGTTGACTGACAATCTTACATACTGTAACGACAATAACTGTATACTTAGTACATGTCCGTTGTGCCGAGAACTGTGAGAGATTAATGACAACAATGACGAATTAGCGACAATTCGAGGAGATCCACCCAGAGCCACACGTGACTATTCGTATTCGCGTATTTGCCGACGATTTAGAATACATTGCATGTTTCAACCTCATCTAAACTCTCACAGAAGTAACTTAAATAAATTAAATTAACTTTACTGTAATCAATACATTACAAACACTGTAAACACAATATAATTGATTCTCAAACATAATGTAAATTAAAGTCTGGCAATGTTTTTAGAATAATGAGTATGAACCTTCTACAACCAAATAAAACCAATGGTAAGGCAATCGGCCTCCACGACACAGGTATAACCTAGTGTGGAGAAAGCAGTAAATTATACTTGGATCAAACTCTGCCATAAAAACTGTAATACCCGAATAATATACCTTTTGCTTATATATTTAGTGTAATACAGTAGAGCGTCGATTATCCGAACTATTTGGGAGACATGGGTGTTCGGAAAACCGGTATTTTCGGATAATCGAACTACCTATGCGGGGTGTCCCAGAGCTCGACGTCGTGCCGGAATCGGGTGAAAGGGCAAGTCATATTTGGTTGTCGGAAAAGTAAAAAAAAAAACAAAATTGCCAACAAAATTAAAGGCAGTTAAAAAAAAAAAAAACCTTTTGCCACAAATCTCTAACTTTACCTTTTCCAATTTTTTTGTTTGTTTTGTAACTCTAAATATGACTTCTCTAAACTGTTAACAATATTTCAAAACCAGCTTCTCCAGCTTGGAAGGAAAAAAATTGAACTAAAAAAATGCCTAATTTTAATTTTGGTTTTTATTATTTTTATGCAATTTCTTGAATAAATAATTTACAAAAAAAAATACTGTACTGAAAAAAAAATTCGATATTTTTTACATTTTTCTGATAACCTATGCTTTTCGCCCGGTTTCGGCTTGGCGTCGAGTTTTAGGACACCCTGTATGTATATTGATTCAGCCATACATACATATTTACATACAGGTAAATGAAAATCATATTCACAATATTTAATGAAAAATAGGAATATAATAGTTTATCGAGTACTTGGAAGTGACATACTTCAGCGCGGGAGGCGCGAGAGAGGCATGGTTGCGCGGGTCGGATGGGGCGTTAGGATAAGCGGTCGTCGGATAACCGTTCGGATAATCGACGCTCTACTGTATGTGTAAGAATAATGTGTTTTTGTGGTTAAAATAACCTATTTTGTATATTTTTTTTGTTTACTAAAATCAGTGTATTTCTGTATTTCTGGGCATCACAATCGATGCCAAACTACAATGGGGCCCACATATTGTAAAATTAGCACATAGACTTAGCTCCGCAGCATATGCCGTGAAAAGAATTCGAGAACTTACTGACGTTGCAACTGCTAGGCTTGTTTATTTTATTTACTTCCATAGTATTATGTCCTATGGTATACTACTATGGGGCCGGGCAGCAGACATTGAGACTATCTTCATATTGCAGAAGAGAGCGATCCGATGTATTTACAAGCTAGGTAGTAGGGACACACTAAGAAATTTTTTCAAAGAAATCAACATCCTAACAGTTGCAAGCCAATACATTTATGAAAATATTATGTACGTTAGGAAAAATATTAAAGACTTCGAAACACTTGGTAGCCATCATAACGTTAATACTAGGAATAAACATAAATTGTCATTTCCACGATTTAGACTTGCAAAAGTTAATACTTCCTTTATGGGGCACTGTATAAGGTTCTACAACAAGATACCCCAAGATATATTAGAGTTACCTCCAACGCGATTTAAGAATTGTGTTAAGCACACTCTTTGCAAAAAAGCTTATTATAAAATCAACGATTATTTAGAAGACAAGGACGTATGGCTTTAAATAGTAGTTTAACATTAAATTTAATCAGAGGATAAATGTGTCTAGTGTTCAACACATCCAAGATATTGTTTTGTAAGTTTTATTTGTATTAGCTTTAAGTTGATTTGAGAAAAGATGGTCAGAGTGGAGTTTTTTTTCGCTGCCTTTTTCTCCACTACAGACGGCCCCAAGGCAGCGGCTAACATTATACATAACTGTATGTACATTGACATTCAACAAGCAGAATGTAAATTCTTTACGTTGAAATAAATTTCTGATTCTGATTCTGAGTGCTTGAGATTCGTAAGGATAGCCGGCAATGCCAAATACGCCAACGCAAATAGCCATGTGTGGCCCCACCATAATGATGACTTACAATGCTCAAAAGTTATACAATAAACGGGAAGCGCAAACGTCGAGAGTAGGCAATGACCTAAATATCAACAACAGTTTACAAATTATGTATGTAATTTAAAAAAATACATACAGACACATACATTGCTTCTGGCCCCACACTGGGATACCCTGTGTCGTGGGAACCAGAAACAGTGACGTCACAAACATGTAAACATCCAGGACCTGGATTTGTTTTGTCTCCAGCCGGGGTTCGAGCCCTGGACCTCTCCTATGGCATGCAGATGCGATTACCGTTGCGCCACAGAGGTCGTTAAGTAAAGAGCCTATAAACGTCCCACCGTAAAGGCCAGGCTGTCTCTCATAGAGAGAGTATGGGCTCATTCACAACGCGTGCTCACCACGAAATGGCGATTTGAAGCGCTATGATATGTTGTGAACAGCTTAGGTTTCCTCACGATGTTTGCATTCACAATTAGCGAATGGTTATGCTACTATAACTTAAATAATGTTCGTAAATTAAAAAAATAAGTCCTTGATACATGCCGAGTTTCGAAGGCACGACCCCCGAAGACCAGCGTTCCAACGCCTTCAAGGTAAACTTAATTACTTTAATTCTCGACGTTAGTTTCCCTTTTAATGTATAACTTATATTTATGAGAGCCGGGTCTAGTGGGCGGGGGAAGTCCAAACAGGGTTCAGTGACGCCAATAACATAATGTACAGTCTGTTAGCTTTTAGAATATACCTCGGCTACTATCGGATAGAATCGGATATATTCGCGTAATAGAAATATTGGAACGAATATAAAATAATAATAATAAAAAAAAAATATTGACAGAAAATAGTTGTTACAGTACATAAGTTTGCACAGTGACTAACACACAAGGTCGAGCCTGAATCGTGGTAGTCGGAGAGATAGTTGTTAAAATTATTTTTATTGTACTTATATCATATCGTCGCTTATACTTCAACAGCGCGAATATGCTTTTTACCATTAGTAGAAACTTAGTTATACAGTTGAGGATAGAGAGTCGTCCCGCGCATGTGTTGCGCCAGTCAAATTCAAAATTTTCGGCTTATTTATTTTACTGTCATTTATTTCATTCTAGAAAAGAAATCATTAAGTTTATGCGTCTCCTGCAAAGTTGTCTAAATGCATGTTCGCGGTGTTGAAGTATAAGCGACGATATGACACTTAACTTTACATAACTTTTCAAAATAGTGCAGAAAACTTTTATACAGAGCAGAAAGTAGTATTACACTCGTGTGCTTTCGGCGAAAACCGAAGCCTACTCTAGGGCCCGAGGTATATTCTAAAAGCAAACAGACGAGTGAGGGTGAGCTCACACAAATTGCTCAAAGCGTTTGTTTAAAATTTGCCATTGTCACACGCACGCTTCTCATTCAGGCAATCATTATTACTAATCGTTTGTGGTAACAATTAAAATCAATTCATAGTAGCATAGATTGAAAGCACATTTGTTGAAAGCTTATTTGTATCATTTTAGTGTAGGCACTGCCATCAGGACTGAGCGAGCATGCAAAGTGTCACGGTCGTAAGTTGACAATTTGTCTCGCAACATTCTATATAGACTATAGTACATAACAAACATATATATGAGGAGCAAACATTCAAACAGCGATTTGTCCACCGGCTTAGATTGTTGGGTAAATGGAAAAATGAAACGGACCTTTAGAGAAAACACTGTTTGTTTGAAACAGTAGATTTTAATATGAAAGCAAAGATGACCAAAAAATGTTTTGCACGAAATTGAATAAGCAAAAATGGAGTATTTTATCAACTGTACAAATTGGTGTCGCCAGCTAATTTTTCCAGAAAATTTGACAAATCACTGTTTGAATGTTAGCTCCTCATATATAACACAGTCATATTACACAGAAATATGTACACTACACATACACTGCACACAAACAGGGTGTACGTGAGACGCACACAGACTCACCAGGGGGCGCATGCATCGCTGTGTGCAGTAAGTCCGCCGGTTGCTGGAACGGCTGCTGGTTGAGCAGACCGAGGAGGTTGGGACCGGAAAGGTTCTGCTGTTGACTGGAAGAAATTGACGGGAATTTAGGATACAAAAAACTTTGACCTCTGCATCTACGTAATGACATGATTTTATAAAGCATCCAGTCCATCCATCACACTCTAGTGCGTGGATTTTATTTTATTTATTAGAAAACCAACAGGCACGGTAAAAAATAAAACAGTATATGATAAAGTTGCGATATCATCATCAACCTATTATGTCCCCACCGAGGGGCACGGGTCTCTTCCCTGAGGAAGGTATAGGCCATACTCCACCACGGGGGCCAAGTCCGGATTGGTGGAGGCTTGTAAGACTAGTGGCTGGTCTTACTGTCAGAAGTTTTCAAGCCGCCCTAAGGCCTCTGACTAAGCTTAACGACTGCCATCTATCGACGGCAGCCGGCACCAACTGCTTAACGTGCCTTGCGAAGCACGGAATCGCTCGGAAAAAATGCCACTAGCGTTAGTCATAGACGGTGACCCATCCATGGACTGAACGCGCCGTATGTTGCTTAACCTTAGTGATCGTTCAAGATCACTCAGGCAGCCCAGGCTACGAGCGATTCATTTTTTGCGATATAAGGCCCAATAATAGGTTAAGATTAAATTAATTAAGAAAAATCACTAAAAAACTTTACACGAGAAAAGATTGGCGTATAAAACTTAAACTTGCATTTCTGAGCATCAGAATCTGTATAGAACTGTGTTATCTTATATATAAAAAAGGATTGCTGTTCGTTAGTCTCACTAAAACTCGAGAACGGCTGGACCGATTTGGCTAATTTTTGGTTTTATTCGTGGAATTCCAGGGAAGGTTTAAATGGTGAGAAAAAAGCTTGGGCGGTACGAAGTTTGCCGGGACAGCTAGTTTCAAATACATGTTTCTACTTTACTTCGACAGTCCTACAGTCCTCAGACAACCCTACTCACCTCATAATAACGACAGTCCTACAGTCCTCAGACAACCCTACTCACCTCATAATAACGACAGTCCTACAGTCCTCAGACAACCCTACTCACCTCATAATAACGACAGTCCTACAGTCCTCAGACAACCCTACTCACCTCATAATATTCTGTTTCAGCAACATCCTCTGTATGCTTTCAGTATTGGAGTACGCGTCCGGAACATTCTGGCTGTTGGTCGTCAACCCTGGCGGCGCCACGAACGGTAGCCTGGACCCGTTCAGACCCACAGTCTCCGCGCTGGGGCCCGCCTGACCCAACCCGACGTTCAACCCTAAATCTGCACCGACTGAGATCGGCGTCGCCACTTGACTTAGCCCTAGAAGAGGCGTGTCAGTGGCGATCTGCAGCGGCGTAGTGAGATTTGGTTGCAAGAGGCCAGGGTTAGTTGGCTGGTAGACGGGCTGGGGTATTAACGACTGTATTACTGTAGTTATAGGGGCGGCTATCGTCGGCGCCGTCATTGGTATTTGCATCTCTACGTGGTCTATTGTTTGCTGCGTGACCTGAAATAGGGAAAGTATAGGCAGATAGATAGAGAAAATTTTATTGCATAACCAAGAGAAAAAAAATATAGCATTTTTAGTGCTTTTAAAATTATAATTTTCAGGAATCTCAAAGAAAACTGTTTTTATTCTGTAAAGGCATATTTATACCTAAGGGTTCATCTCTACATAGGCTGTCATGATAAATTAAAATTCAATGTCATTGGTATTTGCATCTCTACGTGGTCTATTGTTTGCTGCGTGACCTGAAATAGGGAAAGTATAGGCAGATAGATAGAGACAATTTTATTGCATAACCAAGAGAAAAAAATATAGTATTTTTAGTGCTTATAAAATTATAATTTTCAGGAATCTCAAAGAAAACTGTTTTTAGTCTGTAAAAGCATATTTATACCTAAGGGTTCATCTCTACATAGGCTGTCGTGATAAATTAAAATTCAATGTTATGCTATAATGTTATTACCAATTGCAACTTCCACACTAGGCTAAGCTTGTGTCGTGGAAGTCGGGTGGACTACGCAAAATCATAATTAGCACCGGTTGACAGAACAAAACAACATCGTATCGAGTCATAGGTGTAAACAAGAACAGTACTACTAGGGACTCGCGGGCTCCCGCACTAGGCCGAGCCTGTGACAACCATATTTGAAGTCGTACATGAGTATTACTCACACTATCACACTAATATTATAAACGTGAAAGTTTGTGTGTGTGTTTATATGTTTGTCAGTCTTTAGCGCTGAAACGGCTGGACGGATTTTAATAAAATTTGGTATGGAGTTAGCCGATACCCTGGATTAAAACATAGGCTACGTTTTACCGCGGGGAAATATCTTATTCCTACGGGAAAATCGATGAACCGCGGGTAACACCGCGGGGCACAGCTAGTACCTAATAAAGTTTATGAGCTGTGTATACAGCCGTTACGCGAGGTCTGACAAACTGGTTATGTGTACGCTAAATGCGAATAAACCAGTATAAATTGATATACGTCAAATAGGTATTCAGAGGTTATAACTTATTTATTAATAAGGCCGTAGGTGAGCATTTTATCCAGTTAGGTGTTTATCCACTTAGAAGTTTTATTCTTCTTACAGCTTCCGGACTTGGCCCCCGTGGTGGAGTATGGCCTATACCTTCCTCAGAGCAGAGACCCGTGCCCTCGGTGGGGACATAATGGCTTGATGATGCTGATGATGACAGCTTCAAGGGACCGTAGGCCTGAGTATACGGTTCTAATTTCAACTCGTTTCCTCCACGTGTCAGCGAGATAAAAAGGTCTTAACCCTTAACCAGACAAGGGTCTAATAGGTAGCACTTTAAATTGAACCTTATTACTTAGACGGACGGACTGATAGACAACAAGGTGCTCCTATAAGGGTTTAGTGTTTTCCTTTTGATCCAAAAAGCTATATTTACCTGTGACGTCACAGTGTACTGGTGAGTGGGCACGAAGCTCTGCTCCAGACTGCTCGTCACCATAGTTGGCTGAGACACCATCGGCTGACTGGTCACCACCTGAAATAATTACGATATTGTTTATCGTGCACCATAAGATCCAAAAATAAAATCGAAGGCACGGAGTACTAAGGATTCTATCATCATCAACCCATTACGTCCCCACAGAAGGGCACGGGTCTCTTCCCTGAGGAAGGTATAGGCCATACTCCACCATGGGGGCCTAGTCCGGATTGGTTGTATGATTCTATATATCTATCGAAAGATGCCCACATGGGCATAGGCCTTTTCATCCTCACGCCAACTTGATTTCTGATTGCATATAGGCCGTAAATATACCGTCATAAGGTCCACATTGCTTCCACGAAATTGCAAATTTAATAGGTAACATACTCCTTTCGATGCAGTGTTTAGTCACAGATTTGCATACGTTGCAAAATAGCCTTCAAAGCCGTTCCCCTAAGATAGTATAATTTTGAATTCGTTTATTGACAACTCGCTCGTAGCCTGGGCTGCCTGAGTGATCTTAAACGATAACCAAGGTTAAGCAACATACGGCGCGTTCAGTCCATGGATGGGTCACCGTCTATGTCTAACGCTAGTGGCATTTTTCCGAGCGGTTCCGTGCTTCGCAAGGCACGTTAAGCAGTTGGTTCCGGCTGCCGTCGATAGATGGCAGTCGTTAAGCCAAGTCCGAGGCCTTAGGGCGGCTTGAAAACTTCTGACAGTAAGACCAGCCACTAGTCTTACAAGCCTTCACCAATCCGGACTTGGCCCCTGTGGTGGGGTATGGCCTATATCTTCCGCAGGGAAGAGAGCCGTGCCCCTCGGTGGGGACATGATGGGTTGATGATGATGATTATTGACGTTAGGCCAACTTTTTTTACAGTATTGCATTAATCCACCAATCCGGACTTGCCTCCCGCGGTGTAACACGGCCTATACCTTTCACAGGGAAGAGACCCGTGTCCCTCGGTGAGGACATAATGGGTTGATGATGATGAAAACGTCATCTCACCTGCACATCCTTCTCGGGAAGCCCGTTGACCCTGACCGGTTCTTTGGCGACGTCGGAGTACAGCTTGACGCTGTCAACCGTCAAGTTGACAGGCTCGCTCTTCTCGTCATTGACTTCGGGGCTCTCCTCCTTGACTTGAGGGGGCTCTTCGGGGACGCCCTCGCCGCGGTCCACGACGGGGCTGACTAGGAAGCGGGAGATCTTGCGCGAGGGCTTGGCGTGCGCTTTGCGCTCGCCGTTGGCAGACTCGCTGCTGCCCGAGCGCTCGGCCGCCGACCCGCCGTCCGATTGGTTGGAGCCTGCGGCCATTTTGAAAGATAAATTAAAGGAAATTCCGAGTCAGAAAGGACGAGGTCCGTAGACACACGAAAGTCGTCGACATAGCCCACCGGATGAGTAAGTCGAAGTGGCAGTGGGCGGAGCACTAAGAACTGATGGCCGATGGGGCCGAAAGGTTCTTGAATGGAGACCACACATCGGCAAGCGCAGCGTAGGACGACCAGCCACAAGATGGATAGAAGATCTCATCCAAGTGGCAGGGGGACGCTGGATGCAAGTCGCTTTTAACCGGTCTTTTTGGAAATGCCTTATGCCCTATTGTATCAGATTGACCCACAACCGAGTTTGTGTCTGCATTCACGTATTTTAGAAAAAAAAAAGAAAATGGATGTATCTTAATAATCCCACGATACAGGGTATCCTAGATTGGGGTCAGAAGCAAAGCATGTGTCTGTATGTAAAAGTTTATGTTTGTTTTTTGCGAGACAAAAGGTATTGTACTGGAGCCCCCAATGTACCCCACATTGCAGCGACCACTCACCAATAGACGAGGCGGTGCTGATCTTCCGGGACACGGTGTCGGCGTGGGACGGCTTGAGGGGCTCGGCGGGGGCCCCGGGCGGGGGCGGGGGCGGGGCCGGCTCGCCGGGGTCCAGGGCCAGCTCGGCCACGGCCAGGTGCTCGTGGCTGGCGGTGGGGGTCGTGCACTCCGAGTTGTCCTGGTTCGAGTCCGTGAGGTTCTCCTCACGCTCCGTGGTCTCGGAGTCGTAGTCCGTCTGCGGGACGAGAAGTGAAGTTCTTATTGAGTCCATGGCCTGGTAATTTTTTTTTGCGATTCCGTTTAGGTAGACGGCAGTCGGCCTTGGGTAGCTCGAAAACTTCCGACGGACTCGGCCCCCGCGGTGGAGTATGGCCTATACCTTCCCCAGGGAAGAGTCCCGAGCCCCTCGGCGAGGACACAATGGGTTGACGATGATGATGATTCCGGTGTTGTGTGGTGTACCTTGTCTGCGGGGCGGGGGGGCGGGGCCCGCAGCTGCGGGGGTCGCGCGGGGTCAGCGGCCAACTGCTGCACGATGTCGCGGATCAGCTCCGTGAAGGCCGCACTCTGCCCCTCGGGCAGCAACTGCTCCGACACCTGGCACGGGGGGAACCAATCATCGTCACCTCTTTTTTAACCACCGAAACGTCCATTGGGACTATAGTCCCAGAAATGACAATACCATCTGGACTATAGTCCCAAAACCAGATGTGACCAGATGCTGCATTTATTTTTCGTTTTTTCTTTGAACGCAGCCAAAGATGGTCTGCTACTCGATACTAGATGCCGCTAGTATAGTTACGCTATTCACAGACAACTTTTGTTCAGCCTTGATCACAACAAATATTTGAAGAAAAAAATTCTCAAAGTTCATCCGGTCAGAGGTTACCGGTTCAGTGTTTCCTTGGATTTTTTTAGGTTAATGAATGTGGTAAATAATACATAAATGCGACTTATTTTTACGATCATTGTATATCAAATTAATCGTAAAGATATTTGCTTTACGGATGTGTTTCGTTACGGTTGTATTAAGACGTATAACTTGAGTAATCCTACTTGAAACAATACAGCATCGCCTCACTGTTTTTGTTTGGCGATTCAGTGTTGAATCATTATTATTTCCTTTTTAATTATCCATTATTTTTTGTGAAATATACGAGATTATGTCATTGTTATCATATTCATATACACTTACATTTGTAAAAAGTCTGATTTATTGAAGATCACCCCTACAAAGCAACTTTTTCTCCGATACGAAATGAGGAGTACGTAGATACTTTCGATTTATTTTGATAGAAAGCAATTATTTATGCTATGATACTAGTATAATTTTAATCGTTAGATTATCTAGTTGGTTTCTAATAAGATAAATATCAGCAAAAACTGTAAATCTGATGGTCAAGTGCAAAATAAAGTAGACTCAAACTTTTTTTATGGAAATAAGCAAATTGTACATTTTTTTCTAGTTTTCAAATTAGACTGAGTACTTTTTTTTGTAATTTTATAAAATTGTGCACTTTTTTAACTTTCTGTAGATATTTTTTGTTTTAGTGTAGCTATAGTCTTTCAGATACAATGTAAAGTGTGCAATGCGCGGGAGCAATGAACATACGTCCGCTCGCAATGAAGATCGCACCGGTCTGCCGAGAGGCGTGCATCATCATCTTGCGGTCTTCTCACACTTCCCCCTGGGGAAAGTGGAGGGTCGGGGTCAGGGCGTGGCCCTCCTCCCGAGGGATCTACCGCTGTCCGCGGCTACGGACAGGTCGATGGGTGGCCTTCCAGGCGGTGGTCTTCACTGGGGGGTCACTGATGGTCTTCTTTAGACCGAGTTGGCCGTGGACTCGACCAGGCTTCGGGGGACGGGTTTGGCGCGGCTGTCGGGAGCGGCGTGCTACTGCTGCCGCTATATTTATACGTGCGAGTGAGACACCGCAATACAAGATTATTCGCCTCTCACTCGCCAAAGCGGAGACAGATTATTGGTTGTAATATTCTGTCTTTCTGTCCATTGGTCAATAATGTACGTACTTTAGATATAAATTAAAGCCAAAAATAAACGGATTCATTCGAATCTCAACTACAAATCGAGCACTATTCTTTCCCACCAACTATCTCTATAAGCGTTTTTCCTTACGTCAAATTTAGTTTGAAAAGATTCCCTAGGTGGCGCTGCCGTACCTTAGTCAAAGCAAAAAAGAATATTAAGGTTGTGTGAAATTTGTGATGGTTGATTACCTAAAAAAGAAATATGCTGTTGTTGTTAGGTGTTGAGTGCGCTTAAGTTCTATTTGGACATTTTAGAGTCTTTGCCGTGGATTGCGGGTTTTTATTTTTATTACGAGAAACCTCGTACGAATGGCAACCCTGATTCCTTATCTTGTTTAGTAATCTGTGGACTAAAGCGCGCCAGCGCCACATCTCTGATTAAGGGTCAAAGTGGTCGCCAGGGCCGAAATCGTTCGGAACAATCATCAATCTGTGGACTAACTTTGACATTGACTGCTACGAATCTACTTATATAGAAAAGAATGACGCCATCTAGACTATCTCACAGAAATAAGAAAAAAACAAAGAAAGGGTAAACGCTCATTCGGTAAGGCTTTCAAAAAATGTACCGTAAAGCTATGGTTTCCTCCAAAAGCGGTGGCGTCATGAGGCGGCTGTAACACAGCGGTGAATGACGTCACTACAACGTTGTCTATGTAAACGTCAAAAACCTTGACCGTTTTCTAGGAAACCGCACCACCTGTTTACATAGACAACGTTCTAGTGACGTCATTCACCGCTGTGTTACGGGCGCCTCATGACGCCACCGCTTTTGGAGAAAACCATAGCATAACACACGTGAAATTGTAACACATAATAACACACTGGAAAATCGCAACACCCGGCTGCTATGCTAACCCAATCATATGTTTCTTATGTTTCTGGGATGTTGAGATTGATTGATGCATGTTCAGATTTGTCAAGGACGTTGTATTCTGTAAAGCTTGGAACTGTAAATTTGTGATTAGATTGTCTTCTCTAAGCGAACAGGCGACATCCCAGACGTAGGCCTCCTCCATGTTTTTCCAAAAAATGTCCCGCCGTTAGGGGGAGGGAGTGGGTCGACCGAGTGTGATATTGTTAGCAGTTTGGCAGAAGCCAATCTCTGTGTTTTTCTGCATATGTGAGTAATTTTTTTATTTCAATTTTTTAATCTGTAGCATTTTAGCTTTGTTTGGGCCAACCAGAATATTTTCAGGTGCCGTAGTTATTTTTTTCTTGTTTTTTTTTTTGTGAGCCAAGCCGAGTGGAAACCTGTCTATACACGAAACTTCACACGCGATTTTCTCGAAATCAATAGGGTAATAGTTTCCAGGGTCAAAATAATTAAATTCTATTTAGTCCGTATTTTAGATTATAAAAAAATATTTGACACAACGTATTTTTTCTTTTTTCGATCAAACAAAAAATAACAAAGCTATAGCCCATTAAAGTTACTTGTGACGTCACTCCGTGCTAAAAAATGCAGCACGACGTGACGTCACACGTAACTTTAATGGGCTATATCTTTGTCATTTTTGGTCTAATTTACAAACAAAAAAATACGTGTCCGTTATTTTTTAATAATCTAAAAGACGGACTAATTAAATTTTTTAGGGCAACTAGCCCATTATTTTCCCTTGAGGTCCCTTTTTGGTCAACCACTCACATATTTATTTGAACAAACGGCAATCAATCAATCTATCCATCTATCCTCCAGGCGAGTCCCCCGTCCCCGACTCACCAGGTTCCCGGCGATCTCCTCCGGGTTGACGTCGCCCACGTCGAACTTGAATGTGACGGTGTTGTTCTTGGACTCGAGCTGGCACTCCACGCTGCCGGCGCCCGCCGCCACGCCCAGCACGGACAGCTTGGGCAGCCGCTCCTTGTCCCGGGACCGCTTCTTGGAGCCCCGGGACTTCTTCTCCCCGGCTATGGGCGAGGGGACCGCCGTGCCTGCCGGGAAGAATAAAGGAAGAAAAAAGGATTTTATTAGAATTGTCACAGAAACACAATGAAGACACAAGTACGTAATAAACAAAATACACAAAAGTCAACAAAACAAGAAAATAAAAGAAAAATTAAATAAAAACAAAACATCCGTTTTTAAAAATCTACGGCAGCAGGCCTCCACACAGTAGTGTATGGTGCCCAGCCACCCTCGATTCCAAACGCCTCAGGTGCTCCTGTGACAACAAAAAAGGGGCTCCAACTCAGCATACTTCACTGGTGTGTGCTATGAATAGCACAACACCAGTAAAACTGATTTTCAGTTGGGACCATAATTTTTTTTTTAAAGGAATAACGAATTTTTATTTACTATAAAGAAATTTGCGTCGTTAGAATGCTTGTGGTATCGAAGACAGCTTGCCACTGAAAATTTGAGGCATGCTTGGTCCAGGAATTTGTCCCTGAAAGAATATTTTTAATGTTACTTCTAAAACCCTATCTGTAGTATCTGACTTACATGTACACTCACACACACACATACACACACACACACACAAATACACACACACACACACACACACACACACACACACACACACACACACACACACACACATTTGCTAATTCTTATAAGAGTGCCTTTCACTTTCTAAGTTACATACTTACATTAGTACCTCTTAGATATTTTTTTATGTTCATAGTTATTAAGATATTATGTCAGAGTTAATTTTCATGTTTTCAAAGTTTAATAATTGTTTATTAAGCAACTGCTTAGTACCTATTTCTTTTGGATTAAGAAGAATTGATTTTTTTTTTGTCATATTTAAATTGATTTTTGTTTCGTTTATGTTTAATCGATCACCATCTATTAGTCGACTGTTTTAAGCCCTCTTTACCTTACTCCCGCACAACACCACAGGGAGAAGGCAGTGGCTGAAAACCAGCGCTACCCGCGGCTGTCCGGGGTAACACCAGCTGAGCCACTACCTTTTGCCTTATTGTAAACCTAGTTTAGTACCTACTTAATTTGTTAAAATGTTATTTTGATGAGGCAATAAATACTTTTATTATTATTAATTTTTATTATTATTATCTGCACTAGACTTTAAGTCTGTATCGCAGACACCACACCTGGTGAGACTTACAAAAAATAATTTTCGACAGGTTCGGTAACAAAGGGAAAGGTAAACGGAACAAAGGTAACAAAGGAAGGGAGAGTAGGTTTACGTTAGGTTTTGTATTTCGTCGCTGCTCTTGGAAAACCCGATAAACGTCACATGCTTACTGTTCAGAAGAAAAAAAAAACTTAAAAATTTCGTAATTACGACACCTTTTTTTTATTTTTAAGTTTTACAGGCGCGTCGGGCTAAGGAATTGGTAACAAAATGCAAAAAAAATAATTTTGCTAAACAAACCTATTTGTCGGATTTTCCAGGCGTAGCGACGATTTGTATTTATTTATTTTAGGCAATGCCTATATAGTGTCAGTGAAAATGATGACTTCAGTAAAAATATAAATTATACTAAATAATAAATTTAAATTGTTTAGTCCCAGCCAGCTCCACCACTTATCGGTTTTGAGTATTTATTTCTTACTAGCGTCCGCTCGCGACTCCGTTCGCGTGGACTTTAGTTCAAAATATTGCAACCCCGTTCACTGCCTTAAGGGTTAGAGGGTAGAAAAAACGGCGAAACACGTGTTCAATCAATTGTGTTGAAGAGTATTTATTTTAAGTTTCAAGAAAATTACACAACATTCTTTATACCTCCCATACAAATTTTGGCAACCCTTTTCGCCTCCTTCGGGGTTGAATTTCAAAAAATCCTTGCCTACATTATATATAGACCCTTTGTGCAAAATTTCAGCTCCCTAGGTCCAACGGCTTGGGCTGGGCGTTGATGAGTGAATGAATCAGTCAGTCAGGACTTTGAATTTTATTTATATAGACTAGCGTTCGCTCGCGACTCCGTTCGCGTGGACATTTGTTCAAAATATTGCAACCCCGTTCACTGCCTTAAGGGTTAAATTAAGAAAAAACGGCGAAACACGTGTTCAATCAATTGGGTATTTGACAGGATGTCAAATGAGTTACTTTTAAAACGGAATTTTTTATGAAAATACTTGCTTGTGACGTCACATTTCAGAGCACTCTTTTTATGTTTCATCTATTTAAAAATTGTAATAATTAGTAAATGATTAAAATTAGTAAATGATTAAAATTAATACATTTTCCGAATGATTTTGTAACTGAGCATCTGAAATAATTTTTTGTTAATAGTGTCAAATACCGTATTGTATTGAAGAGTATTTATTTTAAGTTTCAAGAAAACTCTTTATACCTCCCATACAAATTTTGGAAACCCTTTTCGCCTCCTTCGGGGTTGAATTTAAAAAAATCCGGTCTTATTCCTTGCCTACATTATATATAGACCCTCTGTGCAAAATTTCAGCTCCCTAGGTCCAACGGCTTGGGCTGGGCGTTGATGAGTGAGTCAGTCAGTCAGGACTTTGAATTTTATTTAAACAAAACATTTACATACAGGCACATACATTGATTCTGGCCCCACACTAGGGAACCTGTGTCGTGGGAACCAGAAACAGCGACGTCACAAACATTTATATAGATAGATAGATAAGAGATTAACCCCTCAAGCCGCGAGGGCCCGGCAAACCAAACCCCGCATTATTTATTTATTTATTCACTCAACACATTACGAAATTACAACAGCATTAGTTTTCCAAACTGCTAATGCAGTTTATCGGCAAGCTCTTGGTAACAGTTCTTAAATACTTACACAACTAACATTACTTTCTACACAACTAACATTATCGGTAATATTTCATGTTTACAAATTGCTTAAAACAAAGCGCTTAAGCATACTTTTAAATTGTGCTTTTCTAAGGTGCTTGTTACATAATTCCTCTGGGAGGGTTTTGTAAATGGCAGGTACCAAACAATTACTTAGCCTAGATCCATAATAATTAGAGTATTTAGGTATTGTAAATTTGACCTGTTTTCGTTTAATGCTAAGCGTTGGATAGCTATGGCTCCACCGTTTTAAAAGGCCCGACTTCATTCATTTGCGATCATTCGCCGCAACGCTCACCATCTTTGGCCTCCTGAAGCTTCTCGTCCACGGCCCCCAAGTCGGGCTGGCGCGCCCCCTCGGGGTGCGGGGGCAGCTCCGACAGGGGGGTGTGGAACTGCTCCTTGGGCCCCCCGTTGCTATGGTAACCGTTCTCCGTGGCCTCGGGCAGGGGGAGGGGGTCGGGCGGGGGCTCCGGCTGCAATACTGGGGAACGGTGCTCTGATTAGCAACGTTTAAGATGGATTTTACTTCTGGGATTGCTTTCGTCGCAAGTTCCGCTTTTTAAATTTATTTTTTAAATTTTAGGATTAAAATAAAAATAAGGTTTAAATGTTAGGCATGAGAAATACAAAGATCTTATGTAAAAAATGTGTTTACAGGTCAGTTAAGTAAAGCTGGCACGTTCAACACATTTACACGTTGCGCTTGTGTAGTGTCTGTGAATAGCGCGCGGCGTGACGTGTACTGCATGCGCATCATGAAAAGTCTGCCCGTCTCTCTTGCGCGCGGTCTAGCTTATGAGTGTGAAGGGGACAGTTATAGTTTTACTTTTACTACTGTTTATATATATACAGCGTGATCTTTTTGGTATTCAACCGTATGTGTGTTTCAATGAGGGATTTTTCTGACAGCTAAGAAAAGTAGTTCCAAATGAGCCGCTTTCAGAAGAACTAAAAAAAAAAAACGAATGGCTGTCAAAGGAATGCAATTTTGGACCTCAGTCCAATAGCCATGTGTGATACATCATCGAATAGGTCTCAGCGAGCTGAATAAAAGTTACTATGACGTCAACAGCCAAATGTTTGTCCTTTCGGAGTTATATTGTATTGAAAAAAAAACTAACATTTTGAATTTCAAAAAAATAACATATATCACACATGGCTATTGGGCTGAGGCCCAAAACTGCATTCCTTTGACAGCCATTCGTTTTTTTTTTCTTCTGAAAACGGCTCATTAGTCAGTAGATGGCATTTTTAAGAGAGGGTTTTTGTTTTTCTAATGGGAATTGCCAGTTTATTCTGTGGTCTTTCCTCTTTTTTTTGGCTCTTGCATTTGATTGTGATTGGACTTCGAACAACTGCTACTGGTGCTAAAATCATGGAAAAAACGTTGAAGAAAAAGAAGAAGAATAGGAGACCAGAACATTCGCGTAACCACAATAGAAACCGAATGATGTTGCTCAGTTGATCACAGATTCCTTCCAGTTGATGAAATTACAGAACAGTAATAAAGTTTTTATCTGTGGCAAGCAATTAGAAAAAAAGGTAGGGTAATTCATCCAGTAACTGACCACTGAGCGTCCGTTACCCTTTGTTACATAATTAAATTGTTGAGGATTTCTGGGATAATTATTTTCTGTTTTGGTAAAGATTTTCTTAGGTGAAATTATTTTTGTTCATGTGAAAATTTATTGAAATTTAAAACTATTTTGTAACCATTGATTCCACCTTGTTTTTAATACTTTTCGCTCGAATTTGCTAAAAATATATTATAACAAGTAACCCATATATTTGTATTTATTTATCTACAACGCACCTATCTTACTAAAACTTAACTCTAGTCTACACTTAAACTGGAGTCGCATTTTGAATCAAAATTATTTATTTTTAAACATACTGTATAGTGAAATTGCATAAGTGTGAGTACTGTGAACGTGCCAGCTTTAGATAACTGACCTGTAGTCAAGCTTAACATCCAATGACGACCTTTCTGACGCACACGATCTTGTGTTTTTTAACAAATCATAATTGTTTTTTTTTAGTAAAAATGCCTTAAAGCGGTTTTGAGACACATAATTATACCAATACGTATAAATAATACTGTTTTTATCACACTGTCAAATAGCTTATTGCATACATTTTATATAAAAAATAATTAAGATTGACAGATAGAAATGTTTTTAAGGATCCTCGGAAACCATCTTCAGGTTTAGCGAAATAACTCACCTGATGGTGGCTGGAGATCCTGATAAACAATTTGTTGTGTTTGCTGGTTCTGTTGCTGGGGCTGTTGTTGTGCGGGCTGTTGCTGCGTCACTGGTTGTTGTTGAGGGGCCTGCTGTTGTTGAGGGGCCTGCTGTTGCTGTTGCGTGGGCTGTTGTTGTATCGCGGCCTGTTGCTGGGTCGGCTGCTGTTGCTGGACGTTTTGTTGGCTCTGGTACACCTGTGGCACACGTGCGATATATTATGAGCAAGAGGTACTTCTTGATGTTATATTACTAATAGATAAGAGTCTTCTATTAGTTAACCCTAGAGTGGGCGCGTCTTTCCGCGAAACGTCAGTGGGCGCGTGGGGAGCATTTTGCCGCCCCTTTTCTTTGACCATTTTAAGAACGAATACAGTATTCGAATTAATTTATATTATCAGGATTTAAGTTATATACAAATAAGTAATGATAAATTAACATATTTATAAAACTCCGTTTTAACAATTTTCGCTTATGAAAGATTTTAGGAAATGTAATATTTTGATGCACTTTTTTAACTTATCCTATATGAAACGCTCTGTAATACGAAAAACATGGAAAAAACACAACAAAATCACATGTTTTCTAAATGTACAAGATATGCTTTATCCAAACAGTCTTCAACAAGGTATGTGCAATGTCCATTGTAACACCGTTTTCTCATGCGCTTATTTATCTTTGTTGGACATAATATACTGCATTTGCCCTCTGTCTTTGAAGATGACGCTTGGTCTGCTGGTACAAAGCGATCAATTTGGATCCTCGAATAAATATTTAATGTCTATAAAAGACCTTGTGGTCATAATAATATATTGCTTGACTAGGACGTTCAGTGTTCAGACAGAAGTGTTCAGAATTTGCTTTGTAAAAAATTTGACTGCCTATACCACCAATATTAATTGTTGAAAAAAATAACCTCACTAGCCATCTTCGAGTCAATCTTCCAACAGAATATTCTTCCTTCAGCTGGTCTGCGACCTCGATACCACTTTTGGATCCATTATAATTTTTTTAACTTTAGGCTTTGCAGCAGACCCGATTTTATCATCCTCATAGAAAGTTGATAAGAGGAATACTATTTTTTTTTTTTTCATTTTGCTTGGAACATAAGACAGCAAAACTTTATTCATATCAAAACATCGGAGACGGTTCCAACCGATCTTTGGTGTTTGTAAAATTAGGTGGAATTTATTTTTTATTTTTATGGAAAGTTCCAACGATGGTCGTTCTATGATCAGTTAGTAACTGGTCAGCACGAGATATCGAAGTAAAAAAGTTATCCATAGTAATATTGTAGCTCGTTTTGAGGATATTTTGGAAAAATCTTTTTATCAATGCAACAGTTTTTACTTTCATGAGTGGGCGCGCGACGAGCAATTCGCCGCCTGGTGACACCTGGTGGTAACAACCTTCATCTCAAGCAGTCCCCCGCACACTGATGATGTCCAGCTTTTTGGTACTCGTTGCGAGTGAAAATGGGGGCAGCTACTAAAAAGCGCAAGCCTGACGGACATTTTTTTTAAGAATTATTAACGTTTTTTCAGCGCAGGCGGCAAAATGCTCATAGCGCGCCCACTCTAGGGTTAAGCTCTAGCTAGTTAAACAATCCGCTACTTGACTCTTTTTTCAAGTATGTCTTAAATGCTAAATATCTCTTCCATTAGACCAAAAAATATTTTAGCATATTTTTTGAGGACCTAAAAGCAACAAAAACATTATTTTAAAACGTTGCTTTGCTAAACAGCCAAAAACGCGGTCCGCCATTTTTGTCTATGGTTTGAAGTCCTAAAGATTTGTAAACAAAGTTTGACATTCAACATAGGTAGAGTTCGTGCCACGAAAGAAATATGAGTTAATGAATTTTGTCTTTTATTGTTATGGCCTTAAGGGTTTTACCGTGGGACTTGTTTGGTGAAACGATCTTTACCTAGTCCTAAAATTTGTTAGTGATCTGTGAGCATAGTGAAATAACAACAACGCATTCATGATTTCATCGAGTTTACATGCAAAATATATCAATTATCATTATTGCATTCAATAAAGACCGCCGGGAAGTCGCGGATTCGTGTGTCCAGTGAAATAAACATACGAAAAACTTGGCTCAAACTTGCCAAGAGAGACCCCGATTCTTCATCGACTGAAACTTGGGTGTATTTATGTGAAGATCACTTTAATGTAAGTCCTGTAATATCAATGTACACAGAAACCGATTTTAGCTGTAATAATGCTTGGTTTGATTTGGTTTGGTTTTGGCAAATTGGTACTATCAGCTTCCACGAATCCAGCGTCCATGATTGCGCTTATCAATAAAATAATAAGACACTAACTGCACAAGAAGAGTTTTTGCAAAAACACTAAACCCTTCCAAATCACAATAGAACCTACGCACGCACGACTGACAGATATTTGTTTACAACCAAAGGTGCTTTCAAGATGGCGGATAGTGTTTTCACCGTTCCGATTTAAAAGCGATAAATATTTTTTTAATTTGCAATTTTTGCAGCCATATTGCATATTTGCTTAGCAAAGTCAATATATTTCGGTTTCTTACGTTAGATACTACAGGAAATATCCATTTATCGCGTCAAATTTGATACGAGTCAAGTAGCGTATTCTATGATGACGTCACATGTCAGTAAAAATGGCCTCTATCATTCATTCTTTCTTACGTTCATTGGTTGGTTTACTGGCAAGTGACTTCATAATTCGCGACGCCCCATATTGCCTGAGAGAGCGTTTTGGCGGGTCATTTCAAAAGTAAATTGTCATTTGCCTTTTTTGGAAGAAAAACACGAAATAATTTAAAATGACCACTTTCTGAGTACTCCATGAACACCAACAAAAAATATAAGATGGCTATCAGAAATCGGTCAAATAGCCTATTACTAATGACTTGTTTTTTAATGGAGGCATATACTATCTCTTTAGTCGTAGCACATCAATATTTTAGAAAAAATATTAAGAATATACATAATGGATAAATCTAAAAAAAAAAATAAAAAAAAAATAAACTCACGCCCGTTATCCCCGAAGGGGTAGGCAGAGGCACCAGTCTCTAGAACTGGACCCACGTTTTGCCGAGTTTATTAGGTCCCAAACGTGACAAGTGGCAAGCCTGTCGCCGTTATCCGGGCACAATTTATCAGCGAATGGTGTTGCTCTACAAACAAATGTACGTAACTAAAAGTCATTGGTACATGCGTGGTTCGAACCCAGACCCTCATGATCGAGAAGCAAGGGTCAACCCCACTACGCCACCACCGCTTCAATTAACAATTAACATGCCCAATACGGTATTTGACACTATCAACAATAAATTATTTGAGATGCTCGATTAAAGCAAAAATTACAAAATTATTCGGAAAATGTATTTCTTTTAATCATTTACTAGTTATTACAATTTTTAAATAGATGAAACATAAAAAGTGTGCTTTGAAATGTGACGTCACAAGCAAGTATTTTCGTACAAAATTCCGTTTTAAAAGTAACTCATTTGACATCTTGTCAAATACCCAATTGAACGATCCTCTAACCTGCAGAGGGTTGGCAGTGTAATTCTGGACGGGCGTGCCCTCGTGACTAGATATCTGCCGTTCGGTCTGCTGCACAGCCGGGAACTGGTGCATCTGGATGGTGTGCGGCAGCGACTGCCCTTGCAGCACGTGCTGCACTTGTTGCTGCTGGAAGTGCTCCTCCGCCTGCTGGATCTGTTGGTGTTGCTGCTGGATCTGCTGGGTTTGAATTTTTGAGTGACATTACTATTTAAATTTAAAGACTTTTCAATTTTGTTTGACATTCCTTTCATGACATTACTGTATTATGACATAAGTACCTATTATCTAATTGTGACATCGATCTTTGTTTACTCGTACTTTAATAATTTATTATGCATGTGCATGCTAAAATATATTTGTACACCTACATTTTGTTTTGGGTAGAACATAGCGCTCTAAAATATATTGTAAGACCTCCATTGTAAACACACCTATGTTCACAAATAAACATATTGATTGATTGATTGATTCAAATGTCAAATTCAAACATTTTATTAAATGTTTAATATTAAATTAAATCAGAGGATAAATGTGTCTAGTGTTCAACACATCCGAGATATTGTTTTGTAAGTTTTATTTGTATTAGCTTTAAGTTGATTTGAGAAAAGATGGTCAGAGTGGAGTTTTTTTTTTCGCTGCCTTTTTCTCCACTACAGACGGCCCCAAGGCAGCGGCTAACATTATACATAACTGTATGTACATTGACATTCAACAAGCAGAATGTAAATTCTTTACGTTGAAATAAATTTCTGATTCTGATATCTTTAAGGTCACGTAACGAGCTATGGAAAGGGCTATGCTCGGGATTTCTCTACTGAATCAGAAATGATAAGGTCCGTAGACAAACAAAAGTCTTCGACATAGCCCACCGGATGAGCAAGTTGAAGTGGCAGTGGGCGGGGCACATAGCACGCAGAACTGATGGCCGATGGGGCCGAATGGAGACCACACATCGGCAAGCGCAGCGTAGGATGACCAGCCAGAAGATGGATAGAGGATCTCATCCAAGTGGCAGGGTGGCCTGGATGCAAGCCGCTTCCAACCGGTCTTTTCGGAAATCCATGGAGGAGGCCTATACCCAGCAGTGGGTTTCTTGTGACTGAATGATGATGATCTTGTATATGTTATTAGCTGGCCAGGGTTAGTTTCACAATTAATAGATTACGTGATCAAGAGACTAAAATGGAATCCACATTTATCTTTTCAATAGTTTTAGCTTGATTAACAAACTTTCAAACTTAGAAATTATTACTCATGGATGTGTTGAACACTTGACACAATTCTCCTCTGAATATATTTAATATTCATCTACCGTTTAACGCCAGCCGTCTTTGTCTTTTAAATACATAATCGTTAATTTTGAATAGAGTGTGCTCAACACATTTCTTAAAACGCGTCGGAGGTTACTCTAATGTAATATCTTGGGGAATCTTGCAGTAGAACCTTATACAGTGCCCCATAAAGGAAGTATAAAATGTTGCAAGTCAAAATCGTGGAAATGACAATTTGTTTACTCCTTGTATTAACATTATGATAGCTACCAACAGTTTCGAAGTCTTTATGTATATTTGCGTACATATTTTTTTTATTATACGGGGTGTCCCAAAAATTACACGTCAGTGACACCGTAGGTAGACCTGCCCAAAAGGCATCGAACTAACCTAACACGACCTCAGTAAAAGTTGCACGGTTTTTGAGATATGGCCAATTTAAACTTGTTCTAAATTTTCACTTTTTTTAACAAGTTTTAATTTTTTAATCTATTTTTTTTTAAGTCTCCTTTTCTTCCAAGCCTGCGCAGCTGGTTTTGTTGTTAACAGTTTAAAGAAGCATTATTCAGAGTAACAAAACAAAAAAAAATTGGAAAAAGTAAAGATTTGTGGCAACAGGATTTTTCAATTTTATTTTTAAATGGCTATAATTTTGTATACATGTGCTGCAATTTTTTATTTTTTTTATTTTTCTGATAATTAATATGCTTTTTACCCGATTCCGGCTTGACGTTGAGTTTTGGGACACCCGATATGGCCATAATTCATAATTTGAATGCTTAATGCAATAAGCATTGACATAGAGGCCAAAACCAATGAAACTTTTAAGACTAGCTCTGCCTTACAAAGGGTTAATTTGTAGTTGTTTGTTGTTCCAAAGAAATAAAATAAAAAACGTACATTTTGACTCACGATCTGCTGTTGTTGCAAATTCTGCCGTTGGTACTGGTCGGGGACTAGAGGCTGCGTCTCGTGCATGTCGCTGAGTTGGCTCTGCTCGGACATCTGCCTTTGGTACATGCTCCTCTGCGTCCGGAGGATCTGTCCGACTTTCTGTTGTTGTTGGCCCATTAGCTGTTGTTTCTGGGCGAAGAGGGCTAGGTTTTGCTGGTCGAGGATGCTCTGCTGGGTCTGTATTTGGATCTCCTGTTGTGCCAGGTACTGCTGCTGTTGGAAGTTCCTGATGTGATGGGGCGAGAGACTCTGTCCCGGCGGCTGCATCTGCTGCTGCGACAGCATTTGCTGTTGCAGCAGTAACTGCTGTTGGGCCAGTACCTGGGCAAGTGAAGTTTTAATACATTACTAGCTTTCGCCCGCGACTCCGTCCGCGTGGACTTTAGTTCAAAATTTCGCAACCCCGTTCACTCCCTTAAGGGTTAAATTTAGTAAAACGGCGAAACTCGTGTTCAATCAATTGTGTTGAAGAGTATTTATTTTAAGTTTCAAGAAAATCTGATAACATTATTTATACCTCCCATACAAATTTTAGCAACCCTTTTCGCTCCCTTCGGGGATGAATTTCAAAAAATCCCGTCTTATTCCTTGCCTACACTATATATAGACCCTCCGTGCAAAATTTCAGCTTCCTAGGAATTTTCTTGAAACTCATCAACGCCCAGCCCAAGCCGTTGGACCTCCAACGGCTTGGGCTGGGCGTTGATGAGTGAATGAATCAGTCAGTCAGGACTTTGAATTTTATATATATAGATTATGTTTAGCCACTGTTTCACAATGTTCAAATAAAGTTCCAGATAAGCTATCCGCAACCAGGGCTGCCGTTTGTTCAGATTTTTTTTTTCCTAAATTGCGTGTGTTCGTTTATGGCTTCAAATTTAGAACAAACGGCAGCCCTGGTTGCGGATAGCTTATCCGGAACTTTATCTGCAGATTGTAAAACAGACCCTCAGTTTAATTCTGTTCAATGAGTTTTATCGATAATTTCATCCCTAAAAATAAGTAAATTTGAAAGAGTTCGAAGCCGTATCAATTTTCTTCTTAAATTATGTTTTTTTTCTTCAATTCTGTTTCATCATCATCAACCCATTATGTCCCCACCAAGGAGCACGGGTCTCTTCCCTGAGAAGGTATAGGCCCTACTCTATATAATTCTGTTTAATAAAGGATAATTTCATCTCCAAAAATAAGTAAATCTGAAACAGTTTTCAGCTACTTGAAGGATGTTCAAAACGATTTGAATTCGTGAACAAGTATTTGAAAAGATTTCTTCAGAATCTTACTCAGAGTACTTAAGGACGTAACAGTCGACAGCACGTCAACCTTCACATTTTAGTTGCAAAGTCGCCCGTAATACAAAAGAGTAGAGTGCACGGTTGTATAGGATGATGTGCTGTCGACTGTACAAAACTTCCTGATATTTTTTTTTATATTTCCTTTTCCGGAGCTTTGTCGCTTGAGTACTTTCGTGATAATTGCTTTGTTAATTGGTTTTCTTATACAAAAGCGTTTTTCATTTGAAGACTCCAGGGAAAAAGATGAACTTGTCAAGGAACAAAGATTTTGATATATCGCATGTTTAAAGTTTTACCCTGCCTATAAGTTTATATTTAAACGTCAAGAATTCTATGACTAATTATGTTTTTACCCTGTTCGATTTATCATCGTATAGTACCGGAAATTCCCTAATAAATTACATTCACAGATTCGAAAAAAAAGTGACAAGTCCGTCTTTTTCCCTGGAGTCTTCATTTGCGATGATCATAGCAATGTTGTCGCACCTGCTTCTGCATATTGAGTTGTTGCTGCGCCGCCGCCACTTGGTGCTGCGCCTGCGCAACCTGCGACAAGGAGAGTTCACTTTATTGCACCAACACAAACGCTGAATTCATCCATTACAACAATAGGCTATTTGAGGGGTATAAAAGCAAACTCAACTCTGTCCACTTTTTGAATATTCTGACCTGTGAATGTAGTTTAGTTTGTACCTGCGTATATTCGAATCTTATAAGCATTTTAAATCAGCTTTTGAATATCTTAGATTTTATTTTAATTCCTTAACCGCTGTTGACAAAAAAAAACCGAATATCGCTTTACATAACTCAGTTTGACACTTCATGGACAGAGGCGGCTTTGCTTTTATACCCCTCATTTGACAGTGTGAAAAAAAAGTATTATGTACTTATTCGTTTTCGTCTAAATGAGGAGTCCTAAAAGCACTTTAACTAAAAAAAAAATTTATTTGATAATGATGTATCTGGAGCCATTTTATCGAATTGGCCGAATCTATGATGACGTCACAGGTCAGTAAATATGGCGTCAGTCATTCATTTCGTTCCTTGGTTTTGTTTACTGACCAGTGACGTCATGATTCCTCTGCGGCGCCATATTGCACCAGATAGCGATAAGGCGGCTTATTTTAAGAGTGAATTTTGTTTTTTGTTTTTTTTAGAAGAAATTCACGAAAGAATTTAATATTACCAATGTTTGAGCACACAATGAACACCAACAAACAATCTGAGTTGTTTTCTGAAACCTGTGAGCCTAAGCACACGCGTATTTTATACGCGCAGACGACGCGCGTATCAGAAACGCGCGCTTTCGGCGCCGTAGATACAGATTGTTGCGTTTGTATTTATGAAACGCACGTTTAACGCGATACAAACGCACGTATACGCGCATTTGAATCGATACAAATGTGCGTACAAAGGGGTGGAGGAAGGGGAAGAGGGGCGCGCGACCACAGCGTGTTTGTATCACTTTATCTTTATTTATACTTTATTTAGAGGCGTGTATACGCGTTTCACGATCTACCTGTGTGCTCAGATTACAAAGCACATCGCTGTCTTTTTCTATACTACATTCCTTCTTTTTCCTCCTTTCCGTTCCTCCCCTTTGACCAAACCAATTTGCATTAATTTACTTACCACCCAAAATGTTACCGTGGGTAACGATGTATCGTTCCTTCAAAAATACCTTCCTTATAAAAAGTAAGCAAGTAGTAGGTTAAACCACAATAAATATACTAGGCGCCTCTCGTATTATCAATTTACACTACACATACAAGAATATAAACTCATTACCTGTTGCTGGGCCAACAACTGCGGCTCCATCTGTTGTTGCGCGTACTGTTGTTGGTGGTAGTTGCTTTGACTTTGCCGCTGCATCTGTTGCAAATTCTGCATCTGTTGTTGAATGTCCTGTTGCTCCAGAGTCTGATGTTGCACGTCTATGCCGGAATCCGCCGGCTGTTGTTGGTACTGTTGTTGTTGGGTCACCGGCTGGTTCTCAGACTCAGACTCTTTCCTCGTTTGCAGCGTGTCCGGCCTGTGGATAATTTGGGCTAGGATGTTGTGCAAATTCTGCAGAGACGGGTCCAGGATTTGTCCTGCGCTTAGACCTGGCTGTGGACCTGTTATGTTCTCCTGCACCTGGAGTTGATCTTCCAGCTGTTTCTGTTGTATCGCGGCCGCTTGCTGAGCGATTATGCTCTGTTGTTGTTGGATTATCTGTTGCTGTAAGACCTGGTTTTGGTTGCTGAGCTCGTTCATTCCCAGCTGTTGGTTTAGAATCGGCTGCAGTTGGGTCTGCGAGTTGGCTTGCTCGAGAAAGCCTTGCTGGACTTGTTGGTCGATGATTTGCTGTTGCTGGTTGAGGAAGTTCTGCTCGATCATGGCTTGGTGTTGCTTCATATTGAGCACTTGCTGTTGTTGGAATATTTGCTGATCGGTGTTGTTGAGTGACGGCGACATCCTGGCCTGAAAGAGAAAAATAGTTCATCTCTATATTCTAGCGAAATTTCTCAGAAAAGAGCGTGACAGAAAGTCATTTAAGTATTTAGGTCCTTAGTGAAATTCTCAATTCAGAAACGGGTCCTAAGCTAATATTGTGGATTTATCATAATTAATAATGTGTAGTGGACTGCATAGTGCTGATATTGAAACTATTTTGATATTGATAGGGGAATGGCGTAAGAGTGAAACGACCGATTCCAGCGAGTACGTTAGCGTAACTAATTTATTGTATAGTAATGTTTAAATGTAATGTAAACTAAGCAATTCTATATATTGTACGTTCGCTCGTACAAATAATCTTGCCTCATAAGAGTCTAGCAGAAGTCTTGGATTCGTTTAGGGGCATGTAAAAGTTTTGTTTGTTTTCAAAGTTACGTACATCTGTGATTTACAGCACCAGTACCACTCGCTATATGTGAAGGAAGAGATCATGAGGAAATCTGCGTGTCGGACTAACAATCCGCGCTGGGTACGAGCGGTGAGTAATTCCATACTATCTCCAGAGAAGTCATGTGCCCTACAGTGGGACGTATACCAGGCCACGTATGTTCGATTATAGAAAGTGTAACAAAATGGAGCGTTCCGGTAGATTTTAAAGGAGATACTCCATACATCAAACGTAATGTTTACGCAAGCAAGCGTGTAATCAGCTGATATTTTTAGTGATCTCGAAGCGTTTGCTACTATTGTTTTATTTATTAAGTTATACCAGATCTGTGGAAAAAGGTGTCTATCGTATCGTATCACTTTATTTCAGATAAAAAGAATCCATAGGTTGTTAGTAAAATTACATTTAATAATAAAACTAAGTATGTTAGTGAGATCTAATATAAAATTGAATTTAAACTTACTTAAAATAGGTTTACGTAAGTATGGGCTAGAGGGATGGTACAGTTAGCTTATGTGAGTGACGTCCCAGTGTCTAATTATTGGACTGTCCATCCTCTCTGCTATAACTTTCAGGATACTGTTAGTGCTAGCCCGGAGTCTGTATAGCGACGATGCGCATCTGTTGCGGAGGATAGCGTGGAAATCGTCAACTCACTACAATACCGAGGCAACCCCAACAGCATCCTGAAAGCATTATTGTACTGGATGCGCAGAGCATTCCAGGATTTACGAGTATAGTCTACCCACAGGCTGCAGGTATAGAAACTTGTACAGTATGCTTGAAAGAGTGTTAGCTTAACACTGTTTGTACACCGTGCAAACCTGCGGGCCAGCATATTACTTCTGACTGCTAATGCTCTGCGCTCCCGTTCAATGTCCATGTCATCTTTCAGGTCGTCAGTGACGTAATGGCCCAGATACTTAAAAAAGTTAACTTTGTTAAGCAGCATGCCATTTAGTTTAAGGGGGGGCATTTCTATATCACGATACCTACCACGTGACCTAAACAGCATGTACTCACTCTTCATTATATACAAGTCCGTGACTAGAGGCATACGCTTCACAAATACCCAGCAGTTTTCTAAGCGCTCTGACCGTCGGGCCCTATGGTGGTTGCTGTAGGCCCTACCTGCATATAGTTGGCTTGGAAGTACTTGATAGCCTGCTCCTCGCTGGTGAGATGCTGGAACTGCTGCAGCAACTGAGACTGCGGGTCCTGGAACCTGGAATAGGGTAAACAATCCGCTCCTTGACTCTTTGCTCAAGTAAGCCTTAAATGCTAAATATCTCTTCCATTAGACCGAAAAATATTTTAGTGTATTTTTTGAGGACCTAAAAGCAACAAAAAGCATTATTTTAAAACGTTGTTTCGCTAAACAGCCAAAAACGCGGTCCGCCATTTTTGTCTATGGTTTGAACTAGTTAGTGATGGAACTCGAATCAAAAATGACAATTCGAATCGACTCGAATCACCCGGAAGATGATTCAAATCATGATTCGAATCGACCCTCGATTCGAATCAATATGCTGATTCGAATCAATATGTTGATTTGAATCAATATATACTGATGCGAATCAATATGTTGATTCAAATCATTATTATGATTCGAATCGATACGATTATTCGAATCAATACGGAGACATCATTATGCATTGAAAATACTGATTAAATGTACCTATAAAAATAATAATTTTCAATGTAAATGTTTCAATACACCCAATTATTTTCCATGTCTTCATCAATATTTAGTTATTATTTTAATAAGTAAAGGTATGTGTCCGTTATATGAAATTTATTTATATCTTTATTTATTCAACACTAATTTTCACTTACACGCATACACTCACACACCTACAGTACTTAAGGTCACAAATTTTTGATACTTGAAGCATGTAATGTAATTTTTTTTTTGTCATCGATTTTTCGCTATCACCGTGTTAAAATGTCTTCTGAAAAAACTTATCCAGCACAACTCTTTCACTTATTCTACTCTGACCAACTGAACTATGAACTAAAACTCTACTACTATTTTTATTTCTAACAGAGATATGAGGTAGTTTTGGGAAGTATTTGTGTAGAATGGTTTTGAAATGTGTTTAAAATGGTATTGGAATATTCTTAAACCATAATTTATCCTTGCACATTATTTGATTTGAGATAATGTTTAGCAAGGCTTTGGACTGTATTTGGTATTATTTAGAAATCATCGATAAAAAAACATCCCAAACACATCCCAAAACCATCCTGAAACATACCAAAACCATCCTAAACATATCCCTAAATCATTGCTAACACATTTCTAAACCATTCCAAATACATACTAAAACGCCTTAAGCGGTCGTCTGCGGCTATGTCCATATTTGCACAAAACAATAGATTTTCTGTTGTTTTCTAATACTGCACACTAGAGGTTAAACACAAACATCCTAAAACTATCCCAATTATACCCACAAACATTCTAAACACATATCAAAACCGTCCCAAACACATGCAAAAACCATCTTAAACACATCCCAAAACCATCCTAAATTCATTTCAAAACCATCTAAACACATCCTAAAAAAACAAATAATACATCCCAAACACATTTCAAAGCGATCAAAACAAAAAGTTATAATCGAAAGTAGGTAACAATAATGCAGTGGAATGTGGAATGGAAAGAACCAGTTGACAAGTTCGGTTGGTCAGAGTGGAATAAGCCCTTTAAACACCAATTCACTTTAACCACTTTCTAAAAAACTTCATAGTTTAACATAAGAAAAAGTTAATACCTTATCAGTAACATAGAAGCAAGACAAAACTAAAACAATAACTGTTTAAAAAAAATACTTCTACAAATCCTACTTGTCTCATCGGTCAGGTAAGATTGCCGCGCAATGAATAATTCGAGTAAAAAACTGATTCGAATCCACAATCTGATTCGAATCAACAAACTGATTCGAATCAGCGATCTGATTCGAATCAACTACTGATTCGAATCAACTCGACCATTCGAATCAAGCTATGATTCAAATCAACTTAAATTCTCATTCGAATCAAAGGTGATTCGAGTCCCATCACTAAAAAATTTTGACATTCAACATAGGTAGAGTTCGTGCCACGGAAGGAAGTAGGAGTTAATGAATGGCTTTTATTGTTATGGCCTTAAGGAGTTTACCGTGGGACTTGTTTGGTGAAACGATCTTTACCTAGTCCTAGAATCTTAGTGATCTGTGAGCATAGTGAAATAACAACAACGCAACCATGATTTCATCGAGTTTACATGCAAAATATATCAATTATCATTATTCGAGAATGCAAAAACACGTCAATAAAGACCGCCGGAAAGTCACGGATTCGTGTAGGTGAAATAAACAAACGAAAAACTTGCCTCAAACTTGCCAAGAGAGACCCCGATTCTTTATAGACTGAAACTTGGGGCTATTTACGTGAAGATCACTTCAATGTAAGTCCTGTAATATCAATATACACAAACTGTTTTTAGCTGTAATAATGCTTGGTTTGATTTGATTTGGTTTTGGCAAATCGGTACTATCAGCTTCCACGAATCCAGCGTCCATGATTGCGCTTATCAATAAAATTATAAGACACTAACTGCACAAGAAGAGTTTTTGCAAAAACACTAAATCCAATCCAAATCACAATCGAACCTACGCACGTACGACTGACAGATGTTTGTTTACAATCAAAGGTGCTTTCAAGATGGCGTATCCGCCGTGTTTTCACCGTTCCGATTTAAAGGCGAAAAATATTTTTTTAATTTGCAAATTTTGCAGCCATCCTGCATATTTACTTAGCAAAGTCAATATATTTCGGTTTCTTACGTTAGATACTACAGGAAATATCCATTTATCGCGTCAAATTTGATATGAGGCAAGTAGCGTATTGAAGACTATTGTCAGTTTGGTTGACGGTGAAGGTAATCTCCACCGCCACCAATCCGGACTCGGCCCCCGTGGTGGAGTATAGCCTATACCTTCCTCAGGGAAGAGACCCATGCCCCTCGGTGGGGACATTAATGAGTTGATGATGATGAAGGAAACCTCGCACCATTTGTTGACAGCACACGTATTGACTTGTCTTTTCTATGGACTAGGCTAACTAAGCTATCTAGCAACTGTGCGTCCTGCATTAGGGCTACTATAGGCCTGCCGTGTAGAGCTATTGGAAAACAAGTCGGCTGTCATTGGACACTCACTGCACCGCCCCCAAGTTGGACTGCGAACCGACGCCGTTGAGCAAGCCGGCCGTCACCTGGTCCACCGGCCCCGCTTGCTGCTGATTCTGGATCATCTTCACCTGGAAAACGTGATACTGAAGACTTCAAACGTATGTTAACACCTAAAGCCAGGGGAGGCAGGGACGAGGTATTGCAGCTTGTCAGAATCCTGCTTAGTCTTAGATTTCAGTCTGTTAGCTTTTATAATATACCTCGGCTACTATCGGGTAGAATCGGTTATATTCGTGTAATAGAAATATCGGAACTAATATGACACTTAATTTCGAAATCGAAACTAATACGACACTTAATTTCACTTATACAGAGCAGGAAGTTATAACACTCATGTGCTTTCGGCGGAAACCGAAGCCTACTCTAGAGCCCGAGGTATATTCTAAAAGCTAACAGACTGTATCTTGATTCGCAGTAAACTAATTGGTTCAGGCTCATTGATCGCCTAGAACGTTTATTAGGCGGCGGAATTCAATTAAATAATATGTATTTTTGAAGCCTGGCTAACCATAGCCTAGGGAATCCTAATCTGAGAGTCAGTAACCATGTTCAGTAACCGTTTTACAATAAAGTTTTTTCATTTTATTGCACATGTCTAGACTTTTTAGTGTAGTAAAACACTGTCTAAAATATTTGACTAATTTTGACTACTAAAATTTTGTAATGTTAATATTTTAAAACGTTTGGCTTGGATCGAAATGAATCCAAATTATTAAAAGGCTGAATGAAAAGCCACCATGTAGTTAGATCTAGTTTGAACTGACATTTTTCACAAATTGTTTCCGGCTTTCCGCTGATTTGCTTGACCTAATTCAGCTTCAGTCGAGTGACCAAAATATTTCGTTGCAACTGAACGGAAAGTAAATATCAAAATGGCATTCTCTTCTTTTTGTTTATTCATTTTAAATAATGTATTAAGACAAAACTGCTTGGCAACAAAAATATTCTACTAAATAAACGTATTAAATAAAATATTGGTGTTGGAGCCCTACGTCACTGAGCGGAGCCCCGCGCCCCCACAAGCCAAAACCGGCCCGACAACCTCGCCAGCGGAACGGGTCGACGGAGCGCGCCGCTGGCACTTCTGACTTTTTCGCCAACGGGTCGATACACAAATTGTTTTATTTCTTCATTTCTGATAATATACCACTTATACCAAATCTACAGTCCACAGGCTTTTTATCTTATCGAAAGACCCTGAGCTAACAATTGGAATATATTGCTGAATCGTTCGTAGCCCCGGCTGCCTGAGTAATCTTAAACGATCACTAAGGTTAAGCAACATAGGGCGCGTTCAGTACATGGATGGGGGACCGTCTATGACTAACACTAGTGGCATGATGGGGGACCGTCTATGACTAACACTAGTGGCTTCCGTGCTTCGCAAGGCACTTTAAGCAGTTGGTGCCCGGTGCCGTCGATAGATGGCAGTCGTTAAGCCAAGTCAGAGGCCTTAGGGCGGCTTGAAAACTTCTGTCAGTAAGACCAGCCACTAGTCTTACAAGCCTTCACCAATCTGGACTTTGCCCCCGTGGTGGAGTATGGCCTATACCTTCCTCAGGGATGAGACCCGTGCCTCTTGGTGGGGACATAATAGGTGGATGATTATATTTTGCTACAGTTTGGATGAGGATGGCGTTCACACACCTGCCGCAGCTGCTGCTCCAGCAGTAACTGCTGCTGCCGGTTCTGCTCGTTGATCAGCTCCTGGTTGAACAGCATCTGCGCCTTCTTCTCGCTGCGCTCCCTGGGACAAGCACCGAACAATACACGTTGAAATCGGACTGGTTTTCAAGCCGCACTTATGGTATAAGCAGAGTGCTTATACCGAGTTTTTTTAATCACTTTCGATAGCGAGAGCGTTTGCAATTTGTATAGGAGTGACAAAGCGCGCCACCTAGTTGTCTCTTTGTCAGTCCTATACAGATTGCAAACGCTCTCGCTATCGAAAGTGAAATGAAAAAAACTCAGTATAAGCACTCTGGTCTAATATATAAAATTCTCGTGTTATTCGTTCTCGTGACGACCTCTATGGCGCACCGGTTAGCCATTACAAACGAGCGAACTGAGTCATAAGCATTTGTGTCAGACCTCACACACACACATACGAGGCATATAAGGCATATCGGAACTTTCGCTAGCACTTTTATGACTCGGTTCGCACGTTTGTAATGGCTCAAGTATAACATAACATTTACATACAGGCACATACATTGCTTCTGGCCCCACACTAGGATATCCTGTGTCGTGGGAACCAGAAACAGCGACGTCACAAACATGTAAACATCCAAGACTTGGGTTTCTTTTTTTTTGGTCCCCAACCAGGATTCGAACCCGGGACCTCTCGCATGGTAGGCAGTTGCGCTAACCGGTGTGCCACAGAGGTCGTCACGAGAACGAATAACATGAGAATTTTATATATTAGACCAGAGTGCTTATACTGAGTTTTTTCATTTCACTTTCGATAGCGAGAGCGTTTGCAATCTGTAGAGGAGTGACAAAGAGACAACTAGGTGGCGCGCTTACTCCTCCGAAAAGTCTTGAGCGATTTTGATGAAATTTTGTATGTATATTCGGTAGGTCTGAGAATAGGTTATTATCTATTTTCCATGGCCCTAAGTAAAAAAAAAATGGTGAAACAACGTTCGCCGGGTCAGCTAACATATGATCCATTTGTCTATACTTGACATTTTTCTCAGACTTTAAACGACAATAAATCAGAAACCTTTAGCGGTAGAGGGCTCGAAACAGTTTGCAAATTTAGTGCTAGCTAGTACTAAATTTGCAAACGGTATCGAGTATAGACAAATGGATCATAGAGAACACTTCATTGTTCATAACAAAAGACGATTACAAGGGGATTTAAGAGTAGAGACTACTTATCACTGAAAGTAATAAAAAATGCCATCTATTTAGAATTTCGACTATTACATACATATCTAAGCTCACGCCTGTATCCCAGTGTGGCAGGCAGAGACCAGTCACGGGCCAGTAAACAAAATAATGAACGTAAGAACGACATAAATGACATACGCCATTTTTACTGAGCTGTGACGTCATGATAGATTCGGCCAACCCAGGCCGTTTTCGATAAAATGGCTGCAGATGGAAAATTATCAAATTTATCCTGTTTTTTTTTTATTTGGACAAATTATGTATATTTGGTTTTTACTTGAAATGCCTTAAAGCGATTTGAAGACTCATAATTTACACGAATATATCGCACCCTTGCAAGAACAACGTGATATTTCGAAGAAAACCATTTTTTATTCATGGATATTTTGTGATTACGTTATGTGATTGTATTTACTTCGAAAACGCCGGAATAATGAGCAAAAGAGACACTGCATCACGTTATAGTGCTATCTCTTTCGGTCATTACTCTGAACCTTAAAAAATGCTCTCATGTAACGTAAGGGTTCCGAAATAACACGTTTTCTTGCAAGTGTGCGATATATAAATAATACTTTTTTTCACATTGACAAATAGCCTATTCAAGAAAATCATTTTCATCATCAGCATTTTATTTTATTAAGTTAGCCCTCTTAGCCCCGGTTTCTCAGACGCTGACAGTCTATTAATCTACTGTCAAAAGATGTCAGTTGTTTTTTTGTATGACAACTGACAGCTGTTTACAATAGATTAACAGACGGTCAGCGTTCGAGAAACCGGAGCTTAGTTCCAGAGATTTATAGGTTTCTGTAAGTGACCGGAATCATTGTTGTTGTTGTTACACTTTATTGCACAAAAGAAAATACCTAATCTAATCTAATCTCTTTAAACGAGCAATTCTTGTATATATATTATATAATCAGAATCTCGGAAACGGCTCCAACGATTTTCACGAAATTTTGTAGGCAGATGCTTTCGGGTGCGTTTAATTGATCTAACTAGGATACATTTTTAGAAAACGTTGTTTTATCCGTGTTTTAAGGCAATTGAAATTTGCTATAATAACTAACAGAGGTAAATTTCGCGTCTATCTGCAAAGTTTTGATAGTCCTGACGGGAAAACGGGCCACCCGTTTCGGGCCGATTTCAAGAGACCCGGTTCGAATCATGTTTTTTTTTCCAAGTTCTTTTTTTGTTGGAAAAGTATTATTTTAATTTTATATTACATATTTTATATTACAAAAACAGTACCGAGCAAAGCTCGGTCACCGAGTCTGTGATAAAAACAACGTGCAAAGGCGGACTCTTAAGAAATTTCTACCAGCCAGCTTAGAAATTTTGGAATGTTAAAAAAGAGAGTGGGGAAGGCAGACGAAGTGGATAACAACTCATAAGTAGGTATAAAAAAAAAAAAAAAAAAAAACTACTTACCAATATACATACTACAACTTACATAAATGCCTACATAAGAACGCCAGAAATATATTGTTCTCGAGTGTAGTTTATTAATATAGTAATTTATTACAGTCCCAGCGATTACATCAGGGCGAGGATCAAGGTCAGGTGACCTCCGCGCCCTACCTTAATCAGCTCCCTCATACGTACGTTGCTCATTCAATGGTTTCGTCATATTCTCACAGAGTAATTGTACATAATACTAGCGACCCGCCCGGCTTCGCACGGGTGGCAAAAAGTGATAAGATAAGATAAAGATATTTATTGAGCAACAAACATCGGTATACGTGTAGTTATGCTAATTTACAGGTTGACTTAGTTAATAAGTATACTTTATTTTCAATCACATTAGAAACCAAACTAGGTAGATCCTGTATTTTGGTTTCCAACGCCCCCCTTCGGTTATCGTTAAGTCAAAGTGAAATTTAAATTTACAGCAAAACTAAATAAAACTATAGTTTAACACCTTTTACAGTAACAATAGGTAATCTGCTCCTATACCACGCGCACCAAATTCTGAGCGATCCCAATCGTGTATTTGTCACGTCCAATACAAATTGTTATCACAAATGCCATGGTACTAACAGAACCTGGTGAGCGCGATTAGGTCCCACATAATCAAGTTCAAGCAAAAATTACGAAATCCTTGAAAAATAGCGGGTAGAAGAACAATTCAACAATAGCAACAAACCAAAAACTTAATTTTAGATTATACTCACTTTAGTGTTAATTAAATAACATTAGACAAATATTTGCCTTTAAGCTAAGCCCTGGGATATACAAGCATTGTTTACCTACACACACCTGTCCCGCCCTACGCAATAGCTTGGGATCGGTTGTGCAAAACCACAGGACAGGCCAGATGTCCAAACAATACACATTTTACCACATTTAAAACAGACTGAAGGTAAGTGTAAAAAAATAATAGTAACTCAAGCACTCCACAATACTCGAAAGTGACAAAGTCGACATTAGGGAACTTGCGCCAAAGTTACATTCGAGCAATATTTCTTTCATACCATAGAAGACATGTTACAAAAAAAAAAAAAAAAAAACTTTCTATTGGATTTAAACTTTCCATCCTTATTAGAAAGCGTTCAAGAGTTCTCCACCAATCCGGACCTGGACCCGTGGTGGATCACGGCCCACACCCTCCTCACTGGGGAGACCCGTGCCCCTCGGTGGGGACATGATGGGTTGATGATGAAGAGTTTCAAAACGCCTTCCAATAATAGTAGTTTACGTTTCACGGGGTAACTCGAATATTTTAACACTTAATACATTATAATTATATCACGTTTAGTTAGATTTCGTTTCTTTCAATGAATTCTTTAAAAAAAAAAAAAATACTGAATACATTAAAGACATAATTTGACGAGTGAAACCCAAATTTTTATATATACTCCTTACATTAGATATTGGGCATTACGTGCAGGTTGTGACGTCATAGTTAGAACCCAACTTCTATGGCGCGTTTTTGCATCTTGTGTCAGAAACATACTTTCGACAGGTTAGAATTAGATACTTAGATGAGATACAGCCGAGTATATCGCAAATAATATGGGAAAAAAATAAATAATACTTCAGTCCGTCTCAGTTCCGTCAACTCCGATCCCATTAAAACATTATTTTTCTGTGCAAGTTCTCCATAATAATTACTGATATCGTAGTATAAATAGCCTAAAAGACAGTCATCTCACCGAAAATGCGACTTTATCGTGTAAGATTTAAGGATTATCATAGTTTGATACAAGGCTATACAATTCAGAGTCTATGACCTTCTTGCCAAGTTGTTGTTTATATTCCGATGAAGTTAGCCCACGAAAACTTCTAACTTGTAAGGATATTTTAATATTTTAACTGCTGTACCGGAACAAAGATAGACCTATGGATAGACATTTATGGAAGATCAACTTTTGCAGTCAAGCAGCTGTCTCTTAATTTATTTACAGTAGGTAATTGGTATAGATTGGCCTATAGATACCTAGCATAAATAAGATTTATGCCTAGAGAATAGTTTGATACCTATGTTAGAATTGTAAGTAAGTTTTCTGTTGAATTATAATTTAATTTTTTAAAATAATTATCAAGATAGGTTTTACAATTAAATCTTGTATAGTAGCTAATATTATGGTGCCGATTGATTTTGTTATATATATAAGGACCTAAAAAGGTAGAGAAAGTTTGGGCAAATTTCGTTTTGCAAGTGGGTAGACAAAATACCCTGTACTTATTTCTTGAGGAGTTCAAATCTATTTTCGGCAGCTGGTGCTGCCTTAACGTAAGATATTTTAGAAATAATTGACGAACAGTTAGTACATTGGCCTCGTCGTACAATTTAATAGTAGGGTATCGAAAGTTCTTAAAAAGAATAACTTTTAAAACAGCTCTTTGAGCTCTTTCAATTTTAATAAGGACGGTTTTATTTGCACTACCCCAGGAAACTACACCGTAAGCAATCACAGACTGGCAAAGTGCAAGATAAGTCATCATAATAGTACGCATATCATTGACATGTCTTAGTTTTTTGAAAATACACATTAATTTTCTAATTCTTTTACTGAGCATTTCAATGTGGTCATTCCACCTGAGGTTTCTATCAACAATTATGCCCAGATATTTTATGTTGTTAGTTGAGGATAATGCGTAGCACTTACAATTTGTCAAATCAGTACAAGTATGAGCCTTAATAGTAAGACTAGCTTGTGGCTGCGTATTATTCCTTATGGAAAATGTAATATATTTAGTTTTAGAGTAGTTTATTGTAAGAAGATTCAGGTTAAGCCATTCTATAATCCCTCTGAAGCCAGTCTCCGCAACTGTCTTAACATCCTCCCAAGATACTCCATTAAATACTATAACAGTGTCGTCTGCAAAAGTTATTATTTTGGCATTACTTAATTGCTTATTACAGAGTTCATTAATATAGACCAAGAAAAGGGTTGGACCTAAGACTGAACCCTGCGGCACTCCGAAACAAATGTAACATCTGTCACTAAGCACCTCATCAACTCTAACTACTTGGGATCTGTTACTTAAGTAATCTGTAAGAAGTGTGAGTGGCGTACCACGAACCCCAAGGCACTCAAGCTTCCGCAATAGTAAAGGGATGGAGACAGTATCGAACGCCTTGGCTAGATCCATGAATATTCCGAGGCATTTGTTGTTTTTGTCAAGTTTTCCAACTACATGTGTGACTAAAGATTCAATGGCATCTACTGTTGATTTTGTATGTCTAAAACCATATTGGTTAGGGGAAAGAAGTTTATTTGATTCTAAATAGTGTAGTAGTCTAGTGTTGATTATTTTTTCCAGGATTTTTGCCAGAGTAGGCAGAAGAGAAATAGGCCTATAATTGTCAATACTGTCTCTATCCCCCGTTTTGTGTACTGGTATAACAAACGCTTCCTTAAGTAAATTCGGGAAGATACCACTTGATATGCACAAGTTAGATAAATAACAAATCGGTTTAGAGACACAGTTTACAGCATGTTTTAGAAATATGGCTGAAATACCGTCTCTTCCTGTCGATGAGGTTGATTTCAAGGATAAGATGGTCTTTCTAATTTCAAGTTCATCAGTAGGGAGGAGAGTGAGAGAGAAGGGAATCGCTTGGGATGACTTTATTTCAGATGCTAGACTCGCTTCCGTCTTTTTCATATCGGTTAAAGTTTTGTTTGCAAGTTTGCGGCCAACATTGACAAAAAAGTTATTAATATAATTAACAGATTCTTGAGCGGAGGGCTTGATCTTTAGTAACTCAATAGGAGAATTGCGGTTACTATTTATATTACAAATTTGCTTAATAACTTGCCACTTTTTTTTAATATCCCCATGGTGCTTATTTAACTCGGACCGTTCATAGGCTCTTTTTAAACGATGAAGCAAATTTGTGCAGTAATT
Source organism: Yponomeuta plumbellus (assembly GCA_947310845.1). Lineage (NCBI taxonomy): Eukaryota > Metazoa > Arthropoda > Insecta > Lepidoptera > Yponomeutidae > Yponomeuta > Yponomeuta plumbellus. Next base: position 11,598,418 of record OX371216.1, on the reverse strand, counting down.
GCGATATCGTTTATAAGAATGGTACAAAATTATATCGGTTGGATTTTTTTTAACTTTAACATGTAGCCTGTCCCTCCAGCGCATACATCGAAGGAGTCCAGGCGTTATCCATGGCTTCAGAATGACTCGTTTTCGTGGTACTTTGTGACAAGTGGTGTATTTATTTATAACAGTCGATACGGTATTAAGGAATATCTGGGTTACCACATTTGGATCTTCTGAATTAAGGATTAGGTCCCAGTCAATAGCCTGGAGCTCGTTTATAGCCTTAGCGTAATCGATCTTAGTTACAGTAGGTTGTAATTTGGGGAGTTTTTTAGAATTGTATGAGGCAGACAGAATCACACTACTATGATCAGTAACAGAATTTTGGCATACTATCGTTGTTACATTATTCGTAGCCTTAGAGAAACAGTGATCAATGCAATTTAATCCGCGAGTGGGGAATAAATGCCCTGGTAATAGACCATAGCCAGCTAGTTGATCTAAATAGTTGTTTGATCTCGTGTCAACGTTATTGTCTTTGATGTCAATATTCAAATCACCAAGTAGAAACAAATTGGGAAATATCTTAAGGTCACTAAATACATTGTCTAATGACGATTGAAAGCGATTTATGTCGGTAATAGAGGGTGATCTATAGACACATACAACAGCGTGACTAGTCCCAATTTTAACCACTAGGCAATCAGCATCATCAAGTACAGGTTCAATGACAACGACATCCAAAGAAATCCGGGCATAAACCACAACACCACTGTTTTGATTCTTGTGTCTCTGGGTAGCAAAGCAGTAGAAATTAGGAATGGATGGCAAATTAGGTACATGTTGTAACCAACACTCTGTCAGCACAATAATATCGCAATCTAGGTTAAGTCTTCTAGTAAATACCATAAAATCATTGAAGTTGCAATCAATACTCCTAATGTTTTGGACTATAATGTTTAACTTTTTGCAAGGCCCAATTATTAGTTTCCCACATTCTTCGGCTCTTTCAATCAAAAAAGAGTCTCCGACTTTAACATTGCCATCAATGTCATCTACTACGTGTTCTAGGTTATCAGTCATTATGTGAGTATTTTTGGGGGAATCTTAGTAGTATTACTACTGTGGAAGGGCAAATCCCAATAAATCTGTCATTCAGATTGCTGTTTTTATAACAACACACGCATACATTACGAAAAGACTTTCTTAATATTATGAAATAGCTCAACAAGCAACTAGCGTGCTGTTGCAAATGTAAAAAATGATAGAAAAAAGTAAATGTAATTAAAAGAATCGAACCATACAGTCACATTGCCCTCAGTTGCTGAATTTGGGCTTCGCTTGTGATGATGATGTTAGACGATTCATCGTCTTTCTTCACAAAGATTTTTCCGTTTGAAGTCCAGCAATACTTGTACTTGTTAGTCTTGACCAGATCACGAGCGAGAAAGTAGAGCCTGTTAGCGAGTGGGGTTAGATGATCAGCCACGTAAATCGGTGTGGAGTGGTCAATTAGACCCATGTGCGTCGCATTCAGCTTAGAATGTTTATTTTGAATATTGAAATTCTTGGCAGCCTTCAGAATATTTAACTTTCTTTCTTTAGTAGCAAATTCAACCACCACTGGCTTGTTTGCATCACGTTTGCCAGGGATTCTGTAAATGTCCTTTATCTCTGTAGCAGTCGTGTCTGTCTTTAGAGTCTTGCATAAACCAAGTATAGCATTGGTCAGAGTAGTTGTCGACTCATTAGCCTCAGATGGAATATTCCTCACCTCTATAAAAGTTTTCCTGGATTCACGGCGAAGATATTCCACTTCACTTCTTAGTGCGGCGACAGTCTGATCCTGTGTTGTGTTGTGCTGTTCAAGCACAGTCAGCTTAATAGCATGTTCATCGACTTGCGATGACATATGTGACATCGATTTTTCAAGTTCGTGAGTTGTACTTTTAATATCCGAGAGCGTTTGGTCCCATTTCTCTTGTTTTAATACATCTTCTGCCCTCCACTTTTGCAGCATTGCCATCATTTCATCTTTAAAGTTTTTTAACTGGGATGACACAATATCTGTTAGGTTTTCGTCCGCGCGCTTACGTTTTTGTCTTGTAATAATTGCATCTGGATGTATATAGTCAGGAGCGTCATCAGGGCGATTCAAATTGGAGTCAGATCCACCTTGCGTAGGCGACCGATACATTATTGGAGATGTTCAAAGTTATCGTGGTCGCACTTCGACACCTTATCTTGGCCAGAAAGCGTTGGCACGTTATAACACAACAATTAAACGTTAACGAGGTTCAGGATGGATGGTTACTAAGTCTTTTAGTAATTGAATTTAAATTTTACAAAGCACACGTCTATGCGCCAGCGCGATCCGAAGGGAAGGTGAAGGTGGCAATAGCTATATTAGTTCCCTGGAAAATTCCCGGGGTAGTATTTTTTTTTCAGCTTGGGTTACATTATTCGAGATTTCAAGGTTTCGAGAACATTTTCTCTTGCCCTTTGCTAATACATCCCCTATTCCGTCGTAATATATGCGCAGTCCTTCTAAAGTTCTTCAGACTGTAGAACAAACGTATTCGCGGGCACTGCTAGTTGTAGATGGATAGAGAACACATAGACATAGTTTTATTGAATTCGTAACCGACAGTAGGTAACTGCGAACCACTATTTCCGTCCCATTATATACAGGGTGTTGATTTGTACAGTTTACTCCGACTCAGGGTTGGTTATTTATATGATACTGAAGCAAAATTTTTTTTTTAGTGAAAATCACCTAAGGTCCCCGGTTTTGCGGGGCCGGAGGCGAGCGCGCGGGCGCACTCTCCAGCCCCGCCCCGCGAAACACCCGCCGGACCCGTCAAGTGCAAACGATAGAAGCTAAGCCATATAAATTTGTGATTTTTAGGTGATTTTCACTAAAAAATAATATTTTTTTTAATATTTTTTTGCTTCAGTATCATGTAAATAACCATCCCTGAGTCGGAGTCAACTGTACAAATCAACACCCTGTATAGATAAATTAAATAACCATCCCTGAGTCGGAGTCAACTGTACAAATGAACACCCTGTATAGATAAATTATTTAATCAGTTTAATACAACAAGACGGTGGTGGCGTAGTGGGGTTGACCCTTGCTTCTCGATCATGAGGGTCTGGGTTCGAACCACGCATGTACCAATGACTTTTAGTTACGTACATTTGTTTGTAGAGCAACACCATTCGCTGATAAATTGTGCCCGGATAACGGCGACAGGCTTGCCACTTGTCACGTTTGGGACCTAATAAACTCGGCAAAACGTGGGTCCAGTTCTAGAGACTGGTGCCTCTGCCTACCCCTTCGGGGATAACGGGCGTGAGTTTATTATTATTTATTATTTATTTATAATACAATAAATATAAACATACAGGCACATACAATGCTTCCGGGCCCACACTAGGATACCTTGTGTCGTGGGAACCAGAAACAGCGACGTCACAAACATACAAAAAACTCATACAATATTCATGGTCGAATCGCTCGTAGCCCGGCTGCCTGAGTGATCTTAAACGACCATGAGGGTTAAGCAACATAGGGCGCGTTCAGTGCACGGATGGGTGACCATTTATGACTAACGCTAGTGGCATTTTTCCGAGCATTTCCGTGCTTCGCAAGGCACGTTAAGCTGTTGGTGCCGGCTGCAGTCGATAGATGGCAGTCGTTAAACCAAGTCAGAGGCCTTAGGGCGGCTTAAAAACTTGTGACAGTAAGACCAGCCACTAGTCTTACAAGCCTCCACCAATACGGACTTGGCCCCCGTGGGGGAGTATGGCCTATCCTTCCTCAAGGAAGAGACTCGTGCCCCTCGATGGGGACATAATGGGATGATGATTCATGCTTCACTACGACCATTCAATGTAAGACAAGATAAGAATATTCTTTAAGGCACACAAAAAACACGAGACAAATAAAAGTTACAATTAAAAAAATACAATGGATAGTTTTTTTTTGCCCATCCGGGATTAAAACCCGGGACCTCTCATATAGTAGGCAGATGCGCTAACCGCTGCGCCACAGAGGTCGTAAGCTATAAACTAACTCTGGTGCCTACTTATTCATTCACCGGTGAATATTCAGGTTAGTAACACACCGCCGTATAATGATTAACAATTATTCAGTCGCGCTCCATTGAACGTTGATTATTTACTACATGTTTTAGGGCCAGTTTCTGGACTGAGAGTTTCGCTAATTAACTGTTTAACTGTATGAACCATTTGTCTATACTTGACATATTTCTAGCTAGTACTAAATTTGCAAACTGTTTCGAGCCCTCTACCGCTAAAGGTTTTTGATTTATTGTCGTTTAAAGTCTGAGAAATATGTCAAGTATAGACAAATGGATCATACAGTTAAACAGTTACTTAGCGAAATTCTCTACATAGCGAAAAGGACAGCACTCTGTCCCGAAAAATTTCTCAGAAAAGAGCGTGACAGAACGTTACTTAAGTATTCACTTGTTATTAATTCCTTATTACAAAAGGTGGACTTAATGCTAATGGCATTTTCGACCGATGAACCGGCAGGAGGTAAAGGGGGAGCAAAAATTGAGTTAGGCGTGCAATAAAGAAATACAAAGCATAAGGTGGGGCACTTAGAAAACCATAATATAATACAATTTGCACTAGTACTCGATATTATGATAATAAATAAATACACATAGCGAAATTCTTTATTCACAATCCAGCCCTAAGAGATTAGTATGTATTACAAAGGTACATATCAGTACTGTTGCGTCACATTAAGATTCTGTCTGATCGTTTACACAGAAGATCACAACAAAAATAGACAAACTAATACCCGGATAACAATAACCGAGAAAACGCAATTAAAATCCAAATAAAACACAAGCCGTTCTCACTTTTTCCTCATTAACAACAGCAATAAACACAGAATAAATAGAAGGAAAATAATCACGCGAAATCGCAAGTCGATCAACTATTAAAGTCTAAAATTAGCTTCGGAAATTACCTCTAGAACGAACGCAAAGAGCCATACGCACGCAAGGCCGGAGAGGCGGCGACTGACGTCTTATCAAAGCGTTCTTTATTGTAACTATTTACCTAGTTACTCAGTCGCCATGGCAACGCTTTTGTGCTGTACAACAAAGTACAGTAACCGTACAACCGACATTTTTTTATTAAAAAAAAAAAACAAAAACGCACTTATTCCCAGTGGGAAAAAGGGCGACAAGTATTTGTGATCTGGCTTATCGAAGATTGTATGTACAACAAAAATACAAATGAAGGGTGCAGAGAAAGAACAAGGAATGTCGCTTTTTTCAAATTCGTTTTTTAGTGGCAGCACATTCGTTGTCTATAGTAGCGTTGTTTACAATCTCAGAATACTGAAATACAACAAGGAATGTCACAAAAAAGTACGTGTTTTGATTGGTCGGCATGGATTTCTCAATACAATTAATGTCCGTACTTTCAAACTTTACAAAGCGTTTTTCTTGCAATTAACTCAGGTGGACATACCTTGTTCTTTCCCTGCACCCTTCAAATGGTAGAGTACCGACGGTGTTCTAGAGCCATTCTCCTACCGGTACCATTTTATAAAATGGACATTAAAAAACATCTAATAGGTCTATGATAGATGATTTATAACTATAGCGGCTAGCGAAATTTTTTACCTCGAAACACTCAAAATACAAAGAGTTCAGGAATCAAGTCTTAAATTTTTTTCTGAGCTGTTTCCGAACATCAAAGACTATTTTTTTAATGATTTAATTACAAATGTATACTTTGTAATCTATCTAATCTCTTTAAACGAGCAATTCTTGTATATATATTTATATATAATCAGAATCTCGGAAACGGCTCCAACGATTTTCATGAAATTTTGTATACAGGGGGTTTTGGGGGCGATTAATTGATCCAATTAGGTTTCATTTTTTTAAAACGTCGTTTTAACCGTGTTTTAAGGCAAAGAAATAACTGCTACACTACAAGAAGGAAATTTTCGCAAACCATCTGTAAGGTTGTCATAGCTCAAGTGGGAAATAGGACGATACCGTAAACAGAAGACCCTGGTTCGAGACTTGATAATAATTTTTCTTTTTTTTTCAAGTTCCTTCTTTTGTGTGAAAACCTACATACCGAGCAAAGCTCGGTCATCCAGGTACTAAAGTTTAAAAAGCTCAATTGCTGAACTAAAACTTTCGTAGGCACCAGACATAATCAACTTAATTTTTTTTTTACAACAGTTCTTATACAATAAGGTATCGATCCACGACATGAGCCCTGCAAGGGCACTCCAATTTTCAGACTGCTAACGGTTTTACAAAACCAGGATTCCCCTGAAACGCACCTGAGAGGCAGTTTTAATATGATATTTCGTCTTTCCGTTTAAGGGACTCCACACACGGCGGCTATAAGGTAAAGATGTATATTATAGCACGATATAATTATCTCATTACATCTTTCCATAGAAATCGTCAGGAGACCACACACGACAGCTATAATATACATCTTTACATCTTCGTATCTTAAAGGTACTGAGCGGTCTCTAAGCTATACATCCTGGGATGTAATGTATGTTATAGCTGTATATTTTAAGCTGCCTCTAAAGAATGTGTTTAGGAATTCTGTTTTTTTTTTTTTTTAATAAGGCCGTAAGAATTCCGGATAGAACTACTGGAATTTTTGTCAGTGTCTGATCTGGGCCTCGATTCTGTTTGTGCATTATAGTACGAATCGCTCGTAGCCTGGGCTGCCTGAGTGATCTTAAACGATCACTTAGGTTAAGCAACATACGGCACGTTCAGTCCGTGGATGGGTCACCGTCTATGACTAACGCTAGTGGCATTTTTCCGAGCGATTCCGTGCTTCGCAAGGCACGTTAAGCAGTTGGTGCCGGCTGCCGTCGATAGATGGCAGTCGTTAAGCCAAGTCAGAGGCCTTAGGGCGGCTTGAAAACTTCTGACAGTAAGACCAGCCACTAGTCTTACAAGCCTCCACCAATCCGGACTTGGCCCCCGTGGTGGAGTACGGCCTATACCTTCCTCAGGGAAGAGACCCGTGCCCCTCGGTGGGGACATAATGGGTTGATGATGATTATAGTACGATGACAGATACACCGTCGGGTCACGTGACCTGTTTTTTTATACCATTGACGCCTAGATTGTTTGATATGCTTGCGCGCGTAGCCTTGAAGCGGCAATGAAACCAAATCGCGATGTTCGTGCAGTTGTCATTGTAATACAATGCATTGACAGAATCTAGGTCCAGGTTTCGAAAATATGGAAAATACAGAAAATATGCGCTAGCCCCACAATAGGGTAGTTTCCAGGGTCAAAATAATTTAATTCTATTTAGTCCGTATTTTAGATTATTAAAAAATATTGGATATGTATTTTTTCTTTTTTCGATTAAACAAAAAATAACAAAGATATAGCCCATTGAAGTTACGTGTGACGTCACTCCGTGCTACAAAATGCAGCACGGCGTGACGTCACACGTAACTTTAATGGGCTATATCTTTGTCATTTTTGGTCTAATTTACAAATAAAAAAATACGTGTCTCTTATTTTTGAATAATCTAAAAGACGGACTAATTACATTTTTTTGGGAAACTAGCCTATTGGTACATTTAAGAAGCAACTGAAAGAGCATTATCTATCTCTATCGTAAATTCGAGCTACATATTTATTTATGTATTGTTTATTATGTATTGTATTGTATTCATTTCTACGGGTATTTAGTCTATGTAGTGTATTTATTTTCTGCATTAAGTAGGTAATTGTTTAGGATTTCTGTAGTTTATTTGGTCTATTTTGTACACGTATACATACCCGCTTTTTACTGCTGCTCAGACTCGCTAAGGTTTGCTGGAAGAAATCTCTTACAGAGATAAGCTCGCCTTTGTACATGTTGTTTTTAATGTAATGTTCGATGTACTGTTTCGTGTGCAATAAAGTATAAAGTTAAAGTTTAGCTCTGATTCGCAGAGCTTAATCATGGTGAACAGAGACGGAGCTCGCGTCGTCGGTTGATTGATTCTGACTTGATTCTCAACTTTATTTATCGTACAAATTGATCGCTGTCCCGGTTAGCCCTATGTTCTGCCGCACAACTAGCGTAAACGTTTTATGATACCACTTTTTACATAGATTGTTCACGTCATTGGTGACGGTACAAAGTGGTACGCCTTTTGGACGACGTCAACTAGCTGCTTGTTTTTCATCTGATTTGTTAAACGACCCAAGCTTCGTTGTGTCTAGCGTTCAACACATGAGTAATAATCTTTAAGCTAAAACTGTTTTGAAAACAACAAATCGTCGTCTAAAAGTGTCCTCCAAAAGTACAAATTTTCAGGAGACTAATATAACCAGTGGGACACAGAAAGGGCTAATTAAAAAAATATATATATAACCATCCTACTTTTACATCAGGCAATCAAATGAAAAACTGAAAATACCGTTTTCGATCAATTTCGATGAAAATTTCATCGAAAAAGGTATTGTCAGTTTTTCATTTCATTGCCTGATGTAAAAATAGGGTGGTTTTATTAGTCTCCTGAAACTATGTACTTGGGAGTTAGCAGCTTAACACTTTTAGACAACGAAATGTAGAAGTAGTAGGGACTCGCTAAGAGATTTTTTCAAAGAAACTAACATCTTAACAGTTGCAAGCCAATACATTTATGAAAATATTATATACGTTCGGAAAAATATTAAGGACTTCGAAACCCCTGGTAGCCATCATAACGTTAATACTAGGAATAAACATAAATTGTCATTTCCACGATTTAGACTTGCAGTCGGTCAGAGTGGAGTTTTTTTTTCGCTGCCTTTTTCTCTACTACAGACGGCCCCAAGGCAGCGGCTAACATTATACATAACTGTATGTACATTGACATTCAACAAGCAGAATGTAAATTCTTTACGTTGAAATAAATTCTTGATTCTTGATTCAGAATTTGTTAGCCTCTTCTCTTAACCGCAGAATACATAATAGTACAGGTACAGAAGATTCACTCCGCAAAATCAATTAAAGAAAAAGGGACTCCAGCAGCGATACAATTAGGTGCAATTCAGATCGCACGGCGCTAAAAAAGCTACGTTATATTCACCTACATGTTGCCTCTCTTTCTACCGCGTAACTCTTACCTCTTCTGGCGCCTGAATTCCTACCCATTTGCTACTCCGGAGTGGTCGCCGCATTAGCAGCTACTTACTTACTATCGCTAGATCAACATTTTGTTTTATTTTTTATGAGTAGAAAAAATATTTTTGTCTTGTCTCTAGGCGCGAGCATTGACCATGAGATCCGAGTATTTGGCCCTCAGGAGTTCGACTGGTGGAACGCAGTATAGTTACTTATGCGGTAAACCTTATTCTAATAAATGATATGATGTGTATTTTTATTGCGAAGTCACTCATAATTGACTAGAGGACACGCAAGTGAAGATTGCTGCGCTGACGAAAGTACAATAGGCTGTTTGACAGTGTGAAAAAACAATATTATTTATACGTATTCGTATAAATTACGAGTTTTAAAACCGCTTTACGGCATTTTAACTAAAAACAACATTATTATGTATAGAAAAAACACAGGATAACATTTCATAATTATGTATCTGCAGCCACTGCTCAGTAAAAACGGTGTCTGCCTTTCATGTTGTTCTTACGTTCATTGGTTTGTTTACTGACCAGTGACGTCGTAATTCCTATGCGACGCCATATTGTAAGAAAGAATTAAAATGACCACTTTCTGAGGACTTTATCAAGACCAACAAAAAATATGAGATTGTTTTAAGAAATCATGAATCTATAATTGATCATGAAAGTTGAAATGACTATTTACCAACATCACTGCAAAGCTATGGCATCCCAAAGTAGGCTCTAAGATAAGACAAGAACACTCTTATTGCACACCGGAAAAAACAAAAAACACAAAATATACACTAAACACTCCCCATCACTTAAAAAGTTAGTTTCTCTTTAGTATTTCTTTTGTTTTACTTTTATTGCAAAAAAAAACTCTTTGGTATGTATTTTTTTTTGCAAAAAAAGGTGGACTCATGGCATTATTAACTTATTTTGAATTTACTATAGAGCTTATTGAGCGAATTGAAGTGTCACCGACTGCAAGGTTTTTCCTGTCGCGAATTACACATCACAAACACGGTTCAACTACCTAACTGTAGAGGATAACACCAAAAAAATCAATATTCTCGCTAACAAAAACTTTCGCAAAACATCAACTAACGTATGAATTGTCTATTTTTTATAAAGGCAACAAAGCCATATTATGTGTTGCCAAGCTAACAACGCGGAGGCTACTGGTGGCGCGGAGACGGTGCATCGTGCGTTGCGCAAGCGCATAGACCGCGGTGAAATAATAAACGCCGGAGGCTTAATTACCCGTTACAATCACACTAAGGCTTAGGGCCAGTTTCCGAAGTGAGAATTTCGCTAAGTAGGTAACTAAAAAAACTAAAAACTATTACTCTGCCTCAGGGTGCGTATACTGAGTTTTTTCATTCACTCTCGATAGTGAGAGCGTTTGCGATTTGCATAGGAGTGACAGAGAGACAACTAGATGGCGCGCTTTGTCACTCCTATGCAAAACGCAAACGCTCTCGCTATCGAAAGTGAATTACAAAACTCAGTATACGCACTCTGGATACCTATCCTAAACTGCGACAACTTAACTGAGTGCTTATACTGAGTTTTTTCCTTCACTTTCGATAGCGAGAGCGTTTGCAATTTGTATAGGCGTGACAAAGCGCGCCACATAGTTGTCTCTTTGTCACTCCTATGCAAATCGCAAACGCTCTCGCTATCGAAAGTGAATGAAAAAACTCAGTATACGCACTCTGTAGAGCTGTCTCGTCAAAGTTCTGAGAAAAGGGCGTGACTGAACGTTACTTAAGTATTTACTTAGTGAAATTCTCTATTCAGAAACCGGCCCTTAAGGGTCTATTCATCATCAACTCATTATGTCCCCACCGAGGGGCACGGGTCTCTTCCCTGAGGAAGGTATAGGCCATACTCCACCACGGGGACCAAGTCGGGCTTGATGGAGGCTTGTAAGACTAGTGGCTGGACTTACTGTCAGAATTTTCAAGCCGCCCTTAGGCCTCTGACTTGGCCTAACGACTGCCATCTGTCGACGGCAGTCGGCATCAACTGCTTAACGTGCCTTGCGAAGCACGGAACCGCTCGAAAAGCGTTAGTCATAGACGGCCACCCATCCATGTACTGAACGCGCCCTATATTGCTTAACATTTAAGATCACTCAGGCAGCCGGGGCTACGAACGATAAAAACGAGATGTTTACATCTCGTTTTTATTATGAATAATAAATATTTGAATTTTGAACCTTTTTGCTCCTAAAAGTTACATTGAATTCAGCACTTATTACCCCGCAATAAAAGCGACAATCGAACAAACATTACAATATTTCGCTACGCAGCTAGTTCGCGTGACAAGCGATAGTTCTTGTTAAGACTTTCATTTCTTATATTTACGTCTTGAGATTTTCACGGCCATGTGATCGATGCGACTGCCTCGTTGGTCGAGCCGCTAAGGCGCTTAGCTACCAACAGGTCGTGGGTTCGATCCCCACTGAGGGACCGCCGTACATTTGTACAAATGCATTTGATGGCCTCAGTAGTCCGGGTGATTTTCTACGTTTGTAATGTCCAGGTTACAAGTTTTTTTCTTGTACAAAGCAACCTCTGCTCTCGGTTGTGAGCGGATTCTTATTATTGTGTAGTCTGCTAAGATCCGTTTTTTAATTCGAGTCAGTAAAATGACATTTGCGGTGTGACCAGGTTTTGGAAGAAAAATAATAGAGATGTACACAATCGACATAAAATATAGACTAACAGCCTTATTAATAAAAAGTCAGGTCACTAAAAGCACTGGTATAGTGGCCTTATAAGATCATTATAATAGGGTTTCACAAAAACGTTATTAATAAAACAAAATCCACATTATAACTGGGCTATAACCATGCTATAACTTATAGTTGATATGGCCCTACTTTATCTCGACTACAAGCTTACTATAAGCGATATTTTAATCTGTGGTTGCAAAACCACAGATTACAAAAGTGTGCATTTGTCAGATTGTTGTCTGAAGTGGTTTGGTTGTCATTGAAGTCCTGAAGTGGCTTTTCGTGAAAAAGTGCTATTATCGAACGTTTTTGGCCTGTTTACTGGACCCTGATTGACTACGGATTACCTATATTACCTTGGCTATTACTGGACACCGACAAATGTGCTCTCACAGTTGACATTGGCTTTGTATAAAATAAAATGGTATAAAATGGTATCCTCTTCAATTCAATTCTTTTTAAATGTATCCTCTTCAAAAACTTTCAAACGAAAAGTTGAAAACTTTTTTTTCTTGTCATGTACATAGATTAGACAATCTGGGTGTTTTGACACTTCCACAGACTTAAAAGAATGAACGAATCATAGTACGCGACGTTGCCAAATTGACAGGTCGTAAAAGAGCACGATAGTTAAAGTAGGATTGTTGTACTTTTATTAATAAGGAAAAGTTAGAGCGTACTATATGTCTAATAGAGGACTATAGCCAAAGTGCGCTACAAGCACACTATAGGTCGTTTTTATTAATAAGACTGTATGGTTCTATCACTTCTCTCTTTAGTAGAATTAACTGCCAAAGTCATGTTAGACGTCCCAATAAATTAAAAAAAAAAAGCGGCCAAGTGCGAGTCGGACTTGCCCATGAAGGGTTCCGTAGCAGCAAGTAAAATAATATAAAAGTTCTTGTAGTTCGTTGTAACTTTCATCGATGTTTAAAACATTAATTACACGATGTTTAATAACAGTGTATTTTTTTATTTATTAAGTTATTGATAATATATTTTTTATATATATTTTTTTAGTTTTATAATTTTCTTATTTTAGAGGTTACAGGGTGGGAGGACGGGGACGGGGGACACATTTTACCACTTTGGAATGCCTCTCGTGCAAACTATTCAGTTTAGAAAAATATATATTAGAAAATAAACCTCAATATCATTTTCGAAGAGCTATCCATGTATGGGGACCCCCAAAATGTATTATTATTTTTTCTATTTTTGTGAGAAAATTTTAATGCGGTCCACAGAATACATCTTACCTACCAAGTTTCGCTAGTATAGCTCTTATAGTTTCGGAAAAAAGGGGCTGTGACATTAAATTAAATGAAGTGAAAAAACTGTTTGAAGATAGCTTGGCTATGGTGACACCTCAACGCTGGACGGAATGTATAGATAGAGCATACAAAAAAAGTCGAGGATAAAATGTGTCAGTTAGACCATAATAGATGATGTCGTAGATAAATTTGAAATAAATGTATACGATTCAGATAGTTCTATCTCGTCAGAGTCAGAATAAAATTCTAAAACCCAAAACTTGTTTTTCATTTAAAATATGTTTTTATTATCTAATTGCATAATCACCAGGTAGAAATCCTGTGACAAAAAAATAAGATTTACTTAAAATTAAAAATCTGGTGGTCACTCTGTTCCTTTTTTCCTCTGTGCTAATATATAATTTCTTGATTCAATTTAAAAAGAAAATTGATTATAACGTTAAATCGACAGACTGAAATCATCACTATTTTAACTGGCAGCCCTTTTCAAATTCTAAATGTCATATTACTGACTGGAATTAAAAAAACGGACTTTAGGTGTATTCTGCTGTCATACATACCCAGGCAGAGTCCGCAAAACAGAATTTATGCTGAGCCTCTGTCCTTTTCATCACAATTTATAAAAAAAAGTTGTACTATTTTTCTTTCAGATAAACAGATTTTTTTTGTACGCACTTTACTTGTCTCTAATTTCTTTACACTGGTCTCTAATTTCTTTCTTGTCTCTGTGTATGGTTGCCTGGAAGAAATTTCTTCCATTTAATATAAGGCCGCCGTAATAAAGAAAAATGGACAAGACTAACAGAATGGTACCCGAACAGACAAAAGAAACCCGAGCAAAAGAAACAGAGGTAAACAAAGAGATGGGAGAATGACTTCAGAAAAATAGCGGGTCCAACATGGAGTCGAACTGAATGGATAGGACAGAATGTCTTGTGCATTACGGCATTGCATGCAGCGCGAGCGATTAGAAATCGCGACCGTATCAAGGTCGTTCGCGCGTATTACTTATTCATCATGCTACGTTGTACCGTACTCAACCTGCATCAGAATTTTCAAGAACACATTTTTGTTTTTTATCAATGGAATTGAAACTACTGACGCAATCTCCAAGTTACTCTAATAATAATAAATTTTATATTTAGAACACCATTGAATTCTGAACGTTTTTTTTTTAAGGATGTAGAAACATATTTTTTTACATCATGCATACCTAAGCTCACGCTTGTATCCCAGAGGGGTAGGCAGAGACCAGGGACTGCTACTTACCACGATCACGACAGATCACATTCGCTTCATCGACATTCATTAGTCGTTGCATGCATGCACGTCGGTTTCGCATACGTTTTACCTTGCTCTTTGCTAATAGATCCCCTATTTGGTCGAAGTATGTCGGCCTGGGATGTCCCTTGCTGGCCCTTACACTCACATTCACTCGATATATTTGTTTCGTCAGTGTTTCTTCCTTCACCCTCTCCACATGTGCAAGCCAACGCAACATTCCTTTCTCAATTCCAGTCACTACATCCTCTCTCAGTCCACAACGTTTTCTAATCACACTATTGCGTATTCTGTAATGTATATTCTCATACTGAATACAATTTTTGAGTTTCGGTCTTTGACTGTAGAATCAGAAATTGATTTCAACGTAAAGAATTTGTTGAATGTCAATGTACTTATAATGTGAGTGTTAGCCGCTGCCTTGGGACTGAATGTAGTGAAGAAAAGGCAGCGAAAAAAAAAACTACACTCTGACCATCTTTTCTCAAATCACCTTAAATCTAATACAAATTTGGTATGAATGTCCATCTACCTAACAAGCTCAAGACCCATGAGTGCAATCAATACTTGCAAAGTCAAACATATAATATTCTTAAAAAGGTAATAAAACACCAATGCTGCGACCAGACACACGGCCGGCACCCGTTCACAAGCATAACGCGGGGGTGAGCCATCGCCAGTCTCAATTAGAGAGAAATAGGCGACCGCGCCACCATTCGCATGGCCTTTAGCAAACTTGTGTGATCAAGTTCTTGTCAGTTATCAATAATAAGAGCTTAGTTTTTGCCGTTTTTGAAGTATTTAGATAGATAGAATATTCTTTATTGTACTCATAAACTACATAAAATGCTATTTGACAGTGTGAAAAAAAAACAGTGTTATTTATAAAAACAATTGTTATTTGTAAAAAAACACAAGATACAATTTGATAAGTATCTGCAGCCATTGCATCGAAAACGGCCTGGATTGGCCGATTCTATGATGACGTCACATGCCAGTAAAAATGGCGCCTGCCGGTAATTTTTTTCTTACGTTCATTGGTTGGTTTGTTTACTGGAAAGTGATCATAATTCCTGAGTGACAAAGGTAGCGTTTTGGCGGCTTATTTCAAAAGTAAATTTTCGTTTGACTTTTTTAGAAGAAATACACGAATTTTCGTTTCTGACCACAATCTGAGGACACCATGAACGCCAACAAAAAATATGAGATGGTTTTCAGAAATCGGTCAAATAGGTTATTTAGGAACTCACCGACTGAGGCTGATGAGTTGAGACTTGAGTAGCTTGGTGACGATCCGGGCGTCCTCCTCCATGATGAGGCCAGCCTTGGCCATGTCGTTGGCCACCTCCTCGCAGTCGTCTCGTTCGATGTCGAATTCGAACTGGATCGCTTCGTTCTCCTTGTGTGTGTACGATCTGCGAAGTATTTGTGTTGTTGAAGCTGGTGGTACATGGAAGATGGCTCGCTCGCACAGATTCACATTTTCTTTTAGTGCAATCAAATCGGACATATTGTATTAGTAAAAAAAAGCGTTTGTATTGTTTTTTTTTTTTATAAACATAGAAATTTACATGCAGGTACATACATTGCTTCTGGCCCCCGTCAGGTCATTGCCGCCCCCATTGGTCGTCCCCCACGTCACAAACATGTTAATTAAATAATGAAATCCGTAAACTTTCGATAAATGTGGTCTGAGGATTTGATGGATAATTAAATTGCGGTATTTTTCTTATCCTGTACTAAGTTTTTGACTGAGAAAACTAGATGCCAAAATTAACATCAATATTATTTATTTATTTTATTTTATTTTATTTATTTCGGAGACAACACAGAGACATGCCACTTATATTAAAGTTAAGTGCTAAATTTATGTGCTAGGCATGCATCCAGAACATATCTCACTAAATACTATTATATAAGTTAAAGGTGAGGGCGGGCATTGAGTAATCTATGAAAGTACACAATTTGGTTCATAGTAATTAAATAGGGCAAAGTACCTACAGGAGAAGCTATGACAACTAAATGCAGACTCAGTGTATATGAGGGGCCCTGAAGCGGCAGTTGAGCTCCCTGTTTCTCGCACATCAACAATCCTACCAGCAGCGGTCCGCTGGTGTACGAGAAACCGGGGCAATAGTGTTGTAACATTTCTTGCGGTGGAATGCTTATGAAGATGCGATTTTAAATAACAACATAAGGTACTGAATTAGATAGATAGAATGTATGAACTGCTGTATGCACACCAGGAATTACACAATAAATTGGACAATAATTTAGTACTAGGTATTTACGGCCTGCTTAATAAAGCAGCCATCTGAAGGTTACGGCTAATTTGTCTGGTTGAGCCGTGAACCAGTATCACTCCTAATTGTGGATATAATTTTTTTTACAAACGAAGCCTGCGGTTCATGAAATATATCCACAAGTAAGAATTTTTTGTTGTAAGCGGTACAAATTCTATTAAGAGGAGTTCGGAATCCCGCGTTTGTCCGTGAAACAGGTAAATGGAACAAAGGTGGAGCACGTCCGCGCCTTATAGGTGTATAGAAATTTATTTTCTCTAGTAATTCAGGGCAGTTGTAGTTATCATTACAAATATTGCGTAAAATTTTCGCATCCGTTAGGACACGTCGTTCACTAAGAGACATAAGCTTGTATTTTTCTAGTAAATCTTTATATGATATGTGTGTTGAGGTTAGACGACGAGTTAAGGCACGCAAATACTTCTTCTGTATACCCTCTAATTTATTGTTGTAGACATCGTAATGTGGATTCCATATGCTAGAGGCGTATTCCAGTTGCGATCGGACTAGCGACTGATACAAAGTTATGCAAGCAGACGAATCTTTAAAGTGCTTTGTATTTCTTAATACGAAGCCCATCATTCTGTAAGCCTTTTTACAAATATTGTCCACGTGAGTATTAAAGGTAAGTTTGCTATCCAATAGCAATCCGAGGTCCTTAATTAGGTTTGTAGAAGGAAGCGTCTCATTACCAATCTTATATGAAGTAGTTACTTTATTAACTTTTTTTGTGAAAGTAATAACCTGACATTTATCAAAGGCCAAATAAATTTTGTTTCTAATGCAATAGTCTTCCAGCCTATCTAAATCACTCTGTATTCCAGTGCAATGCTCGCTTTTGCCAATGACGGAGTAAATTTTTAAATCGAAAATTTTTAAATTTAAAAAAAAAATATATTATTTTGACGATGAAAAAAAAAACTCTTTTAAATCTTTTTTGTTTACGCCGTTATTTCTAACATTTTACAAATTTTTAAAAGATAAAAAACACAAACAAAACACGATATGTAAAACAATAACTAATAATATCCGCAATTAACTAGCTCTATTTTTGTTTAATATACAAAAACGATGATGGACGATGTCGTTTAGTCGGCGGAAGGTCCGTGGATGCGAATGGCGAGAGGACGTGTGAAATGGCATTTGGGGGAAAAGGCCTATATCCAGCAGTGGGCACCGGTGGGCTGATGATGATACAAAAAATCATAAATCTCATTCAAAAACTTTCAGAGGTTTATCGATTTTTCTGATGTTAAGTGTTGATATGGCACGCTTCATAAGTGTGTGTGTGTGTGTGTGTGTGTGTGTGTGTATGTGTATATGCACGAGTGTGTGAGTGTGTATGAGTGCGTGCGTGTGTGTGTTTGTGCGAAAGTACTCAGCTAGTTTAACAGTACGTACCGTTTCTTGGGGTCGATGATCTTCAACCGAACCTGTATGGTGGTGATGTCGGAGCAGGTGACGAGGTCTCTGCTGACGATCTCCAGTCGCAGCCCGATGTCTTCGCCGAAGAACTCGTGGTTGAGGAGGTCCTTCACCTTTGGCCTGAGACAGATGGCATATAAGGCGTGGGACACAGGACGGACGTGGGACGAGGGCGTTGATTGACAAACAATTCAATGTCTACAGAACTGAAATAGAAAACATGTAATTATTGTTACCTGTCAGCTCTGTTAGGCCTGATGCACGATTCGATGATGTCTTTCACTTCGGGGATGGTCACCTTTTCCATGCTTTGCGGTTTTACACCCTACGGGCAAGAGATAAAGATCATGTTAAAAGTCAAATAAGGAAACGAAATCACAAGTAAGTCAGTCACGTAAACGACTCGGATCTCATAAAGGCATTGGCCACCCCCAGACGTGCGCCATTTTGTTACTGTGACAAAAATTCAAAATAAGGGTGTTACGCTTTAGAAACAGTGACTTCTGCATTGTCCGGCCGCTGGGAGAATACTATCCTGACAGGTCATGTTCGAACGGACGACGTAACCTGAAGTGGCGTTAAATTTTCGATTAAAATATTTTACACTCGTCGCGCGCTTTATGGACCCCCGGGTGTCCGGAACAATTTTTCTCCCAACGCGTCTTATGGACACCCGGGTGTCCACAAGAATTCACTCCTATTGGCCGACGAATTAGTTCCGATTTGGATTCGGAGGCCACTTAGATTGTAACTAATTTTGTTCCTTTGGTTTATAATCTATGCGCAATTGTCATCAACAAGCCCCAATTCGGAAAGAAAAATTAACTAAAACTTGTGTCGGTCCAATCCGCTATAATGGATTTGGCAGAGTTTTTTGTGCTGGAGTGCTGTGGCAAAAAATGAGTTCCCGAAGGAAACGGTGAGTATTCCAATAAGATTATTATATAGAATAACATGTAGTACTGAGTATAACATGTAGAAGGTGCTAAAAGTAATATTATTGCAAAAAGTGGTAAAACAATTAGTAGAAAATCAACGAAATTTTGAAGTACCCAAATTGTCGGCGTTTCACCACACGGATTGTGTTATTTTTTATCCATTG
The DNA here is from genome assembly GCA_947310845.1 of Yponomeuta plumbellus. NCBI lineage: Eukaryota > Metazoa > Arthropoda > Insecta > Lepidoptera > Yponomeutidae > Yponomeuta > Yponomeuta plumbellus. Next base: position 11,579,165 of record OX371216.1, on the reverse strand, counting down.
TGATTCCATTTGTGATTAGCAATACTTATTAGATTGACTATTGTCTATTTAGGAACTGATTACGACAAATAGTTCATGATTTTACACAGCTAGTAAAGTTTTATATCACTCGAAAGGGAAAAAGCCGGTACCGTGTGCCGTACATTTTTTTGACTCGTTTAAGTTGGGGTGTAGATATGGGGGTGTCAAGGAAAGAAAAGGCTAGGCTGGTAGATAAGGGGCCTGTTTCGAGAAAAAAAAATTATGAAAAAAGACTGAAAAATTTTAACTCCTCCAGCGACTTGTAAAATTTTTGTGAAAATATTTTTTCGACATTTTTTTTTTGTTCGGTATCGTGTAGTGCTGCTCATTGCCATCACTTTTGTTCAGATACTTCTTTTTCGTGCACCTCACCGATTTCGAGATGTACGTCAAAAACGATGTTTTTTCGACAAGTTTTTTTAGTTCGGATTCGTGTAGTGCTCCTTGTTGCCATCACTTTTGGTCAGATATTTTTTCTTCGTGCACCTCACCGATTTCAAGTTAAAACGATTTTTCAACTATTTTAATTTTGTATTTTTTTTATTTTTAGATTGAGCGCGCTGAGACTAGGGCCGTGGTCGCGATCTCGATCGCGGTCGGCGAAGCCTACGCCCGGGGGGTCAGCGGCCCTCCGCTGCCCGACGGGCACTGCTAATGGGCCTGGTCCTAGAAGGCCCAATTCGTGAGCCCAGGGAGCAATCCCTGTCAAAACCTTCGTGGGGTTATTTGTAATTTTTCAGTAAATATGTCTGTTTATTTTTAAAATGTAATCTTCGTTTTGATATGACCAATCCAACCCACATACAAATTTACAGCCTTTGTGACTGGGGCTTTTCATTTGGTGCCTACTTGATTCACGACTATTATTGTATTTCTGTTGGTTTGGCTAATTTTACTAGGTTATTTTTAATTTTTTTGTGCTACATTTTAAAAATCTACGTGATAAAATTAATTAAAAATTTGTGGTTTTTTCTATATCCCTGTTGTTTCCTTTCTTTTAAAATCCTCCACCAGAAATTTTCAAAGTCAGAGTTCAATCATATTAGTACAGTGGGCCACACGTTAGGACACCCCTTTCTGTTCAATTGTCGCCTTTATGCCGCGTGTGGTTAGAGCTGCAATGGGGTATCTGTGACTGTGGCCTACCGTACCTAATGTACATATTCTTACTCAAAGAAATGACTCTCGGAAATGGCACGGCATTCAGTATCAGACCTGATATAAAAACCTCGCCCAGTACACATCTACACCCGTCTATCTCTATACCCAAATTCAATGCAATCGATTCAGCTGTCTAGGCATGAAGGCGTCATAAACAAAATTACTTTAGCATTTATATTAGGTTAGGATATATCTGTTAGTACGACAGATAACCAAAATGTTGTAAATGTTGCTAAGAAGCAATCTGAAATCGTGTAAAATAAACATCTTATGATAACTGTCTGGCTATTTTTTTTAAAGCAGAAATGGGCCCCCCAAGTAGCTGCTACATTTCTGACCATTACTTCCCATGAATCGCTCGTAGCCTGGGCTGCCTGAGTGATCTTACACGATCACAAAGGTTAAGCAACATACGGCGCGTTCAGTCCATGGATGGGTCACCGTCTATGACTAACGCAAGTGGCATTTTTCCGAGCGGTTCCGTGCTTCGCAAGGCACGTTAAGCAGTTGGTGCCGGCTGCCGTCGATAGATGGCAGTCGTTAAGCCAAGTCAGAGGCCTTAGGGCGGCTTGAAAACTTCTGTCTGTAAGACCAGCCACTAGTCTTACAAACCTCCACCAATCCGGACTTGGCCACCGTGGTAGAGTATGGCCTATACCTTCCTCAGGGAAGAGACCCGTGCCCCTTGGTGGGGACATAATGGGTTGATGATGATGATGACTTCCCATGCAAATCGTATTCAGGATCATCTAATGTAACGATTTTATAAGTTTTCAGACATATTTGTCATAATTATTACTATGATGCATGGTTTTGGCCGTCATCTTTCGTACTAAGTAATAAATTTACGTTTATTAATTCAAATAAAAATAAACTTTTAGAAACAGTGAATAGTTTGCAGTGATTATCAATATATGTCATTATTTCAATATAAAATTAATTAGTGATGATAAATAAATAGAAAACTGGAAAACCAATTTCCTATATCGTTGATTTTTTTTTTTTTTGGTAACGGTACATATTCTCAGTCATGTCCTATTTCTCCTACTAGCAAATAATTTTCATTGAAACTATATCATTGTGTAAACTTACAATCAATGTTATATTTTGCACAGTGATTTAAATGTTAAATAAGAAGAAATCAATATTTAATGTTCGTGCGTAAAATCCTTACTACGCTGTCACAAGGTTATGTCAACCGTATTTTTTTGTAGTGACGTACCAAAAATAACGGAAATAATAACGGTCCTTTTAACGATACGAAGTTGATGAACAGGCTTTAGAAAAAGATCATCGCGTTCTCAGAATCTCTCCGTACCACTGCCTTACAAAGCGATTGAGCTGATCTGGGCTCAAATAAAAGGTCGCACAGCTCGCCACAGCACTTCACCGCCATCCGGCACAAAAAAGATGATGACCCTTCTAAAATGCCTGCGAAAATGTCACAAGAGATGACTGAGTGAAGGTCGTCTAAAAAACAAAACTACTTAATCGTGAGTCAGTGGCAAAAGCTAGTTAAGAATAACGTAAGGAATGATAACGTTGATTATCTCCCATCACTAGTCGTATGAAAAAGACAGGTGTCAGGATCGTATACTCCCAGCGGCCGAACAATAGGTAAAAAAAGTATAGACACTTCTAGAATCGTCATAAATCAGGCTAGTCGAATCTATATAACAATATAATGAACGTCTCATAAACACGAATTTCTTGTATACATATATCTACGCGGGCTCACCGCATGTTGTAAGGGTACCCGCCGGTGGCCATCACATTAACTACTTTCCAACTTACATTTATTCTCAATGCATCCACTGTTCATCGACGCCATTTTGTTACTGTGATAAAAATTCAAATGGCTGTCTGACGCGCGGAAAACAGCAATTTCTCCATTTTTATGCATATAGAAATTTTACACTTCTATAATCGTCATGAAGAAGACTACTCAAATCCAATGTGTAATTATCAACTCACATGCACGACTTTCTTGTATATCTGCGCGGGAGTGCTGCACTCGCTGTAGGGATACTCCCATCATTACCATCTTGCACGAATAAATTGCTTAACACTGTCGATGGCCGCCATTTTAGCACTGTTGCAAAAATTCAAAATGGCGGTCTGACACGTTAAAAACAGCGATCTCCATTTTTATGTATGAACCGTATATATAAATTTTACACTTCTAGAATCGTCATGAATCAGGCTACTCGAATCCATCTAGCAATGTGTAAATATCGACTCACATGCACGACTTTCTTGTATATCTGCGCGGGCCCGCTGCACTCGCTGTAAGGGTACTCCCCGGTGGCCATCTCCAGCATACACATGCCAAAGGCGTACACGTCCACGGACTCGTCGTAATGCTCCTCGTACATTTCGGGCGCCATGAACTCCGGTGTACCTGTGCGTGTGAAATAATAATAACATTAATAAAAAATTTGTTTGCGCATTTTCATAAATGTTTGTTATATTGATCAATAAACAATGATTCTGAAAGTAAATAAATAAAGTTGTTTCTTTTTCGTCAAATAAGGCTGCAACGCGACGTTTTCGGACACAGTGACGTTAATATTTTTTTGTTTGTACACGTGTCCCCAGTAGGTATTATGGTGCGCCGCCATTTTGAAAAAAAAATAATAAAATGGCAGCTGGCCAGTATGCCAGTCTTCCAACAAAAATCTTCAAACCCCTTTATGGCAGTCACGGAATCTCTACTTAGGCTCTGATATATTAAGTTTAAAATTATTTTTAAAAAGGTGATCAGAGTAGTTTTTTTATGCCTTTTTCTACACTAGAAATACAGGCTGAAGGCCCGCACAATACATAGCCATTCAGCAAAGAGAATATAAATTCTTCGTTGAAATACATTATTTTCATTTTGATCTCACCTATGACGGACTTAGCGAAGCTCCTGTTTTTGAGCGTAGCCAGGCCCAAGTCCCCGATCTTGACGCTGCCCGTTGTCCCGGTGATGAAGATGTTGTCGCACTTCAGGTCTCTGCACACAAAAAACAACCTCAATACGTGAAAATAAGATTGAGGGAAAGTGTGTCGGGAGAAGGAAGCCGTGACTCAGAAATATCAGAGAATAGACGCCTGTAGGCAGTGGCGTAGCTAGGCGTGGGCGAAGTGGGCCCTAGCCCACGGCCTCGCACTTAAAGGGGCCTCGCGAGGCCTCTTTGAATGTGATACCACCAAACTTAAAATCTCCGGTTAAAAGCATGCTTGGTAAGATAGGTTTATTGGGTAGATCTTGGGAACGACTTTGCCCACGTCTATATTAGTCCACGCTACGTCACTGCCTGTAGCCAATGATGATGAGGATGTAGACCTATTTCACAGGGCAAGAAACGAAAAATGAGGAGATGCCGACCGACTTCTGTTAGTGGAGATTCACAGGAAGAAGAAAAAGAAGAAATACGTGCACAAAACATTATAAACCTTGATTTACGCAGATTTTATCGTGTGCGGTCAACTGCAGCGAAGCACCTTTTACAAGTGTTAATAGTGTAAACATAAATTTGTAAACAGCGAACTCGTCGCTAAAACGAAAGTGAAAAAGTATCGTCTCATACAAGACGAGAGTAATACAATCTTTACATTAACGTGTCAGGCTTACCCCCGGTTTCTAAATGCGCTATACACTAAATATTGCCATGTTAGCCCTACAGAAATTTGAATTTTAAATGTGGATGTGTATTTCCAGTAAAGTTTCAACCACAAAAAGAAAAAAAGAGCAAGTGCGAGTCAGACTCATGCACAAAGGGTTTCGTACCATTTATCTATACAAAATTTAAATACTCCAAGCGCTGACCTGTTGCCGCTAAGCAAAAACACGGGAAAAAAGTACGTTTGTATGAGACTACATATTTTATAAGAGAAATATATATTTTATTCTGTTTTTAGTATTTGTTGTTACAGCGGCAACAGAAATAAATCACTGTGACTAATTCGACCGTGTGGCTACGAGCTATGACGGTTCGTGAGACACAGCCTGGTGACAGACAGACGGACAGTGGAGTCTGTTTGGTCTCATTATCAACCCATTATGTCCCCACCGAGGGGCACGGGTCTCTTCTCTGAGGAAGGTATAGGCCATTCTCCACTACGGGGGCCAAGTCCGGATTGGTGGAGGCTTGCAAGACTGGCTGGTCTTACTGTCAGAAGTTTTCAAGGCGCCCTAAGGCCTCAGACTTGGCTTAACGACTGCCATCTATCGACGGCAGCCGGCACCAACTGCTAACGTGCCTTGCGAAGCACGGAACCGCTTTGGTTACGGAACCATAAAAATGGTGTAAAAAGAATTGGGTATTTGACAAAATGTCAAATGAGTTACTTTTAAAACGGAATTTTGTATGCTTGTGACGTCACATTTCAGAGCACTCTTTTATGTTTCATCTATTTAAAAATTGTAATAACTAGTAAATGATTAAAAGGAATACATTTTCCGAAACATTTTGTAATTTTTGTCTTAATCGAGCATCTCAAATAGTTTATTGTTGATAGTGTCAAATACCGTATTAAACCATTACAAGAGGACAGAGAAGGGGGAGAATCAGAGAGGGGAGGGAGAAAAAGAGAGGAGAGAGTGAGAGTGGACAGACCTGTGTATGATGGGCGGCGTCCGCGAGTGCAGGAAGTTGAGCCCCTTGAGTATCTGGCGGCACCACGACTTGAGCACCTTCGGGTTGATCCGCTTGAAGCGGCGCAGGTACCTGCGACACGCACTGGGGTAACCTTCGGCGCACGGGAGGGTGAAGGAAGCAGCCGGGACTCCAACCCGTGACCTCTCGCATGACAGGCAGATGCGCTAACCGCTCGCCACAGAGGTCGTCACTATAACTATGCTAAAGTCAAAGTCAAATACTGACTGAACTGAACACTGACTGAAAATCAGCGCTGAGGGTTCACGCCCCCAGCACTATGCTGAGTCAGCTGCCATTTGCAGCAGCAGAGGCACATCGCTACAAAGTTTGTTAAGTGTTTTTTATTGTATATATTTTATTTTGTTTTAAGTAATGTGTGTTGTCTGTTGTTGCAATAAACGTTTATCTTTCTTTCTTTATCTTTCTAAATATTTTATTCTTAGTACAAACAAAATGTTTACTTTATGAACGTCAAAGTTGTTAGTTTCACAATTAATAGATTACATGGAGAAGTAACTAACAAAGAAACTCCACATTAATTCTTTTCAAAACAGTTTGAGCCTCATTAACTAACTTTCAAACTATGCTATGTTATAAAAATCGATTCATACGATTTGAGCGTCCCCGACAGCATCAACTCCGTAATGAGCACGATATTCTTCTTCTTGGCGACGGTCCCCTCCCAGTAGTTGTAAAAGCGCACGATGTTGGGATGCTGGAGCTTCTTCAGCATGTCGGCTTCCTCCCTGAAGCGAAGACGCTCCGTCTTGTTCAGCTTTTTCTCCTGTCGATGGTAAAATACTCGGTGAAAACTCCGGTTTCGTCAACTCTAGTTTTTGAATAGTAGATGAAACCGTAGATGTTGGTAGAAAATGGAAGAAATTGGGACATTACAAAAAGAAAAATTTGTTACCTTTTGAGCTACGTTTTCGTATAAATATAAAGTCAGGTTATTAATTTGATGCAAAAAAAAAATGACGTGGTGTTGTGTTACCGCTACAAAATATGTGTATAGGTTTACTCGGTAGATGGGATTATTTGGTTTTTACGTACTAGCAACACTCAAGACTTTGGCGGCTCGATATCGACGATTGATGATATTGACGTGACAGTTTTTTTTGCATTGAATTAAAAACCGACTTTAGTTTCAAAAGATTTGTAGGAAAAGTCCGTATAAATATACATACTTATTAAATTATATAAATCGTGATCCGTATCCCCCCGAATGGGGAATCCCAAAGGGTTCGCGTACACTAATTTGAGTAACCCTGATTTGAAATAATAATCGTATGCCTGGGGACGGCTGGTCCGACTATTGTTTGTTGGACGTGTTGTTTTATTTGTCAGGCGCTGTATTTATCGTAAGTCATGTGTAACACTTTGCGTGCGCGAGACTGGAATGTTGGAGTTTACAGCGCACGCGCAGTGTTGACATGTGCTCGACACAACTATGTAACTTTGATCTTGTGTTTCCCCCAGTCAGAAGTATAGTACGACTAGCTGACTCAGCAAACGTTGTTTCGCCATAGAAATTATTTGTGGGGATTATAAATAAAGAAAATATTGGGGTGGACCACCCTTATCACATAGGCTATGTAAAATAGGTAACCTATTCTCAAACCTACCGAATATACATATAAATTTCGGAGCAGTAAGCACACTAATGGTGCGTACAGACTAGTGAAACGTAACATGAAATGTATCATGCAATGAAAGAATTTGCCATACACATTGCCGCAATGTATCATGAAAGGTTAAAGCGATTCTCATAGGTAAATGAAAGGCAGAATGTTGCATTGCATGTTACGTTTCACCAGTCTGTCGTACCATTACACTGTGACACGAGAATTTGATATATTAAAGAAGATTATTATTGAATATACGAAGGCAGAAGGCGGATGAGGTCCGTAGACGAACGAAAGTCGTCGACATAGCCCAGCGGATTAGTAAGTTGAAGTGGCAGTGGACGGGGCACATAGCACGCAGAACTGATGGCCGATGGGGCCGAAAAGTTCTCGAATGGAGACCACACATAGGCAAGCGCAGCGTAGGACGACCAGCCACAAGATGGACAGACGATCTCATCCAAGTGGCAGGAAGACGCTGGATGCAAGACGCTTCTAACCGGTCTTTTTGGAAATCCATGGAGGAGGCCTATATCCAGCAGTGGACTTGTTATGACTGAATGATTATGATGAAAAGGAAGCTTGCATCATACCAGATCCTGTTTGGAGATGAAGGCATCGTCCTCAAGCCTTGCCACCGGCTTGTTCTCGCTATCAGCTCGGGGTCGCAGACGGCACCTATCCCGGGCTCCGGCGATAGGAACCAAACCGTATTTTGAAGAAGTAAAATGAATGATCTCATCCAAGTGACGGGAAGACGCTGGATGCGAGCCGCTTCCGACCGGTCTTTTTGGAAATCCATGGAGGAGGCCTATGTCTAGCAGTGGACTTCTTGTGGCTGAATGATGAAGGCAGAACGTACCAGCAACTCGCACCAGGCAACTGCGACGCCGGTCTGCGTGTCCAAACCGTGGTAGACGGTCTTGAACGAGCCGCGGCCAACTTCCTTGTCGTACTTGAAGAACCTGCGGCGAAATAAACAATAGGCTATTTGACCGATTTCGGAAAACCGTAACATATTTTTTGTTGGTGTTCACGGAGTCCTCAGAAAGCAGTCTTTTTAAATTCTCTCGTGTATTTCTTCTAAAAAAGGCAAACGAAAAATCACTTTTGAAATAAGCCGCCAAAACGCTATCTTGGGCAATATGGCGTCCCGCAGGCATTGTGACGTCATTTCCCAGAAAACCAACCAATGAACGTAAGAAAGAATGAATGATAGACGCCATTTTAACTGACATGTGACGTCATCATAGAATCTGCCAATCGATGCCATTTTCGATACAATGGCTGGCAGAAAACTAATTATCAAATTTTATCTTGTGTTTTTTTTACAAATCATAATTGTGTTTTTACTTTAAATGGTTTTAAGCGGTTTTAAGACTCATATTTTATACGTATAAATTATACTGTTTTTTTCACACTGTCAAATAGCATATTTGGATACGGTTTAGTTGGCTCCTGTCTTAGGTATGTCTCCAAATTCTCGTACCATGCGTTTAAATGCCCAAGAAATGTGTTTATAGCGCGTGTTATAAAATTTAGCTCCACTGTATCCTGCTCAGTGTAATACCTCTGTAAACATTAGTCACACTACAACCTGCTCAGGGTAATACCGTTATGAATATTAGCCCCAATATATCACGATCAGGGTAATACCCCTATAAACATTAGCCCCACTATATCCCCTGCTCAGGATAATAGCCACTAGTCGTACAAACCTCCACCAATCCGTACTAGGCCCCCGTGGTGGAGTATGGCCTATACCTTCCTCAGGGAAGAGACCCGTGCCCCTCGGTGGCGACATAATGGGTTGATGATGATGACTGTATATCCTAATAAGCCATAGTCTACATGGAATACTAACCTGCCGCAGGGTGACACTCCGATGGGTTCCTCCTCATCCTCCTTATCCTGCTTCTGAAGTTTGTCCTTCTGCAGCTGCAGCTTGTCCAGCTCGTAGATGGGTCCGTACTCCAGACCTGAGGATACATCATCATCACATGGTGTAGCCCCCGTTAGCAGGGGGGGGATGATAAACCCTCGTTTAGATGTACTAGCTTTTGCCCGCGACTCCGTACGCGTGGACTTTAGTTCAAAATTTTGCAACCCCGTTCACTCCCTCCCGTTGAGGGTTAAAATTAGAAAAACGGTGAAACACGTGTTCAATCGATTGTGTTGAAGAGTATTTATTTTAAGTTACAAGAAAATTAGACAACATTTTTTATACCTCCCATACAAATTCTGGCAACCCTTTTCACCCCCTTAGGGGTCGAATTTCAAAAAATCCAGTCTTATTCCTTGCCTACATTATATTATTATTATTACAGACCCTCTGTGCAAAATTTCAGCTTCCTAGGTCCAACGGGTTGGGCTGGGCGTTGATGAGTGAATGAATCAGTCAGTCAGGACTTTGAATTTTATTTATATAGATAAATAGGGAGAGGCAGCGATCGTGCTCTTCCAATATAAAGGGAAATTTCCCGCCGGGCAGATCGTATGCCTGGGGACGGCCGGTCCGACTGTTGTTGGTTGGTCGTTGTATTTATCGTAAGTCATGTGTAATACTTTGCTTGCGCGATGCAGAAATGTTGGAGTTTACAGTGCGCGTGCAGAGTTGACATGAGCTCGCCACATGAATGTGTTCCGGAAAGGGTGAGAGCGGAACAGATTTTCGAAGTGAATGTGAAAAAGTGAATGAAATTTCGCTACAGTTATTTCGTGTCCTGGACGATTTTTTGGTGAAATTAGTGTCATGCAACTAATTTCATGTAGATGCGACGTGAAACTAGCGTCGCGAAAGCGCCTGCGCTGTGCGAACGTATGTATTTTCGCGCGCTTCAAGCCTTCAAGCGTTGAAAATGGCTAATATAGCTTTGATGCTGATGGGGCCATGGTTACTGCGATGCTGACGATTTTACGACACTAATTATTTTACGAAATTACTTTCGCATATCGCACACTTGCAAGAACGTGTTATTTCGGAACCCTTACGTTACATGAGAGCATTTTTTTAAGCTTTCAAAGTAATGGCCGAAAGCGATAGCGCTATAACGTGATGGAGTGTCTCTTTTGCTCATTATTTCGGCGTTTTGGGAGTAAATAAAATCGCGTTAAAAAAAATATTTGAATAAAAAATGGTTTTCTTCGAAATATCACGTTGTTCTTGCAAGGGTGCGAATATCGAAACTACTTTCGTGAAACTGAGGTCAGTATGCATGCCACTAATTTCGTAACGTAAACTCGGGTTTATAGATAGCCCATTGAATTTTTTACTGACTACCCACCGTTTTGTTGTTCGGGAGGCTGCTCCTCCCCCGCCGCGGCGTCGCCGGGGGGGTGCGGGGTGAGGCCCTTCGCGATCTGGATGTTCTCTTCCTGTGGACATCCACAGAGAAATGGCATGAAACATTACTCGGGGAATATATCATAGGTACAAGCACTGACGGCTTTACTAATAATAATAATAAATAATCTTTCATCATCATCATCAGCCATTTAACGTCCACAGCAGGACAAAGGCCTCCCTCACTTTTCCAAGCTTCCTGGTGCACTGGCGCCCGCATCCAGCGACTCCCCGCCAATGTAACCAGGTCGTCAGAACGTCTAGCAAATAATCTTTACTGACACAAAACACATATAAATCTCACAGTAGTAAAAAAAAAACATACCATTGAATTGGGACCCTCCTCTCTTTTAAAGGCGTTTAAAGAACAGGCATGTTTAAGCCTTGTGGCCTTGAGCCTTGCCACCAGCTTGTTCCCGCTGTCATCCGGCTCTGATTCGCAGAACCATAACATATCAAACACGACCTCAGCAAGTAAAATTCACACCAATGAAGCTTGTGTCATACCAGATCCTGCTCAGAGATGAAGGCATCGTCCTCGAGCCTCGCCACCAGCTTGTTCCCGCTGTCGTCCAGCTCGGGGTCGCAGACGGCGCCCTGGCCCGAGCTGCGACGGCCGAAGCCCGCCGTGGCCACGCCCACAACTGGTTGGCTTGCCTGGGGACGCCGAGGAGGGGGCTGTTAGAGTCAGACAACGCTAACTATGCAACGACAAAAAGATGATAGATTTTTTTTTCTTTAAATGGTATCCCTAAATTAATCGCAACAAAATTATCTTGGTACTCTGATTAAAATCACAGATCTTCGTTGCAAATTTAAAACCTCCCATGTGTAGTTTTTGCCGAAAATCTGTTCTTCATTATATCTGGTTAAAAAAAATTGGCTCCTACCTTGTACAAAAACTCTCATGTGCATATCTCAACATTTAAATGTCTTATGACATAATGTTTATGTGTCAAGTTACATTATATTGATAATTAAAACCACCCATGTGCACTGATGTAGTAATATTGTATTTTACACATGGGAGATTTTGAATTTGCAACAACGAGATATTCAAGTTTTGTTTTTATAAATACTAATTCTAATATTTTATTTATTTATGGTACAGACAAAATATTTACTTTATGAACGTCGAAGTTGGTAGTTGTTAGTATTAGGATGATTGTTTACCAATCATGCAAAAAATCCGTTTAACTGGGATTTAGGTGAAATTCGGCACACAGATACACCATGTCCTCGAACTACGAAGCCGCGGGCAGATACACCTAGTAGAATTTATAAAATAAAATAAATAAAGTCACGCCCGCTATCCCCGAGGGGGTAGGCAGAGGCACCAATCACTAGAACTGGGCCCACGTTTTGCCGAGTTAATTAGGTTCCAAACGTGACAAGTGGCAAGCCTGTCGCCGTTATCCGGGCACAATTTATCAGCGTATGGTGTTGCTGTACGATCAAACAAATGTACGAAACTAAAAGTCATTGGTACATGCGTGGTTCGAACCCAGACCCTCATGAACGAGAAGCAAGGGTCAACTCCACTACGCCACCACCGCTTTATATCTGACAATAAAACATTATCAATGAAATATCGTTAAATTTATACTGTTCATCAGTGTCCGAATCCAAAAATGTACCTATCTAATATCTTCGAACGTTGGTACGTCAACGTCATCACTTTTATCCTCATCGCTGTCCCATTTATATATATTTCATAGAAGTTGTAATCATGTTTGTGAAATTAATTTCTGAATTACTCACGAATTTTATACAAAAGTAGTTCGCTACAGTACTCACGACGCTGGTGGTAATCGAGTTGAGCATGTCGAAGGTGTTACTCTGCTGCGTGTGGATGATGGCCAGAGCATTGTAGGGCCGCGCGCCGAGCACCGGCGGTTTGAGCACGCCCACGCCCTCCGTGCCCACCACCACCTGCAGAGAAAACCTTCTTGAACTAAGATACGAGCAACCGTGGTGGAGTATGGCCTATACCTTCCTCAGGGAAGACACCCGTGCCTCTCGGTGGGGACATAATGGGTTGACGACGATGATGAACCCAGAGCGAGACCTGGTCGGACTCTTCCGACAAAAAGTCAAATAAGTGTATCCGTGAAACAATCGATAAATGAGATGAAAACCACTCATCAGCCCACCTGAAGAAAAGAAGAATAAGAAAACACATTTCGGAGCAATCCGATATAATGATGTATATGAAAATAATTATTTATTGTATGTATCTAATAATGGACTTAGATGCCATATATCAATATTTTAAGTATAAGAATCGCAAAGTTGGTTAAATTTTTTTTATATGTTTGAGCACTCCAAAACTACATAAAATGGCGAAACATACATGGTGGTGGATTCAGGTACCCCTAGGGATGCTTTATTTTTGGAATTCCGCTTGACACTATTTTTGGGACACCCTGTATGTAGTACTTCATATGATTGATGTTTATAATTCGTCAACGTTTTAATGTGAGTCAAGATATTTTAAAAACAAACAGTGGAAGAGTACACGCTGATTGATTGACAGAGAAACTGGCAAGTTACCTTGAAGGTCTTCTCCTTGCCATGAACGGTCTTCTCCTTGGCCGGCATGACGCCAGGGTCGATGTGGTGACCCTGCTGCAGCTGATGACCATGGATGCCTGATGTCATCTGGGGGTTCAAAGGAACCATATTCAAAGAATGTTGTTGTTGTTACACTTGATTGCACAAAGAAAAAATATATAACATAAATAACATCTTTGTGATAAAAAATACGTGCAAAGGCGGACTTATTTCCGCCTTATTCTTTATAATAATAAATAAATACAAATAAATGAAGCGAAAATGATTTGTCAGGATCGTGGCAGGTGGCAGTCCCTGGTCTCTGCCTGGGATTATATCCTATGGCGTGAGCTTATGTATATTATGTACATACATAAACTAATATACTTTCATTCTTTATTATCAGATGTGTACATGTTTGTGATGTCGTTGTTTCTGGTTTCCATGACATAGGGTATCCTAGTGTGGCGTCAGACAGAAGCAATGTATGTAACATAAAATAACATTTACACACAGGCACATACATTGCTTCTGGCCCCACACTAGGATACCCTGTGTCGTGGGACCGAGAAACAGCTATGTCACAAACATGTAAACATCCAAGACCTGGGTTTTTTTTTGTCCCCAGCCGGGATACGAACCCAGGACTTCTCACATGTTGTGCCTGTATGTAATTTTTTATGTTTGTTTATGTTTATTGATCACCAGGGCCGCGTTTCATAAAACTACCGTTTGCAGTTTATTATGACAGTTCGATGTAGGCCGCGTAGTTGATTAGTATGTACAACTAGTCCTCCCACTTATTAATTAATCTGTGGGTTAATCGGCTATTTTCTTTGCGATGTCTTTGTCTGGTCACCATACCACAGGGTATCCTAGTTTGGGACCAGGATTGTGTCGTGTGGAAGTTAGTTTTGTTATTCAATTACCTTTCTCCAAAACCAATTTGGGAATTAATGCTCCTATACCGAGCAACTGTTCTATAGCTCCTATACCAACAACATCACCAAATGTTGATGTTAAAAATGGGCTGTCTGGTTGTTTTTCCATGTTGGTAGTTACAGTCCATTTATCTATACTTGACATTTTTTCTAAACTTTAAACGACAATAAATCAAAAACCATGAGCGGTAGAAAACTCGAAACAGTTTGCAAATTTAGTACGAGCTAAGCACTAAATTTGTAAACAATTTCGAGTTTCTACCGCTCATGGTTTTTGATTTATTGTCGTTTAAAGTTTGGAAAAAATGTCAAGTATAGATAAATGGATCATACCTTGCATGGTTGCCATAGCACAGGGTATCCTAGTTTGGGACCAGGTCAAGTGATTGTGTTGTGTGGAAGTCATTGTTATGTAAAATAAATATTACAAAAAAATGTGTGGTCTTTTACATAGGTACATAATATTATAATAATCTAAAATGTTAGAATGGGGAGTAAAGTTGCTAGGGGGAAAACCAACTTAATAATACCGTTACATAACCTGTTAAAGACAAACGAGATAGCGTGAAAATACACAATAATTATTGTGTAAGCACATGATAAGATTGTAAATCTTGTTTGTTTGGGATTTCTTAGGGGTATGAACAATTTTCTGTCCTGTCTTATCAAAGTCCAGATATTTTGACATCAGACGTTAGTATTTCTGAATGTATTAACTTCATTTCGGATACACTTACTTGACTTTTTATCGGAAGAGTCCGAGACGAGCAACGAACGACGCGAGCTCCGTCTATACTCACCATGATTAAGCTCTGCGAATCAGAGCGAAACCTGGTCGGACTCTTCCGACAAAAAGTCAAGTAAGTGTATCCGGAATAAATTTAATAATGTGTAAAGTAAAGTGCTTACGAAAGGTTTAGAATAATTTCAAATCATTCAAATCAATTTCTGAAATTAATAAAACGAATAAATTCAATTTAATGCATTCCAACAGGTGAGATTCTTGACTCTAATACACAAGTGAAGTCATCCTAAAACGGAGAAAAGATAAGGCAGCAAAATCATCACTGTGACGTCACAAAGAGGAACATTCCGTACTGATAACAGTAGAAAGTATTCGGTACGAAACGTTCGTATTTCTAATTATAAAATCATGATCTTATCATGTCGTAAGAGGCGACTAAGTGGGAACCTTGGAGCTGCGGGCGGCAGGGCCAGATTTAGGGAAGGCAACCGGGACGAAAGCCCCGGGGCTTCCACAAACGGGGGGCCCCACAATGGAGACTACGGAAAAAAAAACTTTCAAATACAAAAAAATGTGTTTGTTGTTAATGTTTAAATACTAAGAGAATCTACTTGGTTTCACAATAAATTACATATTGAAAAACTCAATTTAAAAAAAATTGTTCATTTTATTTGGAAAATAATTTGAGGCGAGGGGGCCTCCGCTCCTTTGTTGCCCCGAGGCCTCTGGACCTCTAAATCCGGCCCTGGACGGTGAGAGCGGGGACTCGATCCGTCCGTTCACGCGGCTCCGGGAAGATGGCGACTTAGGTTGGCCGCCGTCTGGTGGTCGTAGGGTGGGTGGTTGTCGTGGCGAGGTGCACTATGCTCCAAGTGCCAGGGGGGCCCGGATGGGTTCGTCAGTCCCCGGGGCTCCCCTACCATGCACGTAGGCCACCGGGGGGTTTAGTAGGTGGGAATCCTACATAACCCGACTCTGTCCCCGACGAATCGGGTATCTTTTAGTATATGCGCACACCAGGCGACACGCGACAGCGACTGTTCGGCGACTAGACGCGACGACAGGCAACGGCCGTCAATTTTCATATATTTTGTTCGAATCTCCGCACACTTGGCGTCAGAGTCGCGGAGTCGCGACAAGACGCCAGAAGCAAATGAAAAGGTCGCGACTGACGCGGCGACAAGTCGCCCTGTTTGCGATGGCTCTAAAAGATTTCCCCAAAAAAAAATACCTTAGTAAGTTCCATAATATGTAAGGAGTAAACCTCAATATTTACAAAAAATCTGGATAAGTGCTACTGGAATTCGACCCTCAAATATGAGAAACTAACAACGTTCTCTAATCACACTAATGCGAGTATAAACCTATTACGAAACATTAGATTGAAGGAATTGATTCTTCGCATTCCATTTCACAGGTATCGTCATGAATTAAATTTTTATTCCTAGTTTAGTAAGGTCAACAATTGTGCACGCCCCACGAAAGGCCAATAGTTTAGTCTCGACCACCCGTGACCCCTAAATGGGTCATTAGCGGAGGCAACGGCCTTGCCTGACCGGTCCATTTGGTGTGTGAACGACGTCACAATAGCAGACGACGAGTGTGACACTCACGGAGTTTTATCTGCCTCAGTCAAGGGCACAAGGGCAAAGAAGTGTGCTGCAAAAAAAAACTGCAAGAAAAATGTGTAACTAAAAAATAAAATAAAAAGATAATAAAAGAGGTCGACCAATGTGGCGCAGCGGTTAGTGCATCTGCCTACCATGCGAGAGGTCCCGGGCTCTTGTCCCGGCTGGGGACAAAAAAAAGAAACGCAGGTCTTGGATGTTTACATGTTTGTGCCGTCGCTGTTTCTGGTTCCCACGACACAGGGTATCCTAGTGTGGGGCCAGAAGCAATGCATTTGCCTGTATGAAAATTTTCTGTTGCTGCCTCGTTGGTCGAGCGGTTAAGTCGCTTAGCTACCAAGAAAGAGGTCGTGGGTTCAATTCCCACTCTGTACATTTGTACAAGTGGCCAATGTTTCGGTGTTTTTCCATGTTTGTAATATCATTGCCTGGTTACCATAGCACAGGGTATCCTAGTTCGGGACCAGCTCAAGTGATTGTGTTGTGTAGGAGTTATTATTTATCATCAACCCATTATGTCCCCACCGAGGGGGGCGGGTCTCTTCCCTGAGGAAGGTTAGGCCATACTCCACCACGGGGGCCAAGTCCGGATTGGTGGAGGCTTGTAAGACTAGTGGCTGGTCTTACTGTCAGAAGTTTCAAGCCGCCCTGAGGCCTCTGACTTGGCTTAACGACTGCCATCTATCGACGGCAGCCGGCACCAACTGCTTAACGTGCCTTGCGAAGCACGGAACCGCTCGGAAAAATGCCACTAGCGTTAGTCATAGACAGAAACCCATCCATGGACTGAACGCGCTGTTGTTGCTTAAACTTAGTGATCGTTTAAGATCACTCAGGCAGCCCAGGCTACGAGCGATTCGTTATTATAACATAACATTTACATACAGGCACATACATTACTTCGGGCCCCACACTAGGATACCCTGTGTCGTGGGAACCAGAAACAGCGACGTCTGAAACATGTAAACATTCAAGACATGTGTTTCTTTTTTTTTATTATTATAACCTCGTAAGGCCCGACCTTGAAAAGAACAATTGATTTTGTGATCACTTGAAGACATTGGGCCTCACGAGGATATAGCTGGTGGCTGAATAAGGCGGAGATGGCGGGATGACGTCACGAATTTTCTGCCGGGGTGGCAGGAAATGGCCGGTGACAGGGAGATAGATAGATAGATAGATAGATAAAACATTTATTTGCGCTTTGTGGTGGAGTGGAAAGCTCAATGAGAGGCCTTTGCCAAGCAGTGGAAGAATAAATAGTGTAATAAAAAAAAGCAACAACCCGACTGCTCAACATTTACTACTGGCGGAACCAACCTTGGTACCTTGCAATGATTCTCCGGAAAATAACACTAAATATTTACAAAGGTTCATAGTACAATTGGTAGCCTTATTGCTAAAAGCAATTTCTTCCACACAAACTTACGATAGGAAATTGCTAAGAGAAATTTGAAAGACGGGTAGCCTGTGCAAATTTTTGATATAGATACATTTTTAAATTTGGATTTTGGATGCTTAGTAGTTCAGCAGTCGGGTGGTAGGTTATGTATTATTTGATATATTTAGTTTTGCCTTTTAAGTGATTATTTAATTTTCATGGATACGGATGGCAAGGGACCGTGAGAGATGACATTTTGGGAAAATGGCCTACACCCAGCAGTGAGCTGATGACGATGACACTCGCACGAGCACGACGAATCGATTGACAATCGTGATTATTTGTCAAAATCTCATGATTCGTTATGGAGCTATGAGGGAACATAGAATAGGACATACACACTTTCTAGCCAAACACATTAACTTCCTTTTGGGCTTCCCCGCAGTCGGGTTATCGAATGTATCAAACTACTAACAATTCGACTGAATCAAATTACTAACAATTCGAATAACAATCGACTAAGCGCCTAACTAGTTGCGGTGTCGCGGTCGCCCACCGCAACTTTGATTACGCAACGGAAATTGCGGCGTCGGCTGTGCATGCGATTACAGTCTAACTAGCGGCGTCAATAAATAATTTATTACGTAGGTAACAACGTAGATCACACAATACCAAGATTCATCTTGAACGCGCGCGTATGCCTACGCACACAATGTCAGTATCCGCGGTCTGCGATCCGACTGTGCAACTGTCATTCGAATGATTACCTAATAATTCGATTAATTGCTGTAACTATCACTTCTAGAGAAAGAATGCGCTTAAATGGCACGTGTGTCCTTGGGGTGTGACAATTTCAACTGCGCAAATAAATAGGTACTGCATATACAGGCTGGCCCAAAAAATTGTTATTTTTTGTCCCACCTTGACCTACAAGACATTATTGGCCACAGACCCATGAATTGCCTATTAAGATACACGCTTTATTTTTTTTTCCAAAATAGGTGAATAGTGTGTCTTGCAGACAAACTCTTATTGTGGGTCGATGTGATTGTAGCGCCATAAAAAAATTAAGAATCGCAAAGTCAGTTAAAATTTATTATTAAAATTAAATTATATAAAAAATTATGTCTACAAGGCACACTACTCACCTATTTCGGAAAAAAAAATCAAGCACGTATTTTTTTTTTATTCGGGTACCCTTACGGGTGCTCCATCTCTGGACTTCCGCTCGACACTAATTTTTGGGACATCCTGTATAGGTAAGGGGCCATCCGTAAATTAGATCACACAAGCGGACAAGCTGGTAAATAATCTCAAGGGGAATCAAGTTAAAAGCACGTTTTAACAGAGAATTAGTGGAATTCAGACGCCATGTTTGCACGGCGCAGTTCGCGGTAACCATCACACGCTTTTCCTTTTAATTGTGCATTTACTTTGCCGTGTTTTTCCTTAAATCTCTGGAGGTGTTAAATTCAGCGAATAACTGTTACAATTGTAACCTTTGGTTCTCAATAGAAGTGCTTACAATACAGGTGTTGCAGTCTTTTTAAAGAAGCGTCATCTCAATAGGTGGTTTTTTTTTTTTTTTTTATTAAAAACTGACCAACGATTGACCCCGATCTCACCTGATGGTAAGTGAAGATGGAGCCGACGATGTTCCTCGTTGGTTCAGTAAGAGCCTATTCACTCTAGCCTTAAAGGCACCCAAATTGTACCTTTCCGGAAAAACAGAGGAAGGGAGCGAATTCCATTCCTTAGCGGTGCGCATTAGAAACGAGAATTGGTAAGATTCAATATCATGTTGGCTTGATATATCATTTAAGTAGGAAGGGTTTTTGTCCATATCTTAAGCGAACGAATTCAATTCATAGAAATTTCGAGCATATGAACGGAAAATCACAAAAAAACTTCAAACAGTCTTTTGGAAACTTAGTCTTAAGGGAATTAAGAACGGCAAGGATGCAAACCTGGGCAGTTTTAAAACTTGAGAAAACCGGCAACCGGCACCGTTTTATTACGGGCTACAAGAAATAGAACGGTCATTTAGATACATTTTGTATACCACCGGGAAGTGAACGAGACGCTTTACGGTTGGCAGACTTTGTAACACAACCCATTCAGCGATCCTTTAACTGCATGGAAATCGATCCAGCATTACGGCTAACTTAGTTACAATTTACATACATTACTACGGATAGGTCTGCGCTCAGGACGGCAATGTGAACCTAAGATGCACAAAACTGCAAAACGTTTTATATAAGGCTGCGTCCCCAGTTGGCAAACAGTTTGCCGCCGACCGACTTAGCGGCGTATCGGTTTAGTATGCCCTGCCAACTTTAAATGGAGTGTTCACAGTTTGCTAGTTTTGCGCTCAATCTACGCAATTTGCAGCGTTACGCGCGCCGACTATCTCAGTGGGCGGCTGACTCACAGAAAAGCCTGTTCCACCCGGCGCACAGTATTAGAATTAAACGATCTAGCTGGACAAAATTCTATGACCACGTTAAAAATTGATTATGAAGGA
Source organism: Yponomeuta plumbellus (assembly GCA_947310845.1). Taxonomy (NCBI): domain Eukaryota; kingdom Metazoa; phylum Arthropoda; class Insecta; order Lepidoptera; family Yponomeutidae; genus Yponomeuta; species Yponomeuta plumbellus. Next base: position 11,558,597 of record OX371216.1, on the reverse strand, counting down.
TTATGATTATGAAAATTGATTATAATAATACATTTATGATTGAAATAGCGTATAAGTATGCATAGTAACTTTATTTAAGTAAAATTAGTAGGTATATAATTATCTGAATTTGTATGTGTTTTATGTGGTAATTTTCTAAGTAAAGTAATAAAGGGGTCTGACATTGTCAGCAAATACTTAATTAAATCATAGTTTGTTCGATGCCTCGATTTTTTAAATGTTTTTTTAAATCTTGACTTTCTTATTATTTTGTTTATAGCTTCTGCTGATTCTGCGGACAGCTGGCCAATTGGAACCATTGAATAAATTATTAACTTAGCTCCATGAACCAGTATCTTAAGGATGGACACAGGCATAACGTACCATTCATATAAACTTAAATACGTGGATCTTGTTTCATTATAGTACTCTTGAAACTTCTCTTTATCAATTTCAAAGCCACTGGATATAGTTCTCAGAAGTACATGAAATTTATAAATAAGATTTTCATAAAGTCCGGTAATTAACGCAGTTTCCTTATAATTAAAAAAAAATCTTCGTGCTGTGTTGCCGTCATTGTTTGTCCCGTATCCTGGGTTTACTTTGTCTATTATTAAGCCTATTAAACTATTTTTTTTAATAATCTTCTTTCGTCTTTCAACTTGATCTTTCTTTTCCTTACCCCTGATTTTCTCACATTTATTTTCCACAAATTTTGTTAAATTAAAGTTTATATACTTCATCGTCACAGTCATCCAAATGTAAAAAAAGTCTTGAAAAAGATTTTAATAGCCGGTATTCGGTCCTTGTTTTCACGATAGCGCCATATATTGAAAATTTCAATACGTTTTGGTTGGCGGATCCCTACAGAAAAATGAATATATATAAATAATCGCAAAAAATCGCACTTAATGACTAATATTACTCAAAAGTACTATAACCACGCTATTTAATAAGATATCTCGTAGACCTTGACTAGCCTTGACTGCAAAGATATCGTCTGAGAAAGACATCATACCATACATTCATCACTAACAACATCGATGTCATTTGGAAATGCTAGTATTGACAAAGTAGGCATTCAAACTATTTTTATATTGATTATTTATGTAGTTACATACCTGAACTTGAAGTCATATTGAACAAAAACTCACTCGTAAAACATATCTTTTTATAATGACTTAAAACAAATTACGGATAAAAGCCAACAATTTTGGTGAATAACACCATCTAGAAATGTATCAACTTTAAGCATCTATTTCTTTTGATAGGTACAATTATAAAATACCCTTATTTCGCGTTTTGTTTAGTTGTCTAATGGAGAATGCTAAAATAGACTCTAATATGTTGGTTTTAATGATGAATTTTGCTAGTTTTGTCCAGCTAGATCTTACAATTCTAATACTGTGCGGCGGCGAAATAGTGTTAGTTCGCTTTGAGTATGCCGCTAAGTCAAATTTCAGTTGGCTACTTCAGTCGGCGGCGAACAGTTTGCCTACTGGGGACGCAGCCTGATACTCAATGTTCTAGATTAAGTGGCAAAATTCTATGTTTACGTACTTTGGACTACAGTCCAGAACATATTTCGTAACGACTGTATTCTGTTTTGTAAACTTAATAAAATAAAAATAAACTAGTGTAAAATTGAGACTTCGACAGATATTTTTGCAATTACTCGTACAAGCAAAAATTGCGTATTTAAAATGCTGACTATTTGTTTACGAGCAATTTAGAAGTTTTTCAAATTAGATATAAGATTTTTTCACAGCAAAAGCGGCCAAATGTGTGTTGAATAAAATTTTTTTTACTTCATCGCATCGACTCATAGTCTTTATTAGATGGGTTCTCGAGTTTGTTTTGTAAATTGGGTGGCGATCCAGTGATCTCCTTAGTTTATTTTTTTATGATTCGGTTTTTATGATGGCCGTCAAAACGCGAACTTAGAAGTGGGGTGTTCTTATCTTTAGAAATTATAATATAAATAACGCTTACTTTATCGAAGTAATTTTCAATTAACTGTGCGAAGTTTGCCTTTTACACGTTGTTCGACTACCTCTGGTTAACTTGTAATTTAATGTCTAAATTGCTGTGACAGTTTTTATTTTAAATTCGTTATATCTGCACTAGATTTCACGTTTTTGCAATTAAGGTCGAGTATAGTGGTGTATAACATACGATTTTATACAATACGTTGTTTGGCCTTTTTTTTCTCACTTAGGTCATTGAGAAATAGATAACAACCTATTCTCAAACCCACCGAATGTACATATAAAATTTCATCAAAATCTGTCAAGCCGTTTCGGAGGAGTATGCGCAATAACACTGTGACACGAGAATTTTAGATACAGAGAATATGAGAAAGATACCATAGGTGTATATATCTGACTGCCTCGTTCGTCTCGCAGTTGAAGCGCCAGATCAAGTGATTGTGTTGTGTGTAACTTATTGTAATTATATCAAAGGATTTTTGCGACGTCAATTGGGTATTTGACAAAATGTCAAATGAGTTACTTTTAAACCGGAATTTTTTATGACAATACTTGCTTATGACGTCACATTTCAGAGTTTTTATGTTTCATCTATTTAAAAATTGTAATAACTAGGAAACGATTAAAAGAGACACATTTTCCGAAACATTTTGTAATTTTTGTTTTAATCGAGCATATCAAATAATTTATTGTTGATAGTGTCAAATACCAAATTGTTCCTATTTGTCGATATTTTCGCAAATCAAGGTTAGTTAGGTGTCTCATCGACCTGTCCAATTGACCCTAAGCAGCTACCTACGCGGGCGGCGCCGGCGCCGCGATACAGTTGTTTGTTGTCACCGTTAACGACTTAACTTCTTTATGGGACTTGAGATAAGATCCTGCCTTACGTCAGAGCGTTCTTCATAAATGAAACAAGTTGCGAGTAAAGTGCGCTGCATCAAATTCAAAATAATACCAAAGAAAAGAGAACTACAGAAAGACAACCTTGAATACATGGACGAATAGATTTACGTAGCCATTAATATCAAAAAAATTACAATATGGCAAAAGAAGGGTGAAAAATAATAATATCCATATTAGTCACTGAAATGGAAAAACAAAGACACACCTATTGCAAGAAATACTAAAGTATTATAATATTTTTAACCAATACATGCCAAACATGGTCACTGACAAAAACCTTTAACAGAAACTTAAAGTATGTCCATTCAATGTGCTATGTTAGCACATTGAATGGAGAAAAGCATGGTATGATCTGTTTTTTAATTCAATGCAAAAAAAACTGTCACTAACAATATCAAGCCAAAGGCTGTCTGAATGTTGCTAGTACGTAAAAGCCCCATTTTAACCCCATTTTAAATAACCCCATTTTACTTCCAAGTAAAAATGGTGTGTGCTACTTACGTGTTTTTTAAGACTTTGCTCTTATGAGTATTTAAATTTCAAAGTCTTAGATGTGATAAGGATTTTAGTCACATATATTTTTTTTTAAAGACTTGAGTTGTCTATTTAGGGGAAAAAAATCTACCGAGTAAACCTATATGTTTTATAGTGGTAACACTGTGCTTTCATTTCATTTTGCATTGAATTAAAAAACAGACTTTAAGTTTAAGAATGAGTGACAAATGGTATCTGGAAAAGAATAAAGAAGCAGTACGTGTACCAGATGTTATTAGAAAGGTGAGACAACTTAAGTGGAGATGAACGGAACACTTATTTGATGAGAGAAACTGCAAGAAAATAGACCGGACATAGTAGTAGTACCTGAGCTGAGACAAAAGACACAGAGGCAGACCAGCCACAAGATGGGAGGACGACCTGTCAGAAAGGATAGAGGAGGCTAGCGAAGGATAGGAGGATGAGGAATGAGCTGGAGGAGACCTATATCGTAGGACAGCCTGACGACGACAGAGTAGTGGCCGGCAATAATTTTTAACGTATGATTCATGTCATAGTAATGAATGAGAAATTCCATTAATAATAATAAATGTAATACTATATAGATTAAAGAATGTGATTAGAAATTAAATTTAGATATCATATCAGAGAATAAATAAAAATGAGCTAGCTAGCTGAGCTATATTTTCTTTCAAGTTGCATGCCTACACTGTCTATTATGTATGTTATGGATTGTTCCTTTTAAACACCAATATTACATAAAAACTTATTCACAACATTCTGAAACAGCAAATTTACAAATTCTGAAATTAATAGTCTCTATTTCAGTTTTTATGTATTTCTTGGTAAAATGGGGATGTGTATATGCTGATAGCTTGATATAAGAGTACCAAATGAAACAACTCACCTGACCATACCGAGAGCTGGGTAAATGCACATTTCTGTTCTTCAATGAGAAGTCTGGTCTCTTTCCTAACCCATAGTTGCTCTTGTTTTGAGATATGAACTTTTTGGGCCGGTCCAGTCTCTCAGAGGACCCCGTCTCATCTTCGTTGGTCCTCCTGGATGTAGACGGAGCTCCCCGGTACGCCCCACGGGTCCCTTTGATCTTTTCAGGGGATTTGTCTTTATTCCTCGTGATCAAGTTATCCTTCCTCTTGAATCGTGTAGTGTTTGATGTATCCATTGTGGACGGTGGATCCGGTGGATCCCGTGTTTGGCTGTCAGATTTTTCCATTGAACGCCTCCAGTTTGATTTGTTGATTTTAAACAAGCAATAATTGAAGTGTGCTATGTGCTCTCAGTTGGCCAGCACCGTTTCAGATTGCTTCACAACTTTTTGCATTAAAGTTTTTGAAGTTAAAATAAAATGCTTGATTAAAATTAAGTTAATGATAATGTATTACAATGGGGCTATTATATAAGAATAATAGTTGAATTGGATTATGTTATAGTAAAATCAACATAGACTTTGTTGTTTTGTTTAAAATGAATATTGATTATTTAATATAAATAAATAAATATTACTATTAGATCTGTCTTTTGTTTCTCTCTCGCTGTATTGGCTTTCTCTATTCTTATGCACCAGGCTGGTTTTTAAACTACAATGAAAATTAATCTAAAAGTAACAGTCTTTAGGAAGATTTGGAAAGATTTTATATTGCAAAGTAGATATTAGCCGATATTATCTGAAACAAGGGCAAAAAGAAATGTGGAGCCAACATTTATTTCAAATGCAAAATTACCCAAATTTTTAAGATTAAATTATTTCCAATGTTGCAGTTTCTCTCTCAGAGGTGACAATTAAGCACATGAAGTTCTCAAAGCCTAAATATATTAATTGTTATTATGAGGAAGTAAATTCAACACATAGCAAGTGAGCAACTGAATAGACAAGTTTATTAGTTACACAGACACACAGAATGTTATGAAATATTTGGTGAATATTTCATTATTATCAAAACAAAAGTGACATTCAGTTAGTGCAAGCCAATGTAGCACCAACAAATAAATCTTTATAAGTTTACCAGCATGTTAATATACCAAACAAATGAAAGACAACATGTTGCATTGTTTATCACAGGCTAACTGATTGCATGATTACACATCTTGATTTGATAAACGGTCACAGGACAGTCTGTGTCGGACAGACTGCTCAAACTGCTAATAAAAACGCAAGGTCAACAGGCCAGGGAGCTGCGCCCCGGCCTCACAGGTAGACCACAAACAAAACACTACGAAAATACCGTGCGAGAGCTAACACCCGAGCCGGCGTTGCCGAGAAACTGTATCGGGAAACTCCAAAATTCACCATTGACACTTGTGATGAGGACAGTGAAAAAGTGGTTTAGACCGCTGGATTTTTGTCCCTTCAACGATTTATTTACAGACGTGCTCAAATATGCAGACATAGCTCGTTATAATGCAGTACGAATGGCGCATAGCTGAATAAATAAGAGCAAAAATTGAAATGACAGCACGACAAGACATGGGCGCAAAAGATTTTTTCTCCGTGGAAAGTGCTCAGGTTTTGTGCTCGTCAGCGGTATAGTTGATTAGGCGGACATTTTATGAACACGCTATCGTTACATCGGCTTAAATTAATAATGGAATCTATAAATACTTACAAATAAAAATCTGGAAATTCACACCATTGTTTTTTCTTCTACACAATCAGAATTCAGTGTTGCAAGGTTAAAATGAAAGAAGCTGTCAGTCAAATGAATATGGGTCATCAATATAAACAAAAAAAACCAAGATCTGAAAAATTAAACAGCGAAATTTAAAAAATACTTAAATTATATCAGCAATATAGCAATCTATTAGCAATAATTATATCAGATTACTTTTTATTAAACCGGCTTTATTTTTAACACACTTTCTTTTTATGTGTAGCAACACATTAACGTTACGTTACTCCGATAATAAGTTAAGCCGGGTCCGCTGCGCCATGTTACGCGTGTTACAAAAAACGTAACACGTAATTATAATAAAAATGGGGCGTGTTAAGACACTTTACGTGTTCCATAACGTTACGTTACGTGTTACGTAACACGTAAATTGTTAATACCACTCCCCATTTTTGTTTTAATAACGTGTTACATTTTTTGTAACACGCGTAACATGGCGCAGCGGACCCGGCTTTATGACTTCCGATTTTTTACAAATACTATTCAATAGTAATAATATGTCTGTGTAAGTTTCGTCGAGAATTCTCTCAGAAGAAGGTCTTCTGAGAGAATTATTTATCTCTTAAAGCATTTATTGCTGTAACAAAATGTAAAAATGTGTAAAATACCAAAATAAGCAAACTGCTAACATAAGCTGTCACATTGTGTAAGATGGAACATACGTTACTGGAGTCCATTTGTAAAGTAGATTTTAGAAACAATATCGATTTTATGAAAATATTATTATTTATCATTATCGTGCCTAACTGAAAATTAAAAAATACTTGAAAACTTACAACATCAGTGCTTTATTAAATAAATAAATATATTGAAATTATTTTAATGATGATATCTTAATTTTTCTCCGCTCTAAGGATATGATATAACTAGTTTTCGAATGTATTGCTCACTCTGATGTGATGTCGATTGTGTACATGGCAGAGTTTTCAATTCTTGGTAATTTCCCTAAAATTGTGCAGTAAATAGTCCAATAACCGGTTTTAATTATAATCATGGCATTCGTTAGTGCCGTCACCGGCGACGACTGCACAAAAAAGTTCATGGAAGTCTTGCAAAATGATTTCCGGACCCTCAGTTCCGAGACCAGAAAAAAGTATCCCCAGATAAGAGAGGTATTTATTTATATTGTTTTAAAGCTTTTAATTGGTTCTAACCTTCAGATAAAATCAATTTGGAGTGATACTGTGCACATTTTACGGCCACTTATCATAATTTCGCCAACTTCAGTAAACACTATTGCTACCAATTTGCTGTAATAACAGAGAGCTATTATAGGAAAAGTTATTTATCAACTTTGTGAGGATACTGCACAGCCTATATCGCAATACATGCTAATTATATCTACTGGTGCATGATTGCCTATACCTATATCCACTTATTGAGTTACCCCATACAAACAGAGTAACCCATCCATCTCCCCGCTGGGCACATGCCTTCTCTCAGTGAGAGAGTTTGTATAAAATGTTTCTGTATTAAAGGGGCTCTATAACATACACACTGATGAAAAAGAAAATTATACTATTCAACATTTATAAAATATTTTTGCAAAAATGGTATTAGGGATTTTCAGACCCTTACGCCAAGGACTCAGGAATATTTAAAATTTCTGCCAAAAAACAAGCCAACACCAAACTGTTATTTTTCTATGGTGAGAGATCACTTGTTACCTTTTTATACATATATATATTTATACATATACATTTATACCTAGGTACATCTTAGTAATCAGGCCACCTTCTGCTTCACACTTTTTCACTCTCTTAGGTTAAGAGTTGTCTGTTCAGTTTCCTGATTTCATAATTCATAATTCATTTATTTGTGGATCATAGGTGACATAACATAACATAATTGATGGTCAGTCTTGATTTCCAGATCAATATGGTCATACATAGGCATACAAATATAATTAAGTTATTATAATGCAAAACAAGTTACAATATGTCATTTAGAAAGTCGTCGATATTATAATAACATTTGCCAATAAGTAGATTTTTTTATGTCTTTCGAAATAAGTCTAGATTTAATTCTTTGTACAGTGTTGGTATCTGGTTAAAGATTATAGGCGCCATGCATAAAATATTTTTATATCCTTTTACAATAAAGTATTCTATCTACTATCTTATTGATGATGTGGTTAATTTATAGAAGAGGTTCCCCTACATAAATAAACTTATTAAAGAATATCCCTTGATTGAATTTAATTGACTACACCAAATGTTATGTAACAGTGTAGAACTACCATTTTCACATGCATAGTAACAGACAGAGTAGTGCAATCACTTGTACTGATCCCAAATTAAGAATATTCTGTGAGATGCCCCTGCTGATGTACCCCTATGGGATACAGGCTTGAGCTTATGGACGTGTATATGTAGAATATAAGTATGTAAGCTATGCATGTCTAGAAAAAAAATTAGTAAAATTTTACCATTTCATTTATTAATGGTACATACAAAAAAATTAATAAATGTTGAAAGAAAAGATTGAGATCATACTAGATGTATTTCTGCACACATTTTCTATAAGAAAGTGAATGAAAGAAACCATTTATTTTTAATAAAGCAGAGAATATTTGGGTTTTGGGAAGAACAGGATCCCACAACGACTATATTAGAAGAACCTAGTGCATTGATAGATAATTAAAATTCACCACGATTCTGGGTTTCCTAGTGTGGGGGCTGCCAAAAAATGTACACTTGGATTAAGTTACTGCAATTTTTTTTAACCTTGTCTTACGATTTCTTTCAGGCATGTGACGAAGCCATAGAGAAGCTGGCCCTGGCATCAAATAATCCTCAGGCGTCTCTCTATGGCGTCGTCAACCAGATCTTGTACCCACTGGTTCAGGGATGCGAGAGCAAGGACTTGAAGATCATTAAGGTATTAAAAATGATAGTTTCAAAACAATTTTTTTTAAAAGGTAATCACATTTATTTCATAACTAACTCGTAGGTAAAATAAAAAAATAAAAATTACAAATATAATCAAAATTCACATAAAGCTTCGTCAAAAAGTTGACTTGATTTAGTAAATTAAATTTTTTAAATTAAAAGAATGTCAAGGCAATAATAATAATAAAATCATTATAACATAAAAAAAACCCTATCCAAATAAATCGCTCCGAGCCCCATAAACCCGAGAACTAATTTGGTTGACTGGAAGGAACTATGCACTCCTCTATATTACACTTATGTTATTGTATAGAATCACGCGTTACTTTGCGGAAATCCATAATAGCATTAAAATGAGAAAATTACTTTGCTTAATTCCGCCAATATCCCACAAGCACCATGCGGTTAGATAATGCACCGCCCTCCCTCCCACTTTTTCAAGCAGAAGCAAGACAATGCGCGACGCGTTTCGCCTCTAACACGAGGCATCCTCAGGCTCACACAAGTATTGTTGTCGGTGGTGGTGTGTGTGGGGCCAGAAGCAATGTATGTGCCTGTATGTAAATGTTATGTTATGTTATGTTATGTTATGTTCGTGTCTTGCTTCTGCTTGAAAAAGTGGGAGGGAGGGCAGTGCATTATCTAACCGTATGGTGCTTGTGGGATATTGGCGGAATTAAGCAAAGTAATTTTCTCATTTTAATACACTTATGTTATTTTGTAAATATTTCTTTTTTGTGTAATTTTAGTTGCAAAGTCGCCCATATTGCAACGGAGTAGAGTGCTTGGGTGTATATACGATGGTGTGCTGTCGACTGTACAATCTAATCACACTTCACACTAATACATTGAATTTAGAAATTCAATGACTAATATTATAAAGGCGAAAGTTTGTGAGTGAGTGAGTGTGTAGGTTTGTTACTTCTTCACGTCTAAATGGTTTTAGTGATTTTAATAAAATTAGGTTTGAAGTTAGCTGACACCCTGGATTAACGCATAGGCAACGTTTTACTGCGGGAAAATATCTTATTCCCAAGGGAAAATCGATGAAAATGAAATTTTGTAAATTGATCTCTCCAATGCTCAAATTTAAATAATTTTGCTTATAAAAATGTGAATAGTTATTATTTTTTGTTATGTGAATAGTTATTACCTGCGATACAGACTTAAAGTCTAGTGCAGATACCGCAAGCATTGTAACGACGAAAATTTCTTTATAGTAAATAAAAATTCTTTATTATTATTATTTTTTACTGTTAATATGTACACAATTTATTTTCCCTAATAAACCGCGGGTCACACCGCGGGGCGCAGCTGGTAATAAATACATCTAAGTATCTTAAAAGCAACCATCGATAAAACCCCAAGAACTCTCCCTTCCAGTTCTGCCTGGGCACGATCCAAAGGCTCATCGCCCAGCAAGGCATTGACGCCAAGGGCGCGCGGCACGTGGTGGACTGTCTCCACAACTTGGGCCAGCAGGGGCTTCTAGAGCTGAAGCTGCTGCAGACGGCTGCGCTGCTAATGACTACCAGCGACCTGGTGCACGGAGACACGCTGGCCAGGGTACGTGTGACTCCAGGCTGTAATGGGCTAGTTGCCCTAAAAAATTTAATTAGTCCGTCTTTTAGATTATTCAAAAATAAGGGACACGTATGTGTTTATTTCTAAATTAGACCAAAAATGACAAAGATATAGCCTATTAAAGTTACGCGTGACGTCACGCCGTGCTGCATTTTTTAGCACGGAGTGACGTCACACGTAACTTTAATGTTTAATCTAAAAAAGAAAAAAATGTCCAATATTTTTTTATAATCTAAAATACGGACGAAATAGAATTTAATTATTTTGTTTCTGGAAACTACCCTTTAGTCCCGACCTTGAAAATAACAATTGAGAACTAGGGTTATTTTCAATTTCAGGGGCCTTTTTCAAGAACTAATATTAATGGTTTGATAATAGGCTATTTCACCGATTTCTGTAAACGATCTCATATTGCTTGTTGTGCTCATGGAGTCCTGAGAAAGTGGTCATTTTAAATTCTTTCGTGTATTTCATCTAAAAAAGGCAAACGAAAATCTTGGGAAATATGGCGTCGCACAGTAATTATGACGTCACTTGCCAGTAAACCAACCAATGAACGTAAGAAAAAATTAATGATCGGCGCCATTTTTACAAATTATAATTGTTTTATTAGTTGAAATGCCTTAAAACGGTTTAAGACTCATAATTTATACGAATACGTGTAAATAATACTGTTTTTTCAAATAGCCTATTAAAAACTAGGGTTATTTTGAAGGTCAGAGTGCTTAGTGCGAGTTTTTTTAACTACTCGATCGCGTTAACGTAAACTCATATTCTATAGGAGTGACAAAGCGCGCCACCTTGTTGTCTCTTTGTCACTCCTATACAAATTGCAAACGCTCTCGCTATCGAAAGGGAATGAAAAAACTCGCACTAAGCACTCTGGAGCCTTTTTCGAGAATACAGTTAATGGTTTACTATGACAATTCAATGTTCATTGTAAAGTCATTAAGCCCACAGATTAACAAGTAGACTATGTTATGCAATTTACCTCGAATTGTCATAATTAAACTCGGCTCTGAGTGCTTAGTGCGAGTTTTTTCATTCACTTTCGATAGCGAGAGCGTTTGCAATTTGTATAGGAGTGACAAAGAGACAACTAGGTGGCGCGCTTTGTCACTCCTATAGAATATGAGTTTACGTTAACGCGATCGAGTAGTTAAAAAAAGGAAAGGAAAGTAGCTAAAGGAAAGTAGCGTAAAAGGCTATTTGACAGTGTGAAAAAAACTGTATTATTTACACGTATTCGTCTTGAAACCGAGTCTTGAAACCGCTTTAAGGCATTTTAACTACAAGAAAAGATTATCGTTCAAAAACAAACAGGATAAAATTGGATAATTACATACCTGCAGCCATTTTGTCGAAAACGGCCTGGATTGGCCGAATCTATGATGACGTCACAGTTCAGTAAAAATGGCATCTGTCATTCATGTCGTTCTTACGTTCATTGGTTTTGTTTACTGGCATGTGACGTCATGACGCCATATTGCCCAAGATAGCGTTTTGGCGGCATATTTTATAAGTAAGTTTTCGTATGCTTTTTTTAGAAGTAATACACGAAATAATTTAAAATTACCACTATCTGAGGACTTAATGAACACCAACAAAAACTATGAGATGGTTTTCACAAACCTGTCTATTATAGCCTATTAACCCCGTGGATCCCCTTAATCCCGGACTCCGGCCCGCAGACGATGGTGATGTGCATGCGCATGGTAACCACGAGTGATGCGCGTGACGCGAGCACCTCGCACGCGGCCGCCGCCACCGTCCGCCAACTGCTGGCCCTGGTCATGGAGCGGGCGCAGGCTGAGTCAGAGGGTGAGTGTGCTGCTAGATGTGGACGGTCATGGACCGGGTGGAGGCTGAGTCTGAGGGTGTGTGTGGGTACTCGATGTGGACGGTCATGAAGCGGGCGCAGGCTGAGTGTGTTGCTAGATCTGGACGGTCATGGAGCGGGCGCACGCTGAGTCTGAGGGTGTGTGTGGGTACTCGATGTGGACGGCCATGGAGCGGGCGCAGGCTGAGTCGGAGGGTGGGTGTGTTGCTAGATGTGGACGGTCATGGAGCGGGCGCACGCTGAGTCTGGGGGTGTGTGTGGGTACTCGATGTGGACGGCCATGGAGCGGGCGCAGGCTGAGTCGGAGGGTGGGTGTGTTGCTAGATGTGGACGGTCATGGAGCTTGCGCTGGCTGAGTCGGAGGGTGAGTGTGGGTACTTGATGTAGACGGTCATGGAGCGGGCGCAGGCTGAGTCGGAGGGTGAGTGTGTTGCTAGAGGTGGACGGTCATGGAGCGGGTACAGGCTGAGTCTGAGGGGGACTCGATGTGGACGGTCATGGAGCGGGCGCAAGTTGAGTCTGAGGGTGAGTGTGTTGCTAGATGTGGACGGTCATGGAGCGGGTACAGGCTGAGTCTAAGGGTGAGTGTGGGTACTCGATGTGGACCGTCATGGAGCGGGCGCAGGCTGAGTTTGAGGGTGAGTGTAGGTACTCAATATCGACGGTCATGGTGCTTACGTAGGCCGAGTCAGAGGGAGAGTGGGTACTCGATGTGGACGATCATGGAGCAGGCGCAGGCCGAGTCTGAGGTGAGTGTGGGTACTCGATGTAGACGGTCATGGAGCGGGCGCAGACTGAGTCGGAGGGTGAGTGTGGGTACTCGATGTAGACGGTCATGGAGCGGGCGCAGGCTGAGTCGGAGGGTGAGTGTGATGCTAAATGTCGGACGGATCGAGCCCGCACTCTCACCGGCCACGACTCCAAGGTCCCCTTTTAGTCGCCTCTCACGACAGGCAGGGGCTACCGTAGTCCAATTCTTCACCCGGAACTACAGTATAGTTTACAGACCTAGTAGTTTACTAATGCACCTTTAAACGTATTTTCAGGCGTACTGCGCGTGAACCCAGCTGACGTGAGACCGCAAAATAACGTCAAAGCACCTAAAGACCTTAAACCCTGCGCGGCGGACGCTTACCTCATTTTGCAGGTGAGATTTTTATTTCTTTACATATTTTTTTTTCTTTACATAGATTCTTTTGTGTCCCACTGCAAAGGCGAAAGACGACCTGGCGAAAGATGCATTCTTGCTGGGATGGTGCGTGGTGGCTGAAGACAGAGATAGTTGTAAAGGAGGGGGCGGCCTTTGCAGTGGGACACAAAAAAATATAATGTAATGATTTACATCATTACATTATATGTATGTTTTTGTGTCCGTATGTCGTATGTCATGTCGGTCAAACGTAAGTCGGTGAAAGTTCCTTGTGTGCGGACGGCAAAGAAAAAGACCTATACCCAGCAGTGGGCTGCGTTCATCATCATCAACGCATTACGTCTCCACCGAGGGGCACGGGTCTCTTCCCTGCGGAAGGTATAGGCCATACTCCACCACAGGGGCGGATTGGTGGAGGCATCTGTCGACGGCAGCCGGCACCAACTGCTTAACGTGTCTTCCGAAGCCAACCGCTCGGAAAAATGCCACTAGCGTTAGTCATAGACGGTCACCCATCCATGGACTGAACGCGCTTTATGTTGCTTAACCATTGGGCTGCGTTGGGTTGATGAAATTAATATGCTTTTCCACTGTTTTAGGACATAATCCAGCTCATAAACGGCGATGCGGCGCACTGGCTAGTGGGCATCTCCGACGTACCAAAGACTTTCGGCCTCGAGCTGTTGGACACCGTTTTGACTGACTTCGCGCCGGTTTTCTTCAAGGTACGACTATAACACCACGTTTTTTCTCTGTACATGTATTCTGAGACAAAATTCCAGTATCATCATTAACCCGTTATGTCCCCACCGAGGGGTACGGGTCTCTTCCCTGAGGCCTTCCTACAGGCCATACTCCGCCTTACCCACGTTACCTGCAGGAAGTCGTATCTGCCGTAAAGTCCGGTCTGCCTTGTCGAGTTTTGATTGTAAATAATGTGCTCTTGTTCTCAGATAACAGAGTTCAGATTCCTTCTGAAGGAGCACGTCTGCGCGTTGATAATACGACTGTTTTCACCTAACGTCAAATACAGGTAATTTTAAATATACCTAGTGGTCTGTAATTAGTAATTAAATATACCGTCAATTTTTGGCCAGTTTCTGAATTGAGTTTTTTTTTTAAATTTACATACAGGCACATACATTGCTTCTAACCCCACACCCTTTGTCGTGGGAACCAGAAACAGCGACATCACAAACAATGCAAACATTGAATTGAGAATTTCGCTAAGTAACCACTTCATTGTAGTGCTGTCTCGTCAAATTTCTCAGAAAAGAGCGTAACAGAACGTTACTTAAGTATTTAATTAGTGAAATTCTCAATTCTGAAACCAGGTCTGAGGGCCGGTTTTGGAAAGAATTTTGAAAAGAAAAGTCTGTTTTTTAATTCAATGGAAAAAAATAAAACTGTCACGTTGGCATCTCAATACAATCTAAAGGCTGTCAATGTCTGAATGTTGCTAGTACGCAAAAACCAAATAACCCCATTTTACTTCCAAGTAAAAATTTATTGTGCTACGTGGGTGTTTTTTTAGACTTTGCTTAAATTTTAATGTCTTTAATGTGATAAGGATTTTGGTGACACGAGTCTTCTGTTCACGGTAAAAAAGAAACTACGGACTAAAGTTATATATTTTATAGCGGTAACACCGCGTCATTTTTTTTTGCGTATAATTAAAAAACGGACTTTAGAGACTGCCATTTGCCACAATCCTGATAAATAACTTTTGCTTTATCAACATTCATTTAGTCTTTTCATGCATAATGACTTTCATCATGCCTTCTCAATTTTGTTTAAAAAAAATCAAAATTAATTCCTCAGAAAAGCACATCAAAGCAAACCTTACAGTGCCACCATCATATCTGTTCAGTTGATAGCGGCGCTAGTGGAGAATTTAGTAGTAACATTTAAGAAATTTACCTAGAAAAATGAGAATATTTTAACCCGTCTTTTGATTGCAATGAAAATATAACTATAAATCTTAGTAAGTGAATAAATAAAACAAAAAATGGGGAACAGGATTTACAATTAGTTAGTTAGAATTTTGTCCACCTGAACAGATAACTTGGCGCTGTACACCAACTGGTGTGTTAATCTGAAACCAACCCTATCACCGCTCCACAGGGCAGCGTTCACGTCGCCGCACATCCCGGGCGCGCAGCCCCCCAACGCGAACAGCCAGGGGGGTCAAGCCAGCCCCCCGGGGGGCGCCGACCGACCCCACTTCCCCGTCAGCATGAGGCTACTGCGATTGGTGTCCATTATTATTCACAAGTACCATTCTATACTGGTGAGTATACAGCTCAGTGAAATACATGATGCAATTTCTGTTAAGTGAACATAAACACTTACATACAAATAGATACATAGAATATTATTATTTATTGTATGCACACCGGGAATTACACATGAATTTGACACTAACACAGTACGGTACAATTGGCGGCCTTATTACTAAAAGTGATTTCTTCCAGACCACAATTGACGGAAAAAAAATAGAGACGCTAAATTACGGGTAGTCTGTGCAACTGGACAATTTTAAGCAAGATATTTCTATATCTAATACACATAATAAAGGGTACATAAATACGAAATAAAAATTGTAATAATAGAACTATGTAAATGTAATTTTATTAATTAATACAATAACGAAAATTCTATATTTCTATAGAATAAGCATACATAAATAAAAAAAATGTCATATGGACGGAGGAGATGAAAGAAAACATTATATACAGGCACATACATTGCTTCTGGCCCCACACTAGGATACCCTGTGTCTTGGGAACCAGAAACAGCGACATCACAAACATGTAAACATCCCAGACCTGGGGTACATTGTTCTTCACTTACTTGACTTAGAAGAGTCCGACCAGTTTCGCTCTGATTCGCAGAGCTTAATCATGGTGAGCGGAGACGGAGCTCGCGTCGTCGGTTGCTCGGACCTGACTGTTAGTCACTAATCACTTGACCTGGTCCCAAACTAGGATACCCTGTGCTGTGGTAACCAGGCATGGACATTACAAACATATAAATAAGCCCAGACTGAGGCGTAGACAATGGTTTTTAAATATTTTTGAACGTCATAACGCACTGTATATTAAAATCCGTTTTTTAATACCATGCAAAAAAAAAAAAAATGACGTGGTGTTACCGCTATAAAACATATAGGATTACTCGGTAGATTTTTTTTACCGTGAATAGAAGACTCGACCAAAATCCTTGTCACATCAAAGACATTAAAATGTAATTCTTCATGAGAGCAAAGTCTATAAAAATACCTACGTAGCACAAACAATTTTTACTTGGAAGTAAAATGGGGTTATTTGGTTTTTGCGTACTAGCAACATTCATACATTGACAGCCTTTGGATTGTATTTAGATGTCAACGTGACAGTTCTATTTTTTTGCATTGAATTAGGAAACAGACTTTAAATACCTTTTAATTTTTTTAATTTGCCCGTCGTCGTATCGTATCGTCATTATGTGATTGGTCTGTTTGATCCTCTGTTCACGATCCGATGTGCGCAGGCGTTAACATGGTTTCGACTACAAGCAGAGGTAATATGTCCAGGTGACGGAGTGCGAGATCTTCTTGTCTTTGACCATCAAGTTCCTGGACCCGGACAAACCGTTGTGGCAGCGCGCGCTGGCTCTGGAAGTTCTACACAAGATGACCATACACCCTAGTGAGTCTGCTCCACTTATTCTACACTTCTGACAGTAAGACCAGCCACTAGTCTTAAGCCTGCAATACATGTTGGTCGAGCTTAGGCCAACGCGAGCGTAGGCAAACTGATACAAGGCAAGCGCTACTGCCTAGACGTTCGGCAAGCGACGAGTTTTGAAGAGATGCTCACACGTTGGGCGCTGTCAGTTTGTATTGTGCGAGTGCCTTTAATTTGTGCCAAAACAACCGATACCGCTCCGAAGTGCGGCCAATGGTCGCGAGCGATTGCAAATTGTGACAAGCGACGCCAAATGATCTCTATACACGGTGGCGCTTGCCTTTACTCGGCCAACTATCCGAGCGAATCCGAGCGATGGCAAGGCAATGCAAACATACTGTCTATACGTTGGTATTGGCCTTTACTTGGCAATGCTCGGCCAACATGTATTGCAGGCGTTACAAGCCTCCACCAATCCGAACTTGGCCTCCGTGGTCGGGTATGGCCTATACCATCCTCAGGGAAGAGACCCGTGCCCCTCGGTGGGGACATAATGAGTTGATGATGATTCGGCGAATCCGATTCACCCTTGTCCAGTTTTTTTTAATAAAGGTGTTAAAGGTGCAATATTATTATCTTCCAGAGCTGCTATCGTCTTTCTGCGAGTGCTACGACATGAAGCCTCACGCCACGAACATATTCCAAGACATCGTGAACGCGCTCGGAGCGTACGTGCAGAGTCTGTTCGTGGCGTCGCAAGTCAATACTCCCGCGGGTAAGATGATTATTGTCAATCGAAGTATTTTATTCAACAAAGCAGTGTCCGCGACTTCGTCCGCGTAGCCTATGCCCACCCTGAAGGTGCATTCTAAACACTGGTGAGAGTATTTTTGAAATCGGTTGAGTAGGTACTTTTGGAGGTAAACCCCCTACACACAAACTTTTTCTCTCTTATAATATTAGTACGGAAAATACAGAGACTGATGTGAAAGTTAAATTAGGTGTTCATTTCAAAATATAGACCGTTTTGGAGAAAAAATGGAGAAAACACGTCCAAACTTAGTGCGCACGAAAATCAACGCATCGCCATTTTTCTAAGAAAATTCACTGTGAAATGTCAACGTTTGTGTTCGAAAAACGTGATCAAAGAAAGTGATGGAAGAAAGAAAGAGAGAGAGAGAGAGAGAGAAAGAAAGAAAAAGTAAGCATTTATTTATATTGCCACAAAAAAAATATTAGTACGTTAATTAATTCCCGACAGCACTTCAACCACGTACACACACGCTGCGGACGACTTTGCCAACATGTAAAGGTTGACCTACTGTGGACTATAAAACACTATACTCCGATTTTTCATTTCGTGTACTAAACTGACATTTGGTGGGTTGCCAGTTTTGGATTTTGTTGTACAATAATGTACTCGAAGACTATCGAGATATTGAAACGAGATATGATTCGAAAGCCAAACTAGTATTCGGTTTGGTGATTTGAAAAAAAAGTTGCTTGTTACATTTATGATTTTCGTCCTTAAATCTGTTGGTTGTGTCTAATAAATAAATAAATTTAACCATTTTGAAAATGTCACTGTAGATAGATATCAACGCTACTTTTATTACTGATCAACGTAAATTAAGATTCTAAAATTGTTTATTTTAGTAAATTTAAAAAAGAAACGACTTGGTCACTCAGATGATACGATACTATTTTTTTCATTACGATAAGTTTGCAACGCAGTACCTAGTTATCAGTAAGCAAATAAAAAGTAGAATTTTAGCTGACAATGTCGAGAACGAGACCGAGACCGAGAACACGGTCGAGACCCCTTGAGCTGGCAACATTTTAAAAAAGAAAGAGCGCTTGCAGCTTTTAGTTTGGTACACGAAATTAAAAATCAGAGTATAACAGAATACATTGTGATACTAGTACCCTAAGTAAACTCATTAAAATCATCAATACTGCGCGGTCTGAACTGGTCGATCTCCTCAAGCTCGTCAATGTCCCTCCCTGGGTCCAGCGGCACCACGTCAATACCATCACCCGTCCGCTCATCATCGGACCGCTCATCATCGGACCGCTCATCACCGTCTGCGTTTGCCAAGTGCTTGTAGTACCAAGCGCGGTCGTGCTGGGCACTCTGCCAGTCGTTGACTTGGTGCAGTTTAGGCTGGAGTAAGTGGATGCCCCCGCGGCGTATGTTTGAGGCGTCTGGTGATGAGAAATTTATTGTAAAAAGGGCTGTAGACGCCTATAGTAGGGGAGCCCATGATGGATTTACTCGAGCGTCATAGAGACCTATTTGATTGTGAAGTTTACATGATAAGAAGAAAAAAATGTCATATAATATATACCTTTTCATCGGTGGGGGGAGCGACTATAGATTTTCAAAAATGTAAAAAAAAACTGTTGCATGGACATACTCGAGCGCGTCAGATATTGATAGCATCTATATCCTGTGTATTTTTGAAAATGTACGTATGTTAATCTGATTGTTTCAATGATGGGGGTGGTCGTACGTAAGGGTTGAAAAACAAAAAAAAAAATTTCATCGAGTGCGTCAGATATTCTAAGGGGATGTTATTTGCACCTAAAAAAAGCTCTTATATAATAATCTGACGTTTTGGATGTAACGCAAACTCGCGGCCATTATTAGAATGTGCAAAAAAAATTCGCCATTTTGAAATACTCGAGCGCGTCAGATTAAGATATATGGTTCTTCTCACAGAACAAAAAAAAAGAGTAGAAATAGTGACATGACCTATCAGTAGGAAAACCAGTGTGACCAAACTCACACACACAAATCAAAAGCACACTGTGAATGCCAAGCTGCCATTGGCAAATAAAGGCAATTCTGAAAAGGTCTACATCACAAAAGTTCCAAGTAAAATATGAACCTTTTCAATCATAAAAACAATGATCAAAATCAAATGATAATTATGAAATTAAGTTTGACATACGATCTTTGCTTTGTAGTACCGCTACTCTACATTAGATGGAACTACCGCCGCGTGTGATCATCGAGAAGCTTTAAGTTTTATGCCATAAAGTCGAATATTGAAAAATAACTATCTGCTATGTTGCTACTCAGGCTAAGGATGGGACATATTGCCATATCGACAAATTATAGAACTGTTTCGTAAAGCGACAGTTGAAAATGAATTTGTTATGACAATGTTTCATCATTTTTTTTTTAGTATCTACATTGACAAAGTAACATAATGTATTCCCTTCTGCCAAACTGTACCACAGTTCGATGTAAATTACGCAGCCGGCTACCATATTAACTGTCCTTCTGGATGATTGGCTACGCAATGTACCTATAATGGAATTCTCATAATCTAACCATAGCCGCTTCATGAAACGAAGCCGAGCAAACTTATCGTGTACAATTTATAGAGAATAAGAAAGCCTATTGTATATATTTTTTTAACTGTAACTTTTATTTGTCTCTTGCTTCTTGTGTGCAATAAGGAATATTTTTTTTTTTACGTAGCCTCTATTGCCACAGAACAGAAAAAAAGAGTAGAAGGAGTGACATGACCTATTAGCAGGAAAACCAGTGTGACCAAACTCACACTTAAGCCAAAACCCACACTATGAATGCCAAGCTGCCATTGGTAAATAAAGGCAATGCCGAAAAGGTCTACATCATAAAAGTTCCACGTAACATATGAA
The DNA here is from genome assembly GCA_947310845.1 of Yponomeuta plumbellus. Classification (NCBI taxonomy): domain Eukaryota; kingdom Metazoa; phylum Arthropoda; class Insecta; order Lepidoptera; family Yponomeutidae; genus Yponomeuta; species Yponomeuta plumbellus. The sequence goes on along the minus strand of OX371216.1, from coordinate 11,537,734 downwards.
CCTTTTGGTGATATAAACAACGATCAAAATCAAATGATAATGATGAAATTAAGTTTGACATTAGATCTTTGTTCGTAGTACCGCTACTCTACACTAGCTGGAAATCCCGCCGCGTTTGAACGTCGAGAAGTTTTATGTGATAGACCATAAAGTCGAAAATTAAAAAACAAGTATGTGCAATGGTGCTTCTCAGCTATAGATGGCCTATCGACAAATTATAGAATTGTTTCGTAAAGCGACAGTTGATATTTAATTTAATTACAATTTTGATGTAAATTACGCAGCCTGTTAGTATATTAACCTACCTTCTGGATGATCGGCTACACAACGTATATGGAATTCTCATATGAAACTAACCATATTCGCTTTTGAAACGAGGCCCAGCAAACTTATCGTATGTATAGTTTGTTTATTTTTTTATTTAAAATGTCGTTATCCATCAACGCTTGTGCTTCACTTATATTATGGAGATGACATTTGCCAACGAAAGTCACGAGACTTCCCCATAGCTTTATGGAGTAAGCGTTGATTAAATTATCTAGACCCCCCCCAGATGATTTTACTACACGAGCACATAAAATCATCTAACTTTGAAATTATGCATGCTGGTTTTGTTTTGATGACAATACGCCAATCTTTACTAATAAAAGTGGCAGTTTATTGAACTAAAACTTTCGGCACAACACATTGTAAACATTTAGTCCGGATCTACTTACGGGTGTTGTTTTATCGGACGAGTCCGACTAGGTTTCGCCCCGATACGCAGAGCAGTGAGTGGGTGGTGAGCAGAGACGGAGCTTGCGTCGTTCGGTTGCTCGTCTCAAAATGGGATGGGTAAGTTGATCCGGATTAAAAGTTTACAAAAATGACATGATACTGCAGTCAGGACCACATTCTCGCAAAGGAACTAAACAGCGTCAAGGAACATGATCAATAAATTTTGCGCAGTATCAAAAATAATTGCAACTAAAAATGTGTTAAATAATAATAATAATAATAATAATAAAAGATTATAATAAACACTTACATACAGGCACATACATTGCCCCTGGCCCCACCCTGGGATACCCTGTGTCGTGGGCACCAGAAACAACGACGTCTCAAACATGTAAACATACAAGACCTGGGATTGTTTTTGTCCCCAGCCGGGATTCGAACCCGGGATCTCTCGCATGGTAGTCAAATGCACTAACCACTGCGCCACAGAGGTCTTCAATTAAAATAAAATAACGACAATTATTTTCCCAAAGTACCTAATAAGACGCAGGTACTCTACCTAAAGTATCGATAATTATTTATTACTGCTAAGTCATATACAAAATATTATCGATAGATTTTTATAATGTTGTGTCCCAGCTGAATTGAGTAGCATTTGAGTAGCATTCAAATGTTGACAGAAATTTGTAGAAAAAGTACACAGACTTCGACGAAAATTGAACATTATATTCCAGTAAATAAAGGTGGTTTTACTTTCTCACTTTCGGATTGCTTTCCTTGTTCATGTCATTGCAAATTTAATTTCTATTAAATTAAATACAATGGAAATACTACTTACCGATGGAATGTTACGGCATGATCGGTACATTTTGGTCCCCAACTTTTATTTTTGCACTCTAACACAGCACAATAAGGCATTTTAGTAGAGTTTTCACAATTGTTTTCTTTACTAGAAGCGCACGGCAACTGAGGTAAGAAAAACTGTCATAGACTACGCTTAGGCAATACATTGCTAATTTGAGGCACGCGGGCACCGCCCACTTACGATTTCTACTCGTTTTTTTTTGTTCTGTGGTTCTTCTTAATGCCCTAGACGTGCTGTCTCATAATCTGACGATTATCTAGAGGGATTCGCCTAATCTGACAATGAAAAATTATTTTTTTAATTTTTTTTCAAATCATTGAACTTAGTTAATTGAAAAGCTGAAGAAATAGCATGCAAATAAAAAAGTACAGGTTTTTTAAGTATAATGCTTGTATTTATAAGAAAATAATTATAAACAAATAAATTTTTTTGCGTAGTTTTTTTTTATCATCATCTTCTTTATCGGTAGAATCATATTCGTCCTCTGGCTCGATTCCATCTTCATCCTCCCCATAGCTGCACGCATTAAACTTTACTTATTATTTTTTCTTACTTCGGCTTATGAAAATCGTCAGATTTTATATTTTTCATTATCCTTGAATTATTTTCTTCAAAATAAAAAAAAAATTAGCCACGCTCGAGAAAGTCGAGATAACGTTTTTTTTTTACAAGTTTGTAACCCTCTTACTTCTCTACGTCACGCGAAAATTGTCAGATTAGTGGAATATACACTTTTTAGCATGTAATTAACTCACCCTACCTTAATCTGACGCGCTCGAGAATTTCTGATGATCAATTTTTTTTTACTAATCTGATCCTTTATCCTTGACAGGCCACCATATACAGGGTGGCCGGGGGAATGACGTCAAAAAAAAAATTAGGTCCCTCGTGTCATGGGGTATCCGAATCACCCCCAATGTATGTTCCGCGATTTTTCATAGTTTCGGAGTTATGAATTTTTTTCTGAATTTTTATGAATTTTCGCCTTATCAATTTTGAAAATTTCTAAAAAAAAAAACTGGAAACTTTTTTCAATTTCTTTTTTTTGTAACTGAATCTTCACAAGTTGTTCTTCTATGCATAAAATAATCAGCTTCGTAACTTTGATAAAAGTTATTAAAGTGTTGGTCTAAAGTCAAAAATTTACGTTCGGTAAATTATGACTTGAATTTTCAAAAATAAATTAAAAATCCAAACAGATGTTTTAATGGTTTCTTAGTTAGCCTCAGAAATGCGCAAGACTCTCAGATTTCATAATCATTAAAAAAAAGTACTGCTTAACGAGCTACTTTGTGTACATTCGGCCTTCGAAGACAGCGAGGTGAAGAATTATTAAAATTAACATATTTTTTTTCTGCCATTTCGTCTTTTCTTAGGTTATTAATGAACGAGTCGTCATCATCATGATGAATAAAAGTGGTTTTGTCAATAAAACACAGATTAAAAAATTTGGAGGCATTTTCCGTTTTACAGTAATTAATTTTGCGCGGTCCGTTCTCGTGGGTCATGGGTTGTAAATGCAGACGCAACTTTTTACCTGTAATAACAATAGTCTTTGAGGATAGGAGGCCGCCGAACTATTGCTATCTCTCTCACTCTCAGCGGTAAGAGTGAGAGGGGCAGCGCAGCAGAAGCGAACACAAAACAAGTTTGTACCTCAGTCGTTCTCACTTTGTGTTTACTGCTACACGTGTCTTCATTTTGTTTTACCTCACTGTCTCGCTTTGTCCGCGGATTCCGCTGCCTACTTATTTGACTACTTTGCTCGTTAATTGGACTGTGTCTTGCATACTGATTTGGACTTTGTTTACTTGGAAGTGTAAAAGATGAGTTACACGTTAAGTGAATACGCAGAAATGCACTATTTTTATGGAGTTGCACAAGGAAACGGCCTTGAAGCAGTGCGACTGTATCGCGAACAACTTCAACGTCGTGGTGGGCCGCAACCTGAGCATTATCCCGACCATCGCGTTTTTATTAACACGCACAATACCTTAATGGCAGGCCGCATTCCTGGCCAACGAGGCGATAGGGAAGGAATCCCTAGAGTTGACCCGGATCGCAGAGAAGTTGTGCTCGAAGAAGTTCAACGAAATCCTTCCACGAGTACCAGAGCTATGGCTCGTACTCTGAACATCCCGAGAACTTCTATCCAAGACATACTTCACGATGAAGGATATCATGCGTTCCATATCCGACGAGTCCAAGCTTTACTGCCTACAGACTACCAATTGCGCATTGATTTCTGCCAAACAATGCTACAAAAAGAACAACAAGATCCTGGATTTTTCAATAAAGTTTTATGGTCAGATGAGTCACGTTTTGAGCGCACTGGAATTTTCAATATTTATAATTACCACACGTGGGCGGTTGAAAATCCACACGAAATGAGAGCGTCGACGTTTCAACATCGTTTCAGCGTTAACTTGTGGTCTGGTATTCTCAATGGCGAACTGATTGGTCCATTTGAATTGCCGTCCAGATTAAATGGAGAAAGGTACCGACACTTTCTGGAACATGAACTTCCATTGTTGCTAGAAGACGTGAATATTGAACTAAGACGAACCATGGTTCTTCAAAATGACGGCGCTCCATGTCACTACGGAACGCAAGTCCGAAATTATTTAAATCGGATCGGAATGGATCGGACGCGGCGGACCAATATCGTGGCCTCCACGCTCACCTGACCTCAACCCCATGGATTTTTTTATTTGGGGCTATTTTAAGGAAATAGCATATGCCAGAGAAAGTGGGAGTGAACAAGAGCTGAGGCAGAAATTAACAGAAGCCGAACGTGTTGTAAAGGAAAACAGAGCAGCTTTTAGACGATTAAAAGATAATTTCCTACGTAGGTGTAGAATGTGTATTGCTGCTGGAGGTGGCAACTTTGAAAACCTATTATAATAAACATTTTTTTTACATTTTAATCTGTGTTTTATTGACAAAACCACTTTTTTTCATCATGATGATGACGACTCGTTCATTAATAAACTAAGAAAAGACGAAATGGCAGAAAAAAAAAATTCTACACAAAGTAGCTCGTTAAGCAGTACTTTTTTTTAATGATTATGAAATCTGAGAGTCTTGCGCATTTCTGAGGCTAACTAAGAAACCATTAAAACATCTGTTTGGATTTTTAATTTATTTTTGAAAATTCAAGTCATAATTTACCGAACGTAAATTTTTGACTTTAGACCAACACTTTAATAACTTTTATCAAAGTTACGAAGCTGATTATCTTATGCATAGAAGAACAACTTGTGAAGATTCAGTTACAAAAAAAAGTAATTGAAAAAAGTTTCTAGTTTTTTTTTAGAAATTTTCAAAATTGATAAGGCGAAAATTCACGAAAATTCAGAAAAAAAATCATAACTCCGAAACTATGAGGGAAACTATACATGGGGGTGATTCGTATACCCCATGACAAGAGGGACCTAATTTTTTTTTTTGACGTCAATCCCCCGGCCACCCTGTATATGGGGCTCATATTTGGTGGAGGTACTTTACCTGGTACAAGGTATACCTCCCTGTATGTTAATCTGCCGCGCTTTAGTAACTCCCGAAATCCCCTCTTGGGCTCCCCTACCACTATATTATAGCCTACTATAGTCTGTTTTTTTTTTCATTCAATGCAAAAAAAATATTGTCACGTTGACATCTCCATACAATTCTTAGGCTGTCAATGTCTAAATGTTGCTAGTACGTAAAAACCAAATAACCCCATTTTACTTCCAAGTTAAATTGTGTGTGCTACGCAGGTGTTTTTTTTTAGACTTTGCTCTTACGAGTAATTCAATTTTAATGTCTTTGATGTGATAAAGATTTTGGTCACATGAGTCTTCTATTCACGGTAAAAAAAATCTACCGAGTTAACCTATAGCTTTTATAGCGGTAACACCGCGTCATTTTTTTTTGCATCGAATTAAAAAACGGACTATAGCAGAGTGTGGATATGATAGTAAAACGCTAGATGTTGCTCGGTTGATATATTTTCTGCAAGTGTCACACATCAAAACAAACAATGGTAACCTAGCGATATTTAAATCTGTGTCAGCCATGTACTGGGATAGGATTATAACCGGCCAATACATGTGCATATACCTACCACCTCCAATGAAATTTGATGATTAGGGCTACCGGTCATAGTTACTGTGGTCGGGAACGATTCTGGGTATGATTGATGTATGATTGACCCCTGATACATCAATCATACCCAATGTAAATATAATAATGAATCGCTTGTAGCCCCGACTGAGTGATATTAAACGATCACGAAGGTTAAGCAACGTAGGGCTCGTTCAGTGCATGGATGGGTGACCGTTCTATGACTAACGCTAGTGACATTTTTCCGAGCGGTTCCGTGCTTCGCAAGGCACGCTAAGCAGTTGGTGCCGGCTGCCGTTGATAGATGGCAGTCGTTAAGCCAAGTCAGAGGCGTTAGGGCGGCTTGAAAACTTCTGACAGTAAGACCAACCACTAGTCTTACAAGCCTCCACCAATCCGTGATGGAGTATGGCCTATACCTTCCTCAGGGAAGAGACCCGTGCCCCTCGGTGGGGGCATAATGGGTTGATGATGATATCAAAAATAAGCACGATGGCCAATCAAGCAGGTTCCATCCATAACGTTTTCCATCACATTATACATGAACCTGCCTGATCGATCTTTCTTACACATTCTTTTCTCTCCTATCTCTCTCCCTCCCTACCCCCTCTCCCCCCACTCTAGCACTCTTTCTCCCACTATCCAACCCTCATCGATCTGTCCATCCACGGAATAACCCACTGGTCCCGCTGTGACCCCCGGGCAGTGCGAGATTATCCACACCGCGCGAGTCCTCAGTACTGTTGACGAGGACTCGGTTTGAGTCGAGTATGAACGAGCGGCAGTTGCGCATGCAGCGGTGGTACGACGGGTAGCGGTTGCTGCGGGTCGGGACTCGACACCCGAGGCGTTCCCTGAAAAAAAAAACCGACAAGTGCGAGTAGGAATCGCATACCGTTATTTTCAAGTGCTTGTATGCAGACTTCCCGACTTATAACTAACATGATAATATTATGTAGGGCTTTGGCGGGCCATAAACAATATTTTTTGTGTAGTATTATTAAGTAACATAATATTATGTATGGGCGGGAATAAAAATTAGTTTTTGTGTAGTATTATTAAGTTGGTCCACTAACAATAATATTATTAATAATTGACCTACGTGCAGTTTTGAAGGTGAGCGACGAAAGTCCATACCGAGTTCACTGCTTCCATACATTTGCCTGTAACACAATATCATAACACAACATCAATGTAACACAAGTGCCTCTCCAGAAAGGACGCACACACACACACACACACACACACACACACATTTCTTGTATGCTAACAATCTATTACCGGCCTAAAGCGGATGACAACTGACAAATAAATAAATAACTTCCACATAAAACAATCACTTGACCTGATTCCAAACTAAGATACCCTGTGCCATGATAACTAGGCATCAAACACAGAAATAGAATGAATGAATGACTGAATGTATTGTGTCAAAAACATAGGTTACATTTAGTGGTTGTAGTTGCTTGCATGTTTCTCCATGTTTCCTCCACCTCAATACTCAATACTTTATTGCATTCCACAAGTTGTAGGGTTGTTACAATTTAACTTAACAGTTATTTGATGAGATCTTTGTGGACCCTGTAGGGCACGCAACATTTTAAAGTGCTATTTGAAATATGCATTACATTAACTTACAATTAAAAAATATTGAATTAATAATCATGCAATTTTAGTTATTCTATTTAAAAGATTATATTTAAATGTTATTTGTGAGTACAATAATGAATATTCTATCTATCTATCTAAACAATTAATTATCTTGTTTCATCTATACTATCTTTAAAATATTCTTCTATGGTATAATAACATTTTGATATTAGTATTTTCTTTAGATCTTTATTGAAATTGTTGTCGTTATTTAATTCTTTTAAGTAATTTGGGAGTTTGTTATAAATTTTAATAGCCATTATCAATGTACTGGAAGAGTATAATTACATTCGAGAGGTGGGTAATAACAATTTATTTTTGTGTCTTATGGGTCTTATAGAGACATCTTCTTTTTTTGTAAAAATTTCTTTATGTTGTCTGACGAATTTTGAGATTGCTAATATGTAAATAGATGGTAAGGTAAGTAGATTATAATGTATAAAATATGGTTTACAACTGTCTGTAGATACTATATTTGCTATTATTCTAACTAATTTTTTTTGTTGGGTGAAGAGTTGCGGTGCATCTGTACTGTTACCCCACATTATAATTCCATACGACAGCCAGGCGTAAGCGTATGCGTAATAAGTTACGAGTGCAGTTTGCACATTAGTGGTTTTTTTTACTTCTCGAAGACCGTATGCGAAGGATGACAATTTTGATTTAATTTTTTGTATATGTGCTTTCCAATTTATGTGCTTATCTATAATTAATCATAACAGTGATATATTATCCACTTCCTCTATTTTAAATCCATTAAATGATACATCTATGTCCAATGAGCGTTTTTGATATGGGTGGAAAGTTATAATTTTGTTTTTTTTTAAGTTAATTTCTAAATTGTGTATATTTAGCCAATCATTCGTGTCAAAAAGCATACTATGTAATTTTGAATTTATCATTGTGCTATCTTCACATGATGTGAGCAGAGAGATATCGTCCGCAAATAAAATACATGAGTCGTCCAAAATTTTGGGTAAATCGTTGATATATATTAAAAATAGTAAACTACCAATAACACTGCCTTGTGGAATAGATGCATTAACAATTATAGGTTCTGACCTTATATTTTCAATTTGTTTTAACTCGTAGTTGTAAAACTCTATTTCTACTGACTGTTCTCGGTCTTTTAAGTAAGAAGCAAGCCATGCGTGTGCTGCTTCCTATTCAGGTGTATACACATATTGACCCAGACTGAGGCGATTTGTACAAATGTACGGCAGAATAACTATGGACCAAAGTGTCTACTTATACAAACCTGGCGAAAATCTTCGTGTACATCTTTCCTTGGAAATTGGTACGCGAAACTTCCGACCGAAAGTATTTAGTTCATCTTCTGGAATAACGTTCCAAATTTGGATTAATTGCCGCCTATTCTTGGTGCGACAATCAACAATAATATTTGAAATAAATAAATAGAAGAATATTCTTTATTGTACGTATGACTTGTGTATTACTTGTGAAATAGGTACATACTTAAGTTTTGCTCTCATCATCAACCCATTTTGTCCCCACCGAGGGGCACGGGTCTCTTCCCTGGGAAAGGTATAGGCCATACTCCATCACGGGGACCAAGTCCGGATTGGTGGAGGCTTGTAAGACTAGTGACTGGTCTTACTGCCGGAAGTTTTCAAGCCACCCTAAGGCCTCTGACTTGGCTTAACGACTGCCATCTATCGACGGCAGCCGGCACGAACTGCTTAACGTGCCTTGCGCAGCACGGAACCGCTCGAAAAATGCCACTAGCGTTAGTCGTAGTCGTTAGTCGTATATTTTTGCATTTGCATTGAACTGAAAAACAGACTTTAGATCCTTTGTCAGTTCCTTTAAAGTACTCGTATCATGTTTCGTTGAGATTTTGTTCACTAATTCTGTTTTCTGACTCTGTGATTCTGGGTCAGGAGCCCACGTGTGCGAAAAAAAGATTAGCAAAAACATGTCAAATGTCGTAGGACAAAATGTGAAAAATTCAAGGAAGAAAAGTTGGAAAAACTCTGTATATATGAGGTTATAGATGGCAGTCGTTCAGAGGCCTTAGGTCGGCTTGAAAACTTCTGACAGTAAGACCAGCCACTAGTCTTACAAGCCTCCGCCAATCCGGACTGGGCCCTAGTTGTGGACTATGGCCTATACCTCCTCAGGGAAGAGACCCGCGCCCCATGATGGGGTCGGGTTTGAGCCACTGAGTATATGTATGTGTATTTGTGTGTGTGTGCTAATTTTAGTCTATGTACGTAACATAATTTATTTTACCTTACCTGAGTCGTCATCGTACGCTGCCTGAGCTTCAACCAAATGGCCTTCAATGAAAAACGCCAATGCGAGCAAAATGATGTAACTTGCTTTGTGCATTTTGTAGTTATTTTTATATCGTTGCCTACTTGAATCGAGTATTTACGTCTAAGTCTCGTCTCGTTTTCTTGGTAACAATGAGTTCGGGTTGTTGAACACTAACCTTTGCATTCCCAATCCTGTACGTTGTTAGATCGATTTAGATCCTTTGTCAGTTCCTTTGAAGTATCATGCTTCGTTGAGATTCTGTTCACTAATTCTGTTTTCTGATTATGTGATTCTGGGTCAGCAGCCCACGCCAAACGTCGTAGGACAAAATGTGAAAAATTCAAGGAAGAAAAGTTGTAAAAACTCGGTATATACGAGGTTATAGATGGCAGTCGTTCAGGGGTCTTAGGTCGGCTTGAAAACTTCTGACAGTAAGACCAGCCACTAGTCTTACCAGCCTCCACCAATCCGGACTTGGCCCCCGTGGTGGAGTATGGCCTACACCTTCATTAGGGAAGAGACCCGTGCTCCCCGCTGGGGACATAATGGGTTGGTGATGATAAAATGTTAAACATTTTGTTTCAGGAGCGCAGGGCATCCCCCAGCAGCCTGGCTTCTACTGGAACCGGGTGTGGCTGCCGCTGTGCGTCACCTTCGAACCAGGCACTGCCAAATCTATCTAGTGAGTTGCCTTCACGTTTATTAACCCCCCACGTCACGAACATTTTCACAGTAATATTTGAAAAAGGCTATTGGACAGTGTGAAAAAAACAGTATTATTTATACATATTTGTGTAAGTTGTGTGTCTTAAAACCGCTTTAAGGGATTTTAACTAAAAAAAGTGATTATTTATAAAAAAACACAAGATAAAATTGATAAGTATGTATCTGCAGCCATTGTATCGAAAACGGCCTGGATTGGCCGATTCTACATTATGATGACGTCAAAGGACAGTAAAAATGGCGCCTGTCAGTCATGGCGTTCTTACATTCATTGGTTTGCTTACTGACCATTGACGTCATAATTTTGGCGGCTTATTTCAAAAGTAAATTTTCGTTTGCCTTTTTTGGAAGAAATAAACGAAAGAATTTAACATGACCACTTTCTGAGGACACCATGGACTATTATGTATTCTGTGGTGTGTGGCCAGAAGCAATTTATGTGCCTGTATGTAAATGTTTGTTGCTTATGTTTAGTATAAAAGACTTCTTCCCTCACCGTTCCCAGTCTAGAAATGCTGGACCGCACCGAAGCGCCGACGATCCAGGACGGGTACGGCATATCCGTTGCCTACGCGTGTCTGTTGGAGTGCGTGCGTTCCATAGCGCGGACCGTCGAGGGCGAACAATACTTCGCCCTGCAGCGGCTCTACGAAGATACCGAGGACGAGAGCGAACCGAACTCCAATAAAACCACTGCTAATTATAAAGGTGAGTTAGAGAACAGTCGACATCACATCATGCTATACACCCATGCACTCTGCTCCGTTGCATTACGGACGACTTTGCAACGAAAATGTGAAGGACGACGTGCTATCGACTGTACGCAAGAAAGGAAATTGCACAGATGACAGTTATTCTGCCGTCATAAGGTAAAAATACGCATCTGACATCAGGTCGAAACTGAGAAATTAAATATTTAAGGTTTAAGTAAGCAATTGTGAAATGCGTTATATGCCTCTGTGGCGTAGCGGTTAGCTCATCTGCTTACCATGCGAGAGGTCCCGGGTGCGATCCCCGGCTGGGGAGAAAAAAAAAACTCCAGGTCTTGGATGTTTACATGTTTGTGACGTCGCTGTTTCTGGTTTCCACGACACAGGGTATCCTAGTTTTGGCCAGAAGCAATGTATGTGCCTGTATGTAAATGTTTATGTTTATGCGTCTTTTTACTTTAGTAACTTCGTTCATTTTTCTATCGTATTGCAGAAGTAATTGACCAAATACGTTTTTTTATCTTAGTTAGTCTGATACGCCTTTTTAACTTAAAAAAACCAAGAAAATACGTTGTCAAATGCGTTTTTTTATTAACTCTAACTTCGCAGAAAATGCTCCTATCAAAATAAAAAAAATACAGAAAGATGAGTCTTTTTTTCCTCGTTCCGAATATGTAGGTCAATTTCGGCAAAAATTTTAGTTGCGTCTTTATCTCATACTAGCTTTCGCCCGCGACTCCATCCGCGTGGACTTTAGTTTAAAATTTTGCAACCCCGTTCACTCCCTTAAGGGTTAAATTTAGAAAAACGCCGAAACACGTGTTCAATCAATTGTGTTGAAGAGTATTTCAAGTTTCAAGAAAATCAGACAACATTTTTTATACCTCCCATACAAATTTTGGCAACCCTTTTCGCCCCCTTAGGGGTTGAATTTAAAAAAATCCGTTCTTATCCCTTGCCTACATTATATATAGATCCTCTGTGCAAAATTTCAGCTTCCTAGGTCAAACGGCTTGGGCTGGGCGTTGATGAGTGAGTCAGTCAGTCAGGACTTTGAATTTTATATATATAGAATAGAATAGAAGATATGACGGCAGAGTTAGTCGCTGCATAGCCGCTCGCCGCCTACAGGGACTTTACCAAAGCTATGTCTATCAATGAGCCCAACAGACCTATTTCGCTCCGGTAACATTTATTTAGCAGGTTGACCAAGGCAAGGACTCCAAGACATGCAGCCTGATGGTCGGACGTACGTGGATTGCCCGTGGATGCGAATGGCGAGAGACTTTGTAGAAGGCATTTGGGGGAAAAGCCTATACCCAGCAGTGGGTAACGGTGGACTGATGATGAACAGGTTATCCTAGTGTGGGGCCAGAAGCAATGTATGAAATCAGAAATCAAACATTTATTTCAACGTAAAGAATTTACATTCTGTTTGTTGAATGTCAGTGTACACACACCTATAATGTTAGGCGTTGCCTTGGGGGCGAATGTAGTGGAGAAAAAGGCAGCGAAAATAACTCCACGCCTATGTGCTTGTATGAATATGTTATGTTATATTATGTTATTCATTAGTCGCTGCATAGCCGTTCGCGGTTTACAGAAACTTTACAAAAGTTATATCAATCAATCTAGTCTATTTTGAATGACCAAATACGCAATAGAGTGATTGGAGAATGTTGTGGACTGAAGAAGGATGTAGTGACTAGAATTGTGAAAGGAATGTTGCGTTGCTTGAAAAGTGACGCGGTGTTACCGCTATACCGTGAATAGAACACTCATGTCACCAAAATCCTTATCACATCGTCATCAACCCATTATGTCCCCACCGAGGGGCACGGGTCTCTTCCCTGAGGAAGGTATAGGCCATACTCCACCACGGGGGCCAAGTCCGGATTGGTGGAGGCTTGTAAGACTAGTGGCTGGTCTTACTGTCAGAAGTTTTCAAGCCGCCCCTAAAGGCCTCTGACTTGGCTTAACGACTGCCATCTATCGATGGCAGCCGGCACCAACTGCTTAACGTACCTTGCGAAGCACGGAATCGCTCGGAAAAAATGCCACTAGCGTTAGTCATAGACGGTGACCCATCCATGGACTGAACGCGCCGTATGTTGCGTAACCTTAGTGATCGTTCAAGGTCACTCAGGCAGCCCCGGCTACGAGCGATTCACATCAAATAAATCAAAATTTAATTACTAATAAGAGCAAAGTTTGAAAAAAAAAACACCTACGTAGCACACACAATTATTATTTTTACTTGGAAGTTGAATGGGGTTATGTGGTTTTTGCGTACTAGCAACACTCCGACATTGACATCCTTTGGCTTGATATTGATATGTCAACGTCACAGTATTTTTTTTGTATTCAATTAAAAAAGACAGACATTACTTGGTCCAGTGGGCTCATTATGTAATTTTTGCAACGGATATTCATACGTCTTAAAAAGTAACGTCAACACAAAAACCGACGTCGTACGGAGTACAGTCTCGCTCTAACATAGGGTATTAAAAGAAGATAGTGCCATACAGTAGTGGTTTACATGACTATTTAAGACGTATGAATAATGAATATCCCTTGCGAAAGTTACATAATGAGCCCACAGGACAAGTGATTGTGTTGTGTGGAAGTTTTTTTAAAATATTTATGTTAATTTTATTCTTTAACAGAGAACGAAGATGGGTCGAATAAGGAGGTCAACAGAAATGGCCACAGCAACACTACTGCTGCTGATTCGGACCAGAACTCCAACGTGGCCGAGAAGATCGAGGATGCACCTGAAGAGAAGGAGCGGACGCTGCAATTGCAGGTGAGAGATGAAGAAGTAGACAGAGAAGTGCGAATCTGGTGACATATACGTTTCCACCTGCTCCAAGACCAACTTAGTTCAATGGTTACATAAGTCTCTGCTAGAAAAATATACTTGGATAATATCGTTGAATTTATAAAAATATAAAAAAATATCAATGGTTATATAAGTCTCTGCGGGAAAAATATAATTGGATAAATCGTTGAATTTACAAAAAGATAAAAAATTGTCGGGGATAAACGATAAACTATCGATAAGGATAAACTCAGTTTGGTTTGTCTGCCAACAGTTGCTAAAGTCGTCGTGGTGTGGACTGGTGTGGGGTCTCTCCGTGCTGGCCGAGGCGAGTGTCGGCGAGCTCGAGAGTATACTCTGCGCGCTTCAGACCCTCGCCCGGGTCAGCGGGAAGGTGAGTCTACAGTAGAACTGGGTCTTTGAGCGTCTGGTTAAGGGGTTATTGGGCTAGAGTATTTGAGGAGTTACTCAAAAGACACACTTGTTGATCCCTCAGGCTTAGAACACTTTTTCTTTGACAGCTAAGTTATTTATTCACAGAGTAATATTTGAAATTTATCACAGTTTTCAAAGAATAAAACATGCTCATACAACTGTGGTCTATATCATCTTCAAAATTCGATCAAACTGCCGTTGCAAGACCGACCCGCTGGCCGGTCTACTTTAGGAATCAGAGAATTGCATAGCGATCCAATGAGTATGTGCAAAGTTATGGCACATGGTAATCAACCCACATGTATGGAGAGCGTAGATCAGCTTAAACCTAAAAATTCAAATATCTCAAAACTCACTTTGTGCGGGTTGGAACCTTTTTGATAAACTACGTCCAATTGGGTATTTGACATGTTGGGTCGTGGGCGATTAAAACGTGATTGAATACTTTTGGATGGATTTATTATAGCAACACGTAGTAGTAGTTAGCACAGGACACAAGCAGACATTATAAGACAGATAAATTAAAGAGGACATGAAATGAAGACATAGGCGCACCTAGCGGCGGTTTTCGGTACTAACTGTACATTTTAACATGGTTGGTTTATACCACTATTCCAACACCTGCCCTTAAACTAAGCAGTTTAAAATTTACTCAATCTTCATTCCTAGATTTGAAATACAATTAAAATGTTTTTCTCTACACAAAGGTTTAGTTAGAACATCTGCTGGCATGTTTTCAGTACACAAATATTCTAATTTCACAATCTTATCTTTCACAATTTGACGTACAAAGTGATGTCTTATGTCTATGTGTTTACTTCTACTGTGATGTACTTGACTATTACATAATTTCTGGGCTGACTGATTGTCATTAAACAGAGTCACAGGCAAAAGGATACCTAAACATTCATTAATGAAACATCGAAGAAACTTAGCCTCCTTTGCACCCTCACATAAAGCCATGTACTCGGCTTCAGTACTAGACAGAGCGACTGTCTTTTGTTTACGACTTTCCCATGAAATTGCTGCATTACCTATGTTAAATACATAGCCCGTGTACGAGCGTCTATCAAGTTGATCTGACGCCCAGTCGGCATCTACATAGCCTGTAACAGTCAATGGACATTTTTTATACACAATGCAATAATCAACAGTACCTTTTAAGTAGCGTAAAATTCGTTTTGCTGTTTTCCAATGTATCTCAGAATTACAATTGTTAAATTGACTCAATAGACTTGCACTATAAGCAATGTCCGGCCTCGTACAGACCGCTATATACATAATACAACCTAACATACTTCTATATTGAGAGTGTACATCATTAAGATCTCCCTTTACTAATTTTACTCCATTTTCCAAAGGTGTTTGCATTGGCTTGCTGTCTGCCATATTGAATTTCTCCAATACTTTCTGTATGTAACTTTTCTGATCAAGAACGATCTTTCCTGGTTCTTGTCTCAAACGCATACCCAATATATGGGTGGCTTTACCAAGATCCTTCATCTGAAACAGCTTCATCAGTTCCTCCTTCAGTTGTTTCTTAGCTGGGGTATCCTTGCTGATCAATAGAATGTCATCAACATAGAGGGCTAATATTATGAGACCGTTGTGGTCAGACTTAATATACACACAGGGTTCACTGAGTGATTTTCTGAACTGTAGATTTAGGAGAGCTTTATCTATTTTGTCATACCAAGCCTTCGAGGCTTGTTTCAGCCCATATATTGCTTTGTTCAGTTTTAATACAAGGTTTTCTTTACCTTTTACTTTATATCCTTCTGGCTGTTCCATATACACTTCTTCTTGTAAGTCTCCATTCAGGAACGCTGTCTTGACGTCCATATGATCGACTTGCATCTCCATACTTGCTGCTATAGCAAGTAAGGTGCGTATAGTGGAATATCTCACCACAGGTGAGTATGTTTCTTTGTAATCTATTCCATACTTTTGAGTGAAGCCTTTGGCTACAAGGCGTGCTTTGTAACGAAGTAACTGGCCATCTGGACCATATTTCCTTTTGAAGACCCACTTACATTTCACTGCTTTCTTTCCTGCAGGTAATGGTGTCAACGTTCACGCTTTATTCATCTCAAAAGAATCATATTCATCTCTGATTGCGGCCTTCCAGTGTTCACTCTCCAGTCCAGACAATGCTTCTTGTACTGTCTGTGGCTCGTCGTCACAGCTCAACGCCACTGCAGCCACAGCCGCGCCTTCGCTGACATCTTCATAATCGATCGACGATGTATCTGAAGCCATATCAGGAATCATCGGTAACATCGGTAACATCGGAAGAATGCTCATTTACTTCAGAACTTGTGTCTGAAATCGTAACTGTGAAATCAGGGATTCTATCTCATTTAGAGCAACATTGTCAGTTACATTCACATTGCTATCTCTACTATCACTTTGTAGCTCAACATAGCAATCATTGTCATCACTTCTGTGATTTATTTCACCAGTGGTATTGAGATCTGTGTACATTCTATTTTCCAAAAATTGTACATCTCTAGACTTTATGCATTTCAATGGATTACTCGGATCTACTAGACGATATCCTTTTGACTCTGTACAATATCCAATGAAAACATACTGCTGACTTTTTGCATCTAATTTCTTTCTTTTCTCATTTGGTACCATTGCGTAAGCAATACAGCCAAATATTCTCAGATTAGACAAATCAACCTTTTTACCTGTCCAAATTTCCTCTGGTGTCGTGCCTCTCAATGCCTTGTTTGGTGCCTTGTTTCTAATATAAATCGCAGTATTGACTGCCTCCGCCCAGAATCTCCGGTCCATTCCGGCATCCTCCAGCATGCACCGTGCTGCTTCCATAATAGTCCGGTTCGCTCTCTCTGCCACTCCATTCTGCTGCGGCGAGTAGGGAACAGTTGTTTGGTGCAGGATTCCATGCTCTTTGAGGAATGTCTTGCTTCAGTAGCTCCATACTTCTCCTGTTCAGATGACCAAGTCTACGATGCCATGTCACTTGAGATGGTCCAGCTTCACACAGATTCGCAGCCTCCGCCTCTGGATCTCTGGTAGGCTGTGTAACAGTCAGTGGTTGACTCACATCCTCCGACGGACCCGCAGATACCAGCTGACTCACGTCTGTTTGTTGTAAACTTACAGTGTCAAGTTTATAAACACCATTCAAGCTCGTAGCACTAGCGATTACTGTCTCTTGATAGGATACAGTGCATTTATCGCTGTCAAAATGCACATCCATGCCTTTCGCGGTCATTTTGCTGACCGAAAGTAAGTTTGTTGACAAGTCGGGCACAAATATAACCTCACTTATTTTTGGAAGTTGTTCATGTCCCTTTAACAACAATTGCACTTCACCGTGTCCTTCACTGCGTATTCTTTGATTGTTCGCAACAGTCACCAACCGCGGCGTGTCCGCAACATAGTTTTTCAACAAATTTTTGTTATTTGTCATGTGACAAGTAGCGCCAGAATCGACATACCATGCGTTTGAGTTGATGTCAACAGCCAAAGCTGTCAATAACGTTCCTTTCCACGCTTTTTCAGTCTTTTTCACACTTTTGTTTTGTTTCGTTGGACACATCTTTGCCGTATGACCCGGTTTTTTACAGATGAAACACTTGAATGGTTTATTTACACTTTTTGAAAAGTTATTAGATTGTTTATTTGTCAACAACACACATTCTTCGCTTTTATCGAAGTCTCTGCGCGAATTTTCTTGCAAAAGTTTGCTTTTCACTACCTCACTACACAGTTTAATATTAGAGTTTTCTAGGGCCATGATGAGAGGGTCATAGTCCGAAGGCAGGCCGCTTAACATTAATACAGATAAAAAGTCATCATCCAACGGTGCATTTATGTCACGCAACTGTTGGTCCAAATCACTGATTTTCATTAAGTAAGCGTCCATTTCACTAAACTGTTCAAGCTTCAATCCAAACAATGTACGCAAAAGTCCAAGCCGTCTACACAATCCTCGATCTTCGTAAGCTTTCTTCAGGTTTGCCCACGCTTCAAATCCGGTGTTTGCATTCCTGACATGGGAGAACGCCGCTGGTTGCACCATCAAACAGATTTTAGCGAGCACTTTCTGTTGTTTTCGCACGTCAGTGACCTTTGGTAATCCAGACGTTGTTTCTTCGACGCAATCCCATAGGTCCTCGTGGATGAGGTACATGCGCATCAGGAATTTCCAATTACCGTAATTAGCGATGCCACTCAGCTTCTCGAAATTGAATGACATGCCTCCAGAAACAGAAGCACTTGTCGAAGAAGAACTCGTAGACATGCCGGCGCCCGCGCCGGTAACCTCGCTTTCACTCGGTTGTTTTGCATTCGACATATTTTATGTTTTAATCGCAAAATCTTCTTGCACTTTTATTGTGCGACAAATCCTGGGCCCATAACCTGTTGGGTCGTGGGCGATTAAAACGTGATTGAATACTTTTGGATGGATTTATTATAGCAACACGTAGTAGTAGTTAGCACAGGACACAAGCAGACATTATAAGACAGATAAATTAAAGAGGACATGAAATGAAGACATAGGCGCACCTAGCGGCGGTTTTCGGTACTAACTGTACATTTTAACATGGTTTATACCACTATTCCAACATGACAGGATGTCAAATGAGTTACTTTTAAAACAGAATTTTGTATGAAAATACTTGCTTGTGACGTCACATTTCAGAGCACTCTTTTTATGTTTCATCTATTTAAAAATTGTAATAACTAGTAAATGATTAATAGAAATACATTTTCCGAATCATTTTGTAATTTTTGTTTTAATCGAACATCTCAAATAATTTATTGCTGATAGTGTCAAATACCGTATTGCACATCCGAGGTATTCTCTGTGAGCCATCGGTTTCTTTGTATAGGTTGACAAAAAAAAAACTAAAAAAAAAAGTCTAAAAAAAAAAAGAAAAAAAGTTTTAAAGTCTAGAAAACGGAAGTGAAGTGTAACTAAATATTGTACGAACATTTCAGGCCATCTTCTATTCTAATATAAGCACAATTATTGTAACTGAGACCAAGGTTAATTCTCTTTGCTGAGACTATGTCTTTTAGTACTAAATGTTTGGGTATGGAAAATAAGAGTATTAGCAAAATCGCACTCTTTAATTTCTACTCTTTCTGTGGGCTCATTATGTAATTTTCGCAATGGATATTCATACGTCTTAAAAAGTCACGTCAACATAAAAACCGACGTCGTACGGAGTACTGTCTCGGTCTAACATAGGGTCTTAAAAGAAGATAGTGCTATACAGTAGTGAATGAATGAATGAATGAATGAATAATCATTTATTGCCAAGAACAGTGTTTCATACTTATAATAATATCTTAAGACAGACTAAATTAATGACATATACAATTTTAACTAAGATCTAAAATGGAACAGCTTGGCAATAGGACTGTCGCTCAGCCTGTGCTGATAGATGCTGGGCATCCAACAGCGCTGATTTTCAGTCTGATTTTGATCATTAGTGGTACATGAGTTTTTAAGAGGTATGAATATCCGTTGCGAAAATTACATAATGAGCCCACTGGTCAAACTATATGTCTACGGGGCAGGTGGGGCACGCGGCGGGGCGCGACGCGAGCCTGAGCGCGTTGTGCCGCTGCGCGCTGCCCGCGCACTATTGCGTGCCCGCGCTGGGCGCGCTGCCGTGCCCGTGGCGCCGCGACGCCGGGCACGCCGGGCACGCCGGGCACGCCGGGCACGCCGGGCACGCCGCGCCCGAGCCCGACTACCGGCACCAGGTCGTCTGGGTCGGCACGCCGCTGCCCTCCGCCGCGCTGCCCGTCGGTGAGGGATAGACATAACATAACATAACATTTACATACAGGCACATACATTGCTTCTGGCCCCACACTAGGATACCCTGTGCCGTGGGAACCAGAAGCAGCGACGTCACAAACATGTGAACACCCAAGACCTGGGTTTCTTTTTTTTTTCGAACAGACAGACGAGCGAACGAAGAAGTCCAATGCTGCACATAGGCCTCCTACATGGATTTCCAAAAAGACCGGTTGGAAGCGCCTTGCATCCATTTTGGTTTTAAAAAATAATAATTTTATGTACATAAAAATAGAACGATTAGAAAATAGAATTGATTGCGAGAAAATGCTGTTTTGAGAATATGAGTATTGAAGGAGGAATGATTAAGCAATAGTGTGAAGAAAGTAAGGCTATAACAGAATGAATGAACGGACGGTCATCAGAATCGGACGGTCGGAAAGAGGAACGAACGGATGGACTGACGGACAAACTGACGAACGTACAAACGAACGGATTCTGCCATATCCGAGTTCGTCTACCTATACCAGGTACGCCGCTGCCCTCCCGCGCTGCCCGTCGGTGAGACGCACTTACAAACCAACGAACGAATGAGCGGATGAATGGACGAAACAACGGACGGATTGATGAATGAACGGGCGGATGGACGGACGAACGAATGGACGTATGGACAAACTCCGTCGCCTGGGTTGGCACACCGCTACTCTCGGCTGTGCTGCCTATCGGTGTAACGCAGTGACACACAAACGAACAAACAAACAAAAAAAGAACGAACGAACGATGAACAGAAATCAGAAATTTATTTCAACGTAAAGATTTTAGATTCTATTTGTTGAATGTCAATGTACTTATAATGTTATTGTTAGCCGCGGCCTTTGGACACAGAGAAAAGATATAACTTTTGAGAAATACAATAATGCCCGACTCCAGTAGAGTGTATTATTACTGTATTATTGCCGCAACCCTAGTTTGTTTTAAAAAGTAAATACTTCTCACGCAAGAATCGCTCGTAGCCCCGGCTGCCAGAGTGACCTTAAACGATCACGAAGGCTAAGCAACATAGGGCGTGTTCAGTGCATGAATGGGTGACCGTTCTATGTCTAACGCCAGTGGCATTTTTCCAAGCGGCTCTGTGCTTCGCAAGGCACATTAAGCAGTTGGTGCCGGCTGCCGTCGATAGATGGCAGTCGTTAAGCCAAGGGCGTCTTGAAAACTTCTCACAGTAAGACCAGCCACTAGTCATCAAGCCTCCACCAATCCGGTCTTGGCTCCCGTGATTGAGTTTGGTCTATACCTTCTTCAGGGACAAGACCCGTGCCTCTCGGTGGGGACGTAATGAGTTGATGATGAAAACTCGCCTACTCTGTGAATTGCCAATAAATGTGTCATGTTGAACATTCCCCCGGCAGGCCAGCAACAGTCATTCGTGATGGTGACGTCACGCCACGTGACGGCGATGCGGGGGCTGCTTCGCTGCGCGCGGCGGGATGGCGACACCATCCAGCAGGCCTGGCTGCCCGTGCTCACTACGCTGCAGCACTTGGTAAGGGGGCGGGGGGCGACACCATCCAGCAGGCCTGGCTGCCCGTGCTCACTACGCTGCAGCACTTGGTAAGGGGGCGGGGGGCGACACCATCCAGCAGGCCTGGCTGCCCGTGCTCACTACGCTGCAGCACTTGGTAAGGGGGCGGGGGGCGACACCATCCAGCAGGCCTGGCTGCCCGTGCTCACTACGCTGCAGCACTTGGTAAGGGGGCGGGGGGCGACACCATCCAGCAGGCCTGGCTGCCCGTGCTCACTATGCTGCAGCACTTGGTAAGGGGGCGGGGGGCGACACCATCCAGCAGGCCTGGCTGCCCGTGCTCACTACGCTGCAGCACTTGGTAAGGGGGCGGGGGGCGACACCATCCAGCAGGCCTGGCTGCCCGTGCTCACTACGCTGCAGCGCTTGGTAAGGGGGCGGGGGGCGACACCATCCAGCAGGCCTGGCTGCCCGTGCTCACTACGCTGCAGCACTTGGAAAGGGGGCGGGGGGCGACACCATCCAGCAGGCCTGGCTGCCCGTGCTCACTACGCTGCAGCGCTTGGTAAGGGGGCGGGGGGCGACACCATCCAGCAGGCCTGGCTGCCCGTGCTCACTACGCTGCAGCACTTGGTAAGGGGGCGGGGGGCGACACCATCCAGCAGGCCTGGCTGCCCGTGCTCACTACGCTGCAGCACTTGGTAAGGGGGCGGGGGGCGACACCATCCAGCAGGCCTGGCTGCCCGTGCTCACTACGCTGCAGCACTTGGTAAGGGGGCGGGGGGCGACACCATCCAGCAGGCCTGGCTGCCCGTGCTCACTACGCGGGAGCACTTGGTAAGGGGGCGGGGGGCGACACCATCCAGCAGGTCTGGCTGCCCGTGCTCACTACGCGGCAGCACTTGGTAAGGGGGCGGGGAGCGACACCGTCCAGCAGGCCTGGCTGCCCGTGCTCACTACGCTGCAGCACTTGGTAAGGGGGCGGGGGGCGACACCAACCAGCAGGCCTGGCTGCCCGTGCTCACTACGCGGCAGCACTTGGTAAGGGGGCGGGGGGCGACACCATCCAGCAGGCCTGGCTGCCCGTGCTCACTACGCGGCAGCACTTGGTAAGGGGGCGGGGGGCGACACCATCCAGCAGGCCTGGCTGCCCGTGCTCACTACGCTGCAGCACTTGGTAAGGGGGCGGGGGGCGACACCAACCAGCAGGCCTGGCTGCCCGTGCTCACTACGCGGCAGCACTTGGTAAGGGGGCGGGGGGCGACACCATCCAGCAGGCCTGGCTGCCCGTGCTAACCACGCTGCCTCACTTGATAACCCCTGCGCTGATGATCATCGTGCGATCGTGCTGCTGGGCTTGTATTTTAGCCTGACCATGTGATAACGCTGGTGATGTGATAATGCCAATGATGAATCAGCTGATGTTGAACCCCCCATGTACCAATTCACTTCTTCTTCTTCGATCCTGTAACTCCTAGCTTAAGGCCTCAACCACAGATTTCCACAGCTAACGGTCGTTCACGCCCCTTCCAATACGGTATTTGACACTATCAACAATAAATTATTTGAGATGCTCGATTAAAACAAAAATTACAAAATGATTCGGAAAATGTATTTCTTTTAATCATCTACTACTTACGATTTTAAGAAATCGGTTTATACAAAGGCAGTGTAGTTAATTCATTATTTAGTTTAGTTGTCTATTGTCTACTCAGTAATCATCAACTAATTTACGATGTAAGCTTAATTTATGTAAACGCTGTGCTTACCTATAAGTGGTGTACATCCACGTAACTTTATCTTCCTGTAACACTATTGTACTACGTTTTGTTTGTATGCTGTTGATGTGCCTAATAAAATAAAATAAATTAAATTACAATTTTAAAAAAGATGAAACGTAAAAAGAGTGCTCTGAAATGTGACGTCACAAGCAAGTATTTTCACACAAAATTCCGTTTTAAAAGTAACTCATTTGACATCCTGTCAAATACCCAATTCCGGCCAGCTAGTGCCGTTCGTACCAACGACGTATATAATAAATAGTACATTGTTCACCGAGAGGAGAAAGTGACCGATTACCGTCGAGGGTGTCGTTCATCTGAAAACACCTGAGATCGGGAATCGCAGTTTCTCTCGAGTCATACATAGTGCTTTATACTACACCTACAAGGAAAATAAAAAACGAAATCTTTACTAATTGAAATTTATATTGAAATTGTTGCTAGTGGCCAGTTTCATTTTGCGAACTTGGAGATAAAAACTCAGTGTAAAAACTTTTTGGCTTTTGATATTTAGGTTACCGGCGCATAGTCTTACCCAAAATTAAAAAAGAAAAACCACTTAAGAAATGGATTTTCATACACTTTTCTCTCCCGCTCAGATGCGTTTTCTCCCCGCATATTTGTTCGATATGCAATGACGTACTTTCTACCGTAAATTTGATAAAGTATCAAGGTACTTTCCAAGCAGGTGTAGTATAAAGCATTGACCTTGTGCGCTGGCCCCCAGGTGTGGATCCTGGGCCTGAAGCCGTCGACGGGCGGCAGCATGAAGGCCAGCCGCGCCAGCGCCGACGCCAACTCTGTCATGAGTACCTCCGCCGTCATGGCCGACTTACCCGGTGAGTTTGCACCTACGACTAATAAGTCGTAAGCCTTCAAATGTATTTAGATAGACAGATGGATAAAACATTTATTTCCATAAGACACACACACGTACACATATCATCACATATTGAACATCAACAGCACATAACAAACATAGACAATACAGAAACATACACAAGGCATAGGTACAAACACAGTTTGACAGTATGGAAAGAGAAGAGAAACAATATTAACAACAATAATAAAAACATGGCAGCGTGTGTGTGGCAAATGCAAACGGGTTTCGACTCAGCATGTGCTGAGAGCTTAAAAGGTAAACTCCAGCGCTGGTATTCTGCCGATACCCATTGGGAACGGCGTGCCGAGCCCAGAGAAGTGAGTAGGCTAAAGTTAAAAGGTCAAAATTTAGGT
The DNA here is from genome assembly GCA_947310845.1 of Yponomeuta plumbellus. Lineage (NCBI taxonomy): Eukaryota > Metazoa > Arthropoda > Insecta > Lepidoptera > Yponomeutidae > Yponomeuta > Yponomeuta plumbellus. The sequence goes on along the minus strand of OX371216.1, from coordinate 11,513,102 downwards.
ATTGAGTGAGCCCGTGTCCGGCTGGTCCGATTTAAAAATTAATCGAACGTATTAAAAAAGAAAAATAATAATAATAAGCAAGCTTTGCATACACAAAGTCACCCGTAGTAATAAAAATGCAATTATTAATTTAAATGTAAATAGATAAATGTCCAGCTAGAATAGATTATAAAATTGTATTGTGAAAATGAATTGTAGCGTAAAATTTAAGTAAAAATAAATAAATAAAAAGATGTCCAGGCAATATAAGATTTTGCATATATTAATAATTATTAATAAAGAATTGGATTTTAATAAAGAATAATAATAATAAAATTAGAGTCGAGCAAACATTGCTGTATTTGTTTCCCTGGTATGTACAAAAAACAGTTCTAAACAGTCCCAAGGTAAAAAAATCATAGTATGCGAGTATAAAAGCATGCCATTTTTAACAGCAACCTTGACATCAGGAGCTGACTGATCTTCTATCTATAGAATACTGTGTTTGTGTTTGTTCAAATAAAATGATCTATCTACTGTCATTTCCGTTTCCGTCGTCAGGTCAGCAAGTGCCCGTGGCGGAATCCCTTGGCGTGATGTGTGGTATTTGACTCACTTTTTATAGGTTATTTATAATCTGAAAGACTGTCTGTTAAATAGTGACAGAATGTGGCTTGTGTGAATGACTTGTTCACTAACAGTCCTACACAGAAATACCGGTCTGTCACTTTTAATTGGAAGGAGACAGAATATAGCTTTATTCAAGTCCGAGCACGCGGATGGATCTTGCTGGCCTCTTGCGCACCGTGTGTTTTTTTAATGTGCATTTTTTTTTCTAGTCACCAGCTGACACATTTACACAACCCTTAATCTGTTGACTGTCTGTTAAATAGTGACAAAATGTGGCATGACTTGTTCACTAACAGTCCTACACAGAAATACCTGTCTATCACTTTTAATTAGAAGCCAGAATATAGCTTTATGGTCAAGTTCGGGCACCCTGATGGATCTTGCTGGCCTCTTCAGCACCGTGTGTTTTTTTTAATATGCATTTTTTTCTATTCACCAGCCAGCTACATTGGCACAAATCCTTCACACTATGTTACAACTTGTTATTGAAGTGACGCTAAAGTTAAAAGACGTTTTGAACCGTGAACGTTAATTATATCGGGTGTCCCAAAACTCAATGTCAAGCCGGAATCGGGTGAAAAGACAAGTCATGTTGGTTATCAGAAAAATATGAAAAAAAAATTGCATACATATAGCCATTTCAAAAAAATTGTAAAATCCTGTTGCCACAAATCTTTACTTTTTCCAATTTTTTTTTTGTTTTGTACATCTGAATAATGCTTCTCTAAACTGTTAAATAAATTTCAAAACCAGCTGCTCCAGCTTGGAAGAAAACATGAAGAAAAGGAGACTTTAAAAAAAATACTTAAAAAATTGCCCGTTTTCAATTTTAGTTTTCATTATGTTTGTGAAATTTCTTGAATAAATAATAAAAAAAAAAATTGTACTTAAAATTTAAAAAATCTAAGTTTTTTCATATTTTTTTGATGTATGAGTTGCCTCTTCACCCGGTTCCTGCTTGACGTTGAGTTTTAGGACACCCTGTTTAAGGTTGCTTGTGCAAAACTTGCCGGCAGTGTCTGGTCAACCAGACCGGGCCCTAGCCCAGATGGCCTACCATCCTCAAGGATGGCCGAGGACAGGAGGAAGTGTCGTACCGTTGTGGAATAATACTGGCAAATAGTATACTTTATGCGGATACAATATGTACTATCAAAGCAGTACTGATATCCTCTACAAGTGTCGCCTTGACATTCTCCGCAAAATAATAAACTAGTTACAAAATAATAAACGCTACTTAATCTTTCTCGGTGGTTGAGCGGGAGCGTCACAGATTCTGAAACCGTTGGAAGCCGCTTCTAATCGCAAGTCAGACTAATTATTTTAGTTTTGAAGAAGAAAACTCATTTATTTGACGACACAATACTCAAAATGTAAAAAGAAAATACATCAGTTAATACCAATACAATTATGCATATGTACGTATATGCAAAATGCATAGTTTTGCCTGTACGTCGATTTTTTGGTGCATTTTTAAGTTATTGAATTGATAAACGCATTAATTAATATTATGTTTCCACGAACTTCACTTCGTTTCAATACACCTGAGTGACCCACTCATGACAATATCAAACTTTGGCTCCAATGTTTATGTTATGTTTAATATAATTTATTTCATCAATATTTCTTCCATCATATCATCCTCTTCATTTAGTATTGTTACGGGCTAGGGTTCTGGATTTGGATGTAAAACGCCAATGACAACTTCTTAGGATTTATTCACGCAGGGTCTGGTCTGCAGGTCTTTACGACACGAAGTCCACACGTAGAATCCAATCGCAGGTCCAATCGAAGTCCAATAGTATCGCTGAGGTCGTAGGTTATCGCTCGTATCGCAGGTATGTTCGCTCGAAGTTCACTCTTCGCTATTCCAAACGGAACTGACAGCGCGCCGCGGCGGCCGCTATTTATATCCGGCGGCAAGGGTTCTAGAACATTCCCGTACCTACGTACCTACTCGCGGCAACGTCGCTCGAACAGTAACCCATTCAAAGAGTTTTGAACCTTACGCTAGTGGACATACGAGTCATTATTGCTTGCAGCGTTTATTGTTTACTAAAACGCAGCATTCGGCGACTATTCGATAGGCTTCTAGAAGGCTCTATTCTAGATGGTTCGGGATAGGACCGCGACAGTATTTATTTTAATTACATCAATATTGCAACATAACAGTAATTACACCAATGTGTGATACGTGTCCAAACCAACGCAACATTCCTTTCTCAATTCTAGTCACTACATCAATTGGACGAAGTTTAGCAAAAAGGTTTCAACACACACAAAGTGAGTTTTGACATAATTTGAGTTTTTAGGTTTAACCTGATTTACGCTCGCCACGCATGTGGGTTGGACTACCATGTGCCATAACTTTGCACATACTTATCGGATCGCTATGAAAGTCTTTGATTCTTAAAATATAGAGCATTGTGATCATTTTGGTATATTTTACTCAAAAATGACCATGTTGTGAGAACATTTTTTGTCAAAAAACAAAACTTTAAATTTTAACTTCCTTGTTATACCTGCCCTTATGATATAAGTGCAAAAAAATCAGTTTAGCAACTGACTCCCCGACTACCACGATTCAGGTAGTAATTATTTTCTGTCAATAAATTTTATTTTATTATTTTTTATAACTTTTTTGCTAACAACGTCTAATTTTCAGTCCACAACGTTCTCTATCACAGTATACTATCCTGCCATTCAAAGTAACACCGCACATACTTCTCGACGACCTTTCGGTTGCAAATGTCACTATCAGATCGAACCACTCTTGAACTAGCTTACACGACCCACCACTGCAACCTACACCTATCTCCCTCACTCCTCCACACCGCTAACAGCTCCGTCTCTTTCCAGCTCTCTCAGCGATGCTCTCCCGAGTCTTCGAGTCTTCCAAAGGACTCGATGACGTGGCGTTGCATCACCTCATAGACGCGCTTTGTAAGCTCAGCAACGAGGCCATGGAACTAGCTTATTCTAACAGGGTAAGTGGTAGAGCCGAAGAAAAGTACAGTCTGTTAGCTTTTAGAATATACCTCGGCTACTATCGGTTAGAATCGATTATATTGCAATAAGGTAAGGTTTATTTTGTATTGTTATTTATAACTTTACATAACTTTTCAAAATAGTGAAGAAAAGTTTCATAAAGAGCAGGAAGTTGTATTACACTCGTGTGCTTTCGGCGAAAACCGAAGCCTACTCTAGAGCCCGAGGTATATTCTAAAAGATTGCAGAACAGACTGTACCCAAAACCGACGTGCGTGCATGCAACGACTAATGAATGTCGATGATGCGAAAGTGATTTGTCAGGATCGTGGCAGGTGGCAGTCCCGGCTCTCTGCCTGCCCCTCTGAGATACAGGCGGGAGCTTAAGTATGTATAAGTATGTAAGTGGTAGACTTATGTAAACACAACACTAAGCTGAATTCTTAAATCACTTATTTGAATTTTCGTCGGAAGAGTCTGACCAGGTTATTTCGCTCGTATCTCACCAATCACCATAGCTCTTAGAATAAGAGTGGTCGGACTCTTCCGAAAAAAATCAAGCAGAATGATTAAAACTCTGAGTGACGAGCTACCGACGTCGCAGGTTCAGTCTCCACTCACGATGATTAAGCTCTGCGAATCAGAGCGAAGCCTGGTCGGACTCTTCCGACAAAAAGTCAACTGTATCCGGAATAAAGTTAATAATGACTTTGTACATTGATATTTTTATTTCTGGTGTTTTTTTAAAATATTACGTAATATTCACAAACATCTCTTAACCTTTCCCCCCTTGCAGGAGCCATCTCTGTTCGCTGTAGCGAAGCTTCTGGAGACCGGTTTGGCCAACATGCATCGGATAGAGGTCATGTGGAGGCCCATCACCAACCATTTGCTTGAGGTACCTATAAAACGTATTAGATACAGTTTATTGTAGTTCATGCCATAAATATGTTATAATTACTTATGTTAGATTTAAATATACAGATTTATCTGTGTCACATCATAGGACAGACTTCTCAAATTTATCTCTTGGTGCGTTGAAACTCCACGTTTATTTTTTTCAAAACAGTTTTAGCTTAATTAACAAACTTTTAAACTTAAAAATTATTACTCATGGATGTGTTGAACACTAGACACATTTGCCTTCTGAATACTCTTAATACTAATATACTGTTTACGTCTAGATAACAAGAATAGAAAAGATAGTTTAACATCTAAGATGTCTATCTTTGTCTTCTAAATAATCGTTTATTTTATAATAAGCTTTATTAAGCTTATGTGCTTAACACGTTGTCACTTGTCACGTTGGGACCTAATAAACTCTGCAAAACGTGGGCCCAGTTCTAGTGATTGGTGCCGCTGCCTACCAACTCGGGTTTAACGGGCGTGAGTTTTTTTTGTGCTTAACACATTTGTCAAACTGCTTCTTCAGCGGTCACCCTAAAGTGTAAGTTTAGGCTTATTAAAAATTAATGTAAATGTAATTATTATCATAGTCAGAGGAGCATGAACTGACGATGATGATGATGATTGATATTGTATTCCTGTTCCACCCTGTATGGCCACGTGCCTCCCGTGTCCAGGTGTGCCAGCACCCGCACATCAGGATGCGGGAGTGGGGCGTCGAAGCCATCACCTATCTGGTGCAAGCCGCCTTCCAGTACCATCACAACCATCCCGAACTTGTCACCGAGGTGAGAATTATTACACTATACTGGTGTCGATTTGTACAGTAAAATTTTATACACATACCTATTAAATGTTATATCTTTATGAATAGTTAAAGAGACGTAGAAGTTTCTAAAACTATTTGCAGAATAAGTTCCATACGTTATTTTGTTTTGAAGAGCTTCAAAGTGAAAAATATTTAGAGAAAATTATTTAATTCTAACCGTTGCCGAGCAGTTTTTTGAAGCTGTTAGTAGTAGGTGCAGTTTTTGCTGATATTTTTTATCAATTGACATGCCTTTTAACTAAATACATTAAAAGAACCATTTTGGAGCTCTATTCTAAAAAAAAGTCTAATAAAAAAGCAAAAATATTGCGATATATTTTTTAAATCTTAAACATTCTATATTTCCATAATGGTTAACTTTCGGACCCGATATAATAGGATAAAATCCATCAGAAATTACCTAAATAATAACCTCCTTTAATATTCCGTACGACTTTCCCTGTAGCAGGGCTATAGACCCTCTGTGCAAAATTTCAGCTTCCTAGGTCCAACGGTTTGGGCTGGGCGTTGATGAGTGAGTCAGTCAGGACTTTGAATTTTATTTAGGTATATAGGTAGATAGATTAGCTGTTGGTTTTCCATAGATAATAAGTGTAAATAAAAATCTGTCCCCCCCGCAGGCCCGACAGAGGCTTCTACTGGAGCCTCTGTCGGAACTGTGCGCCGTACGTCACGGCGACGTGCGAGCGAGACAGCTAGAGTGCGCCGCCAGGCTGCTCCACCAGCGGGGCGAGCAGCTGGGCGCCGCGTGGCCGCTTATGGTCACCATGGTGGCCAGCATCAGCGCGCAGCACAGGTCAGTCGCTGTGATCACTGATCATCGACGGTCGGTGGGCAGACCACCAGCCCGATGGGCCGACGACATTGGGAAAGCGGCTGGGAGACATTGGACGAGACTAGCACTGGACCGGATGGGTTGGCGTGAAAGAGAAGAGGGCTACGCACAACAGTGGGCTCTATTTGCGGGCTGATTAGATAGATAGACTGTGGTTATGCATGCGGCACCTTTCTATGTAAAGTGCGAACGAGACGGTTAGGGTGCGCCGTTTGGCTGCTGCACCAACGGGGCGATCAGTTGGGCGCCGCGTGGCCGCTTATGGTCACCATGGTGGCCAGCATCAGAGTGCAGCACAGGTCAGTCGCTGTGGTCTCTTTTCGATTTGGCCGCTCACTGTTTATTTAGGTCGATCACTGTGGTCGTGAGCGGCATCTCTCTATGTAAACTGCAAGGGGAGCACTTGGGTGCCGAGTGGCCGCTTATGGTCACCGTGGTCGCTAGCATTTTACAGCATATGAAAAACTACTCTGTGCCTTTGCCGCCAAATAAACGTTGTTTTGCCTAAACATAAATCTATTAATAAAGTAACTAGATATAACAATGTTCGACGCTGTATTTTTGTTAATGTTGGACGCTTTGATCGCTGTAATCCCAAGAGGTACATTTAAACTAAAGTAGGTTGTCGTCGACATTAACATGTCACACTGAAAAGTCGCTTTTGTCGAGGTCACTTTTTGTAACTTGCCTTGATGCCATGATCATCGATCACTATATCAGCGCGCAGCATAGGTAAGTCGTTATAGCCATTTTGGACGCTGTGGCTGCGAGTGGCATCTCTAGTAAAGAGTTTATGATGTAATGCTGCTCGAACAACGATATCGCTGGTTACCTGCTGGGATACTTAATCGCCGAGGTTCTCCGCCAATTAGGCATCCCAGCAGAGAGCCAATTGACTAATTCTTTATTTTAATCTAAAGTATGTCGTCGTTGTCCCTATGAATACTATTATGGCGACTAAGCGCGCACATTTTCTTTGTCAGTAGCGTTTCGTTCAGCGCAGCCAGCTAGCCAGCCACAACGTGTAATTTCTGTGCTCATTCGTTCTCATAATTATATAAATATAAACAGTTACGTACATGCACATACATTGCTTCCGGCCCCACACTAAGATGCCCTGTGTCGTGGGAACTAGAAACAGCGACATTACAAACATGTAAAAATCCAAGACCTGGGTTTTTTTTGGCCTCAGCCGGGGTTCAAACCCGGGACCTCTCGCATGGTAGGCAGATGCGCTAACAGCTGCGGCACAGAGGTCGTAAATACTTAAGTAACATGATTTCATGCTCTTTTCTAAAGAAATTTGACGAGACAGTACTACAGTCAAGTAGTAATTATTTAGCTCTTTTTTATTAATTCTCAATTCAGAAATCGGCCGTTTTTCCTTTATCTCTGTTAAGCCCGGTCCACATTTGCAGCATCTTGACGTATTACGATCAGTCGTATCGTATCGAGTATTTGTATCATAGATATGGACGCTCATTTTGGCTATGTCGTATTACTATCTTGTAAAAAACGTGTCCATACTTATCAAATGCTGTATCATGTCAGTGTATGATGACGAGATGTATCAAGATACGCGGTTAGTGCGGATCGGGCCGTATCAGATACAGCGGGCATCATTAACGGGTATCATCTTGCGTCCAAAGTAGCGATCATGATACGCGCCGAGACAACGCAACGGAGATACACAACGCTACAAATGTGGATGGAGCTTAAGAGGAAATACAACGGCAGTTTTTCCATACAAACGTAGGCCCCTGTTTCCTCCCTGGATAATGCCAGTAGAGCAATTCTTTTTTCTCATAAAATCTACGGCTACTATACGCGGGTCCCTATGTTTTTATTTTTTTCAGAAATTTATTATTAAAAGAGATATGAACATTCAAAAATCTAAAAAATTTGGCCCGATTTTCCGCTGTATTCAAAAAATCAGATAAGCAATTTTACTAGATTATATAAAAAATGGAAAACATAGGAACACGGCCAAAGCCTTTCTTTAATTATTTGTGAAAAAAGTAGTTAAATTGGTTAAGTTTTGGAGAAGAAATCAGGGGACTACGAATCGTTGATTTTGTGTATTTTTAATTGGTATTTTCGGTCCAAGCTGCAGTGGTCTCTATCGCGCTCTGCGGGGGGAGGCTTGAGGTTGGGGAGGCACGGACTACGTGTACATACACTAGTGACATGACACGTAGTCGATAATTTTATCGATACTTTAGTGTTGTTCATTGATATCGATATTTCTAGTTAGAGTATTTTACGTGAAGTGCATTTAGCAGATTATTGTGTTTTTCGATTGTTGGAAAATAATAAGTAGGTTATACACCTTTTATATTATTTATTGAAATGCTCAAAGCACACTAATATCAATACTGCCGCGCTAACAGTAAGAGCAACAAGTCGATTTTTATCAAAAATTAGTTAAGTACATATCCTGATGAATCGCCGCGTCATGTTCTAAAAACTGGTCTAATCCCCGTTTTTCTAGATTCACTGGAACCTAAAAATACCATGAAGCATAACAGCAGTAATATAAGTCAATGAAATTATTTTGTTTTCTTAGCGTAAAAGCAGGAAATATACTTACTTCACGTTAATTACTGTACATCCGAAATCTATGTTCTATTTTGCTAATAATAAAAACAGTCTGTAAGTGAACATTATTGTTGTTTAAATGAGCTTAATCAAAAAATTTTAACTTAGAATGTCAGCACTAATCACACTTACTGCTTTGATCTCAAATCAACTGAAAATTTCAACTGTCTAACTCTCACGGTTCATGAGATACAGCCTGGTGACAGACGGACGGACCAACAGCGGAGTCTCAGTAATAGGGTCCGTTTTACCCTTTGGGTACAGAGCTTTAAAAAGGAAACTCAAGAAGCACCTAGTAATATGGATGGATAATTGTTGCGCCCAAAACAAAAATTTCGCTGTTTTCAGTTTTTTGGTGTACATTATTAAAAGCCAACATTTACATGCGATAAAAATTAAAATACTTTGAGCCTAGTCACTCTTTTAAATCAGTCGACAGCTTCCTACACCAGGTTGAACAAGCTATGCAAAGAAAACAAAAACGTATAATTTTTCAGATTTTGTCGATTCAGTACGGCTAGCAAACTCTAAAAGGATTATTTTCAGAAAATGGTTCAAATTGCATAATTTCTTTGGCACATTTCTTTTCATATTAACTCAATAAAAAGTAACAAATATTGTAGGTGTAATGGCTCCTGAAGATTGAATTGTAGCATATTTGTAGGTTTCGGGAAATTAAACGGTATTCACTTTAATTACGTACTTTCAGAGCCTTCTAGAAAAAAACTTATTTACTGCATTTCAAGGTTTGTAAGTATAGATGTCTCACTATATTATCTTTTAAATTGTGATTACTGCTTATTAGCTAACATCTTAGTTTTTTTGTATCCTAAAGTGACACGTAATTTCATACAAAATATAGATATCGAATGTATGGAATACTTAGTATTAAAGCAGTAACTGGGGTACTTACTGCGGTTATTCTAAGCAATCAGTACAAATAGATTTAACTCTTACTAGAAATATTATGAGTTTTCGTCAATTAAATAATATATTATAATAACTAAATGGTAATTTAGTTATTGTAATTAAGCATGTATCATGAAAGAACTCCATTTAAGCTACATATTGAAAAAATCAGACCTACAAAAACTTATAAGCTAAAGTAGAAGTAAATAAAAATGTATTACAAAACTTTGTCCTCCATTTTCTCAACTTTGAAATTTCCGACTTACTGCTCTTACCCTTAGTATGGCAGAATAATGTTGAAAGTATATCTAAAGTTAGGTATAAAAAAAACTATTCAGTGGTCAAACCGTTTCTCTCTCTCTCTGATCTATAAAAAACTTGTACCTATCTAATGGTCCGGAGCGCGCTAAATTTCGTTATAGGTATACGACCGTGGCGGGAATGGGAAAATGGGGATTAGTTGAAACGGATATTGAATGAAATGGGAATCGGATCAATAATGAACTTGGATCTATAAAAAACGAGCGGATTATTTTTCGATCTGGTAACAGACAATCGATATAAAAAGCGAGTTCGACACCGAAAGATGTACCTATATTGTAATCTACTAATACCACACGCCACACTAATCAAAGCCGCGGGGCAGCGCCGCTGTTTTTATAATGTAAAGGAATCCGCTGCTGCCGCGCTGCTGTCGCGCTACTGACGCCTTAATTTGAAAGCGGCCTTAAGGTCGCAGCTGGCTGTCAGCTGTCAGCTAATTTATAACGCCAATCACACTAATATTATAAACGAGAAAGTTTGTGTGTGTGTTTATATGTTTGTCAGTCTTTAGCGCTGAAACGGCTGGACGGATTTTAATAAAATTTGGTATGGAGTTAGCCGATACCCTGGATTAAAACATAGGCTACGTTTTACCGCGGGGAAATATCTTATTCCTACGGGAAAATCGATGAACCGCGGGTAACACCGCGGGGCACAACTAGTGTAAAATATATCTAAAGAGCAATATTTAAAGCCCATATTTGAATTATATTATTTTTGCCGTGTGGGAGCAGAGTCGTGTAAGTGGGCCTTTAAGCTTACGTCTAGTGCAAAACCGTCGTGATTGAAATGTTCCCTCCCCCCTAGCGAGCAGCTGATCCGCTCGGCGTTCCAGTGCGTGCAGCTGATCGCTGGGGACTTGCTGGGCTGCGCCGGGCCGCGCTGCCTGCGCCGCGTGCTGGCCGCCGCCGCCGCCTTCGCGCAGCAGACGCGCGAGCTCAACATCAGCCTCACGGCCGTCGGCCTCATGGTGAGTCGGCCTCGTGGTGACTCAGTCTTACAGCCGTCGGCCTCATGGTCAGTCAGCCTCACAGCCGTCGGCCTAATGGTGAGTCAACCTCATGGTGAGTGCTGCGGTGGCGTCATGGTGAGTGCCCGCCGGGCCGTCTACGCCGAGTGCTAATCAGAGGCGGGCATCAAGGCGGACCTTAAAGTATGTTCGCTATCATAGTGTCACTTTGATATTTACCGCCTCGGCACGTGGCGGCTTTTCACAAAAGAAATTAAAGGAAGCCGACGCGGCGCAAACACGCCAGTGTATTTGGCTCGCAGCTCGTGTCATTCTACTATTATGTAGATCACGCAATTAAAGAAGTAAATCAATTAGTATTTTAGAATGGATTTATAACGAGACATTCCTGCATCACTTATGTAGGTACCTATTCTAAATACCGGTAGAGATGAATATTCTGAGGACACTTCGAGTGATGAAGAGTAGTGTTTTATATTGTGCTTCATTAGGTATGTTTTGTTCCTTGTTTTTATTCTATTTAAAGTATATTTGCCGTCTAAGTTGTATTATTGAAATAAATGTTTTTTACTAAAACCAGGATTGCCTTCGTGTTTACCGACACTATCTAAGCGAACGGACTTTACCATCGTCCGCTTTAGGGTCTGTGTTCGAAGAGTGGTTTTCGTGATTCCTTTTTTCTCTATCTGTACCTTTGTACCAACGATCAAGCGCGGACGACTGTCCAGCCAGTCGACCCCGAACTGAGAGGTTCGTGAGAAGAGTGAAGTAGTTTTTTTTATTGTAAATTCTAAATGTGTATGCAACCTCCTGTAAACCAATTATCCGTGTACAGTTCTGAATAAAGTCTTTTCATCTTTAAATGGAAATCTACTGAACATTATTACTACCAAATCATCGAACCTCCCACAAAGATAACTTAGAACCCCACAGTAACATAACAAACATTTATATACAGGTACATACATTGCTTCTGGCTCCACATGGATACCCTGTGTCGTGGGAACCAGAAACAGCGCCGTCACAAATATGGAAACATCCGAGACCTGGGTTTCTTCTTTTTTGTGCCCAGCCGGGATTCCAACCCGGGATCTCTCGCATGGTAGGCAGAGTGCGTATACTGAGTTTTGTCATTCACTTTCGATAGCGAGAGCGTTTGCGATTTGCATAGGATTGTCACTCCTATGACACAACTAGATGGCGCGCTTTGTCACTCTCGATAGTGAGAGCGTTTGCGATTTGCATAGGAGTGACAAAGACACAACTAGATGGCGCGCTTTGTCACTCTCGATAGTGAGAGCGTTTGCGATTTGCATAGGAGTGACAAAGACACAACTAGATGGCGCGCTTTGTCACTCTCGATAGTGAGAGCGTTTGCGATTTGCATAGGAGTGACAAAGACACAACTAGATGGTGCGCTTTGTCACTCTCGATAGTGAGAGCGTTTGCGATTTGCATAGGAGTGACAAAGACACAACTAGATGGCGCGCTTTGTCACTCTCGATAGTGAGAGCGTTTGCGATTTGCATAGGAGTGACAAAGACACAACTAGATGGCGCGCTTTGTCACTCCTATGCAAATCGCAAACGCTCTCACTATCGAGAGTGAATGAAAAAACTCAGTATACGCACTCTGATGCGCTAACCGCTGCGTCACAGAATTCGACAGTGGTGATATTATTAGTCGCCCAAAATCCTTTTAAAAAATGTTCCCGGTCCCCCAGTGGAACATTTCGGACTACCTGTACCACAACCGGGACAAGCTGTCGGCAGCGCTGGCCAGCGAGCCGGCGGTGTTCCCCGAGCTGCCGTTACACGCCGAGCTGCCGCATCTCGACAAGCTGTGGATGTGCCTTTACATGCGGCTCAGTGAGTGCCGGCGACTCTAGCGATAGATCCAGAGAGAGAGAGAGAGAGAGAAAAAATTATTCAACAGCACAATACTGTCTGCCTGAGTGATCTTAAACGATCACGTTAAGCAGTTGGTGCCGGCTGCCGTCGATAGATGGCAGTCGTTAAGCCGAGTCAGAGGCCTTAGGGCGGCTTGAAAACTTCTGACAGTAAGACCAGCCACTAGACTTGCAAGCCTCCACCGATCCGGACTTGGCCCCCGTGGTGGAGTATGGCCTATACCTTCCTCAGGGAAGAGACCCGTGCCCCTCGGTGGGGACATGATGGGTTGATGATGATGAACAATACTCAAAACAGCAACAAAGTTCACCTATACTGCAATGCAAAATGCAAGACTAATCTAAGTGTTATCAAGAAAAGAATCAAGAATTTATTTCAACGTAAAGAATTTACATTCTGCTTGTTGAATGTCAATGTAGATACAGTTATGTATAACGTTAGCCGCTGCCTTGGGGCCGTCTGTAGTGGAGAAAAAGGCAGCGAAAAAAAAACTCCACTCTGACCATCTTTTCTCAAATCACCTTAAAGCTTTAAGAATTTAAATACAAATATCAGCTATTTACCTACCTATAGCAATCATTCATTCAATACGGTATTTGACACTATCAATAATAAATTATTTGAGATGCTTGATTAAAACAAAAATTACATAATGATTCGGAAAAAGTATTTCTTTTAATCATTTACAAGTAATTACAATTTTTAAATAGATGAAACATAAAAAAGTGCTCTGAAATGTGACGTCACAAGCAAGTATTTTCATACTAAATTCCGTTTTAAAAGTAACTCATTTGACATCCTGTCAAATACCCAATTCAGTCCCCCCCCCCCCCCCCCCCCAGGCGAGCTGTGCACGGAGCCGCGTGCGCCGGTGCGCCGCGCCGCGTCGCAGACGCTTTTCAGCTGCATTGGGGCGCACGGCTCGCTGCTGGCCGCCCCCGCCTGGCGGGCGCTGCTGCATGTACTGTTCCCCATGCTGCACGAGGTCAGTTTCACTCTGGACCCCATGCTGCACGAGGTCAGGCTCACTTTGGACGAGCTAGATCTTCATCTTCATCAGCCATTTCCAAGTTCCTTGGTTTCCAAGCTTAGTGCCGCCACCGCATCCAGCGACCCCCGCCACCGTAAACGGGTCCTGGGACCTAGGCGCCTGTTGCACGAGGTCAGTCTCACTCTGGACGAGCTACATCAGCCGTTTGATGCCCACTGCAAGATACAGGTCTCCCGCTTGGTTTTCCAAGCTTCTCGCTCGTCCAGTAGTCCAGCCCCAAGTCATCAGACCATCTGGTTATATTTTGAAGGGTTATGGGTCTACACAGACGATGTTACAGCTGCAATTAAGCCCGCCTGGCGGGCGCTGCTGCATGTTCTATTCCGCATGCTGCACGAGGTAAATCTTACTCTAGACGTGCTACATCATCATCATCACACATTTGACACCCACTGCAGGACACATCACACATGATTTTTTTCCATGAGACGACCGTATCCAGTGCCTTCCGCCACCGTAAGCAGGTCGTCCATCATCTGGAGGGCCTAGGGGCCTGCTGCACGAGGCCAGTCACTCTGGAAGATCTAGATCAGGCTTTTGACGCCCACTGCAGGACACAGGCCTCCCGCATGGTTTTCCAAGCTTCCCGGTCGTCCAGAAGTCCCGCCCGCATCCAGCGACTCCCCGCCACCGTAACCAGGTCGTGAGACCATCTGGTGGGGGGCCTGGCCACGCTGCTTCGCCCGGTCCGCGGTCACGAGGTCACAACTTTTTTCGAAGATATTTGGGGTACATTCCGAGATGCGATGAAATCGATTACAGCGCGAATCCCTATAAGTGCAGTAGGCACAAAAAACCTGGTTCGTGCGAGATACTTTGGGACTACTAAATTTGGTCGGATTCGCGCTGTAATCGATTTCATCGCATTACGGAACGCAGGGTTAGACAGGTTATGTGTAGATCTTAGACGGTGTTACAGCTGCATAGGGACGCACGGGTCTTCGGAAAGGGAGATGCCGCGTCAGGGAATCTAACAGTACTCGTAGCACGAAGGCATACAGACAAGAGCAGACAGACAGGGGTATATCACAGGAACGAAAATATAGAAAAAAGGTAAGGCCGCGGATCTCCACAAGAGGATTTCATTATTTTTCCTTGGTTCCAGGTCCAGAAGTTGTCGAACGCCGCAAGCGCAGAGAAAGTGGACACTGGCGAGCACATACTGATCCATCACACGAGAAATACAGCGCAGAAACAATGGGCTGAGACACAGGTTGGTAATATAGCCGCTACAAATACACAACTACAATTACAAATAAGTATCGCTCGTAGCCTGGGCTGCCTGAGTGATCTTGAACGATCACTAAGGTTAAGCAACATACGGCGCGTTCAGTCTATGGATGGGTCACCGTCTATGACTAACGCTAGTGGCATTTTTTCCGAGCGATTCCGTGCTTCGCAAGGTACGTTAAGCAGTTGGTGCCGGCTGCCGTCGATAGATGGCAGTCGTTAAGCCAAGTCAGAGGCCTTTAGGGGCGGCTTGAAAACTTCTGACAGTAAGACCAGCCACTAGTCTTACAAGCCTCCACCAATCCGGACTTGGCCCCCGTGGTGGAGTATGGCCTATACCTTCCTCAGGGAAGAGACCCGTGCCCCTCGGTGGGGACATAATGGGTTGATGATGAATTACAAATAAATGGATCTTATCTTATCTTTTATCTACTTATGGAGTAAATCTACATACCTACATACATGTATGGGTTTCCCAAACATCAGTGGATGATTTGATTGCTTGATTGATAGAAATGATAGGTCTTGATATTGAGAACACTATAGAGTTTATTTGATAGTGATAGCAGACGATACACGGACAATTATAGTTAGCAGATCTTATTTTTGATACGCGTGTACGCTATGATGATTTATAGTGAACTGAAGTTAGGTCGATAAATTAAACTAAACATTGCGGGCGCGCAAAGTGCTGACGCCGCGTATTCGTTTACGGTTAGCCCGTACAATACATAAGCTCGCGCCTGTATCCCAGAGGGGTAGGCAAAGAGCAGGGGCTGCCACCTACCACGATAGTAACAAATCACTTTCAATTCATCGACATGCGTGCCTTTTTCCGGTACGTTTTATGTTGCCTTTAAAATAAAATAGATTTCATCATCAACCCGTTATGTCCCCACCGAGGGGCACGGGTCTTCTCCCCGAGGAAGGTATAGGCCATACTCCACCACGAGGGCCGAGTCCGGATTGGTGGAGGCTTATAAGACTAGTGGATGGTCTTGCCGTCCGAAGTTTTCATTAATTTACACAATGAAACATTGAAACAATGAAGCGGTGGTGGCGTAGTGGGATTGACCCTTGCTTCTCGATCATGAGGGTCTGGGTTCGAACCACGCATGTACCAATGACTTTTAGTTACGTACATTTGTTTGTTTGTACAGCAACACCATTCGCTGATAAATTGTGCCCGGATAACGGCGACAGGCTTGCCACTTGTCACGTTTGGGACCTAATAAACTCGGCAAAACGTGGGCCCAGTTCTAGTGATTGGTGCCTCTGCCTACCCCCTCGGGGATAACGGGCGTGAGTTTATTATTATTAAACATTGTCTTTCGCCAGGTGTTGACCCTGTCAGGGGTGGCCCGGGTGTTCCACTCGCGGTTCGCGTTCCTGGCCGCGGTGGGGGACTTCGCGCGCTGCTGGAACACGCTGCTCGACTTTGTGGCCGACTGCGCGCTGCGACCCAGCCACGAGGTGAGGGCACACGCTCGGAATACGCTATTTGACAGAATTGGGAATGGATGAAAGTATCAGAAGTGCTTGATAATTTTTTTGGTGATAGGAATAACCTTCCTTAACGCGAGAGAAAAGTTTCAATTTTTTTGGCCCCATAGTTAATTTTTAAATATACTTAATATTTTTCCATTCGTAGTTCTGGGCTTAAAAAAAAATCCACCTTGAAAAGCTGTCATTGTCACCAGTTTTTTTTTTCATACGTAGCGGACCAAGGAATATGTCTGATATGCCGTACTGAGCCCAGAACTACGAATGGAAAAATATTAAGATTATTTAAAAATTAACTACGAAGCCAAAAAAAATGAAACTTTTTTCTCGCGCTAAGGAAGGTTATTCCTATCACCAAAAAAAATATCAAGCACTTCCGATATTTTCATCCATTCCCTATTCTGAAAACCATCTCTAATTTTTGTTGGTATTCATTGAGTGCTCAAAAAGTGGTTTCTTTAAGGGTTTTCGTGTATTTCTTACAAAAAAGCAAACATAGATTATTTTTTAAAATAAATCACCAAAACGCTTTCATGGGCAATATGGCGTCGTACAGGAATTATGACGTCACTGGTTAGTAAACAAAGCAATGAACATAAGAATAATATGTTACATATAAAATGGTTACTGTGGGTTCCTAAGAGATAGACATAATTATACCATCACGGACTTTTTTGTAGACCTTTTTAAGGTGTATAATACTGTAGTATCTACATTATCTTGATCTATCTCGTAGGGTTCAGCCAGCGTTCGCAATGTAAGCCCAAAAAAATGTGTTTAGTTACATCACATTAGAAACCTCTAAAATTACCAGTGTTTCTCTACTATATTATAATGTACAAATAAACCTTCTCAAAAAACATAATTTATTTTTTACAGGACAATGTCTATTACGCAATAATCCTCTCTCGCCGCCTTCAGTCCCCCAAATAGTCCCAAAACTACACTACTGCCCATTCAAGACATTTACCCGCATTGTACCTTCTGCCACAGAATACATAATACTCGTAGTACAAGTACAGAAGATTCACTCCGCAAAATCAATTAAAGAAAAAGGGACTAGCAGCGATACAATTAGGTGCAACTCAGATCGCACGGCGCTAAAAAAGCTACGTTATATTCATTTACATGTTGCCTCTCCTTCTACCCATCTGAATTCCTACCTATTTGCCACGCCGGAGTGGTCGCCGCATGTACTTACGCATTCGGTACCGACACGCGTAATGAAACAGGTCTGCCAATACGAAGTAATCCTCTCTCGCCGCCTTCAGTCCCCCAAATAGTTCCAAAACTGCACTACTGCCCATTCAAGACGTTTACCAGCATTGTCCCTTCTGCGCCCCCTCAGGTGTCAGTGGCGGCCCTGAAGTCGTTCCAGGAGGTGGTGTCGGCGGCGGGGCGCTGGCACGCCGAGGCCGAGGCCGAGGCCGGGGCGCTGCAGCGCCAAGTGTGGGCGCTGGCCTGGGCCGCCTGGGCCAAGATCGCCGAGAGCGTCGGTGAGTCCTTACACTCTTGAGAAGTTTAGCGACCTCTGTGGCGCTGCGGTTAGCGCGGTTTACTAATGTATTGCCAAAAATCGTTTCCCAAAGTATTACTTCCCAAACTATTTTCCGCAAATTATCACTTGGCAAAAAAACATTTCTCAAAACAACTTAAAGCAAATAAACAGTTAGCAAAAGTTATTATGGCAAGTTATTGTTTACCAAATAAATACTTGGTCAAAATTCATTTTACCAAGCATTATTCAGTCAAAAGTATCGTTTGGCAAAAAGTACCTTTCCATACAATACCGAATACGCTGCCGGCGATGTGTGTAAATGACACAACAAAGTCGAGTCTGTTTTCGATCTTACATAGAGAACCTAACGCTCCGACGCGCTCCGCTTCGCTACGCGCGTCGTCGCACCTATATTTCTGTTGCCACGTATTCTTTACATCGCCGACCCCCCGTTCAATAATAATTAGTACCTAATCGTCAACTATATTTATGCCAAATAATAGTTTGACCAAATGAATAAAAGCCAAAATAAAACGTTAGCATAATAAACGTTTGTCTTAATAAAACTTGACGCAGTAAAATTATGCGAAATGACAATTTGACCAAATGAATAAAATGCGAAATGAAAACTTGCTAAAGTTTCATTTGGGAAATGAAACTGATGCCATAAGTTTATTGGGAAGTAAAATTTGGCGAAAAATACTTTGGCTAAACGGCGGTATCCCGGTTAGCGCCTACTATGCGAGCCGAACCCCAGCTGGAGACAAGAAAACCCAGGTCTTGGATGTTTACATGTTTGTGACGTCGCTGTTTCGGGTTCCCACGACACAGGGTATTCTAGTGTGGGGCCAGAAGCAATTAGGGTGGCTTGAAATCTTCTCACAGTAAGATCAGCCACTAGTCTTACAAGTCTCCACCAACCGGACTTGGCCCCCGTGGTGGAGTGTGGCCTATACCTTCCTCAGGGAAGAAGACCCGTGCCCCTCGGCGGGGACATAATGGGTTGATTATGATGATGAATCCGTAAATCCATCTATAATGTGTAGTGCTTACGAAAGGCTTAGTTTAAAAAATAAATCATCCTTATCTTTCATCATCATCATCATCGGCCTATGGTTGTCCACTGCTGGACATAGGCCTCTCTCATTGCACGCCACTGAGCACGGTCCTCGGCTACTCTCATCCAGCTCTTGCCAGCCGCCCTGCGAAGATCATCGCTCCACCGAGTCTGAGGACGTCCTACACTACGTTTACCGATCCGCGGTCTCCACTCAAGAACTCTTCTACCCCATCGGTTATCAGTTCTTCGGGTGATATGGCCGGCCCACTGCCACTTCAGCATGCTAATTCGGTGGGCTATGTCGGTGACTTTGGTTCTCTGTCGGATGACTTCGTTTCGAATTCGATCTTTCAGAGAAACCCCGAGCATAGCCCTTTCCATAGCACGCTGAGCGACTTTAAATTTGTGGATCAGCCCCACCGTGAGTGTCCACGTTTCGGCACCGTATGTCATGACGGGTAGGACGCACTGATTGAAGACTTTCGTCTTTAGACTCTGTGGGATTGGCGATGTGAAGACTCGACGTAGTTTCCCATAAGCTGCCCAGCCCAGCTGAATTCTTCTATTGGCCTCTTTCTCGAAGTTGTTTTTACCTAACTGCATGGTTTGCCCGAGGTAAACATACTCCTTTACAACTTCAAGAGTACTGCCTTGAACTGCAATTGGCTCCGGATTTACGTGTTCATTGAACATAATCTTGGTTTTATCCAAGTTCATCCGGAGACCAATGCGTTGAGAAGAATCAGCTAGGCTACTCAGCATATGTTGTAAATCTTGCAGCGTTTCCGCCATGATGACAATATCGTCTGCAAACCGCAAGTGTGAAAGGTACTCGCCGCTAATATTAATGCCGTACCCCTTCCAGTCCAGCGTCTTAAACATATCCTCCATAGCATTTGTGAACAATTTGGGGGAAATAACATCCCCTTGTCTCACACCACGATGTATGGGGATAGGTTCAGACTGCCGGTTCTGGATTTGGACGGCCATAGTAGCGGCGTTGTATAGACCTTTCAACACTTGGATGTATCGCCAGTCGACTTGGCATCGCTGCAAAGATTCCAGAACAGACCAGGTTTCGACCGAGTCAAAGGCCTTTTCATAGTCCACAAACGCTAAGCACAGGGGCCGATTATACTCTTCGTTCTTCTGTATAATCTGCCGCACTGTGTGAATGTGGTCTATGGTGCCGTAACCCGACCGAAAGCCGGCCTGCTCAGGTGGCTGAAACTCATCGAGTCTCCTCGCAAGACGGTTCGCGATGACTCTTGAAAACAGCTTGTAGACGTGGCTTAAGAGTGAAATGGGTCGGTAGTTCTTCAGGAGGGTTTTATCACCCTTTTTGAAGAACAACACGACAACACACTTACTCCACGCCTCCGGAGTTCTCCCATCAAAGAGGACAGCATTAAAGATCTTCTGGAGCTCCTTCATTACGGGTTTACCGCCGGACTTCAAGAGCTCAGTAGTAATACCGTCCTCTCCAGGGGCTTTTCCATTTTTAAGCTGTTTAAGAGCCATCGCGATTTCGTCTAGGCTGACTTCTGGCAAGTCTTCAGTATAGTGGCGTGTCAATGTAGCTCTGGAATCCTCATTTTCGGGATCTGGCCGAGATGCATGCGCAGAGTACAGCTGGCCGTAGAAGTTTTCTACTTCCGAAAGAACCTCTGGTATGGAGGAAACAACCACTCCATCCGTGGTGGTCAACTTTGTCAGATGGCTTCTCCCAAGAGATTGGACAAACACTTTCGATCCCCGATTTTGCTCGATTGCTCGTTCTATTGAACGAGTGTTGGAGCGTCGGAGATCGCGTCGAATTAGTTTGCCAATTCTCCTGTTCAGAGCATGCCTTTCTGACGCAGTGACTGGTGGGCGTTCACGTCGTTCCTCCATAAGCTTGAGTGTTTCTTCCGAAAGTTTAGACTTCGTCCCTTTATGCCGCATTGCGCAAAATCTCACACCTTCCTCCGTGAGAATTCCGACTACATTCTCGAGGGCCTGGTCGATGTCAACGTCATTTGTGGTTTCCACGGCAGCGAATCTGTTCTCCAGGTTAGACTGGAACTTTTCAGATCCCACTATAGTTTGGTGCAGGGTTGGTCGGAGCCTGGATTTCATCAAACGGACACGTTCGAGCTTAACATTGATATTCAGAGAGCCTCGCACTAGTCGGTGATCGCTTCCGGTATTAAACCTATTGATCACTGAGACGTCTCTGAATATACGCTTTTTGTCCGTTATGATGAAATCGATCTCATTTTTTGTCATAGTGTCGGGGCTCTGCCATGTCCACTTCCTTTGGGGCTTTTTCTTAAAGAATGAATTCATCAAGAATAACCCCTCCCTTTCGAGGAAGTTGACTAGCATTTGCCCCCTATGATTCCTGTTTCCATAACCATGGGATCCTACTACCGATTCGCTGTAATTCTGTACTCCCACTTTGGCGTTGAAATCCCCCATGACAACGTTGTAGTGGGCCTTGGTGGTGGAGCCTTTGATATGTCATCGAACATATCTTCCACTTCATCGTCCGAGTGCGTCGAGGTCGGTGCGTAAACCTGCACAACCTTAAGGTTATACCTCTCGGTTAGCTTAATGACAAGGTACGCAACCCTGTTCGACACACTTGAAACTTCTACAACGTTGTCACGGAGAGCTCTATTTACCAGAAACCCTACGCCACCCTGAGATAGCTGATCTCCCTCTCGAAAGTATAGCAGGTGGCCTGATTCAAGGGTCACGGTGTCCTCCCCCTCTCTTCGGACTTCAGATAACCCAAGAACATCCCACTTTACCTTCTCGAGTTCGACTTCCAGTTGTGCCAGGTGCTCGTCCAGCCGTAATGTGCGTCCATTATACGTCGCCAAGGTCAGTTGTTTTTGGCAGCCTTTCGTAACCCGGGGATTCTTCGCACCCCCTACCCTGCCGTTACCGTGATCGCCGCCTTGATCAGGAATAGCAGAGCGACCGGGAACTGGGGGCCGTGGTCCGTTTTGGCTTTCCATGGAAGGATTTGCTCGTAATTGCCACGCTGAGCAGGCGGGTTGGCAATCGCAGACCGTATACGTACCGATGTCGCTGCTCCTTATCTTTAAAGTATATTAATCCATTCTTCCGCCGACTCAACGATATCGTCCGACCATCGGGTCGCAGGTCTGCCGGTGGGTAGACCTGCGATGGTCAGTGAACCATCAACCTGTTCTTGGCCTCTGTGATTCCCTTGGTCCAGGTGGTCCGTGGATGCGAATGGCTAGAGACCGTGTGAAATGGCATTTGAGAGAGAGAGAGAGAGAGAGAGAGAGAGAGAGACATTTATTTGCAGCCACAAAGATACAATACACATAACACAATGTAACACGATATTATAATAATACAGACAAATAATAAAAGACAGAACAAACAAAAATATAATAAAACAAAGAATACGATTTAAAACAAACATTTACAATTTAGAAGGGCATTGCATTTGGGGGAAAAGGCCTACACCCAGCAGTGGACAGCGGTGGGCTGATGATGATGATGAATCCGTTCTTCGTGTTACAGCCGCGGACACGGAGGAGAGCAAATCCTCCGAGGCGTACGCGCCGTCGCTGGGTTTCCTCACAACATTAGTGCAGATTTTCCCACTCATCTTCCAACACATCAGACCCAGGTATGTTTATAATCATTATCGCTGTAACCTATTGTGTAATATTTGATAAGTTTCCGAAAACCATCTCAGTTTCTTTGTTAGTGTTCATTGAGTGCTCAGAAAATGGTAATTTTACGTTCTTTCGTGTATTTCTTCAAAGAAAAAGCAAATAAAAATTCACTTTTAAAATAAGCCGCCAAACCGCCATCTTGAGCGATACGGCATAGCACAGGAATCATGACGGCACTGATCAGTAAACAAAACAAATGAACATAAGAACGACATGAATGACAGATGCCATTTTTATTGAGCTGTGACGTCATAAAATGGCTACAGATAAAAAATTATCAAATTTTATCCTGTTTTCTTGGATAAATGATCAATTCCGTAAAGTGTCTCGAAAACTCATACATAATTTATAGTAATAAATATAATTTTTTTTTTTCACCCTGTCAAATAGCCTATTTCCGTTGTTTGCTCTTCACAACTTCTACTACGGAATGCACTTCACATATATAATTTCGCTAAATAAATAAAGATTCGGAAATCAGAAATGTATTTCTACGTAAAGAAATTTACATTCTATTTGTTTTATTCAATGTAAGTATTTATGTCGCTGTTTCTGGTTCCCACGACACAGGGTATTCTAATGTGGCGCCAGAAGCAATGTATATGCCTATATCGTACCCTTGCAAGAACAACGTGATATTTCGAAGAATTTTTTATTTATAGAATTTTTTTTAACGCGACTTTATTTACTCCGAAAACGCCGGAATAATGAGCAAAAAAGATACTGCATCACGTTATAGTGCTCTGTTTTAGCCATTACTTTGCCTGAAAAAAAATGCTCTAATGTAACGTAATGGTTCCGAAATAACACGTTGTTCTTGCAAGTGTGTGATATAATCGATTATATCCGATAGTAGCCGAGATATATTCTAAAAGCTAACAGACTGTACGTCTTGGGATCGGGTTTCAGCTAGAGGTGCGCGAAACGCTTCACTGTAAAGAAAAGAGTGATATACTTCATTTCCTTATCTGAACCACTTCACTCTATTAGTTCATAGTTCACTAATAGTTCACTTCATAGTTCATTCATAGTTCAGAGTTCATTCATAGTTCATAGCTCATTCATAGTTCAAGGCTCATTCATAATTCATAGCTCATTCATAGTTCATAGCTCATTCATAGTTCACAGCTCAGTAGTTCTTTCACGTAGGTATCTTTTGACTCACGGCAGTCCGCGAATGACAAAGGTGTTTTGAATTGAATTTTATGTCACGATGCATGTGGATGTAGGTATATCTCGATTTTCCTTCATACTTTGCAGGCTTAGGACTGACAACCAAAAAATTAATTTTAAACATAATATTAAATTGCATTTTTATCCGCAATAGAAGTTCGATTTGGAACGTATAACCTCGCTAAGTAAAGAAGGAACCCCGGTGCATAGCAAGATGTGACATTTTAATTTCAATGGGTAATCAGTGAAGCCAAAGAAACATAGCCCTTATTATGATGATAGGAACGTCCAACACAATAGAATATGTCGTTAAAGTCCTTTTTACGACTGTTAGCGCGTGAAGAGAACGACAACGACCTGGCGGCACAAATGAGTTACAGAATTTTGGTTCTTAGTATGGTAGATTTAAGAATGTTTCTTGAAGGGTGAACTACTCGTGGACTATTAGAGTGAATGAGATATGTTAAGATTTGTAGTGAATGATTGAATGAATGATTTCACAAAACGAATGCATTCAATCAAAGCATTCATTCGCGAACTACACACCTCTGGTTTCAGCCACTGAGTGTATGGGCCGTGCCTCACCGGGACGCCATGGCCACGTCGCCAGAGACCGTATCCGAGCAGTTAATATTGAAATGTATGGTGCCTTTAAGATACGAAGATGTAAAGATGTATATTATAGCTGTCGTGTGTGGTCTCCTGACGATTTCTATGGAAAGATGTAATGAGATATATCGTGTTATAATATACATCTTTACCTTATAGCCGCCGTGTGTGGAGTCTCTAAAGGCTATATTACACCGGGGCAACACTGTGCGACATTGCGGTATGCCACAAGGCCGCATGCTACAACGTCGCACATTGTGGCAAGAACCGTGTGGCATGGCGACTCCTTGCGTCATGTGGCAAACTGTCGCACCTTCTTCTTTTTCTTCTTCTTCTGCCGCACCTTTGTAGCATGCGGCCTTGTGGCATGCCGCAATGCCGCACTGTGTTGCCCCGGTGTAATACAGGCTTAACTCACTTGGCGACGGTCTGGCAAGGTCGCCATTCAATACAAACTGTCTGGATACGTGGCTGGCGACGTCGCCATGGCGTCCTAGTGAGGCAGGGCACTTAGGCTGACATTCAGAGACGAAAACTAAGCAAAGACTGGTCTTAGAAATGTCAAAATCACGTACTTAAAAACATTTCGTATTTAGAATCGAATTTTAGCAAGTTTAGTATGAAATGGTGCTTAACTGAGTGTAAGTGTATCGGTCAATATCGGTGACTTTACGTGTACTTAGAACTGTCACTTCTAAGCCTTTTGCTCACAGACTACTCCAAACGTCATTTCACTGATGTTCTACGAGCATTATCTGTGGGATTTTTTTATTCACTCTGACATATATAAAATTGTAAGATGTTGTCCTGCTCTCGTGTAGCAATGTCAAATTTAAAAAACCGGTAAGAACTACATCACTAAAAAATGATAGACAATATAGATGACTTTCTTAATTAACGACTTTAACGACTTAAGTTTACTTTGCTAAGACTGATCTAAGCGTGATCTTAGGATTCGTCTCTGAATGTCAGCCTTAACGTTTCCGGGCGGTATAATCTGTCGAGAAAATGTAGAAATTAAAGAGTTCAGTTTTGCTCGGACTTTTTGTCTGCATTTGTTAATAGCTTGCACTTACAAGCATTAAATAAATTAAAAACTTGAGCTTTTACATAAATTGAGGTAATGTGCTTCAATAGATATAGTAAATGTTTAGGTTTTTCAATGAAACAATTAGCTAACTTTCACTTCCGGTTTCTAGTATTTTTTGACAAACTGTAGCTTCACGGCGGCGGACGTGGCGCGTCTGGGCGCGTGCCTGGCGGCGGTGTGCCGCGTGCCGCCCGCCGCCGGCCCGCTGGACTCGCTGGGCGCTGCGCCCGCGCCGCTCGCGCTGCACGCGCTGCACTGCCTCGACACCGTGCAGAAGGTACCACCACCACACATTATAGGTCATAGCCCACTTACACGACTCAGCTGCCAGCCGGCAAACATAATATAATAACATAATATTAACATAACATAATATTATAGGTCATAGCCCACTTACACGACTCAGCTGCCAGCCGGCAGACATAATATAATAACATAATATTAACATAACATAACATAATATTATAGGTCATAGCCCACTTACACGACTCAGCTGCCAGCCGGCAGACATAATATAATAACATAATATTAACATAACATAATATTATAGGTCATAGCCCACTTACACGACTCAGCTGCCAGCCGGCAAACATAATATAATTCAAATTTCTCTTTAGATATATTTTATAGTAGCTTTCGCCCGCGACTCCGTCCACGTGGACTTTAGTTCAAAATTTTGCAACCCCTCTCACTCTCTTATGGGTTAAAGGACAACGGCAAATGGTGTACCTCCCTATTAAAAGAATGTTTTGGGGTTATTTTTTCCCAATTGTATTTCACAACTGGCTCTTTTTTCAGTTTTTCAAATATTTTTTTAAAGTAGGGGGAAGAAAATAATTAAATACAACGCAATTTACAAACAGAAACGGAACGCCATCGATTGTTTTATCTTGCAAGCCAACTGCCAAAAAACAGATGTCATGTCAAAGTGGAAATCAGTAGAGTTCGTTTCACGAAAGAAGCCCCATGAGTTAATGAATTTTGGCTTTTATTGTTATATTATTAAGGATCTTACTGTGGGACTACATCACACCAAACAGGTGAAACGATCTTTAAGTGTTCTGTGGGACTGCTTCGGGCAAAAAAAAATAAAAAGAAGATACTTGCCATCTCCACAACAATCTGACATTGGCAGAATCCTAGGGGTGCCATTAAAAAATAATTTAATTGAACTGAAGTCTCGTCGTCGTTGTTTTTATTGTAACTGAAAGAGGTAATCGTGGCAGAGAAGCAATAATAAGTTGCAATTGCATTGTAGGGCTGAGAACTGTGGGGTGTTGCTCCCATGTGTGTGATGAGTATCATCTGGTACCTGGGCTATGCTCGCCATGGGGGAGTGGACGCGACCAGCTAACTTCTTGGATGACGTTATTTGAAGAGTGTAGTTGATTGAAAAGACGCCGCTATCCATACGTTTCTGTACTACATGTAGATAAGATCTGTATTAAACACCATTTAATGAAAAAGTTGTTTTTGTTATTCGAATTATACAAGTAGTATATTATGTAGTAGTAGTAGACTATGACTATGGTGAGAGTTCTAAAGTATCCTAGAACATGAAAAAGTGGCTTTACACGTAGAAAACTGCTGTTGCTAGTTGAGCAGTAGGTAGTATGTATTTGGTTCAAATTATGTTTCTTGATTTTTCATCTGAATGTTTATTTATACATATATATGTATGTACATAGGTATGTAGTACGTATTTGTGTATATTAGAATGATTTTTTCTCAATTATTTGTGTAGTTATTTATCTCTAACAGTCAAGTAAACGAGGTCGTAACATAACCTCCAAACTTCTTAAAAAAACAAGCTTAACTCATGACTCCCAACTTTATAAAAAAAAGGAAATTAATGCAACAAATTCTTATACAATTATCTATTAAATGTAAATATTTCATGTTGATACACGACTTTTTGAAGGTGTACTAGACTTCCACTGAAGCCTGCCATTCTCCTTTAGAAAAACGGCGAAACACGTGTTCAATCAATTGTGTTGAAGAGTATTTATTTTAAGTTTCAAGAAAATTTCTCCTATACAAATTTTGGCAACCCTTTTCGTCCCTTTAGGGGTTGAATTAAAAAAAAATCCTTTCTTATTCCTTGCCTACATTATATATAGACCCTCTGTGCAAAATTTTTGCTTCCTAGGTCGAACGGCTTGGGCTGGGCGTTGATGAGTGAGTCAGTCAGTCAGTCAGAACTTTGAATTTTATTTATATAGATAGATTGGCATCATAAATTACCAGACGCCTCGCTGGCCCTCATTATAGATGAGCGGTCGGCGCGGTGTCCGCGCTCCCTGCTAGCAGTCGTCGCTCAGTCGGGCAACAGGGTTGCCAGATGAAATTGGTGGACTGCTGGCCGACTGCTAGCTGTCGCCGCGTGGACTGCTGGGTGCCTGCTAGCGGTCGCCGCGTGCACTGCGAGCAGTCTAGAATCTAGTCGTTTAAGTGTGCTATGACCTTTAGTCCTACCGAGGCCGTGCCTCTTCCCTGAGGAGGGTGTAGACTATCCTCCTAAGTCCTCGTGTCCTAGAAATAGTACAAAAACCATTGGTATTTTCAATGTCGGGCCTCAGGAGGCTACTTCACCACGGGGGCCGAGTCCGAATATGCTATTTGACCGATTTCTGAAAGCCATCTCATATTGTTTGTTGATGCTCATGCTCGTGGAGTCCTCAGTAAATGGTCATTTTAAATTCTTTCGTGTATTTCTTCTAAAAAAGGCAAACGAGAATTTACTTTTGAAATAAGCCGCCAAAACGCTATCTGAGGCAATATGGCGTCGCACAGGAATTATGACGTCACTTGCCAGTAAACCAACCAATGAACGTAAGAAAGAATGAATGACAGACGCCATTTGTACTGGCAATGTGACGTCATCATATAATCGGCCAATCCAGGCCGTTTTCGATACAATGGCTGCAGATACATAATTATCAAATTTCATCTTGTGTTTTTTTACAAATCATAATTGAAGACGTGAGTGGATGAAGGTGATAAGTTCAATTTTTTTAGATGTTGAGTAAATTGAAGTTAAAGATTTAGAAAATTGTGTGCAATTTTTTTCCACACAAAAAACACCGCCAACTGAAAATACGACATTATCTCTGTACGGGCTAAGCACCGTGCATCGCTGCGTGTGCTGCCTTGGCATTGTCCAGCACACCGCTACCGCCCGCCAGTCGGCTCGAGCCACTCGCCCAATACACACTTATATTTAACTAAACAATGTAATTCTGTATCGTGAATAAACTACCATGAAGAGTTAAACGACTTCTTCTTCTTCCACCACACAACAAACAAACAAAATCTGCTGTGCGACAGAGCGAGGGCTGCACACGCTCTCCTCTGCTCGTACAATCACCTTCATCCACTTACGTCTTCAATTGTTTTTTTAGTTAAAGCGGTTTTAAAACACATAATGTATACGAATACTTATAAACAATACTGTTTTTTTTTCACACTGTACTTTACCTAATGTCCTTTGCGTCTCCTCCCCCCCAGGAAGCCCTACTCCGCCACGAGCTCCTCCCGGAGACGTTCCGCGCGCTGACGTCACTGGCGGCGGCGGCGGCGGCGGGGGGCGGGGCGGGCGGGGGCGGGGCGGGGGGCGGGGCGTCGCCGCGCATGCGCTGCCTGGCCGCCGCCGCCGCCGCCTACCGCGCCGCGCCGCGCCCCGACGTGCTGTCACACCTTATTGAGGTAGCTATCATCATCAACCCATTATGTCCCCACCGAGGGGCACGGGTCTCTTCCCTGAAGGAGGTATAGGCCATACTCCACCCCGGGGCCGAGTCCGGATTGGTGGAGGCTTGTAAGACTAGTGGCTGGTCTTACTGCCGGAAGTTTTCAAGCCGCCCTAAGGCCTCTGACTTGGCTTCACGACTGCCATCTATTGACGGCAGCCGGCACTGACTGTTTAACGGAAAAATTCTCGGAAAAATGACACTAGCGTTAGTCATAGAACGATCACCTCTCCATGCGCTGAACGCGCCCTTTGTTGCTTGACCTTCGTAATCGTTTAAGATCACGCAGGTAGCCGGGGCTACGAGCGATTCTTTCCGAGTACCTAACTATTGCCTTATCTATGTTTATAAAAATGAATCCCTATTTCCCTTGGTCACGACATCATGCGTGAACGGCGGTGGCGATTTCACTAACACTTTTTTTGTTGTCTTTGTTATTGTCAGGGGCAGGTTCTTGTGAAAGAAGAAATTAAGAAAATTGCGCAGAAAATTAGAAAATAAAAAAAGAACGTGGGACGTTTTAATGCGTCTACATCAACAGGACTATTGCGGAAAAGACAGGCAGAAAACTCTTAAAACTTCAACATCATCTTAATCAGCCGGTGTTAGTCCTCTGCTGGGTGTAAACCTGCCCCAAGACGATCTCCATCTTGGGCTTTCCCTCTCCAATTACTGCCCACTGCTTCTTAAATGGCGTCCTAAGCTACGTTTTCCGGTTCGCGGTCTCCACTCTAGAACCCCAAAAGTGTCTTTTGTGTCCCAAAAGTGCAGGATGAATGATTTGAATGAATCAATAATTGCGGAAATTTGTTAATGAGCAAATTATTGAACTGCGACAGGTAATGGGTCCAAACCCCGGCTGGGGACAAAAAGTAAGAGACTGCGTCCACACTTAATGATCTGGATTCTACTTCAAATATTTATTCGCTCCCTTGCTAAACAATATACTATGTTAAATACAATAAATTGTTTGTGTGTGTCTCAGGTTCCGGGTTCGGCCTAATTCCGGCTGGGACAAAAAAAACTTCAGGTCTTGAATGTTTACATGTTTGTGATGTAACTACGATAAAACTATAATGTATTTTATTATTGTTTTCATGTTTTATCGTTTATTTATTTTTTACCCACTTTTTGTAACCTTTCTGTGTTAATTTGTTAAAAAATGTAGGCATCTTATTGATAGTGAGTGATAAATTTTCTTTTTTTTGTTTTGAGTATTGTGTCGTCAAATAAATGAATTTTCTTCTTCTTCTTCTTCTTGATGTCTCTGTTTCTGGTTCCCAGCACACAGGGTATCCTAGTGTGGGTGTAAATGCTTAGGTTTATGGAACTGAATGAGTGTCCGATTGGAGAAATGAGTGAACGAACGAACGATTGCAGGCCTTACACCAGTCGGCGCAGCAGTGCGGGCGGCGCCGCCCCAGCGACGGCGGGGACGAGGCGGGGCAGGTCGCCGCGCTCTTGATACAGGTACACCGCAATACGTGCGTGCGTGCGTGCGTGCGTGCGGGCGTGCGTGCGTGCGTGCGTGCGTACGTGCGGGCGTGCGTGCGTGCGTGCGTGCGTGCGTGCGTGCGTGCGTGCGTGCGTACGTGCGGGCGTGCGGGCGTGCGTGCGTGCGTGCGTGCGTGCGTGCGTGCGTGCGTACGTGCGGGCGTGCGGGCGTGCGTGCGTGCGTGCGTGCGTGCGTGCGTGCGTGCGTGCGTGCGTGCGTGCGTGCGTGCGTACGTGCGGGCGTGCGGGCGTGCGTGTTTGTGTACGTCCGTATGAGCAAATATTATTTAACTCACTCTCGTACTTTGTCTGTCTCATTGTAATTAAAGCTATTCAAACATTCTAGAATACATTTTTTACATTCAAAATAAGTTTTATCGTAATTTTTTTTTAGTCTCCTTTATCTTAGTTTAAAAAAGATGTACTCCAATAAAAGGCTATTTGACCGATTTCTGAAAACCATCTCATGTTTCTTGTTAGTGTTCATGGAGTCCTCAGAAAGTGGTAATTTTAAATTCTTTCATGTATTTCTTCTAAAAAAGGCAAACTAAAATTTAGTTTTTAAATAAGCCGCCAAAACGCTAACTTGAACAATATGGCATCGCACAGAAATTATGAGGTCACTTGCCAGTAAACCAACTAATGAACGTAGGAACGAATTAATGACGGACGCCATTTTTACTGACATGTGACATCATCCTAGAATCGTCCAATACAGGCCGTTCTCGATACAATTTCCGGAGATACATGATTATCAAATTTTATCTTGTGTTTGATTTATACATAATAATTGTTTTTTAGTTAAAATGCCTTAAAGCAATTTTTGTACTTATAATTTGTACGAATACGTAATTAATAATTTTTTTTTTCATATTCAAGTATATTTTAAATAGGCTATTTGACAGCCTACACAAAATATACTCCAATATAATAATAATGTATGTACGGGCTAGCACCGTACTACACCTGTCTAGGTCGCCGTATTGCTGACTGTGCACCGCGCACAGTCGAGCTCACGGGGTGGCTGCCCGCGCCAGACAGTTGGCTTTTACCTCTAAAGAATATTCTATTCTAATTAACATTATACGCCTTCAAACATGTGACTGTTTTTGGAAAAGGTCAGGCGGAAAAATAAAATGTAGACTGAATTCAATACTTCACAGTTTATTCCATCACAAACACGACACTATCAATCACTGATTTTCAGTACTCACATTATTGTACAATATCTAGTATTTAGAACCACTGCTGAACTGTTTGTTCCCCAAAACTTAAGCAAAGACTTTCTTTAATCCAACCGCCATGTTTTAAAACCTCTACCATACTGTGGCCATGTGGCGCCTTTCTCAAGCTACTGCCGATAGAGGGCGCCACGCCACGGGAAATAAACAAGTCAGCAGTCCGTATTACAATTATTTAGGAATAATACTTTTAATTGATACAGTTTAATTAAATATTACATTCATAAATATGATTAGATTTTTAATGCATTAATTTACTTATAAAACGTTACTTATTCACGTACTTATTAAATAAATACCTTACACAAGCTACTGCCGAAAGAGGGCGCCACGCCACGGGAAATAAACAAGTCAGCAGTCCGTATTACAATTATTTAGGAATAATACTTTTAATTGAAACAGTTTAATTAAATATTACATTCATAAATATGATTAGATTTTTAATGCATTAATTTACTTATAAAACGTTACTTATTCACGTACTTATTAAAGAAATACCTTACACAAGCTACTGCCGAAAGAGGGCGCCACGCCACAGGAAATAAACAAGTCAGCAGTCCGTATTACAATTATTTAGGAATAATACTTTTAATTGAAACAGTTTAATTAAATATTACATTCATAAATATGATTAGATTTTTAATGCATTAATTTACTTATAAAACGTTACTTATTCACGTACTTATTAAAGAAATACCTTACACAAGCTACTGCCGAAAGAGGGCGCCACGCCACAGGAAATAAACAAGTCAGCAGTCCGTATTACAATTATTTAGGAATAATACTTTTAATTGAAACAGTTTAATTAAATATTACATTCATAAATATGATTAGATTTTTAATGCATTAATTTACTTATAAAACGTTACTTATTTACGTACTTATTAAAGAAATACCTTACACTGTGCACACAAACTTCATGAATACCTAACATCACCGATCTACTTTCTTCACCCACCACCGCCCTGCAACCTACAACATCTGCTGTGCGACCGAGTTGAGTTGCACACGCTCTCCTCTGCTCGTACAATCTGTGTCCTGCCCGTTCTCACCTACGACTCCCAAACTTGTGTCATCATCATCAACCCACTTATGTCCCCACCGAGGGGCACGGGTCTCTTCCCTGAGGAAGGTATAGGCCATACTCCACCACGGGGGCCAAGTCCGGATTGGTTTAGGCTTGTAAGACTAGTGGCTGGTCTTACTGTCAGAAGTTTTCAAGCCGCCTTAGGCCTCTGACTTGGCTTACTGACTGCCATCTATCGACGGCAGCTGGGACCGACTGCTTGAAAAATGCCACTCGCGTTCGTCATAGAGCGGTCACCCATCCATGCAATGAACGCGCCCTATGTTGCTTAACCTTCCTGATCGTTTAAGATCACTCAGGCGGCCGGGGCTACGAGCGATTCGCTTGGTGTACTGAACAACAAAAATCTATAGGGGGACCGTCAAGCGGAGCTTGGACAAGTAGCCCTTATGATTTTACGCCAGTGGTTCGCGTCGCGTTTCCGTTAACTACGAATGCTATACTTGGTAAAGAAATGGAGAAAAATAGGCTATTATGGTGTGTCTCACTCTCTCAATTGGACGTACTCGTAGTTTAGCAAAAAGATTCCAACCCACACAAAGCGAGTTCTGAGATATTTGAGTTTTTAGGTTTAAGCTGATTTACGCTCTCCTAAATAGGGTTGGACTACTGTGCCATAACTCTGCACATACTCATCGGATCGCTCTGGTTTTTAAATTATAGAGCATTGTGATCATTTTGGTATATTTAGCTGAAAAATGACCATGTTGTGGGTTGGAACCTTTCTGCTGAACTACATCCAATTTTCATTAAATTTTCGGGCAGCCCGCCTTTAGTTGCTAGCGAGTGCTTACGCTCGGCAAAACTACATTTCTTCGTCTTGAAGTGATTTATCTAGCAGGTTCGTCACTTGTGAAAACTCCAAAGATCCCACTTCCTTCGGTAATGTGTCTCTAATGAGTCTGTAAGTAGGCTCTGCTAAGCTACTTAATAAAATAGCCCGACGTTTTGCACCCGACTTATCCACGTCATCGTTGATGTCGTTGGCAAAAAACCATTTGTACAATAGCCAGTCCTGTGATTCGTGATTGAATATGTTTAAGGACCCCACGGATATCTTTTCCATTATACACACGCACGCGGTAATTTGGTCCGAACGTCGCCACTATTTATTTCGGTGGTTTAACCCTTTATAGGGCAGCAGAGCTAGTCTTAAATTTTCATTGGTTTTGGAATCTATGTCAGTGCAATAAAGTTCAAATTATGGTGGCCATATATGGCACAGAGCCTTATAAAGGGTTAAGGGAATAAATAAAACGCACACAACTGTCGGTTATCGAGCTATCTATTCGACTGCCCTCTCTAAGCACCATACAAACTGGTGTACAGACAACTACCCTCTATCTTATAACTAACACCTATATTTCATATAATGTGGTGTTTACTACTAATAACAACAGAACAAAATACCACCGTTTTTAACTTCACCATAGCACTGCAGGTATCGTCAATATCTAGCACAGTTAGTTAGTTTGACTTAGGATTTCCGCACTTGGCCTCATAGTTGGCCCATTATACGCAGCAAGGCTGTGAGCTTACTCCAGCCAGCCTATCTCTTTCCAGAAGGCCAGCAGTGCTCTGATGTCACTGCAGGCCTCCTGAAGGGTTCCCAATTTCCCGATGGTGTCCGTTGTTTCTCCACGCCTTCGCAGTAGATATAAAATATCTAGCACAATGCCGATTGTAGCCAAGCCGGAGCTAAAACTAGCTCGCTTTGTTCGCAGATACTGGCGACGGGGCTCCCGCTGGCGAGGGAAAACCCGGACGAGTACAAAGAGTTCTGGGACAAGCTCCCCGGCGTGCTCGAGTGCTTCATGTTTCAGCCCCCGTGAGTGCCTTTGAGTCATCAATTCGGTAGTTGACACATCATCAACCCATTATGTCCCCACCGAGGGGCACGGGTCTCTTCCCTGAGGAAGGTATAGGCTATACTCTACCACGGGGGCCAAGTCCGGATTGGTGGAGGCTTACTGTCAGAAGTTTTCAAGCCGCCCTAAGGCCTCTGACTTGGCTTAACGACTGCCATCTATCGACGGCAGCCGGCACCAACTGCTTAACGTACCTTGCGAAGCACGGAATCGCTCGGAAAAATGCCACTAGCGTTAGTAGTAGACGGTGACCCATCCATGGACTGAACGCGCCGTAGTTGCTTAACCTTAGTGATCGTTTAAGATCACTCAGACAGCCCAGGCTACGAGCGATTCAATTATTCTATATAATTTATTCGAGATTCACACGGACTATTATTGTCTTCCCAAATTTTCGGAGGGAGCGGTGTTGACCGCTCTTCGCGAATACCAGATTCTAACTGAATATAGAAGCTCGATAATGCGACAGGCATGGGGAAATGCTGTCGCTGCACTTTACTTGAGTGGGTTGCTGTGCTAACTTAGCATTTAAACCATAGTTATAAGGGTTATAACAACACGATAAACAATAAATTATTTGATATGCTCGATTAAAATAAAAATTACAAAATATTTCGGAAAATGTATCTCTTTTAGTCATTTACTGCTTATTACAATTTTTAAATAGATGAAACATAAAAAGAGTGCTCTGAACAGTGACGTCATAATTCGGTATTTTCTTACAAAATTCCGTTCTAAAAGGAACTCATTTGACATTTTGTCAAATACCCAGTTGCTAACCTAAGCCAACGGGTAAAACGGATCCTATTACTAAGACTTCGCTGTCCGGCCGTCCGTTCGTCTGTCACCAAGCTGTATCTCATGAACCGTGATGGTTAGACAGTTGAAATTTTCACGGATGATGTATTTCTGTAGCCGCTATAACAATAACAGAAAAAAACAAATATTTAAGTGGCTCCCTTACAACAAACGTGATTTTTATTTTTGATATATTTACAGCTTAAAGAGTTTTATTATTGACTTTAAAAAAATAAGCCGTTTTTATAGATAATGCTACGGAACCCTTCGTGCGCGAGTCCGACTCGCACTTGGCCGGTTTTTGAATTGTAGAGTGAAATCAAATGAAAATCTTTATTGTGAAACTGTTACAATACATGGTCACTGGCTCCCAAACTAGAAATCCCTGTGCTAGCCAGAGTAGCAGTCACGAGCAATAATATATCCAGTGTCACATTTTCTAAGAATCCTAACTTAACATAATTAAGAAAGAACTGTAAGACAATTTGTCCTAAATTATGTGACCAATGGTTAGATAATTTAGGACAAAAATCGTACACAAATGTGCAGTGCAAAACAAAATGTGTACGTCGTACAATATGTGGCAGTGTATACATATTATTGCTCGTGACTGTACTCTCTGCAATCTCTTTTTGACAGCGGCGGTAGCGGCAGCAGTGGTCGGGAGCTAGTCCTCCTCATACGCAACGCGGTCCTTCAGGGGAGCCCTAGGCCTCCGCGCGCGCCCACCGCGGCGCTACTGGCGCTGGTGCGGCGGGGCTCCACGCATCAGGCGCCGCTACAGAGCACAGGTATGCCGACACAAGCGCCGCTACAGAGCACAGGTATGCCGACACAAGCGCCGCTACAGAGCACAGGTATGCCGACACAAGCGCCGCTACAGAGCACAGGTATGCCGACACAAGCGCCGCTACAGAGCACAGGTATGCCGACACAAGCGCCGCTACAGAGCACAGGTATGCCGACACAAGCGCCGCTACAGAGCACAGGTATGCCGACACAAGCGCCGCTACAGAGCACAGGTATGCCGACACAAGCGCCGCTACAGAGCACAGGTATGCCGACACAAGCGCCGCTACAGAGCACAGGTATGCCGACACAAGCGCCGCTACAGAGCACAGGTATGCCGACACAAGCGCCGCTACAGAGCACAGGTATGCCGACACAAGCGCCGCTACAGAGCACAGGCAACGCATGGGAGCACTACCCCTCACTTTAAAAATCTTCCGTCCGTGGTTATCTAGAAGAAATACTCTTAGTACTAGGGCCACCAATTATTGTATAGTTTATCATTTTTCAATTCCAATGTAAAATCTACCCACAGCGTGCCTTCCTGGTCAACTCGCCTGATATAATTTTCATCGTCCTTCATTACAGACAACGAAATCGAGCTGAGGGAGCGCGAGGAGTTCGCGCGAACTTGCTTCGAGACGCTTCTGCAATTCTCGATGTTGGAAGATATCGACTCTTTATCGGAGACAGAAGGTAAAGATAATAAGACCTAAAGTATGTATTTAGTTCAATGCAAAAAAATAAAACAGTCACGTTGACATCTCAATAAAATCTTATATCTGAATGTTGCTAGTACGCAAAAACCAAATTACTTTACCCCATTTTACTTCCATGTGAAAATTGTTTGTGCTACGTAGGTTTAGACTTTGCTCTTATGAGGAATTAAACTTTAATGTCTTTAATGTGATAAGGATTTTGGTCACACGAGTCTTCTATTCACGGTAAAAAAAATCTACCGAGTAAACCTATATATTTTATAACGGTAACACCGCGTCATTTTTTTTGCATTGAATTAAAAAACGGACTTGAGAGGTTTTTACTGAGATTATAGGCTAGAAATCAAGTAATTTCTAGACTAAATTATTTAATGTTTCAATGTCACAATGTCCTAGGCACTGAATCCGTGCTTCGCAAGGCACGTTAAGCAGTTGGTACCGGCTGCCGTCGGTAGATGGCAGTCGTAAAACCAAGTTGGAGGCCTTAGGGCGGCTTGAAAACTTCTGACAGTAAGACCAGCCACTAGTCTTACAAGCCTCCACCAATCCGGACTTGGCCCCCGTAGTGGAGTATGGCCGATATCTTCCTCAGGAAAGAGACTCGTGCCCCTCGGTGGGGACATAATGGGTTGATGATGATCAGGAAAACAACTTATAAACAATCTATTATTGGTTGCAGCGGACTCTGACCCACTAGCCGTAGTGGCGCTGCTAGAACGATTCCAAGAAGTCATAGTTAGGTACAATTCCGACGACTCCAGCGAACCCCTGCAAAGGTAAGCCCTTAGAGCCATCGCAAACAGGGCGACTTGTCGCCGCGTCAAGTCGCCGCGTCAGACGCGACGTTGTCATTTGCTTCTGGCGTCTTGTCGTCGCGACTCCGCGGCTCTGACGCCAAGTGTGCGGAGATTCGAACAAAATATATGAAAATTGACGGCGGTAGCCTGTCGTCGCGTCTAGTCGCCGAACTGTCGCTGTCGCGTGTCGCCTAGTGTGCGCATTGACTTACGTGCCTTTTACGACTAGTATTGTAAAAGGCCATGGTACATTTTTGAACATGGACGGAAATCTCAAAACCATTTCGCGCATTATGCTTTCAGTACAATTTCCACTTATCAAATTTTTAAATAAGTCTAAATTTTTTAACTTATCAATGACAAGACTTGACCTTAAATGACTTTTCTATGACGTCAGCCAACACAGTATAAGTACGAATCCTTTGTCTTACTTACAAAAACGATTAAAAGGGACAAACATTTAAAGAAACGGATGACATTTGTTTTTTTACGTAGGTAGGCAAAGACTCTCTAAAGAGATAGTGATTTAAACGTTTTGACACGTTTAGTTTCTTAAAACGGTTGTTGTTACACTTCATTGCACAATAAAAAAGACGTCAATATTTTCAAAATAAATTATAAAAAAAATAAAAAAATAATGGGCTATTTACGGGCTGATTATATAATCTAAATAGATAGAAACATAACACATATTTTCATTAGGCTCGCCTCTGTGCAAAGTTAACAGTTTATATCTATTTATTCACAATGAAAAGATGCAAGATGTCAATTCGGTATTTGACACTATCAACAATAAATTATTTGATATGCTCGATTAAAACAAAAATTACAAAATATTTCGGAAAATGTATCTCTTTTAATCATTTACTAGTTATTGCAATTTTTAAATAGATGAAACATAAAAAGAGTGCTCTGAAATGTGACGTCATAAGCAAGTATTTTCATACGAAATTCCGTTTTAAAAGTAACTCATTTGATATTTTGTCAAATACCCAATTACATTTCGTCGTTCTTATTGCAATTTGTTCTATGTCAAAAAAAAAAAAAAATTTTTTTATTTCTAAAATGTGCTTCAAATTTTATTTTGAACGTGACCAAAAAGAGGTTCAATGTCATTTGCCAATAGAAAACCGGCATTTGTAACTTGCAATATGTCACATGATCAACTCGGCAGTAAATTGCGTACGGCAAATTGTTCTAAATGAAATAAAAAAATATATTTTTTTTGACATAGAACAAATTGCAATATGAACGACGATTTGACAGTGTGGTTCCGCCCAGGTACCAGCTGTCGGAGATATCTTTCGTGCTAAAGGCACTGGCGACGCTTGCCGACTCCATGAAGAAAGCTCCCGCGGGGAAGGTCGACGCGGCCGCCTGGACCAAACTAATAGGTCAGTGGAAAATAACGTACAGTCACGAGCAATAATATTCATAAGCGTATACAAGTAAATGTGACCATTTTGTTCGACGTACACATTTTGTTTTGTACAGCACATGTGTACGACAATTTGTCCTAAATTATCTAACCGTTAGTTACATAATTTACGACAAACTGTCGTACACTTTTTTCTATATTGTTTTAAGTTAAGATTTTTAGAAAATGCGACAGAGTATATATGTTATTGCTCGTGACTGTACGCCCCGAATTCCACGTAGTTTAGCAAAAAAGTTCCAATCCACATAAAGTCAGTTTTGAGATATTTTAGTTTTTAGGTTTAAGTTGATTTACGCTCTCCATACATTGGTTGGTCTACCGTGTGCCATAACTTTGCACATACTTATCGGATCGCTATGAAAGTCTTTGATTCTTAAAATATAGAGCATAGTGATCAACTTGGTATTTTTTCTCAAAAATGACCATGGTGTGGTTTGGAGCCTTTTTGCTAAACTACGTCCAATTGAGAACCTCCTCATTTTTATGCCTTGTCCACACGCGTGCCAAATCTCAACAAGCTGTCTTAAATCAAAGTGGATAGGATTATGACGGTTCGAAAGGCCTTGCCAGTTCCAGACTAGTGATAGTGATTGATTGATTGATTGAAGATGTTTGTTCAAATAAAAAATTCAGAAAAATACAGAAGTTGGTTTCTTCCAAACTCCATAACAGTTTGTTGGTAGATGCTCTTGGTTTTACAATTACAATTTAAATTACTCTTAAATGCTAGGTAGGTACATACAAATACTAAAAAAGATATTTGAAGCTCGCGTGAAACCCGATCTGATAGTAAATGAAGTGGCATCGAGCTCCCCATTATGGACGGTTTATAAGGCGTTGTGGACGGATTTTAAGGCGGTTTATGCAGTTTCTAAGGTATCGTGGATGGTTTTTGAATCGTGGACGATTTTTAAAGTGTTATAAACGGTTGTGGATGGTTTTAAACTATTTGGACAGTTTCTAAGGGTTTGTAGACGGTTTCAAAGGCGTTGTAGACCGTTTTAATGGCGTCGTGGACAGTTGTAAGCCGTTGTGGATGGTTTTAAACGATTTGGACGGTTTCTAAGGCCTTGTAGACGGTTTTAAAGGCGTTGTTAGACCGTCGTGGATGGTTGCGAGTGATTTTGGGCGGTCGTTAAGGCTTGTAAGGCGTCGTGGACGGTTGGAAGCCGTTTTGGGCGGTTTTTTAAGCGTGTAAAGCATCGCGGACGATTTCTAAGGCGGTGTGGTGATTTGTGATAAGGCTGGCTTTAAGGTGATTTGAGAAAAGATGGTCAGAGTGGAGTTTCTTTTCGCTGCCTTTTTCTCCACTACACACGGCCCCAAGCCAGCGGCTAACATTATACATAAGTGTATGTACATTGACACTCAACAAACATAAATTCTTTACGTTGAAATACATTTTTGATTTCTTGATTTGATTCTTTGAGGCTCGTAAGGCGTCGTGGACGGTTGGAAGCCGTTTCGGGCGGCTTTTTAAGCGTGTACAGCGTCGCGGACGGTTTCTAAGGCGGTGTGTGCCCGCAGATGTGTATCCGGCGCTAGTGGCGCTGGCTTGCGCGCGCGGCGGCGGCGGTGGCAGCGGCGCGCTGCGGGACGCGCTGCTGCAGTTTGCTCCGCTGCTGCGCCCGACGCTATAGCGCTGCGTTTACACCATACACCTCTAGGCCGGGAGCACTCGGGTACACTCTAAGGTGTTGCAGGACTAATTAAGTGTACATTTAAGGTATTGCAAGCGCTCTAAGGACTAAGAGCTTGGTGTAGACACACCATGCACCTCAAGCTCGGGTAGTACTCGAGTCGCGCTGCGGGACGCGCTGCTGCAGTTTGCTCCGCTGCTGCGCCCGACGCTATAGCGCTGCGTTTACACCATACACCTCTAGGCCGGGAGCACTCGGGTACACTCTAAGGTGTTGCAGGACTAATTAAGTGTACATTTAAGGTATTGCAAGCGCTCTAAGGACTTAGAGCTTGGTGTAGACACACCATGCACCTCAAGCTCGGGTAGTACTCGAGTCGCGCTGCGGGACGCGCTGCTGCAGTTTGCTCCGCTGCTGCGCCCGACGCTATAGCGCTGCGTTTACACCATACACCTCTAGGCCGGGAGCACTCGGGTACACTCTAAGGTGTTGCAGGACTAATTAAGTGTACATTTAAGGTATTGCAAGCGCTCTAAGGACTTAGAGCTTGGTGTAGACACACCATGCACCTCAAGCTCGGGTAGTACTCGAGGCGCGCTGCGGGACGCGCTGCTGCAGTTTGCTCCGCTGCTGCGCCCGACGCTATAGCGCTGCGTTTACACCATACACCTCTAGGCCGGGAGCACTCGGGTACACTCTAAGGTGTTGCAGGACTAATTAAGTGTACATTTAAGGTATTGCAAGCGCTCTAAGGACTTAGAGCTTGGTGTAGACACACCATGCACCTCAAGCTCGGGTAGTACTCGAGGCGCGCTGCGGGACGCGCTGCTGCAGTTTGCTCCGCTGCTGCGCCCGACGCTATAGCGCTGCGTTTACACCATACACCTCTAGGCCGGGAGCACTCGGGTACACTCTAAGGTGTTGCAGGACTAAGTAAGTTTATATGTGTCTTTAAGGTGTTGCTAGCGATCTAAGTCCATACAACTCAAGCCCCGGGAGTACTCGGATACACTCTAAAGTGTTACTAGACTTTTAGATGCTCTAAGCTTACATCTGGTAGACTTTGAGGTGTTGCAAAGGTCGAAACACCTCTCAGGTAGGCTATAAGATGTTGCAAAGATGCTCAGTCTACACAATTCTAGACAGGTGTCCACTGCTGTAGCTTGCTCCGCTGCTGCGTCCGCCGCTATAGCGCTGCGTTTACACCATACACCTCTAAGCCGGGAGCACTCGGGTACACTCTTAAGTTATTGCAGGACTAATTAAGTGTACATTTAAGGTATTGCAAGCGCTCTAAGGACTTAGAGCTTGGTGTAGACACACCATGCACCTCAAGCTCGGGTAGTACTCGAGTACACTCTCTAAAGTGTTGCTAGACTTTCAGACGGTCTAAGTTTACATATGGTAGTATTTAAGGTGTTGCAAGCGATCTAAGTCTTCACCATACACCTCTAGGCCAGAAGTACCTCTGTAGTAGACTCTAAGATGTTGCAGGACTTTCAGACGCACTAAGTTTACATCCAGTAGTCACTAAAATGTTTCAAACGCTTCGGATCTACATCATACATTTGAGACTATATGTCTCTAAGACTATCTGATACGCTGCGTCCACCACTCTAGCGAACGGTTTACACCATACACCTCTAGGCCAATCACCTCTTTGAGGGTGTCTCTCTACCTCAGGCAAACTCTAAGGCGTTGCAGAAGTTTCAAACAATCTAAGTTTACATCTGGTAGTCTCTAAGGTGTTGCAAAAGTTTCAAACGGTCTGAGTCCACACACATGTGGGCTGATCTCACACCCTAATAGTGTGACCCTACACCTCTTAGAGAATATATCTGCACCTCTCGGGTAGCCCAACTCTACATCCTACGCCATTAGCACCTGATCAGATTGTCTTTATATCCTTCACCTCTCATGTACAGAGACCCTCCGAGTGTAAACTTCGTGTCCAGAGGTGTATGGTATAGACCTATAAATGTATCTTGTTATAGACCATACAATTCTAACGCGGCCACAGTCCTGCACTTATTCCGGTTGTCTAAGGTCTTGCACTTTCAAATGATCAGCATCTACACCACACACCTATCCAGGCATCTTCTCTTCAATGCCCCTAGCGTGAACTCTGCACCATACACTTGTAGAGCGATTAGGGCGTCCCATAGACCTACTGAGATGGAGAATTAAAGGTACTACAAAAGCCTTAACCGCTCAAGTTTAGTGTTGCCCCACACATGGACTGATTACGAACTTGAACTGAAATTTTGGGATTAAAATTCTAAGGTTAGCAAAGAAAAAGCTTAAGCGCTGATTAGTATTGATCTAGAGTAATCTAGACTGACCAAAAACTGAGGTGATCACGAAAATTTTACGTAGAGATGAGCGACCGACGACGCGAGCTCCGTCTCTGCTCACCATGATTAAGCTCTGCGAATCGTAGCGGAACCTGGTCGGAAGAGCCGACTAAAAGTCAAGTAAGTGTGTCCGGATACGGATACTTGAATAAAGTTAATAGAGACTTCAGAGGCTTAACTTGGCAATAAGAAGCTCCAATCGCCTACACAGTGCCCCAACTGACTCAAAGAATTAGAATAGAAGATTAGATTAGTGGTGGAGTATGGCCTATACCTTCCTTAGGAAAGAGACCCTT
Organism: Yponomeuta plumbellus; assembly: GCA_947310845.1. Classification (NCBI taxonomy): domain Eukaryota; kingdom Metazoa; phylum Arthropoda; class Insecta; order Lepidoptera; family Yponomeutidae; genus Yponomeuta; species Yponomeuta plumbellus. Next base: position 11,469,039 of record OX371216.1, on the reverse strand, counting down.
GCCCCTCGGTGGGGACATAATGCGTTGACGATGAAAGACAGCGTCGAGGCTGTGATCTTGGCAGCGCTGATTTGCGCGCCTTCAAAGCGCCTTCTCACGCGAATCGATCACGAAAACTCGCTTAGGTAGAAAGACTAAGGTAAGAAGTGATCCGAAGTGTCGAGTCTTTGCCATACTGTCATAGAGTGACGAATTTCATCATCAACCCGTTATGTCCCCACCGAGGGGCACGGGTCTCTTCCCTGAGGAAGGTTTAGGCCATACTCCGCCACGGGGGCCAGGTCCGGATTGGTGGAGGCTTGTATAACTAGTGGGTGTTAGTCATAGAACGGTCACCCATCCATGCACTGAACGCGCCCTGTGTTGCTTAACCTTCGTGATCGTTTAAGATCACACAGGCGGCCGGGGCTACGAGCGATGGATATGAAAGCCTCAGGCGCTCATTTGTCACCACTAGTCATCCTTGCTTTGTTGCGTCCTTGCATGTGATGAGGCTGGTCACAACCTGAGCACATGAGAGGTGGGTCACGACCATTGGTTATGCATGATTTTACCAATGCTAAGTCATTGTCGATCGGTCCGAAGTCGAACTTCAGGGCATACTCGTAATATGTGATCTTTTAGAGAGCTTTATCACAAGGCATACCTATAGCAAAGAAAATGTGTGGCACGATATAAATTCGATTGTAAATCGGCGCTTGAGTTTTTCTTTGTAACAACAGAAGAGAAACCGGTATCTGAATTGACAACTTCACTAAATTCACCCTCACTGCATAAGTATCAGTCGGTCTCTTCAGATTTCCTAAAAAAAGATAAAAATAAGGTCATCGAATATCAGCCATAACTAAATAAGTCTGTCAACCAGAGTCTGATGTAAATAATATGAAGGATCCCTTCTAAATGATTGCTCCTTTGCATTGTCATTCCACCAATATTAACCTCTAGTACGTACGAATTAGATCCAATAAATTAATCTAAAGCTAATTAGAGATGGAAATGTAGGTAGATACAAATTGTGCGAAATGTGGGCATGAATTTGTATTTAGAACGTTACAACTGTCATGTCGATAATTTTTCTATTAAATGGCATTTAGATAGCTCAATTCAAGAAATCACTAAGTCCAATTTCATAGATTGCAAAACGACGTAAGTCCAAAACAATATGAGTTGGAGTTACGACGTTTTGCAAATCAATGAAATTGGACTTAGTGATTTCTTGAATTGGGCCATCCATTTGGAACGTTTCAGACGACGGATAAGGGCCTTATGTGCTAGAAAATTCGCCGTAAGTTACCGAAGAAACTGTTTAATTACCATAGCTTTTTAAATTTGTACAAGTGGCGTGTTCCCTTAGTTGATACCTACCTAATGATGATGGACTGTAATTAGTATGCCGTAATTAACGTTAAACTAACATTTTTGCGTGCAATTCCGTAGTAATATCGTTAGCCATACTTATAAGCTTTATAAATTAAAAAAGAACTGTTGACGTTAAGGCCGGTTCAGACCACGAAGCGTACGCTATCAACTATTCTTCCGTACCACACTCCGTAACACCAGACCATTAAGGTGTGTCCATGTCAACATTACATTCTACTTATTTGTTTTAAAATGTTTATCTGTAACTGTTTAATGTTCTAATAAAAAAAAGGATAATGCAGCCCATATACGTCCCACTAAAGGGGACATGCCCAGTTTCAGAAAGACAAAGATATGCAAAAGTGGAGCACGAGTACATACATGGTAAGATGTAAAAACATTTAAATTAGTTCCGTGCATACTCTGCCTCTTGTGGCGTACAAATTTCACTACGCAAAAGTGAGTATTGTCACAACGCGGATTGGCATTGGCGATTTCAAACGCTTAGGTATTTTAGCAAATTAAAAATATCTTACGGGGATTATCAGTTGACTATATTACGATAAAATGTGATTATGTTATGTTATGCTATGTTGCGCGTTGTTTGCGCGTGTTTTTATAATCCAGTTGGGTGAGGCTGTAAATTCAAATTCAGATATTTTCTTTACAATAAAAACAAATTGTTAACTTGGTAGTTTCACAATTAATAGATTATGTGGAGTAGAAACCAACAAAAAAAATCCTCATTGTAGTGTGGAAGTGGTGTAGTTTGTTATGTTGATTTATGTAACTATATAATGTGACTATAAATAGTCTGGGGCTAATCATTTAGACGCGTGGTGCGTCGCGTCTTTATGTCTGGTCTGAACCAGTCTTAATGATTTTTTGTATTTCTGTAATTAAAGAATTCCCTCGTTGGTTGAGTGCATGAAATGTATGTTAAGTCTAGCCCCGTTTTAACTGATTTATTAAATGATTCTTTGTAATTTGTAAAGTGTTCATTAAACTATCCAGTATTTTACATTGTTCTTGACGATTATTGTATAGACGTTGGAAAATTGATTTACGTTGTTTATTTGTATATTTTATGAAATAAATGAGTTAGAATCATTATCCCAGTGTATCAATTTAACTACATTGTGAGTTGAAACCATCTACATTAATTATTCACCACTTAGGAACTCAAGTAAGAACTTTCTGAAAGAAAGAAGGTAACTTTATGTAAAGTTTTCTTTATTATTACAAAATAATGTCTTTGCAAAAATCACCTCACTAATATTTACACATTTTTTTATCATCTCATTCTTAATAATATTTTTTTTCCCAAAATTTTAAAAGACAGATATTATGTCCCACTCGTACATATGTACACGCTCACGCCTGCATCCCGGGGGGTAGCCAGAGACCTAGGTTTTCGAAGTTTGTATGTAAATCACTGTTTGTTCAAGACAAACGTCGACACTAAAGACGCTAGAATAAGTAGGCTGCTGATGTTATACATTGAAGGACCGGCGTTGTATCGCTGTACCTGCAAGCAAATATTTTTATTATTGGGATTTTGTTTCGCTTTTCCATACAATAGTCATATTAGAAAAAGAGAAAGAAAGAAAAATATATTTATTTGACGACACAATACTCAACAACACAAAACCACGCAACATAATACAACATTCAACAGAAAACACAAATGGTAACGGTACAAATACAAGTAGTTAATACAAAGACAAACCTACAAAAAATATCTAACAAAATATTGGGAAGTTTTAAGTATTGAGTCCCCAAAATGGGCCCGACTCAGCATAATGTTGCAACCGAGAGATCAGTTGCGACGCTGATTTTCAGTCGGGTCCATACTGCGGTTAGTAATGTACGTGTATTTGATTTATTAATTTGCGCCTATTGTGAACAAAATGAAAAGACCATATTATATTTACTTAGATACTATAAGATGCAGTGGTAGTGAGAGTAATAAATACGTATTATTATCGGATAAAAAGAATAAATAATAAGTGGTATTTATACATACACAAATAAGATTATATTATGAACCGATCATTTCAAGACAGGTCGTGGGTTCGATACCCACTGGAGGGTGGCCTACTTTTGTACAAATGGCCTCATTATGGGTGTTTTCCCATGTTTGTAACGTCCTTGCCTGGTTACTATATCACGGGGTATCCTAGTTCATAAAATAGTTATCCTAGTGTGGGGCCAGAAGCAATGAATGTGCCTGTATGTAAATGTTATGTTATGTTATGTTTTTTTATGTTTATAGTTTGTTATTAAACATAAACATTTACATACAATCACATACATTGCTTCTGCCCCCACACTAGGATACCCCGTGTCGTGGGAACCAGAAAAAGCGACGTCACAAACATGTAAACATCCAAGACCTGGGTTTTAATCTCCCCAGCCGGGGTGCGAATCCGGGACCTCTCGCATGGTAAGCAGATGCGGTAACCGCAACGCCACAGAGGTCGTCGACCAGATCGTTTGGGACCAGGTCAAGTGATGTGTTGTGTGGAAGGTAAGCTCGCACATCGTTGGCCTAATTATCAGAATACGTAACTCCAAACAAGTTTGGCTACAGTAGCAAAGAAAAATTCGTAAGTCCATTTTCTTTATGATCTAGTCTGCAAAACTAAAAAACTATTTGAAAAATTAAATTTCTTGATGATTTTTACTACTAGATTCCTAAATGCATTTAAATTATTTCCGTACATAGTAAAAATAAACCGTTTTTACGAGCTCCTGTAAAGATCATGCCGAGGGAATTACGCATTCTGATAATTAGGCCGACGATATCAACCTTTGCAACAAAAATGTAAAAGTTGACCTGCTATATGTTGTACGAGCGTTTTTTACGAGTGCGTTACCAAATCATGTTATTGTATCACAATCTCTGATCTTGATGATTAAATCTTATCTGTCTTAAGTAAAACATGGAAAAAATAATATAAATACGAAACAAAGCTGCATGATAATGACTACAATCTATTGGAAGGCTAATAGATCGTATCGGCATCTAAAGTACGAGTATTATTCGGATAAAATTTTTGTTAATCAGCGACGATGGATGATAAGGTTATTTATAAAAAATACTACAGTTTTCTACCTTCAAGGGAGTTGGCCTGGAAAAAATAAGTTCTGTTCTAATTTTTTTTTCAAGAAAATAGGTGATATTAAAATAACAAGGTTAATAGGAAAATAGGCTGGATATATCGATATGGCTGCTTATAGTTATTCATTTTTAAGTTAAAAAAAAAAAAAAAACTAGAGCCAACGATACCGGAAGTGCGTCATACATGGAAAACCGTCATCAACAGAGTTCCATGAGCTGTCACTTTCTATTGATACCATGGCTCGATACAAGATATCTTTAACCCGTTGGCTCCACTCTGCAAATGATAAGTTGCCTTGACACAAGGGACTTTAGAACGACGGTTAATGAATATAAGGTTTAATTTCGCTTCCGAGCACCCGGTACCAGATTTAGTAGCCGCCGAGCCAGCGGGTTAAAGACACAAAACTAAAAAGACTCCTTATTTGTGCAAACTTAAAAGATAAATTATATTTGTTCTTCTACGGTATACCGACATTTTAGAAAACAAGCTCCTGATTTTCTCCGTTTTCTATAAGCATGGGCACAGTTTTCGCCACATCCATTACGGTTTATGCTCAGAATTATTCTGAGGGTTTATGTAACCAAATACAGACACAAAAAAAAATACGGTCTTTTTTTTAAAACATTCATTCTTAAGACAGTAGACTCCTCAGAAGCAGTTTAAATAGTCAGCAATAAAAATCATAAATTTATTTCAACGTAAATAATCCACATTCTGTTTGTTGTTAAGCCAAGTCAGAGGCCTTAGGGCGGCTTGAAAACTTCTGACAGTAAGACCAGCCGCTAGTCTTACAAGCCTCCACCAATCCGGACTTGGTCCCCGTGGTGGATTATGGCCTATACCTTCCTCAGGGAAGAGACCCGTGCCCCTCGGTGTTGGTGATTTGTAAATGTAAAATTGCAAAATATGTGACGTCACACTAGGGAGGGGGGAGTCTCACAAATGTGACCAGCTGTGACAAGGACGGGAGAAAAAAAGCACGAAATTCGTGTGACGTCATTTATGGATGGCTCCTAACTACGGATTATTTAAACTGCCCCCGAGAACTGTTATAAGATAAGATAAGATAAGAATATTCTTTATTGCACACAAGAAATCAGAGACAAATAAAATTTACAATTAAAACATACAATAGGGGTCTTATTGCTAACAGCAATTTCTTCCAGGCAATCTTGTGACGGAAAGATTGCCGAAGGAAACAGAGAAACGGGTAGTTGGTGCAAATACGAATAATACATATATAGCTACTTAATAATATATATAAATCTTACATAAATAATTGTTATAAACTACTACAAAAATAAGTTACCTATAATACCTATTTGTAAGAGGTTGTTAGAATGAATATAATATACCTACATAGAAAGGAAAGTAATTAGTTATAGAGTGATAGTGTCGAGGAATGGCGCTTTTTATGTTTCGTATTAAATTGGTAGGGTGCATACCACATTACTGATCCAGTTGGTGTAGCTGGCGACGTTGGCGCTGACCCCGGGGTAGAAGGCCTCGCCGCAGCCCAGGCCCCACGAGGTGATCCCCACCACGACCCCCGCGTAGATCAGGGGTCCTCCAGAGTCCCCTTGGCACGCGTCAGCACCTGGATAGAGGTTATAAATACTTGTTTTTTATATGTAGGGCCTGTAACATAAAATCCACGCAATTATTTAGTCCTACTCCTAAAGTAGAATTTTTTTCGATATGGTAACCAGACAATTAAGTAGACTCGCCAAAACGGACGCTTTTGACTATCATGCTGTCAGCCAATGAAACACTACAATATACCTAACCATAATTACACCGACTCCAAAACTAACAATAATTGTAACGCAAATAAATAAGACTACGCAATTATTGAAGTCAGTTTTTTTTGTTAAATTTTTTTGTTTATTTTTTTATTTTTAGTGAATCTGAACTTTCTGAAGCACTAACTAATTTGGACGCCAACAAATTATTCAATAGACAAAACGACGATAAATATAAAAGATTCGGTCGAGTATCTCTCATCAAACTACCCTTGAAGTACATCCTTCCCAATGAAAAAAGAATTATCGAAATCGGTTGTCGTGATATCGTGTTAGTCGTACATTTGTCGCGTACATACTTTAAGGCAACGTCGAAATCATGGGTCTCAGGTGACTTGTCGCTATGAAGAAAGGGGATGGCGCCTGAACAGGCAAATTTAAGATTTTTATGGTTTTCTCGTGGATGCCATATCAGCTGGGCCTGGGATGGGACACGGGAAGCATCCGCTTTCAAATAAAAAAAATAATCATCAAAATCGGTTCACCCAGTCAAAAGTTCCGAGGTAACAAACAAAGAAAAACAGTCGAATTGAGAGGTAATTTTTTGAAGTCGGTCGCTAATTAGAGCGGAAGATGTGCTGTAAATCACTGTGATTGGTTCATTCTGAGTGCCACGCGTGATGACGTCAACGTTCATTGGGCGATAGCAAGTTACACAGTGATGATATTACATAGGTCAGCTTCTGAACACTACCTCCAACGTCCAGAAGGCTAGCGCAAATCATGTTAGTGGTAACAGGGTACGGCTGATTTGTCTGCTCAGCGAAGAGCTGGTAGCGCGCTGCGCAGACGGCTCGGTTGACCGTCCTGACTGTCACGTGGTTCAGGACTTGCGAGAGCGCAGACAGGTTGACCTGGATGCATTAGAGGTTAGAGGTTAAACATAAACATTTACATACAGGCACATACATTGCTTCTGGCCCCACACTAGGCTAGGAGATACCCTGTGTCGTGGGCACCAGAAACAGCGACGTCACAAACATGTAAACATCCAAGACCTGGGTTTTTGTCCCCAGCCGGGATTCGAACCCGGGACCTCTCGCGTGGTAGTCAGATGCACTAACCACTACGCCACAGAGGTCGTCAGAGGTTAGAGGTTACAAATTGATTTCTTAACCTCCTCAGTCCTGCCTCTGTATTACGCTCACTATTTCCAATTGGCCATGCTATATTTTTGAACATGAACGGAAATATCAAAATTATTGCGAGAATTATGTTTTCAGTACAATTTCTATTTATCACATTTGTAGCTAAATAAGTTTTAATTTTTAGATTTCAAAAAGCCTTCTAAGACGTTTTCATCATTAAAACCTTAAATGAATTTTCTTTGACGTCAGCAAACACAGTGCGAACTTTGCCAAAAAAAATGTACAAATGACTTTTTTTTTGTATTTAGACAAAGACTATCTCTTTAATCATGCTCTGATGACGTCACAAACACCAAAATTTTAGAAAAACTCAAAAATACCGAAATGGTCAATATTTCCAAAATAAATTATAAAAAACATACGTCATAAATAATTATGTAGCATGGCCATTTGTTTTACTGTATAATTTCATTCTAATTTTAGAGTTACTAGGACTATTCAGAATAGGTGCGCATAATTAGGCACCTGACCTTAAAAATAACAGCGGTTTTGGTATTTTTATATTCAAGGTTCTTCTTTTTTTCTTCGGTCATTTCACTCCTAGGGGAGCATAGGGCCTCAACCACAGATTTTAACCATAGTTTGGTTAGTGTAAAAATTATAAATTAATCAATTATTACACTTAAAGGACAAAGAGATCTGTCTACCCCACCGGGGTACAACCTTGAGTTTATGTATGTATGTATTACTAAAACCGTAAGTAACGTAAACACGTCGCTTAGACGAGGGTTGTAACTACATATCATCATCATCATCATCAACCCATTATGTACCCACCGAGGGGCACGGGTCTCTTCCCCGAGGAAGGTATAGGTCATACTCCACCACGGCGCCAAGTCCGGATTGGTGGAGGCTTGTAAGACTAGGCTGGTCTTATTGTCAAAAGTTTTCATGCCGCCCTAAGGCCTATATCAGAATGAAATATGAGCTGGTGAGGTACTCACATTAGTTCTCCCCCATCCGACGTGCACGACACTCGTGTTGTCGGGCAAAGCGTACCCTTGCTCGGGCACGTACGCCGCCTGGAATACGCAACAGTATTTACAAACTTCGAAAAAAGTGGAGCTTCTTAAATCGTGTAGGCGACGCGTACACACTAACTTAACATTAGATATTATATTGAATGTCTGTATTTGTGTTAGGTTAAGTTTAGCTCGTTCTTGACCGTTTTTATTAAATATGATGCGAATGAGGGTAATGTGGCAAAGCAGATACGCTGGTCGCCCGCCTTGCAGTTCAGTCTCAATTTGGCCACCAACGAGTGACCCGCGCGCGCTGTGCGACATTACCGCCACGTATATCCTCCGCAAACCTCTCTTTTATTTAATAATCCAATCTCTGAGACCCAGTCCGCATCTAAATCCCATACAGTCGGTATCTTTTATAAGTTTCTATGTTTGTTGCTCGTTTATTCGAAAACATAAACATTTTACATACATTGCTTCTGGCCCCACCTCGGCCCCACATTAGGATAGCATGGGTAGCATGATGGCGCGAGTCACGCTTTTAGTGGATACCCGGTGTCGGGGTAACCAGAAACAGCGACATCAGAAACATGCATGCAAACATCCAAGACCTGGGTTTTTCTTTTATCCCAGCCGGGACTGAACCCGGGATCTCTCGCATGGTAGGCAGATGCACTACCGCTGCGGCACAGAGGTCGAAGGTCGATCGGTCGTACCTTTACACCTTGTGGCGTTCGCCCGCTGCGGGCAGGCGGCCATTGTTTAACTATTGTTATGCTAATTACCGCCTAGAAGACTTAAGTATGATTCTGACGACCCCACCTGCACCAGGTTGCTATAGACAAGATCCCGGGCCAACACCAGCACCGCGATGTCATTATCCCTTGCTGGCGAGTTGTACCGCTCGTGGACGACGATGGCGGACACGCTGACCACGGTGCCACCCGAGTTCAGAAACGTGGAGCCGACCCTCACGCTGAAGAGACGCGGGCTGCCTGTCACGCCGTTGCTGGGGGCGGTTGGAGATGGAGTTTGTTACGCTTGCTATTTCTGCACTTAGGTAGATAGATAGATAGATAGATAGATAAAACATTTATTTGCATTGACACACACATTCAATAAAAACAATATAAAGCAGACTATGCAGTGGTAGAAAAACAAATAACACACACAAAACACAATAAAGCAATATAACAAAACAAAAAACATTTAAATTGAGACAAACAGCGATGCTTTAAGTACTTTAGGTGTGGCAAATGCAAAAGGGCTCTGACTCAGCATAAGCTGGAGATATAGTACTCCAGCGCTGATCTTCCGTCAGTACCCGGACGGCAGCGTGCAGAGCTCGGAGAGATGGTACGAATTACGACCAGCTCAAAATAAAATTAAATAAATAAAATATGATATAAAAATCAATTACGATAACATGTATTAGTCATAAATTATAGCACGATTCAAACTTCAGGTTAACGAAGTAGACGGCTGAATTGTTATTAGTGGTATGTCAGTAAAAGTAATTGCATAAATTGTAAAAAGATAATTTAAAATATCATATTAATAAGGTAATGTCAGTTAATTACATAGATTGTGAAAATATTGATAAAATGTAAAATTATTGCTTTATTTTCTGCTTTTTAAGCATGATTTCCATAAAGGTTGAATACAATAGAGACGCCAATTCCTTCTATAAGTACATAAGCAAGTAATAAATCGGTTGTAGCTAGGTATATTATGTATTAAGGATTTTTTAATAGTAGTTTTATAATGTATGGTGCCTAATAAAAACTATGAATCGCTATACGTTTTACGCCGTCTCTATTTAGTTCTACCTCTATGGAAAACATGCAAATAAGGCAAATGTAAACCAGGCTTTAGATAGGTAGGTTGAGAATATTTAATTGCACAACCAGACGTGGTTGTCTTCTAAATAATCGTTGATTTCATAATAAGCCTTTATGCACAGTGTAGTACCTACGCTTAACACATTTCTTAAGCCGCCTCGGAGGTAACTCTAAATTTATATCTTGGGTAATCTTGTTGTATAATCACAGTGCCTGACAAAGGACGTATTAACTTCTAAATCGTGGAAAAGACAATAATTTATGTTTATTTCTAGTATTAAAGGCGGTGGTGGCGTAGTGGGGTTGACCCTTTTTTCTCGAGGGTCTGGGTTCGAATCCCGCATATTATACCAATAACTTTTAGCTACGTACATTTATTTGTTTGTAAAGCAACACCATTCGCTGATAAATTGTGCCCAGATAACGGCGACAGACTTGCCACTTGTCACGTTAGGACCTAATAAAGTCGGCAAAACGTGGGCCCAGTTGTAGTGATTGGTGCCTCTGCCTCTACTAATAACATTACCATGGATACCAATATTTTCGAAGTAGTTATTTAATATTATAATCACTCAATAATAGTATACTTACTCATCAACAAAGCAGTGTGCCGCGGATAGCACGTGTCGCCTCGTCAGGATGGAACCAGCACAAAATAGGCTGGAACTATACATCACCTAAAAAACAAAGAGAAATTAATGAAGTTTTTGAACTAAAACTTTCGTTATTAAAGCACTAGAATAGACATTATTGTATTCCGGATACCCGTGGCCCACATCACGGCGCGGTCAGAGATGGGCAACCGACGTCGCGAGCTCCGTCTCTGCTCACCATGATTAACCAACCATGAAACCGTGGCCGATCGGGGTTTCGCTCTGCTTCTCAGAGCTTAGGTAATCACTCTTCCGACAGCAAGTCAAGTAAGTGTATCCGGTATCATCATCATCATCAGCGGTATGTAGCGGTAGGTCTGGGTATAGGCCTTTGCCCCCAAATGACATTTCATTGCACACGGTCTCTCGCCATTCCGGTATCAAGTTAATAATAAATGAAGTTGTTACAATGAGATACGCGAAAATTGTATCTATTTAAATTTATGGACACTTGACCGTAGTAGGTACCCGTTCTCTTTAGAATGTGCTTGTTTTCATTTATTGACCAAACCAACTGGTTAGTTTTTACTGATGGCCAGAAGCCTCTGACTTGGCTTAACAACTGCCCTCTATCGACGACGGCCGGCACCAAGTTAGACCAGCCACTAGTCTTACAAGCCTCCACCAATCCGGACTTGGCCCCCGTGGTGGAGTATGGTCTATACCTTCCTCAGGGAAGAGACCTGTGCCCCTCGGTGGGGACATAATGGGTTGGTGATGATGATGTCCGTCTAGTACGTCCCTTACTGGCACTTCCCTCACATTCGCTCGATATATTCGTCAGTCTTTCTTCCGTCACACTCTCCCAAAACATTAGAGTCCTCTAACTCAAAACAATACAACCGAACCCTTACAGAATCACTTTGTTGTCAGTCCGTCTTTCAAAAATCTTACGAAAGTTTCATTTCGAAAAACGAGTGTCAAACCTGTACAGTGTAGGGGTACAAGTCTATCGTGGTGGGGGTGCCACCGATAATCCGGGAGACCTCCACGGCGCCTGGGACGCCGATCTGAAGCTCTTGAGTCACCTCGCCTTGCGCTGCAGAACATGAAAGGAGAATAGGGCCTCATCACAATATTTTGCCATAATGTATTTTTTGTTTTAGGAAACTTGCAGCTCATAAATGGTCAGATACTTGGTGAAAAGTAAACTTAATATTGTTTACAGATATTTGTGAGAGGTAATGTGTAATTTCATTTTAAGGATACCTACATACGTGGCTTTCTTTTTTTCTATTTTTGAAAATACGTTATGTTACATGTTATGTTCCTTATTATATAGCGGCTCTCGGAAACTTGTGCGGCTTGTCTGTTAGCGGCGGTCGATTTCCTTTGTCATTAATTTTACTTGGCGGAGTCTAAAACTATAAAAAAATTCTAGAAGCCAAATTTTTGAACGCCAATCCCATTTTTGGTTAGATATTACAAAAGCTATACTAAATACTTTAATTACCTTATCATACTTTTATCATTGTTTTATTGGAAGGGGGAAACAAAACTTATCTTTCTTCATGGGGAAGTACTCGGCTACAGATAAAATGTATTTTTCGAATTTATTTCCGATTACTCATCGGCGGAAAACAAAGAAAGATTAGGAAAAAGTGATCGAACCCGCGACCATGATAGCATTATTAAATTGTCATTACCTATGACAAAGTTTTGTTTACAATTTTAATTTCATTTCTTGACCGTGAATAAAGGGGCTTCCTAGCGTGTCTATTGACATCTCATTCTTTTATGCCCGGTTCACATTATTCCAGCGAGTCAACTGGACTGGATTGATCACTGGAATGGTACATTCCAGTGCAGGTTCACATTATTCCAGTAGCATTCCAGCGCTGGACTGGAATGTTACTGGAATAATGTGAACCGGGCATTAAGAAGATGGTTTATATGTAGGGTAAAAACACGCCCATATTTCCGAAAATAGGCGTTCTGGAGACAACTTCGAAATCGCGAAGAGAAATATCAGCTGTTGCGTTACTAATGTATGCTAATGTTACCATTACGCGGTCTGTATTAATGTGTAGGAACTTGGCCGAGCGTAATTTTACTAAATAAATACCTATCTACACTACGAGTATTAGTAAAAACAATTCCTAGTTTTGGAAAAGCGAAAAAATTTTATTTTTTTAAAACAAAACCTGTTTTACAACATTTTTAACAACTTTATTACGTTAACAGAGAGCTGTTTTGAGACAATGAATTGGTTATACACGTTTTTACACAAAGCTCGAGCAAACTGTAATTGTAATTAATTCTTTCGTATGGAACTTTAGGTTAACGACAATTTTACTGATGTTTTTTAGGCCGCCGACCCCAGAAATGACTTCTGGCATATTTTACAAGGGTAGTCTGTTAAAAAAAGTCATGAATGTGAAGTGTTAACAGTATTATCCAAGAAACAGAAAGTGAAATTACTTAGCAAATTCCTTTTTTATGTAAGTAATAGCTCAAGTTTTTAAATTATTAGAATGCTGGTAAGGGCAAGAAATTAACAAGCACAGACAAGAAGTCCGAGCAAAACCGTGCTCTTTAATTTCTACTTTTTCAGGACAGGGTGTACAATAAATTAATTAGACTTTATAAAAGTAAGCAGAAGAAATTTATGAAAAAGCGTAGAAAAAGTCTTAAACAGGTACTCACCGACCGCCCAAATCACAGTTAACGCCAACCACCACATTTTATAAATTTGTGGTCTTTACCACACTAAAAATTACTTCTTTAACCTCCAATAAGGAATCCTCAACCACTAAGTAAACCTAAAATCAGCCGCGTCTTATTCTGCCGAAGCTGATAGTGTATGTATTTATGCCATTAGCCCACTAGGCCGATGCGTTATCGACAGATAAAGCCAGCCTTATCGGTACCTATCCACGTATGATCCGGCCATCATTGGGAGATCGCCGTTTATAATCAGTTTTTCGGATGACACATCAATTTAGCGCCCCAGGCGAGACTTTGTGAAAACAGAATACTGACTGGGCAGTATTTTATCGTTTAGAGTATCAGTTTTTTAGAGCAATGTCCATTTGCTGCGCTTCAGAGAAGGTATGACTACTATTACTAGTTTGTACAAACAGACTTACCGACAGTAAGGCAAGGTAGCTGCCAATATTGCACATGGACATGCATTAATCACTTGCGGTATGACCAAGTCAGAGGCCTTAGGGCGGCTTGAAAACTTCTGACAGTCAGACCAGCCACTAGTCTTACAAGCCTCCACCAATCCGGACTTGGCCCCCGTGGTGGAGTATGGCCTATACCTTCCTCAGGGAAGAGACCCGTGCCCCTCGGTGGGGACATAATGGGTTGGTGATGATGACCATGAAAATAACAAAAATCATTGTTACGGTGAGACGATCGGCCGACTAAACGATTTACAGGTTCTATACGTATTATTGTAGTGGCAGTACGTTACCTGGCCCTTCAACACGAAGGGCAACAAGATAATTTTTATATTTTTCCCGTTTTTGTCTATTTTAATATCAACTATTTTTTTTGTACACTTCAAAGTTATAGACTAAATAGAAAGCATTTTCAATTTTAATAATACCTACCTGATAGCATTTTTTAAACGACTTAGGCCGACTAGCACCAATTCTTAAACTTCACATAAGTTACTATTTAAATAAACTCAAATGAAGAATTTTAGTTCAATGCCTAGGCGCACACTAGCGATACGCGACAGGCGACAGCTCGGCGACTAGACGCGACGACAGGCTACAGCCGTCAATTTTCATATATTTTGTTCGAATCTCCGCAAACGTCGTCAGAGTCGTGGAGTCGCGACGACAAGACGCCAGAAGCAAATGACAACGTCGCGTTTGACGCGGCGACTTGACGCGGCGACAATTCGCCCTGTTTGCGATGGCTCTTATGGAAGGGGAGTGAGTAGATTGGAGTACGAGTCGGCCTTGTGTCAACTATTTCAGAACCTAATTCTATTCCCAAAGCCTTGCCGGAGAAAAGACAACATAGAAGAAATTAAAGACGTCCATAGAGTGCCATGTCTTTATTTTTCTAAATAAACAAAAACAATCGTACGTTATTGCTCCATCACATAAGTTTGTCACTAACAATAAACATACTCTAACTCAAACTCACAAAAATTCATGACAAGAACATTATCTAAAATTAATTATCTATCTAATTCTTATGTAAAAAATATAAAGGACAGACGAACACCATCTGTGCTCGTCTTTATTTGAATACAGGTGTCACGGAAACATTCAGTCGTTATTTAGGGCGTCGCGATGGAGAAATGTATCTGACACTTAAAAATAGACGATTCATCCATAAAATCAAATCGTCGAATTTTAATTAAGATATGTAATAATAAATGAAGCTATAGAAACGACAACGGAGGAAACACCCACAATTTTTTTTTCTGTTCTCCAAAATTAAAAGATGTCGGACGATTACAGTGTATATTTTTTTAAATTTAAGATTGAATTTAGTAAACAGGCCTTGTAAAAGACCGACGCCACTAAATTAAGAGTGAATATTTCTGTTCACCCTATGTAAGAAATATAGTAAACTCTCGATTCAAAAATACAGATCCTTGATGTAGATTTATCTCCCTAGGAATGTATTTATCGTTAGATAAGTGCACTATACTGAAAAAAACTGTAGGAAGAAAAATAACAAGTAATATTATTTAATAAAAACTTAACAGAAATCTAAATATATAAGGAAAATAGGAAAATATAAGGAATGTATAATATTTTATACTTATTCAGTAAAACAAATGCTGAACTTGATTGAATATAATAAAAACTGGGTATTCCACTATGAAGTGATTAATAAATAACAGCATATTTCACGGTTTGGCATATTCGATTGTAGAATTAGGTATCATCTTATTTACTATTGGTAAAATGTTTAGATGGCACTTTAAATGTATATTATATCTTATCATATTTAAGATCTTTATAATAATCAAGATCTTTGTTCTGGTGTCATTATATTCATTATTATAATAGCAAATCACTAATGCAATATTTACCAATAAAATGTAAACGAAAATCATATATTTCATTATATGAAATTTATCTTTATAGAATCGAGTTCTGACTACTACAGATTTCGACATTTATAACTGTATTAACTATCACCCCAAATTAATCCTAATATTTTTCTTCAGATCAAACATGCAGAGAGTTTTAAGTACGAAACAGTCAGATCTTTAAAACGATTTAGTAAAAACGACAATTAATCAACTAGGGTTTTAGGTAACATACTTGAAGGCTATACCTTATATTTGAGCTTAGATCCATTGCATTTAGGTATCATTTCAATAAAATATTAAAGGAGAGATGTGCAAAAAGTTTTTTTTTTATTTCTAAAAAATGTCAAACAAATTGTTCCTCTTGAGCGGTCCCATTGAAGACGGTATAAGCTCTCTTTGAAAAAGAATAACAGACGATAGAATATATTATATTTCCTATGAACACTAGGACAACATTATTTAGTTCTAAGAAACAACATTTCAACGCTGAAAAAGGGATAGAAAAAGGTGTATAGATAGTAGTTTACAGAAATTCTATACAAATAATTAACAGGCCCTACGCTAAGTACAAACTCGGGATTTTTATAATAATATAATTATAGAGATTGGAAGAAAAAAGAGGTAACTTAGAATTATTACTAACATCTATTAAAAAACAAAAGATATCCAAAATTGCACAAGGCTTATTGAATAATTCATGAATACGTTTTAGGGTATTTTGGACACAAATTCTTGTTTCCACAACCAAATACAATACTATTTTCCTGAGCAATAATAAGTTAGACTTTCAAAACGTCTAATAAAATATTGAGTTTTCTGACCCGATCGCGAGTCGTAAGTGCGATAGTTTCTGACTTTCAAAAGGACTCCTCAATGTTATATATTTATAGTATTTTTGTATTTTTTGGCCGATTGTCCCAGAAATAATGTAACATACGGTAGCTTCTTGTGCGGTATATAACTGAGTAGTTATAAAAGACAGACTGAAGTTTAATCACCTATTGTAACTAAACTTATTTTTCACTAGCATTGTTACTTAACTTTTAATAAAAATCTGAGTTAGTTCAAAGGGTTTGAGCATTATAGTTGTAGGAAAACACATTGCATATATAGATCAAACACACGAATATTACCATAAAACAACATATAAAAAAAATATCTTCTTAAATAACTTCTTTTTGGAATCTATAAAATATAGAATATAAGTTGACAATTTCAACTTAAATAATAACTTAAAAATAAAGAATTCGTAGTGTCAAATTGTACAGTAGCAAACAGTAGTCACGATTTTTCCTTTCTGACAAACAACAAACAGTCAACAAATCTAAAAAAAAAACTAGTTTAATACATAATTTATCACTTATTGATAAATTATTTGTCATTCGTTTTACTACGGTCCTATTTCACAATGTCTAGATATGACTATCTATTTGATAAATTGAATATAGATCATGTTTTCTTGCCATCGGAGTAAGCTATATATATAACATAATATAAAGAGACTGTGAAATAGGCCTTCAAGGGAATATCAGCGATACAACTAAAATCATGTTGACATTTTTTACACTTGTTATAAGTGTAACTCTAGAGTTTCTGTACTGTCTGCTACCAATCTTACCGTTTACCGAGCGTCTCAGGGTGGTATGTTCATGTTTTGTAAATAAGCAGATGTCGAGTTGAGGAGCCCGATGCGCTGCTTTTGTTTACGTTGCTCTGTCATCTGTAATCAAGGAGGTTTTATTAGGAAGAGAAGATAGTCCAAAAAAGTATGTTAAAATCAGAACATATCGTTGAAATGAGACTGTAAAATCCCAAAAAAAGTAACGTTATTTAAGTTATTAAGAAACTTGTTATTTAAGTTATATTGTGTATTTTTTTCGTGCAATAAAGTGTCACAGCAACTATGTGTATTCAGTCCGTGTAAGGTGTATCGCTGACCTGGTCCCGCAAGTCTGTTTTTTTAACCAACAGTTTTGAATACATCTCCTGTGACATCGCGATATTATATCGTGTGTGTGTGTGTGTGTGTGTTTTCCGTGTAATATTATTCACAAGTGATGTGTGTCGAGTCGCTGTAAGATGTGGCTGACCTGGTCCCGCAAGTTGGTCAGCTCATGCACCTCCAGTTTACCGCCAACTTTGCCGCTAGATGGCGTTGGCTGTATTCTGTATCGCGATATCGTTTTTTTTATATGTTTTGAATGAACTCCTGCGACATCGTCATATTATCTGTCAATGTGTGTGTGTATTTTCCGTGTAATATTATCCAGAAGCAGTGTATCAAGTCCCCTTAAGGCGTACGGCTGACCTGGTCCCTCAGGTCGGTGAGCAAATCGGTGAGCGCATGCACCTCCAGTTTAACGCTAGATGGCGTTGGCTGTATTCTGTATCGCGATTTCCGTGTAACATTATCCAGCAGTGCAGTCTGTGGAGTCCCTGTAAGCGCAGCGCTGACCTGGTCCCGTAGGTCGGTGAGCAGGTCTGTGAGCTATATTTTTTTTACAGTCTTGAATACATATCTGTGTGCGTGTGTGTGTGTGCGTGTGCATTTCCCGTGAACCATAATCCAGCAGTGCAGTATATCGAGTCCCTGTAAGGCGTACGGCTGACCTGGGCCCTTAGTGCGAGTTTTTTCATTCACTTTCGATAGCGAGAGCGTTTGCAATTTGTATCTAATAGGAGTGACAGAGAGACAAATAGGTGGCGCGCTTTGTCACTCGTATAGAATATGAGTTTACGTTAACGCGATCGAGTAGTTAAAAAAACTCGCACTAAGCACTCTGGTCCCTAAGGTCGGTGAGCAGGTCAGTGAGCGCGTATGCGCGCGGTCGAGCTGACCTGCTCACTGACCTGGTCCCGCAAGTTAGTGAGCGTATTATCTGTGCGCGCGTGCGTGTGCGTGTGCATTTTCCGTGTAATATACGCCAGCGGTGGTGGCGTAGTGGGGTTGACCCTTGCTTCTCGATCATGAGGGTCTGGGTTCGACCAATGACTTTTAGTTACGTACATTTGTTTGTAGAGCAACACCATTCGCTGATAAATTGTGCCCGGATAACGGCGACAGGCTTGCCACTTGTCACGTTTGGGACCTAATAAACTCGGCAAAACGTGGGTCCAGTTCTAGAGACTGGTGCCTCTGCCTACCCCTTCGGGGATAACGGGCGTGAGTTTATTATTATTATTATATCCAGCAGTGCAGTGTGTGGAGTCCCTGTACAACTGACCTGGTCTCTTAAGTCGGAAAGCAGGTCAGTGAGCGCGTGCACGGCGGAATGCGCGCGGTCGAGCTGACCTGCTCACTGACCTGGTCCCACAAGTCAGTGAGCGTATTATCTGTGCGCGCGTGCGTGTGCGTGTGCATTTTCCGTGTAATATATCCAGCAGTGCAGTGTGTGGAGTCCCTGTACAACTGACCTGGTCTCTTAAGCATATATATCCAGCAGTGCGGTGTGTGGAGTCCCTGTACAACTGACCTGGTCTCTTAAGCATATATATCCAGCAGTGCGGTGTGTGGAGTCCCTGTACAACTGACCTGGTCTCTTAAGCATATATATCCAGCAGTGCGGTGTGTGGAGTCCCTGTACAACTGACCTGGTCTCTTAAGCATATATATCCAGCAGTGCGGTGTGTGGAGTCCCTGTACAACTGACCTGGTCTCTTAAGCATATATATCCAGCAGTGCGGTGTGTGGAGTCCCTGTACAACTGACCTGGTCTCTTAAGCATATATATCCAGCAGTGCGGTGTGTGGAGTCCCTGTACAACTGACCTGGTCTCTTAAGCATATATATCCAGCAGTGCGGTGTGTGGAGTCCCTGTACAACTGACCTGGTCTCTTAAGCATATATATCCAGCAGTGCGGTGTGTGGAGTCCCTGTACAACTGACCTGGTCTCTTAAGTCTGTGAGCAGGTCAGTGAGCGCGTGCACGGCGGTGTGCGCGCGGTCGAGCTGCGCCTGCAGCGAGCGCAGTTCCAGCTCGCCGCCCTCGCCCTCGCCGCCGCCCATCAGCGACAAGGCGCGCAGGCGCGGGAACCACTCCAGGTTCGACGTCTGCGGGCGTTCGAGCTTCGTTAGCACGGGAGCGTCAGAGCTCCACACTAAAGTCCGCTTTTTAATTCGATGCAACAACATAAAACTAAACATAGAATCGCTCGTAGCCTGGGCTGCCTGAGTGATCTTAAACGATCACTAAGGTTAGGCAACATACGGCGCGTTCAGTCCATGGATGCGTGACCGTCTATGACTGACGCTAGTGGCATTTTTCCGAGCGGTTCCGTGCTTCGCAAGGCACGTTAAGCAGTTGGTGTCGTCGTTAGATGGCAGTCGTTAAGCCAAGTCAGAGGCCTTAGGGCGGCTTGAAAACTTCTTACAAGCCTCCACCAATCCGGACTTGGCCCCCGTGGTGGAGTATGACCTATACCTTCCTCAGGGAAGAGACCCGTGCCCCTTGGTAAGGACATGATGGGTTGATGATGACTGACATAAAACTGTCACGTTGACATCTCAATACAATCCAAAGGCTGTCAATGACTGAATGTTGCTACTACGTAAAAACCAAATAACCCCAGTTTGTGCTACATAGATGTTTTTTTAGACTTTGCTCTTGTGAGGAATTAAAATTTAATATCTTTGATGTGATAAGGATTTTGGCCACAAGAGTCTTCTATTCACGGTAAAAAAAAATCTACCGAGTAAACCTATATATTTTATAGCGGTAACACCGCGTCATTTTTTTTTGCATCGAATTAAAAAACTGACTTTAGGTCTCAGGCCACGCGGCAGCTGCGCGACAGTCGCGCTGCTCACAGGCGGCAGGCTTGTATACTAAGAGCGCCTTCACAATAGGTCTGCGCACCCAATTTCAGCGATAGATTCCATCGAGGAAACATCATTCTTGCTCCTGCTTTTGTTGGTTCTCCTTCAGCGCCGTAGACGTCGGGTTCATAGTAAAAAGATACAGTACATACAGTACTGGATTGTGCCTTTGTTTCGAAATCGTCATGCAAATTCTGTGTCAAATTCGCTCATTGTGCAAAAAATTGTGCAAGTCGCGCGACAAGAGTATTTCATAGCGGACGGCAGCGCGGCAGCCGCGTGTGATCTGTTTTTGAGCCAGTGTTGCTCGTTTGAACAATTTATTGCACAATGAGCGAATTTGACACAGAATTCGCATACCGATTTTGAAACAAAAGAACAATCCAGTGCGCTTAGTGAGAGTTTTTTTAACTACTCGATCGCGTTAACGTAAACACATATTCTATAGGAGTGACAAAGCGCGCCACCTAGTTGTCTCTCTGTCACTCCTATACAAATTGCAAACGCTCTCGCTATCGAAAGTGGATGAAAAAACTCGCACTAAACTCGTACTGAGTGCGTATACTGAGTTTTGTCATTCACTTTCGATAGCGAGAGCGTTTGCGATTTGCATAGGAGTGACAAAACGCGCAATCTAGTTGTCTCTTTGTCACATCTATGCAAATCGCAAACGCTCTCACTATCGAGAGTGAATGAAAAAACTCAGTATAAGCACACTGTATTTTTTTACTATGAACGCGACGTCTATGGCGCCGAAGGAGAACCAACAAAAGCAGGAGCAACAATGATGTTTCCTCGATGGAATCTAACGTGGAAATTAGGTACGCCACTCTAAGTCGCGCGGCTGTGTTTGTAATGAGAAGGCATCCGCTGCAGCCACACTACTTGCGATCTAGTGTGAAAGCGCTCAAAATCAGTCATCACAAAATAAGCTGTTATAAGATCACATCGGATATATATTAACATCGGATATAAATATAGATTTTCAGCTATGTGCTGCATTAAAATGTATTTTGTATTTTCGGGATATAGGCAGCTATGATGTAGCCAAATATTTCATCAAAAGTGTAGCCCGAGTAAAGGCCCCATTGCATAATTCCTCTGGGAGGGTCTTGTAAATGGCAGGTACCAAACAATATAATTACTTAAGCCTAGATCCATAATACTTGTAATTAGAGTGTTTAGGTATTTCAACTTTCACTTGTTTTTGTTTAGCGCTACGGCAATGTTTTTCTTACGAAGTTTGTTTCATCATACTAACCCAAACACAATCACTTCAATTTCTCTCCTCCCTCCAGAAGTTTTAAAGGCTATTTTACCTTGATACAGTCATGCACGTAGCTCTCAGGGCCGGTGAACTCGGTGGGGTCCTTGACCCGGACGAGCACCATGAAGTAGAGATAGTGCCACATGTTGTGCTCGCTTGCAATGTGCTCCTCGAACGAGACTGTTTTGTTGTCGAACGCTGAGCGGTTCAGGCCTGGGAAGAAGTGTCAGATGTTGATATGCATTTTTGATAAGGGTAAGGTGTTGAAGTTTAAGAACTTGTTGTTGAAGAATCGCTCGTAGCCTGGGCTGTCTGAGTGATCTTAAACGATCACTGCGTTAAGCAACATAGAGCGCGTTCAGTGCATGGCTGGGTGACCGTTCTATGGCTAACGCTAGTGGCATTTTTCCGAGCGGTTCCGTGCTTCGCAAGGCACATTAAACAGTTGGTGCCGGCTGCCGTCGATAGATGGCAGTCGTTAAGCCAAGTCAGAGGCCTTAGGGCGGCTTGAAAACTTCTGGCAGTAAGACCAGCCACTAGTCTTACAAGCCTCCACTAATCCGGACTTGGCCCCCGTGGTGGAGTATGGCCTATACCTTCCTCAGGGAAGAGACCCGTGCCCTCGGTGGGGGCATAATGGGTTGTTGATGATGAAGGTATTGAAATTTGCAAGTGCAGGGAACTCAATCTCGTTGATGCCATTTTAATCTAGGGACGAAGGTCGACTCACTATAAACCAATATAAGCTCGCTATTATCGCTCTCAAAATTCTAAAATATTATCCGGATCCACTAACTTGATTTATCAGAAGAGTTCGACCAGGTTTCGCTCTGATTCGCAGAGCTTAATCATGGTGAGCAGAGACGAAGCCCGCGTCATTTTTTAAAATTATCGCTCGAATGAAATAAATTATCGACTAATTAAGTTATCCATTAAGTTATAGGCTACCATGGCGTATTGTTGGGCTTGTATTTACTTGGCGTTACAAGTAATATTAGGTGTCACTTTCTAAATCTTAATAATTTTGAAGAAATAACGGTAAAAAAAGTATGCCTGGAAACAGTACTGCCCTCGTAAGGAAGAACGCAGTAATCGTAAAAACGCAGTTTTGAGTAAATAGCTATTTATTTCTTAGGATTAGAAGGATTTCATACATTACTGCATATTTTCTCATTGAAATTTTAGGTTTCTAGTAGACCAATAGCCACCATTATTTTTTCACCTATAGATATACCACCAGGGAGCCCAATTTTGCATCCAAAGTAAAAACGCAGTAATGGCTATTACTGCGTTCTTCCTTACGAGGGCAGAGTAGACTCTCTACTCTAGTGACTTTCTAGTGTCGCAGTCCGACTATATTTTTGAGGTTCCGTACCCAAAAGGTAAGAGGCCCTATTACTAATCCACTGTCTGTCTTCCTATCACCAGGCTGTATCTCATGAAGCGAAATGCTAGATTGTTTAAATTTTCATAGATGTATATTTTTGTGCTGCCACTTTAAGAACAAATACTAAAAGTATAACAAAATATTTAATACAACAAATGTGATATTTTTGTTTGCCGTTTTTGGTCAATAAAGACGACATGTAGACGCTTGAAATATTCAAATGTTGCACTGTTTTTATTAAAAGATCCTTGTTGTGCAACAATACTATTTAAGTATGTTTTTATCGAGATGCCTATCCTAGCAAGTCATCGACTGACATCTCAACAAAAACGTAGCGATTCCGTTACAAACATTTGGAATCATCCTAGATGGTTATGCCGGCCAGTTACTATAAAGAGGAATCGCTACAGTACAGAACCCTTTGTGCCGGTCCACTTGGCCCGGTTTTTCTGTACACTCTATGTTAAGCTCACCGCAAATGAAGCAAGTGTTCTTCAGAATCAGCTCCTTTTGCTGCTTCTCGCTGCGCAGGTCCGCGAAGGTGTCGATGATGACGCCAAAGATCAAGTTCAGCACGATGATGATGACCACGAAGAAGAACAGTAGATCGTACACCACGCGCGCCACGAATAGGGGCTCCTGTTGGTGATTAGGTGATGCGTTAGACGAGGAAGCCGAGATGGCAGCGTCAACGATGGTATAGGTGAACTCAGGGTAAATTAAGATTCACCCAACCACTTACCAAAAAACACCGTCTTAGAACTTAAAACTTTTATACTGGCTTCAGACAAAATTTTCACTTATATTTCTTCGTTTTTGTGCAGAATCCACACGGGTGTCATTTTTGCATTAGTAATAACTAATAGTAGCTATATCCGGCACAAAAACCTTTACTTGCAAATTGAAATCCCTAAGTTAATGAAAGCCGATTTTCAGCACACTGTGCGCCGTTGCGCAGGCGCCGGTGAGCACGGTTACGTCGCGCAGTAAGACTCATCCCACCTGTAAGAGCGCCTACAAGTCACGCTATGATCTGGTACGGCTCTTACGGTGGGTTACGAGATTAGCTATTGTGTTGTAACCGGTAGCTAAATGGGGTAGCCAGCTGGGGTGCTATCGGCTAGAAATGAAAGCACTCGATGTTAATAAACTACCACTATATTAAAGTGAATAATGATAGAATGCTGAAAATGAGAACCCGCGGTGCGGCTGATTGGCAGTTCCGAACTAAAGTCTGTTTCCGCGCTAGTTAGGTGAATAGATGAAATCAATAATTAAAAAATTATTTCAGCGTAAAGAATTTACATTCTGTATGTTGAATGTCAATGTACATACACAGTATAATGTTAGCTGCTGCCTTGGGGCCGTGTGTAGTGGAGAAAAAGGCAGCGAAAAGAAACTCCACTCTGATTATCTTTTCTCAAATCACCTTAAAGCTAATACAAATTAGGTACGAGTGTTCATATACCAAGAATCTCAAGATCCATGAGTGCAATCATGATGGAAATGCTCACTGAGTGCGTATACTGAGTTTTGTCATTCACTTTCGATGATGTCTCATGATAGAGACAACTAGATGGCGCGCTTTGTCACTCCTATGCAAATCGCAAACGCTCTCGCTGTCGAAAGTGAATGACAAAACTCAGCATACGCACTTGGGATACCGCCGTGTAGCCAAAGTATTTTTCGCCAAATTTTACTTCCCAATAAACTTATGGCATCAGTTTCATTTCCCAAATGAAACTTTAGCAAGTTTTCATTTCGCATTTTATTCATTTGGTCAAATTATCATTTCGCATAATTTTACTGCGTCAAGTTTTATTAAGACAAACGTTTATTATGCTAACGTTTTATTTTGGCAAGTCAACAGAAATATAGGTGCAACGACGCGCGTAGCGAAGCGGAGCGCGTCGGAGCGTTAGGTTCTCTATATAAGATCGATAACAGGAACGATACTTTTGACTGAATAATGCTTGGTAAAATGAATTTTGACCAAGTATTTATTTGGTAAACAATAACTTGCCATAATAACTTTTGCCAACTGTTTATTTGCTTTAAGTTGTTTTGTGAAATGTTTTTTTGCCAAGTGATAATTTGCGGAAAATAGTTTGGGAAGTAAAACTTTGGGAAACGATTTTTGGCAATACATTAGTAAACCTACGCGCTCAGGTCAAAAAATGTGCGGTCGCGCAGCACTCACCCCGCTGGCGGGCGCGCGCAGCACGTCGCCGATGCCGCCGCCGTTGCGCAGGCCCTGGTTGAGCGTGGTCACGATGCACATTATGAGCGAGTCGCACGAGCGCTCGCGCAGCGCGCCGCCCACCGACACGAAGCGCCCGGCCCCGGCCCCGGCCCCGCCGCCGGCGCGCGCGCAGCCGCCCGACGCGGACGCGTCTAGGGGGGGGAGGGGCTACATTAGCTGCTGTGACACCGGTGTTAAACATAACATTAACATACCCTCGTAAGGCCCGACCTTGAAAATAACAATTGGGTATTTGACAAAATGTCAAATGAGTTACTTCATCATCATCATCAACCCATTATGTCCCCACCGAGGGGCACGGGTCTCTTCCCTGAGGAAGGTATAGGCCATACTCCACCACGGGGGCCAAGTCCGGATTGGCGGAGGCTTGTAAGACAAGTGGCTGGTCTCACTGTCAGAAGAAGTTTTCAAGCCGCCTTAAGGCCTCTGACTTGGCTTAACGACTGCCATCTATCGACGGCAGCCGGCACCAACTGCTTAACGTGCCTTGCGAAGCACGGAACCGCTCGGAAAAATGCCACTAGCGTTAGTCATAGACGGTGACCCATCCATGAACTGAACGCGCCGTATGTTGCTTAACCTTAGTGATCGTTTAAGATCACTCGGGCAGCCTCGGCTACGAGCGAAATGAGTTACTTATAAACGGAATTTTGTATGAAAATACTTGCTCGTGACGTCACATTCCAGAGCACTCTTTTTACGTTTCATCTATTTAATAATTGTAATAACTAGTAAATAATTAAAAGAAATACATTTTCCAAAACATTTTGTAATTTTTGTTTTAATCGAGCATCTCAAATAATTTATTGTTGATAGTGTCAAATACCGTATTGTTTTCATACTTTTTTTAGTATATTGGACTTTACGAGGACACATGCACATACGTTACTTTTGGCCCCACATACCGTGTCGTGGGAACCAGAATCAGCGGCGTCACAAACATGTAAACATGCAAAACCTAGGTTTCCATCCATCCAGACCCGGGACCTCTCGCATGGTAGGCAGATGCACTAACGACTGCGTTACAGAGGTCGTCTTAAAGGTCGTTAAAGCGAGTATACTTATAATAAATGTGGTCGGAAGAACTATTTTTACATATACTCCGCTCCTGCTTTCCATCTCTTTCTGTCTCCAGTTCGGGCCTTACTTTACTAATATTGTAACGAAAAAAAATGGTATTTATGTATGTTTTAAAGTTTTTTGTCAGGTGTAATCTCCGAAAGTACTTAACTGATTTGAAAAATTAATTATACAATTTTGGAATGGACCATCAAGGTGAATATAGCCCGTAAGCTAATCCGTTACCACGTGAACGTAGCCGCGGGTACTGCTAGTGGATAATAAAATTGAAAACAGCAAACACAGTGATTGCTAAAAAATACTTCATTATGTGTTGCACAATTCTAACAAAACTTCGAATAATAAAAAATCTTTGAGAGATACATACAATATTAATATTTTTTCATGTTATGTATTGAGAGCAGTGTTATTTGTTTTAATTCTTACATTTGGGTTATTTAAGATTAATTGCGTTTGTTTCATGTGTTACGAGTATACGCTACACACCTCGTAAATATTTGTTCGCTGGATCATCATCGCAATTTCCGACCAAAGACTCGTCATCTGGAAAGAACAAAACATTTGTTAACTATTTAAATAACCAAATTACAATTTTATGTCTTGAGCCGAATAAACCTGAAAGTTGCGGTACGCCTGTCGCTTGCTGAGACGATATAATTATTTGCCAATCCACGGTGGTTCATCATCATGATCATCATCATCATCAGCCTATGCTTGTCCGCTGCTGGGCATAGGGCTCTCCCATTGCACGTCACTGAGCATGGTCCTCGGCTACTCTCATCCAGCTCTTGGCAGCCGCCTTGAGACGATCATCGCTCCACCGAGTTTGAGGACGTCATACACTGCGTTTACCGATTCGCGGTCTCCACTCAAGAACTCGTCTATCCCATCGGCTATCAGTTCTTTGAATGATATGGCCGGCCCACTGCCACTTCAGCATGCTAAATCGGTGGGCTATGTCGGTGACTTTGGTTCTCTGTCGGATCACCTCGTTTCGAATTAACCACGAAGAAATGACGAATAAACTACGAAGAAACCACCCAGACTCTCTCTCAAAGAAGACCGGTGCCCTACAGTGCGATGTATACAGACCTAAATATAATATAATCGATTGTTCCAAGTATCATCAACCCATTATGTCCCCACCGAGAGGCACGGGTCTCTTCCCTGAGGAAGGTATAGGCCATACTCCCGTGAACGTTAGTCATTTGGAACGCAAATTAGCTAAGACATAGTTGAATAAGTTTGCGTAGCCCCGGCCGCCTGAGTGATCTTAAGCGATCACGAAGGTTAAGCAACATAGGGCGCGTCCTGTGAATGGATGGGTGACCGTCTATGACTAACGCTAGTGGTATTTTTCCGAGCGGTTCCGTGCTTCGCAAGGCACAAGGCACAAGTCGGTGCCGGCTGCCGTCGACAGATTGCAGTCGTTAAGCCAAGTCAGAGGCCTTAGGGCGGCTTGAAAACTTCTGACAGCAACACCAGCTACTAGTCTTACAAGCCTCCACCAATCCGGACTCGGCCCCCGTCGTGGCCTATACCTTCCTCAGGGAAGTGACCCGTGCCCCTCGGCGGGGACATAATGGGCCGATGATGATGTAAATGTCGCTCCTTCCACAAGCCCTATTTTGCTCCCCTAGGGGATAGAGAAGCACTCGCTATTACACTAGGATCCCCTAGGGGATTTAATGGTTCTAGTCATTCCGCCACGATCCCCTACAACAATGATAGACTTTTTACACATCGCACCCTTGCAAGAACAACGTGATATTTCGAATAAAACCATTTTTTATTTATAGAATTATTATTGATTTTATTTACTCCGTAATCGCCGGAATAATGAGCATTTATTGCTCAACCATGATACAGAGTTATTGTAATTTCCTTATGTCTAAATGGTATACAATTGGCGGTCTTCTCGCTTAGAGCGATCTCTTCCAGACAACCTTTGGATGGAGAGAATTGCGGGAAGAACATAGTCGGTAGGTCTGGATTTTCCGATGTACATAAATAAGAAAATCGAATCGATGTAACGTAAGGGTTCCGAAATAACACGTTGTTCTTGCAAGTGTGCGACATTACGATTGCTTTACTCAAAAGTTTCAGTCTCTAAAATACAGCTTGAGCTCGACGACAGCTGTCACACTGACAGGGCTAGGTTACGATATTGCTTATTGTCTGGCCGCTGGGAGTATACGATCCTGACACATGTCTGTTTCATACGACTAGTGATGGAAGATAATCAACGTTATTATTCCTTACGTCATTCTTAACTAGCTTTTGCTACTGACTCACGATTAAGTAGTTTTGTTTTTTAGACGACCTTCACTCAGTCATCTCTTGTGACATTTTCGCAGGCATTTTAGAAGGGTTATTATCTTTTTTGTGCCGAATGGCGGTGAAGTGTTGTGGCGAGCTGTGCGACCTTTTTTTTGAGTCCAGATCAGCTCAATCGCTTTGTACGGCAGTGGTGCGGAGAGATTCTGAGAACGCAATGATCATTTTCTAAAGCCTGTTCATCAACTTCGTATCGTTAAAGGGACCGTTATTATTTTCGTTATTTTTGGTACGTCACTACAAAAAAATACGGTTGACATAACCTTGTGACAGCGTAGTAAGGATTTTACGCACGAAGACTAAATATTGATTTCTTCTTATTTAACATTTAAATCGCTATGCAAAATATAACATTGATTGTAAGTTTACACAATGATATAGTTTCAATGACAATTATTTGCTAGTAGGATAAATAGGACATAAAAATATTTTAATCGAAAATTTAACGCCACTTCAAGGTTACGTCGTCCGTTCTATCATGACCTGTCAGGATCGTATTCTCCCAGCGGCCGGACGGTAGACATCGAATAGTGTGCAGTAAGTACGGAGTTTTCACAGTGCAAATATTCTGTGAAAAAATTCAAAACTTCCTGGACGCAAATGTCCATGACAGCTGGCGCGGAGCTCAAGCTATATTTTACAGACGGCAGTACCGACCATCGAGCTGGTCGACGCCGAGCAGGAAGTGGTCCCGGAAGAACATGTATCCGACAATGGAGAACATATAGACCAGCACCAGTGCCAGCACGGCCGTCAGCAGGATGGAGCGCCCGTTGCGCGTCACCGAGCGCATCACGTTCAGTAGGGTTTCCTCACGGTACACGATGTCCAGGAGCTGGCCGGGGAGAATCTAATCATTCTATGTTAGTAACCTTTTTGATGCCCATAGGACCCAAAGCACGTTATTGTTGTTCAAGCTAAGATGCATCAAAGTAAATAGACTCAAAATCCAATTTTGGATTTTTAAACTAATGAACTCATTTACTAAGAAGTCGGACTTCCCTTTCACTCTTGAGGATTCGTCCTATATCTATTTCACTCCAACCCTAGCGATAAGTTTTAAAACCGAGTTTGGGGGAGAAAACCGAGTGATGATTCTTATTTGTATCTTGCCTCAGCTTTCAATTCCTAAACAGTAGAGTTAAGAAATATTGACTTACCAGGACGGAAAAGAAAAATGGATGGCAACAGATGCCAAGGAAGCAGAAGACCAGATACACGGAGTGGTACAACAACTCCGGATCCGTTATCACGTAGCGCGTGGACTTGGACAAGGTTCCCTGGTTGCCCATAATGCTCACCAGGTGGACGCCCTTCACCACTATCTGTCGAGCAGAGATAAACTTCACATAAAAAGAATAACATAAGAGAGAGAGAAAAAGACAAAGTGAGGGCGTCTGTATTATAAGTAAAGACGAGGTGCTGTCTCTAATAATGTTTATTTTCAAGTACACAATGAAGTATCTACACAGAAAGACAAAAAAAACGTGTCAATACAGAACTAATAAATAAAAAAATATAACAGACAATTTCGATTACTAGCCAGTACTAAAACAGTCTGCAGTAGAACGGTTTTTAATTTTAGATATACGACATACGACACACATGGATAAAATAAAAATTAGTTAAAGTCTCAAGGTCCGCACGCCCGAGGGCCGTGGCAATAGGCTAATAAACACGGCGTTACAAACGTAAAAAAATAATAAAAAAGAGCGTAGGACTTAGAACAGTGCCCTGAGGTACTTCTAATGTCATCGGTAATAAACATAACGCTTGGCATTCTTTGCATTCAGGAAATGGCAGGAAGTTTCAGTTCCGCATTGACACGGCTAACTCACAGCTCCCATGGCGAGGGTCCAGAGCGTGGGCTCGGGGCCCGCGCTGAAGATGAGCCGCACGATGGCGCTGGCCAGCAGCGTGCGCACGCCCGACGGCCGCGGCAGCAGGCTCACCAGCGCGCCCGCGCACAGGAACACCAGCCACACCACCAGCGACAGGTGCTGGCCCAGCTCTGACAGGGGGACGCGACTCATTTAATAGCCAACACGGTATTTGACACTATCAACACTAAATTATTTGAGATGCTCGATTAAAACAGAAATTACAAAATGATTCGGAAAATGTATTTCTTTTAATCATTTACTAATTATTACAATTTTTAAAAAGATGAAACATAAAAAGAGTGCTCTGAAATGTGACGTCACAAGCAAGAATTTTCATACAAAATTCCGTTTTAAAAGTAACTCATTTGACATCCTGTCAAATACCCAATTTGGCGGTGTCAAAAGAGTAGTATCATCAACCCATTATGTCCCCACCGAGGGGCACGAGTCTCTTCCCTGAGGAAGGTATAGGCCATACTCCACCACGGGGGCCAAGTCCGGATTGGTGGAGACTTGTAAGACTAGTGGCTGGACTTACTGTCAGAAGTTTTCAAGGCTCTGACTTGGCTTAACGACTGCCATCTATCGACAGCAGCCGGCACCAACTGCTTAACGCGCCTTATTTTGCTTATTTTATACATATTTGTACAAAAACACCAGCCACACCACCAGCGACAGATGCTGGCCCAGCTCTGCCAGGGAGAGGCGAGTCATTTAGGGCTGATTTTTTAATAGTCAAATAACTTTTATCTGAGGAATAAAAATGGCGGTTTGACATAACTTTCATACACTAGTTTTCAAACCGCCATTTTTATTGACAGGGATACGCGACTCATTTAATATCGTTAGTTAAGTTCGAACAGTGCGAAACTCATTTTTGGCAGTTTCGACCTTTTGATGCCATTGGATGAAGAAAAGTGGCGCGCTACTTTCCGACCAATCTTATCAATCGATCTTATTTTATCTTCAATAAGTTGATTTTAAATACTTTTTCCCAAATCATTTACACCTCTAATGTAGGTAATTGAAATTTTACACAGTTTTTCGCTCTCCTGTAAAGTTGACATTTTTTACTTACGCACTGTTAGAGCTTAACTGACGATATGCTATTTGGCAGTGTGAAAAGAACAGTATAATTTATACGTATTCGTATAAAAACACCAGCCACACCACCAGCGACAGGTGCTGGCCCAGCTCTGCCAGGGAGGGGCGACCCAGTTGAGATATGCACACTTCATGTTATGAATGCAATCACTAAAGATGACCACACAAGTCCCACGGTAACATCTTTAAGACCACCATAATAAAAGCCAAAATTCATCGTGGCTCATCTTTCGTGGCACAAATCACTCGTCGCTCAAAAATCACTCGTGGCTCATCTTTCGTGGCACGAACTATACAAGGCGTGAATGATTGAATGAGCTATGACGGCTGGCAGTAAACGGTTTTGGACTGATTGATCGAATGCATTCTTGAAGAAGTTCTGCAGTACATCAATCATCATCTATTTAATATCAGTCTAAAATCAAGAAAAAAAAAGACCGCAAGAAATGTATGTATGCCTGTATGTAAATGTTATGTTATGTTAAAGAAATGTATGCAAAAAAGTGTTATCTATTCTACTCTATATTATCAATTTCCTTCAAAGTCATCAACATAATTAATTTATTACTGGCGATTTCCTTCAATCCGCAAATAGGAAGCTTGCCGGTAGTTTATTTATAATAATATTTATCTTCTTCTTCTTAATAAGTTTACTGCACATAAGCCATAATACGGTCCAATCCATCCAAACGGTAAAAAAAGTTTTAAAACGAATTTTATAATTTACAAACTTTTAAACATGCATTTTTCCAGTACTGTCACATTTTCATTTAAAGTTCCGTCAAGTTAATAGAGACACAGTGGGTCAATCTTTACAGTTCTATAATAATAGTCACTCCAAATGTAACTGTGGAAAGTCCGTAAAAGCTGGTACAGATCGTGGCACGTAAGTTGAACCAAAATGGCGGTCGTCCGCGCAGGTATAATTGCGGACACAAGTCTTCGGGGCGAAGTGCGACTGCGCAGGTAAACCGTTCTTATGCGTTGGCGTTGCTATGGTAACGCGCGACCCCTCACGTCGCACCTCATACCACACTTCGATTGAGATCGAAAAATCTATCACAGCGCATTCAAGGTGCTTACGCGCCGCGATCTATAACTGTTTTTTTTAAAAGTACTATTACTTAAAAAAAAACATTATTTAAGTATTATTACTTAAAAAAAACATTATTTAAGTATTATAACTTAAAAAAACATTATTTAATGTTTCAATTATGACGCAGATAAGATACTATGGGCCATTATGGAGTTCTGATACGAGAATTTCCTTAAGTAACTACTCAACTGCAGTGCAGTCTCGTCAAAATTCTTAAAAAAAGAGGGTGACAGCACGTTACTTAAGTATTTATTTCGTGAAATTCTTAATTCAGAAACCTGCTCTATGCCTTTGTGTGAAAAAGCTAGCCACTTACTGGGCGTCTCGTCTTGGAAGGGGTAGAAGAATGCCACGATGACGTTGATGAGCACCGCGAAGTTGAACAGAATGTTGCTCCACAGAGACATGTAGGAAGACACCCAGAAGAGCAGCGGCTGCCCTGCAGGCGAAATAGGGATTTAGCTGTGATGATTTAGAGGTTAGTTTTGCCTAAAATTTACATAGAAGATCGCGAGAAAATGGACAGAAATGTGAAAAATACAATAGAATCAACCTTATATTACCAAATCTCTATCACTGTTCACAATATCATACGTTGGACCTCACAACATAAACACACGCCTGTGTTTTTGAACTAAAACTTTCGTAGGTACTTAACTAACATTATTAACTTTATTCCGGATACACTTACTTGCCTTTTTGTCGGAAGAGTCCGACCAGGTTTCGCTCTGATTCGCCACACCTTGTCCCGGAGAAATAGACCAGGATTTGCAAGATCCTGATAGACCTCTCGTTTAGGGTACTTTATATTGATCTACGCTAATTTTCCTATATGATCGACGTATGCGACGTCCCTTGGGACGTGTGGGGCGTCCCTTCCCATAATTGATGTACAAATTCTCAATGCAGTTGGTATCACTGCGATTATTGCACGAAAAGCTTAGTAGCACTCAAATAAGGATTTAGTAGAAAAGGGCAATAAACAGGGTTCCACTTTTCCCGCTAATTAATGTTGAAGCGAAAAAGATAATTATGTCAAGATCGTTGCCAATGGCGGACCTTGGTCCTTGCCTACTCCTTACGGATACAGGCGTTAGTATAAAAGCCATGCCCCACTGGGACGCTATGGCGACGTCGTCAGCTACGTACCCGGACAGTTAATATTGAAAAGCGACGTTGCCAGACCGTCGCCAAGTGAGTTAGGCACGATACATTTCAATGTTAACTGCTTGGATACGTTGCTGGCGACGACGTCGCAATGGTGGCGTCCCAATGAGTGAGGGCTCTATATATTATCCTCGTGAGGCCCAATGTCTTCAAGTGATCACAAAATCAATTGTTCTTTTCAAGGTCGGGCCTTCCGAGGTTAAAGCACTTTTCTTGATGAAAACCCAGTTTCTACGTACCACGTTTTCTGTATCACGCTTTTCATTTTAATTTTCATCGTCTAAATTCAAATACATCTTCAAAATTACTAATTATCGCCTCATTTTGGTCTTCACTTCACCTGGTTCATACAAAAGTATTTGAGGCAAACTAACCTCTAAGTTTCTTTTGCCATTTCATCTCGTGGAAAAGGTTGTCGAGTCTGGAGAAGAAGTCTGCGACTTTGCTGCCCTGGTCGTCCCTCTCAGCCGTCGCCAGGACTCTATGTTTACTGTCAGAGGGGAGATATTCGCATATCTCGGGTATGGGGAATACGATTTGTTCCATACTGCGGTCGGTTCTTACGATCTGTTGGAAACGTTGATTTTTGAATGAATGAATGAATTATTTATTTCCACAGACATGCTTAGAGAAAAATAAACATAAATATTTACACACAGGCACATACATTGCTTCTGGCCCCGCACTAGGATACCCTGTGTCGTGGGAACCAGAAACAGCGACATCACAAATATGTAAACATCTAAGACCTAGGGTTTGTTTTTGTTCCCAGCCGAGCCGTTATAATTAGATAAGATAAGAGAAGTTTATTATTAATAAAATGATTTGCATTTGGTTACATTATTAATAATAATTATATTACACCCGGCAAACTTCGTACCGCTAAAATTTTCGCATATTTTTACATATTTTCTCACCATTTAAAGCTTCCCTGGAATTGCACAAATATATATAAACATAAATATTCCACACTGCTCGCGAAGTTGACCGAGGTTAGGCGAATACGGTCGGTGTGGAGGGGCACTTCGTCTTACTTCGCCCAACCTCGAGTGTGTAGCTACGTACTTCGGTCAACTGTCCCGAGTACTTTATCGAGGAACTTCGCGAGTAGTCTGGAGGAGGCACAAGAATCAAGAATCAAGAATTTATTTCAACGTAAAGAATTTACATTCTGCTTGTTGAATGTCAATGTACATACAGTTATGTATAACGTTAGCCGCTGCCTTGGGGCCGTCTGCAGTGGAGAAAAAGGCAGCGAAAAAAAAAACTCCACTCTGACCATTTTTTCTCAAATCACCTTAAAGCTTTAAGAATTTAAATACAAATAAAACATACAAAATAATATCTTGGATGTGTTGAAAACTAGACACATTTATCCTCTGATTTAATTTAATATTAAACTACTATTTAATGCCATACGTCCTTGTCTTCTAAATAATCGTTGATTTTATAATAAGCTTTTTTGCAAAGAGTGTGCTTAACACAATTCTTAAATCGCGTTGGGGGTAACTCTAATATATCTTGGGGTGTCTTGTTGTAGAACCTTATACAGTGCCCCATAAAGGAAGTATTAACTTTTGCAAGTCTAAATCGTGGAAATGACAATTTATGTATATTCCTAGTATTAACGTTATGATGGCTACCAAGAGTTTCGAAGTCCTTAATATTTTTCCGAACGTACATAATATTTTCATAAATGTATTGGCTTGGCTATATACATTTGGCTATATACACAATGGCTATAGACCATCTTGTGACGAGGTACGCACCTCGATCTGCGCAGTGTGCGTACGGTAGTACTGCATGGCGTGAGCGCCCGCCCCCCCCGCCCCCCCCGCGGCCCCCGCGCCCCCCCGCACCAGCGCCGCCAGCTCTTTGTTATGTGCCGACAGCTGGTGGCACAGGATGTAGATGTTGTGCCCCACCTGCAATCCAGGTGGCACTTCAGCGGAGGGACCCTAAGTGCCCTGCCTCACTAGGACGCCATGCGACGTCGCCAGCTACGTATCCAAGCAGTTTGAATTGAATGGCGACGTTGCCAGACGTTGCCGTGAATCGCTCGTAGCCTGGGCTACCTGAGTGATCTTAAACGATCACTACGGTTAAGCAACATACGGCGCGTTCAGTCCATGGATGGGTTACCGTCTATGACTAACGCTAGTGGCATTTTTCCGAGCGATTCCGTGCTTCGCAAGGCACGTTAAGCAGTTGGTGCCGGCTGCCATCGATAGATGGCAGTCGTTAAGCCAAGTCAGAGACCTTAGGGCGGCTTGAAAACTTCTGACAGTAAGACCAGCCACTAGTCTTACAAGCCTCCACCAATCCGGACTTGGCCCCCGTGGTGGAGTATGGCCTATACCTTCCTCAGGGAAGAGACCCGTGCCCCTCGGTGGGGACATGATGGGTTGATGATGTTGCCAGACCGTCGCCAAGTGAGTTAGGCGCCATACATTTCAATATTAACTGCTTGGATACGGTCGCTGGCGACGTCGCCGTGGCGTCCTAGTGAGGCAGAGCACTTACACCTGCACTCGGGAGGACCTAATGATAGTGTGTGTGGTAACGCAGTGTCGCAGAAAAACTTAAACTTTGGTAAGCATATTATAAATTAGGCTTCAGAGTAGACGTTATTAACTTTTTTCCGGATACACCTGGCATTTTGTCGGAAGAGTCCGAACAGGTTTCGCTCTGATTCGCAGTTTATTCATGGTGAGCAGAGACGAGGCTAAACAAAACCTGAGGTGCAATTACGTAAGTCCTCCGCTGTATGGTGTTGTCTGATTCAGCATACTTCGTACATTAACGTGTATAAATCTTATAAAAGCAAAAGCGTAGGAGTAGGCAGAGGCCAGGATCTGCCACTTGCCACGATTGTTGCAAATCTCCTTCACTTCAACAATATATTTGTAATTGCATGCAAGTACCCTAGTTGCGGGTATAAATGTGTTATGCCCGGTTCCAATATCCACAAAACGCTTCGTTTTTGCTTACGATCGGTTACAATTCCTACGAACCGTCAATAAATTGTATGGAAAACGGATCGTAGCCGGTAGGCGTATATAATAGGAACCGGGCATTAAACCACTCTTCTGTTACCAGTTAGGAACAAAATCTACTGACAGTAGGTTATCAGGTTTTTATGGCAAAATTTAAACCCACTATGGGAACTTACTTCTTTAGGAGACACTCCCTGAACCGGGGAGTCGTCTTCGGAGTCCGAGTCGGCGTCCATTGAGTTCTCTTGATGGAATGCAGAACACGCCACTTCCACCTGAAGCAAGTATAATAATCTTCGTCATACTGCTAGGTAAACATACAATCAATCAATCAATCAATCAATTTATTTGTTTGTAAACATAGGTAAATTGTACATGATGTTATGAAAACAATAAAGTCGCTCTATGTTTTGCCTTCGGGCTTACAAACTTGTGGTACAAAATAAAATGTCAATTCAAATTAATAATAGGTACTAATAAGTCAAATCAAACAAACATCCAAAATTAAAAGGTATATACAAAAATACTATCGAACCTCAAAATGAATTGTCATGCAAGAATTCTACTACCTTATAATAGTTTCTTGACAAAAGCCAGTTAAACAATTTGCGCCTAAAGGAAGGCAAGTTGTCGACATCTCGGACATTTTTTGGCAATTTGTTAACAATTTTTGAGACCATTCCAAAGAAACTCTTGCCCATGAACGCAGTTTTGTGTGGTATTACTTTAATAATATTTTTGTTTCGGCTGCTTGTTAATTTTTCAAAAATTTGTGGGTTGCTTTTTGCAAATAATACAATTTAGGCTTCTATTTTTCGACAAAATGTATTTTAAAAACAAAGATTTAATGTGAAATTAAAAACCACTTTGCACTTTTGGATTTTAAACTTTCGAAGAAATCCTGGTCACGGCATCATGTGTAAATCCTCTTTATTAGCAACAGGTATTTCCTTAACAATTCCAGCCCTACTTACCAGCTGTTTAGGGTCCATATTGTACAGGATTCTCTCCGCATTGTTCTCAGAGTCATTTCTCGATTCCATGATTGCCAGAAGCAGTTTAGAGGCGTTATTCTTGAGTTCTAAGACCAGATCCATACGGGTCTTGCCTAGTGGGTTTATGTCATTCAGGATGAGCGCCGTGATGATATCAAGGCCGTTGCTCTCGTGGGTCGCGATGCAGTTTTGATTATCGTGACAAGGACCTGGGGAAAAACTCAGGCTTAGTTGAGCTTTAGTTTAAAATATATTTAAAACCTCCTCCAATATTGTAAAGGCTAGTGGTAGTGGTCGATGTATTACATGAAGAGAATAGTATCTGATGATTTCTATTCGTAAGTATGAACGAAATACTCATTGGTCAATGCGCGCGGCTAGAGATAAGCGAAATAATAAGCGAAGACGGTCCACTTCATAGGATAGGGCAGTGGCTATAGAAGCTCACGCGCTGTACCCAATTGGCCATTTTGTTTCAGATATTCTTTCGTGCAATGGACTACAGGGACCATCCATAAATTACGTTCGCTCGTAGCCTGGGCTGCCTGAGTGATCTTAAACGATCACTAACGTTAAGCAACATACGGCGCGTTCAGTCCATGGATGGGTCACCGTTCTAAGACTAACGCTAGTGGCATTTTTCCGAGCGGTTCCGTGCTTCGCAAGGCACGTTAAGCAGTTGGTGCCGGCTGCCGTCGATTGATGACAGTCGTTAAGCCAAGTCGGAGGCCTTAGGGCGGCTTGAGAACTTCTGACAGTAAGACCAGCCACTAGTCTTACAAGCCTCCACCAATCCGGACTTGGCCCCCGTGGTGGAGTATGGCCTATACCTTCCTCAGGGAGGAGACCCGTCCGTGTGGAGTTTCTGGATCTTCCATCGGACGCGTCCCCCGGGTGGCGGATAGGGGAACGCCCTCCAGATATGGGGGGTACCGGCTTCGGCCGGCGCGGACCAAAACCAGAGGGAGGGGGACGTCCAGTGGCTTGCGCTGCTGGATGTCCCGCGGGATCCACCATGGGCCCCGCACCCGTAACCCCACATTGAGTGGGGCCGGGGGCTTTCGGGCCGCGAGGAGACAACCTCTATAAAAAACACACGGTGGGGGCCCTCTCTATGTCCCTCTGTCCAGCAGAGGGCATGGAAGAGGGCTGGAGGGGCGGGGAGAGGCGCGAGATCCACAAACCGGGCCTGGGAGGGACATTGCGTGTGGTAAGCCAGGGACCAGGGACTGGACACCCCATATGGTCTCTGGCCGAGGGGTGTTTTCTTGGGAGGGCATACGATGGGCCGAGGATCCGGGCAGAGGGCCACAACGGATCCTCGGTAGTTGGAGGCTTGTGGAGCTCGCGCCTCTCCGCCGGGAGAGCCGGTGGTGCGGGGGACGCCGCGCGGAACTTGCGCCGCCGGTTGAGGGAGGGTCACAGACGGCAGGTTGGGGGACCTGCCGTCCGACATCGTGACGGGAGAAGGGGGTGGGGGGCCCATGCCCCTTCTCCAGAGAGGGTGGGCCCGACTCCTTGCGAGTCGGGTCGACGTCGCCGGGGTGCCGCTGTCGCATTCGCGTTGTGGTTCACCACTTGCGAGATCCGGCGGCGCCCCATTGCACGAGCGACAGGACGGCCCCCGGGGTGTTTTAGGAGGTATGCCTCTCCTATTATTAGGAGAGGAGAGTCCGACACACGGCCGTCGCCCTCCCCCAAGGGTGGCGGTTATGGTGCACAAAGCATTTCACCCCGTTAACAAAAAAAAAAAAAAAAGGGAGGAGACCCGTGCCCTTTGGTGGGGACATAATGGGTTGATGATGATGATGATAAATTACGTCAAAAGTTAAGGGGGAGGTAGGGTGTCGAAGAAGTGTGACATAGTGTGACAGGGAGGTGGGAGGGGTCCTAAATTTCGTGAAGACACATGGAGTGAATTCAAAGTCCATGGACTCAAGATGATGAAGCTTTCTTTGTGTAATAAAGTAATCGTTTTTTTGTTTTGTTAATTTGTTGAAATGTTTGACTTGATGATCATGTATTAAAAAATAACTTAACTGAATATTAAAACTAATTTCGGAACTGCGGTTTGAACTCAATAATTTCTAAATGTAATATTGCAAAATATGTCACGTCACACTAGGGAGGGGGGGGTGACTCACAAATGTGGTTGCCTGGAAGAAATTGCTTTAAGCAATAAGGCCGCCTCTTGTACTGCAGATTATTGTTAATGTTCTGTATTAATGTTTTTCCTGGTACAATAAAGAATATTCTTATCTTATCTTATCTGTGGCAAGGACGGGGAGGGGTGAAAAAATCACGAAATTCGTGTGACGTAATTTAGGAATGGCCCCATAGAGTGCATTTTACTTGTGTTTTTCTATTGCAGTATAAAATGAAAACAGAATAATATTAGCCTAAAAAAATTTTGAGTTAGAGTTACGGCCCTGCCTGACCGGGACGCCATGGCCACGTCGCCAGCGACCGTATCCAAGCAGTTAGTAT
The DNA here is from genome assembly GCA_947310845.1 of Yponomeuta plumbellus. Lineage (NCBI taxonomy): Eukaryota > Metazoa > Arthropoda > Insecta > Lepidoptera > Yponomeutidae > Yponomeuta > Yponomeuta plumbellus. Next base: position 11,428,254 of record OX371216.1, on the reverse strand, counting down.
TGAAATGTATGGTGCCTAACTCACTTGGCGACCGTTGCCGAAGTCGCCATTCAATACAAACTGCCTGGATACATGGCTGGCGACGTCGCCATGGCGTCCCAGTGAGGCAGGGCACTTAGAGTTTTTCAATATCAAAGTTTGACGCGAGTTCCGCGGCGGTACCGAACCTTGGCAGTACTCGGTGAGAGTCTCGAGGGTCTGGTCGATGAGCGCCACGTTCCCCTCGTTGATGTAGAGCCCCAGCAGCCCCAGCCCGCCCGTGGTGGAGCCGCAGATGCAGTCCAGAAACACCAGGCTCTCCGACACCAGGTTGTAGTTGGACTTGTTGTTCTGGTTGCGGAGGAGGTTCTGCCGACATCCACATATCGTCAAGTAAAAAATGACCACTTTACAGGAGAGCGAAAAAACTGTGTAAAATTTCAATTAGCTACATTATTCGGGACCGAGTCAGAAATGATGAGGTCCGTAGACGAACGAAAGTCGTCGACATAGCCCGGCGGATTAGTAAGTTGAAGTGGCAATGGGCGGGGCACATAGCACGCAGAACTGATGGCCGATGGGGCCGAAAAGTTCTCGAATGGAGACCACATATCGGCAAGCGCAGCGTAGGACGACCAGCCACAAGATGGACAGACGATCTCATCCAAGTGGCGGGAAGACGCTGGATGCAAGCCGCTTCCGACCGGTCTTTTTGGAAATCCATGGAGGAGGCCTATGTCCAGCAGTGGACTTCTTGTGGCTGAATGATGATGATGATGATGATTATTTGGGAAAAGTATTTAAAAGCAACTTATTGAAGACAAGAAATTGGTCGGTCGAAAGAAGCGCGCCACTTTTCTTCATCAAATGGCATCAAAAGGTCGAAACGGCCAAAAATGACTTTCGCACTGTTAGAACTTAACTGACGATATGCTCGTAAAGGAACTTATATGGGGCATCAGAAATAGTAGTTGGATATCGATACGTTCCTTTTGACCAAGGTAAAAAAAAATTGTGATTTTTAAAAATATATTTCAACGTGGCAAACCTTTTAACGTAAACAAGTTAGGAGTTTTCGCAATTTTCATCCATAAAACTCTGTTGAGATTGAGATATGAATATTTAAAATCCTATTTGCTCTACAGTCTGTTAGCTTTTAGAATATACCTCGGCTACTATCGGATACAATCGGATATATTCGTGTAATAGAAATATCGGAACTAATATGACACTTAATTTCGAAATCGGAATTAATATGACGGAAATAAACTAATACGGCCTTACTAATAAAGGTTATGAGCAGTGTATACAGCCGTTATGCGAGGTCTGACAAACTGGTTATTTGTACGCTAAATGCGATTAAACCACTATAATTTGATATACGTCAAATAGTTATTCAGAGTTTATAACTTATTTATTAGTAAGGCCCATACAGAGCAGGAAGTAGTATTACACTGGTGTGCTTTTGGCGAAAACCGAAGCCTACTCTAGAGCCCGAGGTATATTCTAAAAGCTAACAGACTGTACATCGAGTCGATTAACCCACCCACATATTGACAAATATCAAGACTCGCCTACAATACTGAAACGCGGCCATGTAAAATGTTTGGATACGCGGCCATGTGAACTTTTTGAAATCATAAAAGTTGACACTTGAAGTTATGGTTCTTCTTCTAACACCGTTGTGCCTCACCAAATACGACTGTAGTATGGTAACTGAAGCAAGTAACTAATTGTATTACTTTACTGAAAAATTACTCATTACTGCAACATAAGTACGTATGCTGACTTGGCTACCCACAAATGTTGGTATGTTGGTGTTGTCCCAATAAAGGTCTCTTTATTTACGTGCAGCATGATCGGCTAACTTGAGGTATCATTACATCATCCCGGGGCTCTGCCTGTCCACCACCCTCAGTAAACTCTTCATATTATATTACACGGCGAATGCCAAGACTATCAAACACCAACCTGCAAATCAGGATTATGATTTTCACAGAGCAGCTGCAGGAACCTCAGGATCGGCTTCATCACAGCCACCTTGGCCGGAAGTACATCCGAGTTGCCAGCCTCGCGTTTCTTCTCCGCCATTATTTCTTCTAGCACAGTTGTGCCTGATGGAAAATGGCAATGAACTTAGAAATTGCCTGTAAATCATATAGCCTATCGCAAGAATATCGCAAGTTAAGAGCCAAGAGATATCGGTTAGCTTTTAGAATATACCTCGGCTCATATCGAATAGAATCGGATATATTCGTATACTATAAATATTATTATTATTATTTACAACTTTACATAACTTTTCAAAATAGCGAAGAAAAGTTTTATACAGAGCAGGAAGTTGTATACACTCGTGTGCTTTCGGCGAAAACCGAAGCCTACTCTAGAGACCGAGGTACTATATTCTAAAAGGTAACAGACTGTACCTGTGAAATTATTTTCATCTCACAATTGATTTGTTGTTGCAATACCACTGCGTCACCAGAGCCTAGAGTCTGCTAAAGCATTGTAGTACAGTGAAAACTGTATGAACATAGCGATTCAGTTCCATCGCCGCTTCAAGTCAACGCGAGAGTACTTGTATCCATAATTGTAGGCGTCCATGGTATGAAAAACCACGTCACGTGACCTGACCATGTTTCTGTCATCGTACTATAATGCACTAACAGCATCTAGGCCCTGACAAAGAACGCCAGTACGAACATTAAGCCCGTAAAGTCTATCTGAGAGTAGATCTGTGTCCTAGACTAGCCACCGCACTCAGAAACGTCAATTAAAGTTAATCTCCGGTAAGTGTGCTGTTTTTTTTTAATGTATGCTTTATATATGCTGTTGTCCTTTTCTGTTTCATTGATAATAAGTGAAAGATAATGATATTTAAATAAACATTAAATTTCTCTGAGTGCGGCAGTTAGTCATTGAATACGCACTTAAGTCTGTACTTTTTGGGCTGATACCTGCAGGAATGCCTACGTAAGTAAGGTAAGAAGGTGACTTACCGTGAGACATAGTGTGGATGTCGGAGTAGGCGTGGACAGCCGACCCGCAAGCGTTGGTCACCTCTTCGTCCATTTCTTCGCCCACAACTAGTGGCCGAGGGTTACCTTTAAAATTCAAAGACTCTCAAAAAATCACTTTAAAAACATTACTTTAACATAAATAATTTCATTTTTCTAAGTTTCAATTTACTATAATAAAAATACACCAGACTAAAAAGTAATATGGATCCAGGATTGGTTCCAAACTATTTATTTTTAGGATAACATAAGATTTTTTAATGTTAAAATTACCAAAACTAAAAACGACTTGCTTAAAGTAGCCGTAAAATTATAGAGCAAACCATTTAATTTTGATAATCACATTAATCACGTACAATAGCTGGAAAAATCAATTTCAAAGTGCATTTAAATATAACTCTAAAAATAAAACAGCTACAGCTTTTGTCTCCATTTGTCTCTCATTGGGACTGGAGCGCTGCTTGTCGGGACTGCTAGCGGATGTGCTGTTTGCAACTACAGTCTATTTTTTCATTCAATGCAAAAAAAAATATTGTATCGTTGACATCTCCATACAATTCTTAGGCTGTCAATGTCTGAATGTTGCTAGTACGTAAAAACCAAAAAACCCCATTTTAGTTCCAAGTTAAATTGTGTATGCTACGCAGGTGTTTTTTTTTAGACTTTGCTCTTACGAGTGATTCAATTTTAATGTCTTTGATATGATAAGGTTTTTGGTCACATGAGTCTTCTATTCGCGGTAAAAAAAATCTACCGAGTTAACCTATAGCTTTTATAGCGGTAATACCGCGTCATTTTTTTTGCATTGAATTAAAAAACGGACTATAGAGCCTTTCTTACTGGGCTTTACTAACAGGACTTTAGGGCCTGATCTTTTCAATGGGAGTAGTGGAGACGTGTGGAGACTTTTAGGGATTAATAGCGGCCGAACTGCTAGCGGCTAGAGCTTTGATCTTCTGTTGGGCCTTATCATATTGACTGCTTTGTCTTTCCATCAAGACTATTGGGCCCGGTCTTTTAGTGGAAGTGGACGGGGACTGGTGATGGCCGTAATACTCGCCCCTAGGGGCTTTTACCTCCTGCTGGGATTTACCATATGGACTGCTAAGCCTTACCATCGGGACTGTTGGGCCTGGTCTTCTCAGTGGGAGTTGACCGCTGCCTGTCGGGACTGGTGGCGGCAGTAAATCTCGCGGCTGGGGCTGTTTATCTCCTGCTGACCTTTACCATATGGACTGCTAAGCCTTACCATCTTACCATCGGGACTGTTGTGCCTGTTCTTTTTAGTGAGAGTAGACCGCTGCCTGTCGCGACTGGTGGCAGTGGTAATGCTCGCGGCTAAGGGCTTTTATCTCTTGCTGGGCTTTCCCATATGGACTGCTAAGCCTTACTATCGGGACTGTTGGGCCATGCTGGGCTTTACCATATGGGCTGCTAAGCCTTACCATCGGGACTGTTGGGCCTGGTCTTCTCAATGGGAGTGGCACGCTGCTTTTCAGGACTTGTAGCGGCCGTACTGCTTGCGGCTAATGCCTTGATCTCCTGTTGGGCCTCGCGCATCTTGTCGTAGAATACCTGCGGGTTTGAAGAAAGATTCAGGCATGGTTGAGTCCTCTGTTGTTGGTAATAAGGCGGTATTCCGACGGCTGTACGTCACAAGTATTTCCTTCTGGGTTACCAATGGAAAAAAATCAAATTACAATTTGTATTGGGTGAAAGAAAAACTTCATAAATTTCTTATCGAGTCAATACATTGTAAAATATGACCCGGATTAACTTACTTGGTTTTTTATCGGACGAGTCCGACCAAGTCTCCGACCGTTCGACAGGTCGACCATAGACAGATGATTTTTCAACTTTCGTAAGCACTACACATTTTAAACATTTTACAGTCAGAGACGAACGAACCAACGACGCAAGCTCCGTCTCTGCTCACCATGATTAAGCTCTGCGAATCAGAGCGTAACCTGGTCGGCCTCTATTTATTTATTGATTTGCAGCAAACACGGTACATTTTATATAATTTACAATAGCTAGGAACATGAGTGATATGTCATTATCTGGCATGCAAAATTGTTTGTAGTTAATATTGTACTTGTTTTTACCTATAGGTATTTAAGTATCATCATCACCATCAACCCATTCATGTCCCCACCGAGGGGCACGGGTCTCTTCCATGAGGAATGTATAGGCCATACTCCACCACGGGGGCCTAGTCCGGATTGGTGGAGATTTAAGTATCAGTATCAACTTATTCTACTAATTACATTACATTGTTGAAATCAATTGTAAATTATAAGATTCTTAGATTAATTACATTAATGCTTTTTTTTCGCTTTTATTAATTGCTTTTCTTCCGACAAGTATATCCGGGTGATATAGTTAACAGACAGATGACAATTTATTGACATATAAAGTTACCTTGAAGAACGCCTGAGATATTTCTCCGTTCTGCAGTTTCTTGAAAATGCTGTTCTGTATTGTTGGGTTACCTCCTTCTAATAGAGCAATACCTGCAAGTAAAAATATCGTACAACCACCTTCTCTTCATCTTTCAGTCTTATCCGACCTAAAGTTGATGGGTAGGGGTTTAAGCGGTAAGACTGTCAGTTGTGTACCATACATTCAGAAACTTTGATTTGTCGACAACCTTCGGGAAAAATTTGCAAAAATGGCTTAATCTGTGTTGAGACAGCCTTGTTTTATCTAGGCAAGTCCTGGTCTAAAGCCTGCAATACATGTTAGCCAAGCGTTGCCGAGTGAAGGCGTACCAACGTATTGTCTTATTAACTTGTCATAGCTCGGTGTTGCTCGCCTTCTTGGAAGAGTAAAGGCAAGCGTATTTTGGCGTCGCTCATCCCAACGTGCGGACGCTCGCGACCATTTGCCGCACTTCGGAACGATGTCGGTTTTTCGGCACATGGCTTCGGCATAGAGGCTCTTTCGAGAACTTTACTACCGTCTGGTCACTCTGACCCGATTTTATCTATATCACGCGTTGTCTCAATACCGAAATAAACTACTTTGTGCATTATTACTAGTTTTTATTACGTCACCAAGTCAACTTACCGAGCTGAATGGCCTCCAAGAAGATGGCCGGCCGGTTGGTGCTCTTGATAACCAGGTCCACCACCAGATCCGAGGCCCCTTCCTTGTCCAGCCTAGTCTGGACCTGCGCCAGGGTCTGCCCAGTGCGGGGGAGGACGCGGGCTAAGGGGAGTCATCGTGTTACAATACTCAACTGGTGCGGATTTCTGAGATGAGGGTTCAGAATATTCGCCTCTATTTTATATGTAAAACTCTTTTATGTTCTTGTTAATACGTAGTTTTTAGCTAAGCATGTACTAAGTGTTTGGCGTAATTTTTCGCCTAAATTCTCTCAGAGAAGAGTATGGGCTTAATACCACGCGTTTAGAATGCCCACTATAGGGAAGAGCGGGTGATCATGCTCTTCCACTATTAAGGGAAATTTCCCGCCAGGCAGATCGTATGCCTGGGGACGGCCGGTCCAACTGTAGTTTGTTGGACGTTGTATTTATTATAAGTCATGTGTAAACTTTTGCTTGCGCGATGCAGGAATGTTGGAGTTTATAGTGCGCGCGCAGAGTTGACATGTGCTCGCCACATCACTCCCCTTCAAGACCGTAGCTACGCGTAGCTAGGTCTGATAGGACTCGAAGTCTGTGCTCTAAAGCTTGCAAGTGCCAGGAGACGCTGTGTCAGTGAGTCGACTAGCGGTTGAGGGGTGTGCGGCGGCTAGCAGTCACTTCACCGGCGACTATACCTATGGAAACCGCGCATGTGGTAGGAACCGGTGAAGGCTGTTGTACCACTGGCAGCGCGTGCTGCTTTGTGGCTGCCGTGCCGAGGGGTAGGGAGAGATATCACCATCAGAACCAGCAGTCGGTGCGTTGACTGTAGTGGAACTGATGAAGTGAGAGGGAAGAGGAAGAATATGTACAAGTACGTACATGCTGGCTTGCTTCAGACTGATTGTATGTGAGCTGCGAGAGCGAAGGAAGGTTGACAGTGTTCTGTCTGGGGTCACCACTATGGGGAAGAGCGGGTGATCGTGCTCTTCCACTATAAAGGGAAATTTCCCGCCAGGCAGATCGTATGCCTGGGGACGGCCGCTGTAGTTTGTTGGACGTTGTATTTATTATAAGTCATGTGTAAACTTTAGCTTGCGCGATGCAGGAGTGTTGGAGTTTATAGTGCGCGCGCAGAGTTGACATGTGCTCGCCACAGCCACCTTAGAGTGGCAATTTCAAGCACTGGGGTTAGTGAACACCTCAATTACTCAGGTTTCCTCACGATTTTCCTTCACGGTTAGAGAGTGGTATTGCTACTTCAACTTCAAAAGCTTTGTAAAGTTTTTTATTGCATTCTAGTCTGTTTTTTCATTCAATGCAAAAAAAAAATATTGTCACGTTGACATCTCCATACAATTCTTAGGCTGTCAATGTCTGAATGTTGCTACTACGTAAAAACCAAATAACCCCATTTTACTTCCAAGTTAAATTGTGTATGCTACGCAGGTGATTTTTTTTAGACTTTGCTCTTACGAGTAATTCAATTTTAATGTCTTTGATGTGATAAGGATTTTGGTCACATGAGTCTTCTATTTACGGTAAAAAAAATCTACCGAGTTAACCTATAGCTTTTATAGCGGTAACACCGCGTCATTTTTTTTTGCATTGAATTAAAAAACGGACTATAAACGTACATAACTTAGAAAACAAATTAATTATTAAAAATAAATCAAATGGGAATATTTTGCATATTTTATAAGTTAAATCAATAACAAGCTGTATTGATTCGTAAATAGAGTTCATTCTTCAGCAGCACAAATCAACATCAACGTGCGGGACACAAATAATACACAGTGTAACAAAATCCCCGAATACATCTAAATATATATTACCCCCGCAATAACCCTTACACAGCGAAAAACATCGAAATTAGCTGTCATATGTACTCAAGTTCCTATTCCGTAGATTTGTAACGGCCGATATGAATGCCTCGTTTGTCAAGCAGTAATATGTCTGATTATCACGCCGGTCGTGGGTTCACTACAGTGTATTACACTGTACTACTGCGTATCCTAGTTTGGGACCAAGAAAAGTGAAAAGTGTTTCTCCATGTTTACTTGGTTACCATAGCAGTGAGATCAAAATCCTAGGATACCTCGTACTACAGTATACTACTGCGTGTGCTAGTTTGGGACCAGGACAAATGAAATGTGTTTCTACGTGCTTGCTTGGTTACCACTGGATACCTTGGTTACCTCTTGGATAGCACTGAGACCCAAACCCTAGGATACACCGTACTACAGTGTACTATATTGTACTACAAGGTATCCTAATTTGGGACCAGGAGAAGCGATTATGTTATGTGCATAATAAAAGTAGACCTGAAGCATCAAACATCTGAAGATCTATCCCAAGCTATGTGCTCACGCCACGGTACATACAAAAATAATACTTCAGAATAGCGTATGAGGTTTGGGATTACAATAAGAGTGCAAAAACAGGGTGTGTGCTTGTAACCACAGTGGAGAAGCGAAAACTCCATCGACTGACTGGAGCCGAGTATACCCGATTCAGCGTAGCCCACCGACTGGAGCTGAATATACCTATTCATCGTATCAGACCGACTAGGGCCGAGTATACCCAAATCAGAGACACCGACTGACTCGAGCCGAGTATACTCGATTCAGCGTCGCCGATGGTCTGTAGCCGACTATACTCGATTCAGCGTCGCCGTCGGTCTGTAGCAGAGTATACTCGACTCAGCGTCACCAACCGACTGGAATCGAGAATACCCAAACCAGCTTCACCGACCCGAGCGTCGCTGTTCAGTATCGTTCATTGTCCACAAAGAGCGCAAAGTGCGCGCTCTGCTTCACATGAAAAATGTAAGTCCTTCCCTTAGCTTACAACACCGCTCAAGTCCAAAAATTGGCGGTTTTCACATTTGAATGCCATTAGATGGAGCTGCTCATTGCGCGTCTAACAATTGGTCACACCTTTAAAGTAGGTAAAACGGTCGGTAGGTGACTTATGCGATGTTGTAAGCTAGTGGACGTCTATGACAGTTGACGCGAGCTTCATCGGGTAGTCTCTAACCTTCTATAGGTCGTTTTTTAATTCAATGCAAAAAAAAAAATGACGCGGTGTTACCGCTTAAAAGCTGTAGGGTAAATCGGTAGATTTTTTTTACCGTCAATAAAAGACTCATGTGAACAAAATCCTTATCACAACAAAGACATTAAAACTGAATTACTCGTAAGAGCAAAGTCTAAAAAAAAACACCTGCGTAGCACACACAATTTAACTTGGAAGTAAAATGGGGTTATTTGGTTTTTACGTACTAGCAACATTTAGACATTGACAGCCTAAGAATTGTATGGAGATGTCAACGTGACAATATTTTTTTTTGCATTGAATGAAAAAAAAACAGACTGTAGCAGGCCATTAATTTACTGCGTAAGACATAAAGACAATCACTGCCTCTCCCACTCTTCCCGAACTATCCATATAACTACTGAAATCGTTGACCGCGCAGTGTCAAACGGAAATAATTTTAATTTTGCGCAATTTCGCCCCCCTTTTCTATAAACGTCGTCTTACACAATAAATGAATGATCCCAATCAGATATAAGGATTATTTTAGAACTGAAACTTTCGTAAGCACTAGACATTAGTAACCTCCGGATACACTTACTTGATTTTTTGTCGGAAGAGTCCGACCAGATTTCGCTCCGATTGCTCGGAATGGCGTTTCAGTCTGCTTTGCTTACCATGATTATAATTGAATCGGTAGTTTCAGAAAGAACATTAGTCATAATCTGCTTACTTTTCAGTAGACATAAAAAACTGATTTCATAGTGGGACTAATGTTGTTTCTGCGTCTACTGAGATTTTCAGTGCCACGTAGTTCAATTGATATTCATTGGACTAATGTTCTTTCTATATGGATCTGTAGATCTACCCTCAAGGATCGCTTCGGCCGTCTACAGAACCGGAGTTTCAGAACTGGTTCCATACGAGGCTTTTAAATTACTTGTACGGAACTGGTTCCGATAGATACCATAGACAAAATTTGGACTAATGTTCTTTCTGAAACTACCGATTCAATTGTGGTCTTTCTGCCTTTAAGTCTGCTCTGCGAGCGAGCAACCGACGACGCGAGCTCCGGCGTTTCAGTTTCATTGCCGCTTCAAGTCAACGCTACACTTGTATCAATAAATTGATACAAGTGCTCTATTTCATAAATTGTGCTCAAACCCCATTTTTAGCGGATGCTTAATCTGTCTATGTCGCACCTAAAAGCGAAAAGGTAAAAAATATTTTTTCAATTGAAAGTAAAAGACAGCTCTCGTGAGCACATGTACCAAACCTTCGAGGCGTCGATGGTAAAAAAAATACGTCACGTGACCCGACAGAGTATCTGTCATTGAACTATAATGCACTAGCAGAATTGAGGCCCAGAGCGAAGCCTGGTCGGACTCTTCAGACAAAAAGTCAATCAAGTGTATCTGGAATAAAGTTAATAGGGATTATTTTAGATTGACTAGCGTTGAAGTAGACAAGCCGTAGTAATGTATATAGACATCGAACTTTGAAACCAATTTTATTTTTAATGCAGATGATAATGCAAATGCAGACCCACCTTTCTTCGGATGATGGCGATCTGTGACGCATGCGGAAAATAAAAACATAGTAATCTATAACACGCTAAATCTAAAACCAAGTGCCGAAGTGAAAAAAAATGCTTATTATACTTCTATGAAGTCTAAGCTAGTTGAAATATTTACCCCCGGTTTCTCGTAAGCTAACAATCTGTTAATGGCCAATTGGCCATGCTTATTTTTGATATTATTTGATTTTTATAATTTATTTGGAAAATATTGACCATATTTATCGGTAATTTTTAGTTTTATTCATTTAAAATTTTGCTGTTTGTGACGTCATCAGAGTAAGATTAAAGATGTAGTCTTCGCCTACACACCAAAAAAATAAAAAATAAATACGTATAAATAATACTGTTTTTTTCACACAGCCTATTGCTATAATACCAGAAACCGGGGGAGAGTTGTGAAAAATCTATGAGCTGTTATATTGAAACTCTTATTTAGTGCTGCTAAGCTATTGTTAGTGCCAGGTGAAGACCTTGTGTTTTTATAAGTGTATTTTATTAATTTATTTTCCATATCTATTTCTAAGATCTATTTAAAAAAAATCTATAGTACAAAAATATATTTAACGACATTTTTAGATATAAAAATGTCGCTACATATCTTTTTGTACTACTTTTTTTTTTAAATAGAGCTTCTATTAGATGACTACTGAAGCTTTTTTGAACTAAAAGTTTCGTAAGACTAGACATTATCAACTTCATTCCGGATACACTTACTTGACTTCTTGTCGGAAGAGTCCGACCAGGTTTCGCTCTGTAGTCAAGTAATTTTATCCGGAATAAAGTTAATTACTACTGAAGCTGTTTTTACTTCTGGCACATTTTTTTTTATTAATTAAGTATTTAATAATATAATTGTATTGCACTTGCATGATGTTGTATTTAGTGCGGTCATTGATATTTTTCAAAAGGAATATAAAAAATATTACACTTTTACAAGCAACAAATATGTTGAAAGTGTGAGCGAAACGAATGCCAGAAATAACATCAGCCTCAATACTTTCAATGAAATTAGTTACTTTATTCTTTATCCCTTTTATGACCAAAATAAAGGAAATACAAACCATTATTTCAAAACATAAAATTATCAGCACCTTTGTAAGATCCACAAATATTAATGTTCTAAGCAGTAATATATATTTTTCAACAAAATTAGTAGTTTCCACGTTTCGGCTCACTGCAGCGAGAGCCACCGTCATCATCATCATCAATCCATTATGTCCCCACCGAGAGGCACGGGTCTCTTCCCTGAGGAAGGTATAGGCCATACCACGGGGGCAAAGTCCGAATTGATGGAGGCTTGTAAGACTAGTGGCTAGTCTTACTGTTAGAAGTTTTCAAGCCGCCCTAAGGCTTCTGACTTGGCTTAACGACTGCCATCTATCGACGGCAGCCGGCACCAACTGTCTAACGTGCCTTGCGTAGCACGGAACCGCTCGGAAAAATGCCACTAGCGTTAGTCATAGAACGGTCACCCAGCCTGCCGTCGATAGATGGCAGTCGTTAATCCAAGTCAGAGGCGGCTTGAAAACTTCTGACAGTAAGACCAGCCACTAGTCTTACAAGCCTCCACCAATCCGGACTTGGCCCCCGTGGTGGAGTATGGCCTATACCTTCCTCAGGGAAGAGACCCGTGCCCCTCGGTTGGGACATAATGGGTTGATGATGAGGGTTGAATAAGATGTTGGCTTCACTCCACAGGTGAAAGAGGCTTACGTCGGGTTCCTGAACCACTGCTACATCGATACCGAAGTGGAAATGAAGGACATATACTCGTCCAACTATATGTGGGACCTGTTCGAGCGCGCCTTCCTCCTAGACATGCAAGCCATCGCGCAGCTCGATCCTGAGCCGCATTTACTTAGCGGTAAGTATTTATCAACAAATGTCTCAGACAGGTACTGGAGATATTCTAGCCACAAACAATAGGCTATTGAAAAAAAAACAGTATTATTCTTCTATAGTCTTAAGACCGCTTTAAGGCATTGTAACTAGTATTGGTATTTAACTCGTCCAACTGAACCAGTATTGGTGTTAAGCTGTGTAAGCAAAACCCGGCCCTGCCCCCTAGACAATAAGGTGCACTCACCGCCGGGCCCGTGCGTGGCGGCGGGCGGCGGCGCGGGCGCAGGCAGCCGCGGCTCCGACTTGCGGCTCACGAAGTACTGCGAAAGCAGCTTTTTGCGGAGCTGGTTGCCCTGGACACGGAGAATCGCCATTTTATTATAAAATCAACGATTATTTAGAAGACAAGGACGTATGGCATTAAATAGTAGTTTAATATTAAATTAAATCAGAGGATAAATGTGTCTAGTGTTCAACACATCCAAGATATTATTTTGTATGTTTTATTTGTATTAGCTTTAAGGTGATTTGAGAAAAGATGGTCAGAGTGGAGTTTTTTTTTCGCTGCCTTTTTCTCCACTACAGACGGCCCCAAGGCAGCGGCTAACGTTATACATAACTGTATGTACATTGACATTCAACAAGCAGAATGTAAATTCTTTACGTTGAAATAAATTCTTGATTCTTCTTCTTTAAGTGATCGACGGGTAGGGTAAACATTCACATTGATTTGCACCTTAAGCAAAACCTTGACTTAATTTGCTTCTTAAGCATTCAATTTCATATTCAATCACTGTTAACCATTTTTATTTGTTAGAATATGAGTATAGGTTGGAAATAAAAAATAATTCTTGCTTGTTGTCATAGTTTTATTTAAGAAAAATAATAATAATTTGAAAATGTCTCCAAAACTACAGTCATTGGCATTACAGATATAAACATTGTCACTAATAATATCAGTCATTGGCACTTATAATTTGTATGTATGTTTTGCACTTAACAATGCTAATTATAAAAAACTACCAAAATGCCCTTTAAGAAATTTTAATTCTTAATATTTGTGTTTAAAACTCACTGTGCAAATGACTAGGTGGGTGCCAGCAATACTATGGTTTACCCTAAGACCGCGGTTTTAAATACCGACGAACTTGTCCCGCGGCTCGTTGGCGCTGATCGACTAGCGAGCAAAACAGTCGCGAACATGTCGTTTTGTATGGCGAGCCGAGTAAAAAATACATATAGCATGACGACGAACCGAGAGCCAGGCTCGGCGGCATTTAACACCGCGGTTTTGCAATGATACACCGGCGAGCTTTACCGACGAGCCATAAAACCGCGGTCTTACTCGCCCGTCGATCAGCCACTTTAGGGTCCCGTTGTCAATAACATAACATTTATATACAGGCACATACATTGCTTCTGGCCCCACACTAGGATACCCTGTGTCGTGGGAACCAGAAACAGCGACATCACAAACATGTAAACATCGAAGACCGGGTTTCTTTTTTTTGTACCCAGCAAGGATTCGAACCCGGGACCTCTCGCATGGTAGGCAGATGCGCTAACCACTGCGCCACAGAGGCCGTCGGGAAGGGAGCTCGAGGAATAAGGAACTCTTATTGTAGCTTAGTAGTAGAGCTTCTAGGCTTTTGCACATATTTGAGATGTACATTTCAAGCTAGAACAGTGTATTTTGTTTCTCGCCTACACCATGATTTGTACATCAGTATTTGTACGTGTAGGTGTTTTTACATGTTTAATATGTACTTCTGCAGCTATTACAGGCTATCCTAGTTTTGAACCACAGCAGGTGATAGTGTTGTGTGGACATTATTAGGTCCCGGGTTCGAATCCCGGCTGGGGACAAAAAAAAACCAGGTCTTGGATGTTTACATGTTTGTGACGTCGCTGTTTCTGGTTCCCACGACACAGGGTATCCTAGTGTGGGGCCAGAAGCAAAGTATGTGCCTATGTAAATGTTATGTTTGTTATTATTTTTTATAGCAACAAAGAAAAGTCACAAGTTCACAACTCACTTTGTCGCCATACTCGGGGTCCACAGCCATCATCTCCCTCAAAGTCCGGAGCACTTTGACGCACAGCTTCTCCTCCTTTTCCTCTAGAAGCTTCTCGGTGTGGTGTATGAGTCTGGAACGATGTAAAAATATTACAGCTGTAATAGGTTTCATACTATCAATTTGTTTCTGACGAGGATATCTCTAGATAGACGACGCGAGCTCCGTCTCTGCTCGCCATGATTAAGCTCTGCGAATCAGAGCGAAACCTGGTCGGACTCTGCCGACAAAAAATTCAAGTAAGTGTATCCGGAAAACAGTTTATAATAGTTAATAATTGTCTAATGCTTACAAAAGAGAAAAGGGATCGCAGGAATGATCCCCATGTATCTATGTATGTATTGTTTTGTATGTGCTTTTCTTGGTACAATAAATAATAGTCGTTCGTCTACGTAATCACCTATATTCATCATCAACCCATTATGTCCCGACCGAGGGGCACGGGTCTCTTCCCTAAGGAAGGTATAAGCCATACTCCACCACGGGGGCCAAGTCCGGATTGGTGGAGGCTTGTAAGACTAGTGGCTGGTCTTACTGCCAGAAGTTTTCAAGCCGCCCTAAGCCCTCTGAATTGGCTTAACGACTGCCATCTATCGACAATAGCCAGCACCAACTGCTTAGAGTGCCTTGCGAAACACGTAACCGCTCGGAAAAATGCCACTAGCGTCATAGACGGTCACCGATCCATGCACTGAACGCGCCTTTACTACGCTTGTATTTTTGTATCACATTTTCTTTCTTGTCTCCAATAAAGTATGATAATAATATGTACCTTATACATATTTATAAACTTGTGAGTATTTCAATTGTAAAACACATGTAGTGATGAATAAAGTCCGATTTATTTTTTTATTTTAATAATATGTATGTATGTAGAGGTTATACCTGGAAATGAAGACGTTGCTGGTGCTATTGTCGCTGTTGGCGTGGAAGAGCAAATGAGGACGGTAGAGGATGTCCACAAGCAGGGAAAGCTCAGCCTGCAGCAAGGGCCGCAGTTGCTCCTCCAATAGGGCCACGATCTCCTGAAGGCCTTCCATGACGGACCGGTCGTTTTGGAGGTTCGACTGCGGGGAGATTTTTGGTTCCATGACGTCGTTGATCTAACCGTTAACCCCTTAAGCCTTGGCGACCCGCCGGCGGGTCCAATGTAAGCTACGGCGCATTCCATCAGGCCCCGTAGACCGGCCGGCGGGTCGGTCTTGCGACGGCACTTTGAATCGAAGTTTGAAGATGATACAGACCACAGTTGTATGAGCATGTTTTATTCTTTGAAAACTGTGATGAATTTCAAATATTACTCTGTGAATAGTTAGTTATTTACAGTTGTAAAAGAAAAAGTGTTCTAGGCCTGTAAAAAAATAAATTTTACATCTCTCATATTCGGTAAGTAGGTCCTTATTACCCCTAAATGGGGCTTGTAGGTGACCAATTAGCGCTCTACGGTAATAATGTAGCTATGAAAGCCCTAGGGCGGTAAGTAATTAAAAAAAAACTTCGCTGTTTCAAAAAGTTGTTGGCAATAGACATCATGCATTCAGCCCAATGACAAAAGAGGTCGCTTCGCTATTCAGCCTTGTCTTCGTATGAGTATAATAGTCATCAATTTTAAATATCGAACGGCGAAGCTCAATTTCGTGATTGAAAAAAAAAATTAAAAAAAAAAGAAAAAAGGCGGGAATAGAAAACTTTTACTTTAAATATTGTTTGTTTTTGGGATTTTTTTTATAATTACGTGCTAATTAGGAAAAAAACATGAGTTCTGCAAGTGATGAAGATATAAGCTGCACTCCCGATTCAATGAAAATGGAAGCTGAAGCAGCAATTAACAATATTTTGCCTGAAAGTTCTAAAGAGAGATATTTGAAAACTTACGACGAGTCATGAAGTGGCGAAAAGAAAGACGAGTAAATGTTTTATTCTTGTAATGTCGGTTTTTTTCTACTTAACTCACAATCGAGATGTAAAGCAGAGTAGTTAGCTCGGGTGTAAGCATCAATTGCACCCTCGAACTATAGGCGCCCTCGCTGCGCTCGTACGCCTAAATATCTCGGGCTGCAATTGATGCCTTACAGCCCTTGGCTACTAATCTACTATACAATACATATAAAGAAGGCAAAATCAACAAAGAAATTACCCTGGACCGAGCTGCTTGAAGACGCATGATTATTGTTAAAGTTCTTTGTGTTTGTAATACGAGTAATGAATGCTGCTTGTAAATTTCTGTGCCCTAAGTGGGTACCATGTATGAGACAAACCCTAAATGTAGTATCGAAACAAATCTGCGCGCACAATAGACTCCCGACATTTCTGCATCGCGCAAGCAAAGTATTACTCAACTCATGTCTTATCTTATGATAAATTTATACAACGTCCGATAAACAACAATCGGACCGGCCGTCCTCAGGCATACGATCTGCCTGGCGGGAAATTTCCCTTTATAGGGGAAGAGCACGATCACCCGCTCTTCCCTTTAGGGATTATTACATTTGGACGTAGTTTAGCAAAAAGGTTCCAACCCACAACTTGGTTAAATATACCAAAATGATCACAATGCTGTATATTTCAAGAATCAAAAACTTTCATAGCGATCCGATGAGTATATACAAAGTCATGGCACATGGTAGTCCAAACCAAATGTATGGCGAGCGTTAATCAGCTTAAACCTAAAAACTCAAATATCTCAAAACTCACTTTGTGTTGGTTGGAACCTTTTTGCTAAACTACGTCCATTTATATTTTGGTGGGATTCCCCTACCTGAGAGGCAGTATGTTCCAACCGCGAGGTCCTGGTAGCCAAAAGCCAGCGGCTGGTCTGCCGCGATAATGCCGCAGAGTTCTCGAATATGTTCTGAATCTTGGCTTCAAGTTCTAAAGGTATCGCTATGCTGCGGGTCTTCGCTGTGGGGGAAGGGAGACTTGTTATTATTCGGTTAAGGCATTTCGGCATTCAGACACATGGTAAAGCCGTGGGGTGCGGATAGGACGCGACGTGTCGTATACAGGGCGTCCCACGACTATGCAACATGGAGGGAAAGTATCTTGAAAATCGTAGATGGAACATTTTACTGAAAGAAGATATTATTTTAAATTTAAAAACAATTTAAACTGCCTTCATAGGTTTTTAAGTAATTACATAGTTGAACCGGGACTAGAACCCGCTACACGAGAAAAAAAAAATACCCTGTACCGATCGAAATGCTTCATCATATTTTTGCTAAGTAAGTGTCAGAAATAAAAGCAACAGGATTTTTTTTTAAAGGGAGCTTACAGACGAGCGAAATTACGTCGGCGACTGCCTGCGATGACTGTCAGCGACAGTCTCCGACTCGCACCTTGTCGCTGTCGTGACATGTCGTCGTCTTTTAGACGACGATGTTGCCATTCTCACTATACGTTAGTGACTGCCGATTGGCGGCTGTCGGTGACCATCGGCGGTATTCGCGATGCGTCGGCGACGGTCGTCTGTCCTCGGCGTTGTTATCCGTGACTGTCGCAGACTTAAGTCGCAAGCAATCGCCGATATACTGTCGCTCGTCTGTAAGCACCCTAAAGGGAAGTGTTACAATCTTACCAACATCGCTGAGCGTCCGGATGCACTTCTCAACGTTATGCTTCTGCGCTGGAGTGAGCCACTTGCACTGGTAGATCTTGAACGTGGTCTGCAGGAGCTTCACGAAGATTGACTGCCGTGTCTGTACGAGGGAGAGAGAAAAATATGAGAGAGGGAGACAGAGATAGGTTTTCTAGTATTTGTGTGTTTTTTACTTACTTCCGAGTTCCGGTTTCATGATTTCCAAAAGCAGCAAGAACATTGATGTAATGTTAATTTTTACATTAATTAATAAGGTCATTAATAGGGTCGAGGTGAGTGGGAGGGTAAGTCTAACAGCACACGATCAGTGTTCGGCGGATATTTCGAATTATTTTCTCCACACATTTTGTCTCCATACAACTGTATATACTATAAACATTTACATACAGGCACACATATACATTGCTTTTGGCCCTACACTAGGATACCGTGTCGTGGGAGCCAGAAACAGCTACGTCACAAACATGTAAACATCCAAGACCTAGGTTTTTTTGTCCCCAGCCTATAAAGCCTATGATTTTATCCTATGAAGTGTATTCGGTCCTTCTTTGGAGTTGCAAACTTCTTCTTTACTGTTTCAAGGTTTTTTAGAAATAATTGGGTATTTGACAAAATGTCAAATGAGTTACTTTTAAAACGGAATTCTGTATGAAAGTACTGGATTATGACGTTACATTTCAGAGCACTCTTTTTATGTTTCATCCATTTAAAAATTGTAATAACTAGTAAATGATTAAAAGAGATACATTTTCCAAAATATTTTGTAATTTTTGTTTTAATCGAGCATATGAAATATTATTTTGTTACTATCAACAAAGGTGGGATTTCTTATAAGGCATGACACATGGAGTTGATAGAATATTTCACATTACCACAGACGAGCTTAATTACTTTATGAAGTCACGAAAGGGTAGCAGTGTAGTGTGTATCATAAAGTTATATTTGTACAAAATTTTATTTAAAATACAAAATGTTTTCTTTATAAACGTCAAAGTTGTTAGTTTCACAATTAATAGATTACGTGAAGAAGTAACCAAAAAAGAAACTCCCCTTTAATTCTTTTCAAAACAGTCTTGGTTTAATTAAGATTTAAGTTTCAAACTTAAAAATATTAGTCATGGATGTGTAGAACTCTAACAATCATTAATATTAATTGCAATTAAAAATCTCCTCTGAATACATTTTTAATATTAATCTACTGTTCAACACCAGACATCCTTGTCTTTTAAATAATCGTTGATTAAATAAGCGATTTAAGCCTAGACGCACACTAGCGACACGCGACAGGCGACTAGACGCGACGACAGGCTACGACCGTCAATTTTCATATATTTCGTTCGAATCTCCGCACACTTGGCGTCAGAGTCGCGGAGTCGCGACGACAAGACGCCAGAAACAAATGGCAACGTCGCTTCTGACGCGGCGCGGCGACAAGTCGCCCTGTTTGGGCTCTAAAAAACGGTCTTCAGTGGGTACCCACCTGCACGGGATACCGCCGTTTAGCCAAAGTATTTTTCGCCAAATTTTACTTCCCAATAAACTTATGGCATCAGTTTCATTTCCCAAATGAAACTTTAGCAAGTTTTCATTTCGCATTTTATTCATTTGGTCAAATTATCATTTCGCATAATTTTACTGCGTCAAGTTTTATTAAGACAAACGTTTATTATGCTAACGTTTTATTTTGGCAAGTCAACAGAAATATAGGTGCGACGACGCGCGTAGCGAAGCGGAGCGCGTCGGAGCGTTATGTTCTCTATATAATGATCGAAAACAGAAACGATACTTTTGACTGAATAATGCTTGGTAAAATGAATTTTAACCAAGTATTTATTTGGTAAACAATAACTTGCCATAATAACTTTTGCTAACTGTTTATTTGCTTTAAGTTGTTTTGAGAAATGTTTTTTTGCCAAGTGATAATTTGCGGAAAATAGTTTGGGAAGTAATACTTTGGGAAACGATTTTTGGCAATACATTAGTAAACCCACCTGCACAGTGGTGCTCTGGTCGCTGAAAGGCGAGTTGAAGAAGGTGCAGATGGTTTGCACCAGCACGTCGGTGACGTAGTTGGTCCACGCGAGGAGCTCGCCGCCCGCCGCCGCCGCCGCCGCGCCCGGGGACGACGGGCCGGGGGCGCCGGCACCTGTTGGGGGCAGGGGGGTGGCGTCATTTCGCAACATAATTATGTGAGTGGTTGACCAAAAAGGGACCTCAAGGGAAAATAATTGATTTCTACAAAATCGCGTTTGAAGTTTCGTGTATAGACAGGTTTCGACTCGGCTCGGCTCACAAAAATAAATTGTAGAAAAATAACTACGGCACCTAAAAATATTCTGGTCAGACCAAAACAAAGCTAAAATATCAGAGATTAAAAAATCAAATAAAAAAAAATTACAGTTTCCAATCCCTCCACGTCCCTTTTTGGTCAACCACTCACATATATATAAATTGGCTATTTGACAGGATGTCAAATGAGTTACTTTTAAAACGGAACTTTGTATGAAAACACTTGCTTGTAACGTCTCATTTCAGAGCACTCTTTTTATGTTTCATCTATTTAAAGATTGTAATAACTAGTATATGATAATAAAAAAATACATTTTCCGAATCATTTTGTAATTTTTGTGATAATCGAGCATCTTAAATAATTTATTGTTGATAGTGTCAAATACCGTATCGGCTATTTGACGATTTCTGAAAACCATCTCATATTTTTGTTGGTGTTCATGGAGTCCTCAAAAAGTAGTAACTTTTAATTCTTTCGTGTGTTTCTTCTAAGGAAGGCAAACGAAAATTTACTTTTCTAATAAGCCGCCCAAACGCTATATTCGCCAATATGGCGTCGCACAGAAATTATGACGTCACTTGCCAGGAAACCAACCAATGAACGTAACGAATGAATGACAGACGCCATTTTTACTGGCATCCACATAGAGTTTTCGATACAATGGCTGTAGATACATAATAATTATTATTATAATTCTTTATTGCACAGTATTATTCAAAATAAAAATACAAAGGCGAAACTTAATGCATCAAATTTGTCAAATTTTATCATGAGGGTCTGGGTTCGAACCACGCATGTACCAATGACTTTTAGTAACGTACATTTGTTTGTTTGTACAGCAACACCATTCGCTGATAAATTGTGCCCGGATAACGGCGACAGGCTTGCCACTTGTCACGTTTGGGACCTAATAAACTCGGCAATCGCTCGTAGCCTGGGCTGCCTGAGTGATCTTAAACGGTCACTAATGTTAAGCAACATACGGCGCGTTCAGTCCATGGATGGGTCACCGTCTATGACTAACGCTAGTGGCATTTTTCTGAGCGATTCCGTGCTTCGCAAGGCACGTTAAGCAGTTGGTGCCGGCTGCCGTCGATAGATGGCAGTCGTTAAGCCAAGTCAGAGGCCTCAGGGCGGCTTGAAAACTTCTGACAGTAAGACCAGCCACTAGTCTTACAAACCTTCACCAATCCGGACTTGGCCCCCGTGGTGGAGTATGGCCTATACCTTCCTCAGGGAAGAGACCCGTGCCCCTCGGTGGGACATAATGGGTTGACGACGACGAAACTCGGCAAAACGTGGGCCCAGTTCTAGTGATTGGTGCCTCTGTCTACCCCCTCGGGATAACAGGCGTGAGTTTTTTTTTTTCATATTTTTTTATCGTGTTTTATTTTACAAATAATAATTGTTTTTTAGTTACAATGCCTTAAAGCGGTCTTAAGACTATAGAAGAATAATACTGTTTTTTTTTCAATAGCCTATTGTTTGTGGCTAGAATATCGCCAGTACCTGTCTGAGACATTTGTTGATAAATACTTACCGCTAAGTAAATGCGGCTCAGGATCGAGCTGCGCGATGGCTTGCATGTCTAGGAGGAAGGCGCGCTCGAACAGGTCCCACATATAGTTGGACGAGTATATGTCCTTCATTTCCACTTCGGTATCGATGTAGCAGTGGTTCAGGAACCCGACGTAAGCCTCTTTCACCTGTGGAGTGAAGCCAACATCTTATTCAACCCTCATCATCAAACGAATATGTCCCCACCGAGGGGCACGGGTCTCTTCCCTGAGGAAGGTATAGGCCATACTCCACCACGGGAGCCAAGTCAGGATTGGTGGAAGCTTGTAAGACTAGTGCCTGGTCTTACTGTCGGAAGTTTTCAAGCCGCCCTGAGGCCTCGACTTGGCTTAACGACTGCCATCTATCGACGGCAGCCGTTCAACCATAAATACGCTTTAACACTTTTCCCGCCGAGGACTCGGCTCCCGAGTTCTCTAGAATGCTTCTCTCACGCCGACGACTCGGCTCCCGAGTCCAGTACATCCATAGGTGTAGGTGACTTTTGGCCATGCCGCAGCACCCGGCTACCGAGTTCTATAAGATTTCTATGCTCAGGGTTGTAATTTTTTGTCGAAATCTAAGTATTACTTTCGTTCGCCGAGTATTACCTACTACCATATTTTTTGACATGTTTTTGGTAAATAATCGTATCCGTATCATATTCACATGCGAAAAACATTTAGAACGTTATGGTAAAAGTGTGTTCGGTCGGTTAGATACGGGCACGAAAACGTCGCTTTGGCGCACAGTGTTCTTACTCCTTTGATAAGGTTGGCGGCATCCTTTGATCGCGGCAAGAGCCAAGGCGGCATTTTCAAAGGCGACATTGTCTAACGGAACGCACTAGTGAACAGTGAATAGAGTCATACGTACAGACAAGTCATAAATTAAAAAAAAGGTCCGTACCACGAGGACCATCAGGTAGGGGTAATTAATGTTGTTCTGTTGTGGACAATGGAACGGAACCGTCGTGTGCGAGTCCGACTCGCAGTTGGCCGATTTCTGTTTACACTTTGTTATCTGTCACTTGTCAAAGTTGTCTTACGGATTATGGCGTGCGTGCGTCTTTATTAGATGTGATATGTAGATCAAATAATGTATTATAATATAAATAGTCAAACCAATATTATATGGAGCTAAATAATTTAATATAATTAATCAAAGTTACGTTTTAGAGAGCCTAATATTTAAGCTCTAATCTAACAATTTGTTTGACAACCCTGTGACGTCACGACCCGGCAGCCGAGTCGGCGGCTTGGCTCTAGTGCACCCGGCTCCCGAGTGCTCGGCGTAGATGTCTAGTTCCATTTGTTTGACAACCCTGTGTGACGTCACGACCCGGCAGCCGAGTCGGCGGCTTGGCTCTAAGTGAACCCGGCTCCCGAGTGCTCGGCGTAGATGTCCAGTTCGCACGCATTCTATGAAATGCACCCGGCTCCCGAGTCCTATGGCATTCTTTCGTGGAATGCCGTATAATGTTTAGATATTTGGGTAGCAGAGAAAGTGTTAAATTGTACCTTTTAGGATTTCAAGGTGTAATAAATTATAAACTTTTTCCGGATACACTTACTTGATTTTTCATCGGAATCAGAGCGTACACTTGTCGGACTCTTCCGACAAAAATCTATTTAATGTATCCGGGATAAAATTAATAATGTGTAGTGCTTACGAAAGTTTTAGTGAAAAATAAATTACGTAAGAAAAGAAAAAATTGCCCCCGGATAAGGAGGTTCGAAGGGGCCCCAAAAACGTTTGGTCGATAAAACAAAATTTATCTGTCTGAATCATGACAAATGGCCTTTGCCGCCCGGATAGATAAACATAAACATTTACATACAGGCACATACATTGCTTCTGGCCCCACACTAGGATACCCTGTGTCGTGGGAACCAGAAACAGCGACACCAAAAACATGCGAACATTCAAGACCTGAGGTTTCTTTTTTGTCCCCAGCCGGGATTCGAAACCGGGACCTCCCGCAGATGCACTAACAGCTGCGCCACAGAGGCCATAAAGCCACGGCCTTGAGTATATGTAATGTTTTCTACAAATCTCAGGTTAAAAAAAATTAGAGTCGATAAACCAAAAGTGATCAGTTATGATCGCGGCAAGTGGCAGTCCCTAGTCTCTGCCTACCCGTCCGATTTACAGCAGTGAGTTTATGTTATCAAAACACGTCATAACTTTTGTTTAACCCATAAATCATTAGTTTTAATCATTCTCTTATCAGAAATTTATTTCAAAGTAAAGAATTTACGTTCTGGTTGTTAAATGTCAATGTACAAACTTATAATATTAGGCGCTGCCTTGGGGCCGAATCTAGTGGAGAAAAAGGCAGCGAAAACAACTCCCCCATCTTTGCTCAAATCTACACATCTAAGTTGGTACGAAACTCTATATATCAAAGAAACTCGTGACCCATGAGTATAATCAACACTTGCTATGTCAAAACAAAAATAGCACAGTTTTTGTTATGCAGTCATGCCTCCGTACATTTATGAAAAACTTATTAATCCCTATAATAACTATGAACTTCCAAGGACTAGGTCGTTGTGGAATTGGTTTACTGCCAAGGGCTTTTATAATTTATAATGTCTTTAATGAAAATTTTAAATTTATTTTAAATACGTACACTATGCACTACAAATGATGTATTTACCTTGGCTAATCTGAATTTAGATGAGGCAATTTTGTTTACATACCTTCACCACACTTGCAATGTTATGTTTATGTTCTGTACAAACCTCAGGTATGCAGTCAGGGTGCGTGATCATGGCCACAATGTCGTCAAGCGGCAGCAGGCTGTGGCACTTGATCTCCGTGTACACGTTCTTGCCCATCGTACAGCACGTCAGCAGCTTCACCAATTGGATGTGGTATCTGTTGGTCATCATCATCATCATCAACCCATTGTGTCCCCACCGAGGGGCACGGGTCTCTTGGCTGACGAAGGTATAGGCCATACTCCACCACTGGGGCCAAGTCCGAATTGCTGGAAGCTTGTAAGACTAGTGGCTGGTCTCTGATAGGTCTTAGAAACAGATCACTGAGTCGAATACAAGAAGAATTACACCTTAGTACGGCATTAGCCAGATCAACTTAAGACTTATATCTTATGGCATGCAAATAAAAGGCCGTTGTAAGTTATTTATTCTTACACAAGCCTTACGCCAGATATGTATATGATTGAAACAACTCTTGACAAGACCACACTAAGACCACAGTCAGGGTAAGTACTCTTACAAAGTGCGCCCTTTTCGGCACTTACAGACGTCTATAAGTGTGATAT
Source organism: Yponomeuta plumbellus (assembly GCA_947310845.1). NCBI lineage: Eukaryota > Metazoa > Arthropoda > Insecta > Lepidoptera > Yponomeutidae > Yponomeuta > Yponomeuta plumbellus. The sequence continues at coordinate 11,402,903 of OX371216.1, read as the reverse complement.
AAGAGTTTATAAAATTGGTCTTAAGATACTTCTAAGATCAATTTTTGCTAGTTGGGTACTGTCAGAAGTATTGAAGCCGCCCTATTCACACTAATATTATAAACGTGAAAGTTTGTGTGTGTGTTTATATGTTTGTCAGTCTTTAGCGCTGAAACGGCTGGACGGATTTTAATAAAATTTGGTATGGAGTTAGCCGATACCCTGCATTAAAACATAGGCTACGTTTTACCGCGGGGAAATATCTTATTCCTACGGGAAAATCGATGAACCGCGGGTAACACCGCGGGGCACAGCTAGTAAGGTTATATAATAAAGTGAGAGAAGAGGAAGAACAAGTACAAGCATGTAAATGCTGGCTTGCTTTGAGATTGATTGTATGTGGGATTTGCTGCGAGAGCGAAGGAAGGTTGACAGTGTTATGTCGAAGGTCGCTACTATAGGTAAGAGCAGGTAATCGTGCTCTTCCATTCTAACGGCCGATTTACCGCCAGGCAGATCGTATGCCTAAGGACGTTGTATTTATCGTACATCATGTATAATACTTGTACTTTGCTTGCGCGATGCAGAAATGTTGGAGTTTATAGTGGGCGCGCAGAGTTGACGTTCGCCATGTGCTCGCCACACCTTCAAATTCAGGGACTGCCACCGCTGGTCCCCTGGCCTGTCCCTGGTCTCTGCCTAACCTTCTGGGATACAGGCGCGAGCTTATGTATTAAGTAAATTCAAGAATGAACAATTTTAATCATGATAAAAACAAAATGTTAACTTTTGAGCATCAAAGTTGTTAGTTTCACAATCAATAGATTATGTCGAGAAGAAGCTTACAAAGAAACTCCACATTTATTCTTTTCCAAACATTTTTAGCTTAATTAATTATAAACATTTACATACTCATACATTGCTTCTGGCCCCACACTAGGATACCCTGTGCCGTGGGAACCAGAAACAGCGACGTCACAAGTCTTGTCCCCAGACTGGGCTCGAACCCGGGACCTCTCACATGGTAGGCAGATGCGTTAACCGCTGCGCCACAGAGGACTTTGAAACTTTGGGTATTTAGAATAAAAAATGGACACCCACGCGCGGCAGACCTAGGCGAAGATGGCGGGACGACCTGAATGCCTTTTCCGGGAAATCATCGGTGCAGACGATGATGATGGTGGTGATGGTGGAGACAGAGTGAGACGGAAAGCAGGAGGGGAGGCCTTCGCCCAGCAGTGGGACACAAAAATTGAAAAGGTCGCTCGTGACGTGAGGAGTCACCTAAATGAAGTATATCCAAATCGCTGGATCGGTCGCGGTGGAACTATTCAATGGCCACCGCGCTCACCCGATTTAAACGCCATAGATTTTTTTCTTTGGGGTTACTTCAAGGAAGTGGTATACGAAAAGGAGTGCAACACGGAGCAGGAGCTTCGACGACGAATATCAGCGGCCACCCACCAGGTGAAAAATAATCACCGGGCCTTTAGATTGTTAAAAAGAAATTTTATTAGAAGATGTCGACTCTGCCTCCGAGTGAGAGGTAGAAATTTTGAACATCTTCTATGAAAAAGTTATTTTTTTTATTTTTGATTAAACTGTCTATTCTAATTATCTGGTGTATTTTTTTTATCCTTTTGCGACTTATTTTTATGTCCTAGAACAGTACTTTGTAACTCAAATTAGTTAGAACCAAAAGTTGATTTAAAAAAATGCAACTTTGCTGAGAATAAAGGTCAATAATAAAAGACTCAGGAGAGATAGGGCTTTGAGTTGTATCTTTTTACAATCCTCATGAAATGGTCCAGTTTTTCTACTACTGGGGCAGGTTTCCGCAATAATTTTTTTTTTTTTAATCAATGACGAAAATGTTGGATCAAACAATTATGATACGAGATCCGTAAAAATTAATTAATTTCTCATGATCCATAAAGACAGGGACGATGAATTTTTTTTTGTTACATTCTCATCATGGACCGTCACTCTCAAAAAAAAAACAACCACCAAAAGTAAGTACTTTTTTTTTATTGCTCTTAATAAATAGTAGGAACTCTTTTCTTGAAAAAAACCGAAAATCAATCATAAGTTCAAAACCGTTGAGAATTTTACCACCCTGTATAGGACCTTATTGGTAGAAGATGACCTTGGCTAACTCCCCATTTCCTTTGATCCATGATATTTGGACCACCCTGTACAGAGCAGGAAGTAGAATTACAGTTGAAAATGGAAGCCTATTCTAGAGTCCGAGGTATATATATTCTAAAAGCTAACAGACTGTACAGCCTGGTGATAGGCTCAGTAATAGGGTCCATTTTACCCTTTGGGTACGGAACCTTAAAAAACTATTTAGATTTTGTTTTCATCAAAGTGCGCTAGAAACAAATGTACATATGTATTTAGTCATCGGCTTACCTCAAAGCCTCTGGCATGAACTTTGTCTTCTTGTACTGCTGCATCATCTGAATGAAGTAGTTGCACGAGACTTTGTCGTTGTAGAACACCAACACGTCCTCGCCTGCGTTCACCATCTGTGCCGAGCGAATGTGGACTTTACACGCATGGTTTTAAGGTCCCATTTACAGACACATACCATTTTATTGCAAATAAAACTGTTATACTTAATGTTATACAAGTAACCGAATCCAGAATAACATTAATATATTCAAATTCACTATACTTACAGCCAATTTCTGAATTGAGAATTTCGCTAAGTAATATAATTACTCAACTGTAAAGTCCATTTTTTAATTCCAGTCAGTAAAATGACATTTGCCATGTGACCAGGTTTTGGAAGAAAAATAATAGGGATGTACACAATCGACATAAAATAAAGACTAAGGTTGTATCACTTCTTTCTTTCGTAGAATTCGCTCCCAAAGTCGTGTTAGATGAATAAAAATTATCAATGAGCCGCTTTCTCGCGAAGAACTAAAAAAAAAAATATTACGGCTGTCAAAGGAATGCAATTTTGGACCTCAGCCCAATAGCCATGTGTGATACATCATAAAATAGGTCTCAGCGAGCTAAACAAAAGTTACTATAACGCCAACAGCCAAATGTTTGTCCTTTCGGAGTTATATTGTATTGAAAAAAAAAAACTAACATTTTCAATAAAATATCTAACTCTCAAAATAATAAAGAAAAAAAATCAACCACGAAGTTTTTATGATTCATGCAAATATTTTTACAAAGAACCTACTATAATTTGTTTCAATAACAGATTTAATGATTTGATTCGATTTATTTAGGTTTGGTTCCATTTCATTTCATCTCATTAAATTTCATTTTCATTTCATATCAATAAAAAAAAATTACTGAAGACTTGGCTGTATGGGCTAGTTCCCTTTGCCTACCTAGAATTGGTGAACAAAAAAATCTCTTTTACGGTTGGCGCCATTTTCCAAAAATTTTCTTTATTAAATTGCTTCATTTTTTCGCAACTGTATTAAAAATAGTTGTTCAGTACACGTGCGGAACCGTCATTGCAACTTGTTCCGACTGTCAACCCTTGCCTTCGGCTGCGCCTCGGCTCGGGTAGACATTTGTCGGAACTCGTAGCAATGACAGGCTTTCCGCAATTGTAATTAAATATACAATTTTTTTTTAGTTCTTCTGAAAACGGCTCATTATTAGTATGTTGTGGTCATAATAATATGCATGAAAAATAAAAAAAACTCGAACTTGACGATTTGTTACCGCGATGTTTGATGATTAACATTTCTGACGGCATAAATCCCATCTCGGCATAACGCTAATCCAGGCGCAAGGTGCTAATCTTGGTACTAATTCAGAGTACAACTGCAATGAGGGCTTTTCGAAGCGTCATTAAAAAAAATAGTACCGCAAATTACCGATAGATGGTGCTGACGTCATGACATCACTGTACCTTATCTGTGGTTCCTGTCCTATGTTTTTACAAAAATGCACAATGCATGGGCTAGTCATGAGCAAAGACAATAATTCACGTACTTAAGTAATAAACAAAGTAAAAATACTTCGATAACTTTCAAGTTTCAACAGTTTCGAAACAAAGTCTAGTTTAGATCACAGACTACAAAGAGATGTTTAGACTATCACAGATTAATAATCATAAACCAAATAACCCCATTTTACTTCCAGGTAAAAATTGTTTATGTTAAGTAGGTGATTTTTTTTAGACTTTAAGTTGTAAAATAAATACATGTATACGATTCAGTTAGTTCTATCGAGTCAGAATAAAATTCTAAAACCCAAAACTTGTTTTTCATTTACAATATGTTTTTATTATTTAATTACATAATCACCAGGTTGAAATCCTGTGACAAAAAAATAAGAATACGTAAAAAGATTTACTTAAAATTAAATCTGGTGGTCACTCTGTTCCTTTTTTCCTCTGTGCTAATATTTAATTTGTTGATTCAATTCAAAAAGAAAATTGATTATAACGTTAAATCGACAGACTGAAAACATCAATATTTTAACTGGCAGCCCTTTTCCAATTCTAAATGTCATTTTACTGACTGGAATTAAAAAACGGACCTTAGTGCTGTCTCGTCAAATTTCTTTAGAACAGACAGCATTCGACACAGTTTAGATCACAAAAATTACGTTACTTGAGGTGCTTATAAGTTTGAATCTATAGCAAATTTTGAAAAAAGAAAAAGCTATAAACCTAGTCATTTATTGTGTCAATAACATACAAAAAAATCATGGAGATTGGAAAAAATTTAGAAGTGGTAAAAAGTTTTCTCTTTTTGTACGGACGAGCACGTACTATTCTTCCCTCTTAAGTATAAGATAAGAATATTCATTATTGTGTTTACTTAGTGTAAATTCTCAATTCAGAAATCGGCCCTTATTCTTCCTTCTTTGCTGTGTTCCTTCGCCTATCGAAGATGACGTTTAATTCGGCTGTTGCATTTCGAAGCTATCAATACAAGAAACTGGTACTCTGCTCTGACCCTAACAACCCATGGCATCTTCGGCGTCCCAGGTCTTTACAGGCAGAATAATTCACTCATCTCCTGGATGACGAGGACTGCAGAAATTGCAGGTTAACCACACCTGGGATTCTGATTTTTTAAACGGGCTCCGTCTCGTACGCACTCCCCATCGGCGTAAGCTAACTAATACAAGTAAGTTAAACCAGAATAACACTGATACAGACTGAATATCTCGGTCACCTCTTGCATGACGAGATCCTGGCTCTTTCGAATGTACTGTCGGTCGGCGCGGACGATGGTCTGCAGAAATTGCAGGTTAATGAACCTTTAACACCTGGGATTCTGATTTTATAAAGTGGCTCCTTCTCTACTCAGCACAACCAAGTTAGTTAGTTAGTTTGGCTTAGGGTTTCCGCACTTGGCCTCATAGTTGGGCCATTGTACGTAGCAGGGCTGTGAGCTTACTCCAGCCAGCCTATCTCTTTCCAGAAGGCCAGCAGTGCTCTGATGTCACTGCAGGCCTCCTGAAGGGTTCCCAATTTCCCAATGGTGGCGGTCCGTTGTTTCTTCACGCCTTCGCAGTAGATGGTCAGCACAACCAAACAATTACAAGTAATTTAAACCAGAATAACACTGATACAGGCAGAATATCTTGGTCACCTCCTGCATGACAAGGTCCTGGCTCTTCCGAATGTACTGTCGGTCGGCGCGGACGATGGTCTGCAGGAATTGCAGGTTAACGAACCTTTAACACCTGGGATTCTGATTTTATAAACTGGCTAGAAAGTGGTAATTTTAAATTCTTTCATGTATTTCTTCTAAAAAAGGCAAACGAAAATTTACTTCTCAACTAAGCCGCCAAAACGCTATCTTAGGCAACATGGCGTTGCACAGGTATTTGACGACACTTCCCGGTAAACCAACCAATGAACGTAAGAAAGAATGAATGACCGACGCCATATTTGCTAGGGCTAGTGTGGGGACCACCGTTACATCTAAACTTTTCAACAGCCTATAAGTTGCATTCATGTACCTCTTTAATACGGTAGTTGACACGACCAACAATAAATTATTTGATATGCTCGATTAAAACAAAAATTACAAAATATTTCGGTAAATGTATCTCTTTTAGGGCGGGCATCTTGGACTACTACCGGCATCAGCTCGACTTGTTCTCCAACATGTGCCTCAATAGACAGTACCTGGCTTTGAACAGCCTCTCCTCGCAGCTCCACATCGACCTTATACTCAAGTGAGTGAGAGCTATTTTCGAACTGAAAATCCTGGAACATTTACATGCATGTTGTAATGTCATTGAGTGTGTTTGAGCGTGTTTTGTTGTGCAAAAAAAAAACTGGTATTTTAAAAGGAAGGAAGTCTTTTACGGAGGATTTTAAATTCTTTCGTGTATTTCTTCTAAAAAAGGCAAACGAAAATTTACTTTTGAAATAAGCCCCCAAAACGCTATCTTGGGCAATATCGGCGTCGCACAGGAATTATGACGTCATCGTCAGTAAACAAAACGATGAACGTAAGAACGACATTAATGACAAAGGCCATTTTTACTGAGCTGTGACGTCATCATAGAATCGGCCAGTTCAAGCCGCTTTCGATACAATGGCTGCAGAGACATAATTATAAAATTTTATCATGTGTTCTTTTTTACAAATAATTATTGTTATTTTTAGTGAAAATGCCTTAACGCGGTTTTAAAACTCATAATTTTTACGAAGACGTATAAATAATAATGATTTTTTCACACTGTCAAATAGCCCATTAACTTAAATTACGAGTATTAATTAAAATTAATAGATCGTTCTTCGATTCTTCGATCGATATTGGCTTAACGACTGCCGTCGATAGACGGTCGTTAAGCCGAATCAGGGGCCTTAATAGGGCGGCTTGAAAACTTCTGACAGTAAGACCAGCCACTAGTCTTACAAGCCTCCACCAATCCTGACTTGGCCCCCGTGGTGGAGTATGGCCTATACATTCCTCAGGGAAGTCTCTTCCCCTCGGGCACGTCATCATCAACCCATTATGTCCCCACCGAGGGGCACGGGTCTCTTCCCTGAGGAAGGTGTACTCCATACTCCTCCTTTTGTGAGTTGCGCCGCCCTAATGCGATAGTTGACACGACCAACAATAAATTATTTGATATGCTGGATTAAAACAAAAATTACAAAATATTTCTTTTAGTCAATTACTAGTTATTACAATTTTTAAATAGATGAAACATAAAAAGAGTGCTCTGAAATATGACGTCATAAACCGGTATTTTCATACAAAATTCCGTTTTAAAAGTAACTTATTTGACATTTTGTCAACTACCCAATTCAAGGCATTTTAAACTTAATGTTATCCTAGCAACCTTATTTAAATAAATTATTCTATTCTATTCTTATTCTATTTACTAGCATGTGGCGTCATCATAGAATCGGCCAATCCTGGCCGTTTTCGATACAATGGCTGCATAATTATGCATATTCATAATTATCAAATTTTATCTTGTGTTTTTTTTACAAATCATAATTGTTTTTTTTTTTAGTTTAAACGCCTTCAAGCGGTTCTTAGACACATAATTTATACGAATACGTATCAATAATACTGTTTTGTTCATACTGTCAAATAGCCTATTTTAGCGACAACTAGGGTAAACTATACATTGATTGGCACCTTAAGCAAAACTTTGACTTAATTTGCTTCCTAAGCATTCAATTTCATATTCAATCACTATTAACCATTTTTATTTGTTAGAATATGAGTATAAGTTGGAAATAAAAAATAAATCTTGCTTGTTGTCATAGTTTTATTTAAGAAAAATTATGATTCTGATTCTGATTCTGAAAAATAATAATAATTTGAAAATATCTCCAAAACTACAGTCATTGGCATTACAGGTATAAACATGGTCACTAATAATATCAGTAATTAGCACTTATAATTTGTTATGTATGTTTTGCACTTAACAATGCTAATTATAAAAAACTACCAAAATGCCCTTTAAGAAATTTTAATTCTTAATATTTGTGTTTAAAACTCACTGTGCCAATGACTAGGTGGGTGCCAGCAATACTATGGTTTACCCTAAGTCAAAGCAGGATAACACAGGTAGAATATCCCACCCACCTCCTGCATGACGAGGTCCTGGCTCTTCCGAATGTACTGTCGGTCGGCGCGGACGATGGTCTGCAGGAATTGCAGGTAGGCGGGCCGCCGCCCGCGGGACTCGATGCAGTGCACAAAGTGGGCCACCACCTACACACATTTCGGATACTAGTCAGACTACACACTCATACCCTCAGAATACATAATAGTACAGGTACAGAAGACTCACTCCACAAAATCAATTAACGAAAAAGGGACTCCAGCAGCGATACAATTATGTGCAATTCAGATCGCACGGCGCAAGAAAAGCTACGTTATATTCACCTATACTCTGATTTTTTATTCCGTAGAATTCTGACATTTCATAGGTGTTGCTACTGAAAAAGTTCACCACCGAAAAAGGGACAAATTTGACCCATTTGAGGGCAATAAAAAATAAAATGCTACGTATTTTTTATGTTTTACCTATAAAAAGGTTAATCTAAATATTTACTTACTCAAGTGATATATCACGAAAAATATATCAAATTAACTTTAATTACTTTATTTTATTCTTTAGCTGGCATCACTGCCTACGAATTCAAGGTTTCGTAAACCTTTTTAGAAAAGTGAAGTAGGCCGCTGTTAGCTCTCTTAATAATTCATGTCAGCGATGATGATGATGATGAAGATAGTGATGTTAGTATTAATGATGATTAGATATTTAAATACAAATATGTTTTCATTACTTGTACTTCTTTACTGTTTGTATGGTGAAAAGGGACACAATTGTCACTCGCCTTAAATTGCTTTTAATTTGGAGCTCCATACTTTATAAAATGGATACATTCACTAACAAATTAAATGTGTCGACTCAGATGTTCACACTCGTATTGAAATTGAAACATGTGCCCGGCCAAAAAGGGTTTCTAATCTCTGACATCTCAAAAAATGATAACTGTCAGAATTCTACGGAATTAAAAATCAGACTTTACATGTAGCCTCACTTTCTATCGCGTAACTCTTACCTCTTCCGGCGCCTGAATTCCTACCTATTTGCTACTCCGGAGTGGTCGCCGCATGTACTTACGCGTTCGATACCGACACGCGTAGTGAAACAGCCCTGCTCATGCTCATACTCCATTACGATAAAAATCGCTCGTAGCCCAGGCTGCCTGAGTGATCTTGCGTTCAGTGGGACGCGTTCAGAGCATGAATGGGTGACCGTTCTATGACTAACGCTAGTGGCATTTGTCCGAGCGGTTCCGTGCTTCGCAAGGCACGTTAAGCAGTTGGTGCCGGCTGCCGTCGATAGATGGCAGTCGTTAAGCTTGAAAACTTCTAACAGCAAGACCAGCCACTAGACTTTTAGAAGCCTCCACCAATCCGGACTCGGCCCCCGTGGTGGAGTATGGCCTAAACCTTCCTGAGAGAAGGGTGCCCCTCGGTGGGGACGTAATGAGTTGATAATGACACACACCTTGTCGTTCCCCTCGTGAGCGCAGAGGGCCGCATTGTCCTTGAAGATAGCGCACACGGTCGCAGCTTCGCGGATCTGGTGAGAAGAAGGCATGTGATGACATTTTGCTTGTTAATAGTTAGTAAACACCTCAAAAAACTTTTTTGCACATAAAAAGTACAGCCCTGATGTATAAGCGAACGCACAATGTATTGTAATTGCTTAGTTTATGTTATACACACTTGCAAGAACAACGTGTTATTTCGAAACCCTTACCTTACATGAGAGCATTTTTTTAAGGTTTCAAAGTAATGGCCGAAATAGATAGCGCTACAACGTGATGCAGTCTCTTTTTTCATTATTCCGGCTATTTCGGAGTAAATAAAATCGCGTTAAAAAGAAAAATATCACGTTGTTCTTGCAAGGGTGCGTATCATCATTTAGCCACAAGAAGTCCACTGCTGGACGCAGGCCTCCTCCATGGATTTCCAAAGAATTTTATTTTCCACTCATTACTTTGCAATAAATTAGTAACGCTAACGTACTCTCTGGAATAGGTCGTTTCATTCTTACGCCACTCCCCTATCATATCAAAATAGTATCAATATCAGCACTGTGTAGTCCAGTATACACCAGAGTCATAAACTGGGAAACCTTCATCTTGAAGCCCAGTGAATACGCAGTCGTTGTCAACATTGTAACAGCACGACAAAAACAAACTAAAATAACAGAAAGGTGAGTTACGAAAAACAACAAGAAAGAAGACATTTGAACTGCCATAGAACGAAGAAAGAAACTTTCTTTTATCTTGTTAACTAGCTAACCCGGCAAACATTGTATTGCCAGATAGGGGTATGAAAAATAGATAACAACCTATTCTAGGACGTTGTGTAACGTTGTTAATATCCGTGTGTGATGTTGTTCTTGAAATAAATGGTTTCCTTTCTATTACCTACTAGCTTTCGCCCGCAACTCCGTCCGCGTGGACTTTAGCTAAAAATTTTGCAACCCCGTTCACTCTCTTAAGGGTTAAATTTAGAAAAACGGTGAAACACGTGTTCAATCAATTGTGTTGAAGAGTATTTATTTTAAGTTACAAGAAAATTAGACAAGATTCTTTCCTCCCATACAAATTTTGGCAACCCTTTTCGCCCCCTTAGGGGTTAAACCCAGAGATTATATAGACCCTCTGTGCAAAATTTCAGCTTCCTAGGTCCAACGGCTTGGGCTGGGCGTTGATGAGTGAATGAATCAGTCAGTTAGGACTTTGAATTTTATTTATATAGATTTTCTATTTTAATAAGCACCTTTGTAAATATTTTGTGTTTTTTCCAGTTCGCATTAAAAAACATTTTTATCACACTTCTTTTACCATTTTTATCATTTTTACGACACTGATATAGATAGGGAGCGGAGAACCCTGTCAGTTAGAGCTAATATGATTATCCACAGGTTCAGGCGGTGCTCGACGGGGGTGAAAGTGACTCTATTTAGAGCTTACTGCACCTCCTTCTACACTGGCAGCCTGTGGGCTAGTTATACTCAAAAAGCCTACAGAATCAGAATCAGAAACTTATTTCAACGTAAAGAATTTACATTCTGCTTGTTGAATGTCAATGTACATACAGTTATGTATAATGTTAGCCGCTGCCTTGGGGCCGTCTGTAGTGGAGAAAAAGGCAGCGAAAAAAAAAACTCCACTCTGACCATCTTTTCTCAAATCAACTTAAAGCTAATACAAATAAAACTTACAAAACAATATCTTGGATGTGTTGAACACTAGACACATTTATCCTCTGATTAAATTTAATATTAAACTACTATTTAAAGCCATACGTCCTTGTCTTCTAAATAATCGTTGATTTTATAATAAGCTTTTTTGCAAAGAGTGTGCTTAACACAATTCTTAAATCGCGTTGGAGGTAACTCTAATATATCTTGGGGTATCTTGTTGTAGAACCTTATACAGTGCCCCATAAAGGAAGTATTAACTTTTGCAAGTCTAAATCGTGGAAATGACAATTTATGTTTATTCCTAGTATTAACGTTATGATGGCTACCAAGTGTTTCGAAGTCTTTAATATTTTTCCTAACGTACATAATATTTTCATAAATGTATTGGCTTGCAACTGTTAGGATGTTGATTTCTTTGAAAAAATTTCTTAGTGTGTCCCTACTACTTACAGGGCTCTCCGCATCCAGTATAACAATGCGTTCAGGGCGCTGACGGGGCTGCCTCGCCACTGTAGCGCCTCCGCCATGTTCGCCGACGCGCGAGTAGATTGTTTCTACGCGATTATGCGTAAGCGTGAAGAAGACTGTTACCATTTTTTAATGGAATGTGTTCGGAACGGAGAGAAGAGACAATTACTGGCCGATAAATTCTGTCTTAATAAGCCTACACGTAGGACTCATTCAAAGTATATTGGCTGAGCCTTTGTCTGACTCAGCCAAATTATTATTTTATTTTAAGTTAAGAGACTAAATTTGTTTTTTTTTTGCTCTGCAATGTGTCTAAAGAAGCTAAAATTAACTCGTCTTTGTTATGTATATAGTTAATTAGGATATAATTTTATAACGGGTACGATGGAACTGTCATCGTCACCTTGTGACAAAAGTTCCGAAATTAAAATAGATTTGGGACCTAATAAACTCGGCAAAACGTGGGTCCAGTTCTAGAGACTGGTGCCTCTGCCTACCCCTTCGGGGATAACGGGCGTGAGTTTATTATTTATTTTATTTTTTTATAAAAAAAAAAAAAAAAATGCGTAAGCGTGGCGCGTCACTAGTGAGCAGAGTGCGGGGCAGCCCCAACAGCGTCCTAGCGATGATCGCGGCGCGGGTCCACTCCGCATACGTCAACCACTGCTGTAGGCTTCAGGTCGCACGCAACAGGCCCTGATGTATGTATGTTTCATTGTCCTAGCTTAGATACTACTAACATAAATTTAATCAATCAATCAATCAATCTATTTATTTATTTGTAAACATAGGTAAATATTACAAGCTGTTATAGAAATATTATAGTCTCTCTATGTCTTGCCTTTAGGCGTACAAAATTGTGATCCCTACTTAAATAAAATGTCTTTTCAATTAATAAAACTAATAATAAAAACGAAAATGTCCAAGTAAGTATGTCAAAGCTTCAAGCACCATAAAGTTAATTCCAAAAATAATTACCAATAAATCATACAATGTCAAAAGGAAAAGAAAACTTAATTATACCATTTAAATTAATTAACATTTTAACACGCCGGCATTTGCATTTATATTATTTACCTAGTCAAAAGTCTGCTATGTTAAGTTTAAAATGTACTAACCAAATATGAATCTTGTTGTTCGAAACAAATAAATTATTATTATTATCTTATCTCAACATATTGAAACCCACTCACCCCAGCAGTCAAGAACAGGTCCAGATGCTTGTGAAGGATGGCTTGGTTCTGCTGGTTCCCGTGGCAGAAATGCTGCAGGAACTCGTGTGCGAGCGCCATCAGCTCGTCCATTGCTGCGTCGTCTTCGTCGTGAGGCACCTGGCGGTGGAGACGTTATTGTAGTTGGAAGGTTCAACACGAATGCACAGACAGGACGTGGTATACTTGTGGGCTTTCAGATAGATCACACGGCGCCACTGTCGCCGTAGTACAGTCGGGGTCTGAAAATGTTTACCACCTTAAGGTTCATAATTGTACTGACGATTCTACGACACAAGGTCGATAATTACAGAATAAAGAGTAGAGTACCAACCCGTCAAAGTTTAGAGCAAAACTTCTTCGCTCACTCAAGGAGGTTTTATAATAACGTATAGAAAAAAAAACCTTCTATTTTGACAGATTTTTGATATTTGTGTCATTTTAACACATTCGCGGACAGGGACGGCTATAGCAGTCTATAATATTAAAAATAACAATAGATCACATATGACTGTTCGGCAAAGTGTTAACAAATGAAATAATTTTAAATTAAGAAATGAGTTTAGCTACTTGTTAGAATCGAGGCTTCTGAACTTTGAAAGGTAATAAGTATATTGTTAAAGCATTGTAGACTATACTGCACATCATTGTGACAGAGAATCAAGTTTGAAAACTGGTAAACATTTTTATACACCGACTGTACATATTACAGCGATTCACCGCCACTGCGTCGCATGGAGAAATCTTCCCCGTATTTCTTTCTCCGTTCCAGCGGATCAGCTCACTTGCAGAAGGTTGCTATTATCTGTTGTGCATCAGTGAAAGTGAAAATGAAAGCTATCGCCGTGAGTGCAGTACTTGGTACTCATTTCTCCGTCTCCCATTTCAGTCCTTGGACCTGTAGACCTCCAGCTCACCTGCAGCAGGTCGAGTAGAATGTGGTGCACGTCGATGTTCTTCCACTAATGCTCGTCGGTGCTTCGATCCCAGTCTCTCCCTCTCGGACCCAGGTCTGTGGACAGCCGCAGGTCCGTCACGACGTAGTGCCCTACTTGGCACCCCCGTTTCTCGGGATACCGCCGTTTAGCCAAAGTATTTTTCGCCAAATTTTACTTCCCAATAAACTTATGGCATCAGTTTCATTTCCCAAATGAAACTTTAGCAAGTTTTCATTTCGCATTTTATTCATTTGGTCAAATTATCATTTCGCATAATTTTACTGCGTCAAGTTTTATTAAGACAAACGTTTATTACGCTAACGTTTTATTTTGGCAAGTCAACAGAAATATAGGTGCGACGACGCGCGTAGCGAAGCGGAGCGCGACGAAGCGTTATGTTCTCTATATAAGATCGAAAACAGAAACGATACTTTTGACTGAATAATGCTTGGTAAAATGAATTTTGACCAAGTATTTATTTGATAAACAATAACTTGCCATAATAACTTTTGCTAACTGTTTATTTGCTTTAAGTTGTTTTGAGAAATGTTTTTTTGCCAAGTGATAATTTGCGGAAAATAGTTTGGGAAGTAATACTTTGGGAAACGATTTTTGGCAATACATTAGTAAACCCCGTTTCTCCCCTACTGCGTGTTTCCCTCGCGATCCTGGTGTCTCCCTCCCGCATCTCAGCTCACCTGCAGCAGGTCGAGTACGATGTGGTGCACGCCGATGTTCCGTAGGAGGCGTTGCTCGTGCCGGCGCGGCGCGCTGGCGTCGCCGGCGCCGCTGTTACCGCGGGTGCAGTATTTGATCATGCGTTTCAGGATCTGGTGGACGGGGGGGCTTTCATTGAGCGCATGGACAATATCACACTACAGACTACATCTACGGTTTTGTTTCAAGTTATTTGTTTTTCTTTTCTGTTGGGTTACATAATCATGTTATAAATAAAATAATAATAATAATAATAAACTCACGCCCGTTATCCCCGAAGGGGTAGGCAGAGGCACCAGTCTCTAGAACTGGACCCACGTATTGCCGAGTTTATTAGGTCCCAAACGTGACAAGTGGCAAGCCTGTCGCCGTTATCCGGGCACAATTTATTTGCGAATGGTGTTGCTGTACAAACAAATGTACGTAACTAAAAGTCATTGGTACATGCGTGGTTCGAACCCAGACCCTCATGATCGAGAAGCAAGGGTCAACCCCACTACGCCACCACCGCTACTCATGTTAATAATATGATAATCATGTTATTTGTCTCTTTATTTTGTTGCCGTGATGTGTCGGGGTCGCCACTGTCGAGCTTGTTAGGGACTTTTGTCTATTATTAAATTAAACTCGAATAGCCAAAGAATAATTCATATCGTCGGTCGGAAAACATTGTTGGCACATTTCAAAATATTCCGTTTTGAGTAAATTTTCAGATTTTACAGTAAAATCTTTGTTTGTAAAATCGTTGTTGGAAATAGTCTTTTTGTGACGAATTAAAAAATAATTTGATTAGTACCGTTAGTAATTAACATAACATAACATTTACATACAGTCACATACATTGCTTCTGGCCCCACACTAGGATACCCTGTGTCGTGGGAACCAGAAACAGCGACGTCACAAATATGTAAACATCCAAGACCTGGTTTTTTTTTTGTCCCCAGCCGGAATTCGGAATATCTTCAAAATTTCTACATACTGCATACTTAACTCAAAAATCGAGTTTTCGGAAATGTACTGTAATCGCACTTAGTACTATCTTGCGTGAGTATCATGTAGCGCTCTCTCGCTCACACACCGTTTCGCGCGATGAAGTAGGCAGTGACGTGACAAATCTATTTGCTACAGTATAAATAAACGTTTTTCTTCTTCTACTCGTTGCTATTAGCCCTTTGGCTCAACTCTGCAAATGGTGAGTTGCTTTGACACAAGGGACTTTAGGACAACGGCTTATGAATATTGTCGCACGGTAGGTTAGGTAGGGGTGCGGTCCGTAGTAAGAGGGGTATCCAGGGACAATGAAGTATATGGTTTATTTATATGGTAAAATAAAGGAAAGGGCACAATTATGTGCTCTTTGTAAATATTTAATGATGATTTATATAATAACATTGAAAATAAGATACTCCGGGTCATGAAAAACAGAAAAAAGAATGACGTTTAGGTGCAGCTTAGATGGAATCTGAGGATAATCTGAGCCAGATACGTCCGAACACTGCAGCAAAAGTCAAATACTAATTAAATTTGGAAAAGTAGGTGGCCGAAAATAATAAAAAGGCAACGAGGCAAATGCACCTCGTTACAATATAAGGTTTAATTTCGCATTCGAGTACCCGCTACTAAATTTGGCAGCCGCCGAGCCAGCGGTTATACATTTACCTGTTCGATCTTGTCGTACTCGCTGCGGTCGGAGCGAGAGGTCCGTACGTCGAGCACGTTGTCGAGCGAAGCGTTTCGCTCCAGCACCGCCCCGCCCGGCCCCAACGGGCCCGGACGCAGCTCTGCCGGGGGGAGGTAACATGAGTAAGGGCTGATTTTTCAATAGTCAGATAACTTCTATCTGAGGAATAAAAATGGCGGTTTGACAGCTTTTGTATAGAAAATATGTCAAACCGCTATTTTTATTCCTCAGATGAAAGTTATTTGACTATTGAAAAATCAGCCCTAAAACTTGCAATCATGGAACGGAAAGATAACTTTAGAACGAGCGCTTTACAGCTTATAATAATAATAATAAACTCACGCCCGTTAGGTTCAGGCCCGGCCCAGTTCTAGTGATTGGTAGGCAGAGGCACCAATCACTAGAACTGGGCCCACGTTTTGCCGAGTTTATTATCTGCCTTTCTCTTCTTCAACCAAGCTGCGGACAATCACAAGACTCACTGACGGTCGGACGGACATGGAAAAACTATAAGGATTACATTTTGACTACGGAACCCAAAAAACCGGGAATTACCACTGTGGTCGTCAAGCGTGCCGGCTCGTCCCTTATTGAATACCCAGAGTTCGGATTTCTCCACGCTTTGCCGGAGTAAGTCCAAGTCCGCCTTGATCTGCTTGTAGGACTCCACATCAGCGTCCGAAACTAGGAGTTGAACCTGGGAACAAGCGAGTGGTAGTACAGTAAAAACATTGAAATGACTGACGATATCTGTGGCGCATCTGCTTACACGAGAGGTCCCGGGTTTGAATCTCGAGTCGGGACAAAAAAACTCCACGTCTTGGATGTTTACATGTTGGTGATGCCGCTATTTCTGGTTCCCACGACACAGGGTAACCTAGTGTGGGACCAGAAGCAATGTATGTGCCTGTATGTAAATGTTTGTGTTAATTTCCAAAACTTAGTGGGGTTTCGGGTACTGCCACTGTAGTATGTTACTGAGTTTCGCAGTTTGCGTTCGACTCATTGAACTGGTGCAGTCAGGCGTGCCTTTTCAAACTTGGCAACATCGTGAAGCCAGCAGAATACTGCTGGTATAATGGATGGTAATACGGTATTTGACACTATCAACAATAAATTATTTGAGATGCTCGATTAAAACAAAAATTACAAAATGATTCGGAAAATGAATTTCTTTTAATCATTTACTAGTTATTACAATTTTTAAATAGATGAAACATAAAAAGAGTGCTCTGAAATGTGACGTCACAAGCAAGTATTTTCATACAAAATTCCGTTTTAAAAGTAACTCATTTGACATCCTGTCAAATATCCAATTAACCTCCAGCACAGTACCTATTTGAACGCGTGCAGCACTTCCTGCCGCTGGCTGAAGTGTCGGACGAGCAATGTAAGCGCGCCCGACACCAGCCCCGCCAACGATCTGCTAGTGAGCGAACTTCCTAATTCAAAACTCGGAAACTACAATGGAATCAGCCGACACCCTACTGCCACTACTATACAAGTTTTGGAAATGGTGAAGTGCTCATTCATCGTGAGAGCGCGGAAAAGCAACGGATCACCGTCATTTGAAAGTTGATATCCCATCAGCAAGCCAACAGAGCACGGCTGGTAAGACACGGTGGTAATTAACCAGCACAGTACCTGTTTGAACGCGTGTAGCACTTCCTGCCGCTGGCTGAAGTGTCAGAAGTAAGCGCGCCCGACACCAGCATTTGTCAGTGAGCGAACTTCCTAATTCAGAACTCGGAAACTACAGTGGAAGAACCCGTCGCCCTACTCCATACAAGTTTTGGAAATGATTAAGTGCCCATTCATCGTGAGAGCGCGGAAAAGCAACGGATCACCGTCATTTGAAAGTTGGGATCCCATCAGCAAGCCAGCAGAACACTGTTGTAAGACACATAACATTTACATACAGGCACATACATTGCTTCTAGACCCACACTAGGATACCCTGTGTCGTGGGAACCAGAAACAGCGACGTCACAAACACGTAAACATCCAAGACCTGGGTTTCTTTTTTTTTGTCCCCAGCCGGGATTCGGACCCTGGCCCTCTCGCATGGTAGGAGCTAACCACTGCGCCACAGAGCTCGTGAACACGGTGGTAATCAAGCAGCGCAGTACCTGTTTGAACGCGTGCAGCACCTCCTGCCGTTGGCTGAAGTGTCGAAAGAGCAATGTAAGCGCGCCCGACACCAGGGCCGCCGAGGCGCCCTGCGAGCGCGCGAACTGTAACAGCACGCGCAGGACCATCCGCCCGCCGCACTCGTCCAGGTCCAGTCCGTCCCTGGGGGAGTCGTCGGGCTCATGGTCATCGGGAAAAGGTGGGGAAAACTTGAAGAGTCGACTTATGGTAGTGCCCGCTGTTTCAACCAAATCAAAAGGTTGTTATTTAAAATATCTCATAAACTGTTATTTGATGAACGATGAACGTAAAACTAGATGTCCATTTCAAAATCAAATTTTTCATTTTCATTTCTCTTTCATGTAAAGAGATGAGTTTGGACAAAAAAAACTCCAACCGCCTTATTTATAAAAAAAAGATTCCTCTAAAACCAGTCTGAAGCCCTGTTTATTTAATCTGTGGCTACATCTTCTCCTTGTGAAGTCTCCACCACATACTATTTTAATCGGCGTTTTAAGGAATCCAGTTTTTATTTATGAAGACCATTAGTTTTTTATGGCATAGAATTAAAGCGGCAGTTCAATATTTGATTTATGGTAGGTAAAAAATAAAAACGCATGTTTGCAAACTAGTTTAGCAGTAAAAACTGAGCAGTAAACTAAATATAAATGAGTCGTAAAATAATTTAAATGGGCAGTTCAATAAATACTGAGCAGTGGAAAAGTTGAACTGGGCGGTTAGGCGCGTACAGTTAACAAATCATAATTGGTTAGTAATAAATTTTATTTTAAGCAGTTCTATAAACTATTATACGGTAAAATGCATTTATTCCTAGTGAAATGGATAGAAAATTCCTAGCACTCGCCGGCCGCTGCCGCGGCACGCTCGCTTCGCTCGCTCGGCTCGTGCGTCTGTTGATCACAGTTCTAACCTAACCTATAGGGTTATTGTTTCCAACCTAACCTAACCTATTTTACATTTTTTCCAACATAACCTAACTTCTTTTCATTCAAAGTGACGTTCGGATGCTACCGCCCACTATGAACTGCCCATTCCAACCGTTTTACTGCTTATTCATTTATTAAACAGCTTGAGCAATTTTTGCACTGTCATTGAATGATGAAATAACAGACCAATATTTTTATTACTTACTGCTTATGTTTTACTGGCTTACTAATTTACTAACCGCCGAAAAAGTTAATGACTGCCCATTAAATTTTTCAACTGAACATGATAACTTCTGTATTGTTTAAATAACAGTTGTAAAAATTTATTCCCGTTTTTTATTACTGTAGCCTTAACCTTAGCCTTTGGACCTAGGAGGTTAACGGGCCGCAAGCATGAGTCAACTTTTCAATGTTTCCTAATTTTCTTACGCCAACACATGCGCGCTTCACTATACATCGTGGAGCTAAATCCCCGAACAATTGTTAATATGGACTACTTTTACCATGAGAAAACCTTTGAAATAGGTATTTAACAGCTCAGACACTCAGGTTGTGTAACTCACTACCATCGCTCTAGAATAAATAATTAGTTATCGTAAGTTAAAAATCCCGTGAAAGAAACCAATTTTCTAATGTTTGGGGATTTAGTTGCGATCTATATAGCACGGCCGCACGATTTCAAGGTATATTGTTATAGCACACATGTGTGATGGGTCTTAAGGAGTCTTCACATTACATAACGACACAGGATTGGAGATTATAATAAGGTTTAAAAAGTTAGGGCCGATTTCTGAATTAAGAATTTTTACACTAAGTAAATACTTAAGTAACGTTCTGTCACGCTCTCTTCTAAAGACATTTGACGAAACAGCACTACAGTTAGTAATAAGCGAAATTCTCAATTCAGAAATCGGCCCTTAGAGCTTCCCTGGCTTCCCACGGTGCGCGATTCTGCGGATATGACGACCACGTACCCACGACCGGTACGGCGCACCGCCACAGACGTCTGTGCTACCGCGGACCGTGACCCTTCCCACGGTGTATCGTGCGAGCTGGTCCGCGTCCGTCCGCGATATCGCGGACCGTGGGAAGCCGACTTAAGATGCTTGAAGCAAGCTTTAGGCTAAGCGTATGCTGAGACGCAGGCGACGCAGTTCCACGCAGCGCAGGGCAGAGCAGATTTTGTAAAGCATGGGACGCCATTAAGCTGCGTACGCTTGCGGCGGCGCAAGTCTGTCTGTGCTGGCACAGAATTCAGCGCGACACGTGCACGTCGAGACGTGTTTTTGGAACAATTTGATAGTCATGTTGCAATGATTTCTATCAATGATTTCTATCATTTAATGGACATTAATTCGGGATTTTTTTCCTTTGCTAAACTGGATAGCCCTACATTCTTAGTTTTTATCTCAGTTAAGGTTTTCATTCATAATTTTGGTTTTGAAAATCTTCTCATTCTAAAAGGGCGTATAAGCAAAACAGAACGGAATCGTAGTCGTATATCCACGCCATCCAACATTGAAGCATGTAAAAAAAACACTGACCGCTCGGCTCATATCCATATCTTAGAAGAAACTTTCTTGATTCGTGACCCTAGAAATAATGTCCATTGAATTAGTTCGTTGTGAACCTTGTTTGTATGATAAAAATCATACAGACTATTAAAAAAAAGACATTGAAAGAGTTATTCTGATCTCAATGTGTTCGTCAAGCGTCTATTCCTAGTAGTAGCTAGGATGCGAATGGGTTGCGTTGCAGCATGCGAAAGGGGCCTATGTGTGCCTCAACTGCCCTGCCCTGTACTGTACTGTACTCTCCTATACTGCGTAGCCTGAGTCTCAGCATACGCCTAGCCTTAGTGCAGAAATAGCCATTTGCAGCAGTACACGCAGTGTCCGCCCGCCACTCTCGTACAGTTTCAGGCTGTCAGGATAGGCTTCGTCAGGCACAAAAGGGAAAGTTGACGCCCCAATAGCGTATTATGGTGCCAATGTTATGGTACAAATACTTGGTGCATCGATTAAAGGATACGAGAGATATCAAGGCACGAAAATAATAACAAACGTTGACGTTTGAAAAGCGGAATTCTGGTGAAGTATATAGGTCAGCTTACAATCAAAGAAAAAAAAGAAGCGCGGGAATAGACAAGGGCAAGATGTGCAAGATTTTCGATTCGTATTTTTTTTTCAGGCCCCCTTTTACATCGGTAATCACTGGAATATTTCACATCACTTCACAACAATGAGTAGTTTAGAAAAGGTTAAACAAAATTAGAAGTAGGTAGTCTTATTTGTTAAAATCCGATCCCTCTAAACACTCTTAAGTATTATTTGATTTTGGAAAAAAAATCGTTTTTTTTTATAGCATTTCATTTTGTTACAGCCGGTTTATGAGCGGGATACCAGTATAATGCGGTATTACCTGCGTCTAAAGAGTATTTTAGTGGAACCGAGTTTTTAGAAAATAGCCTATTAGTATTTTTGTTTAGCCTATTAGGTTTCTGAATTGAGAATTTCACTAAGGAAATACTTAAGTAACGTTCTGTCACGCTCTTGAAACGCTCTAAGAAATTTGACGAGACACTATAGTTAAGTAGTTACTTAGTGAAATTCTCAATTCAGAAAGTCTAGTGTTTTTTTAATTAACTAACTTGGTAACTTGATTTTTTTATTGTCAAAATAGCTGCTCGAGCCAAATAAAAAAACGAAAATTACCGAAGTTGGTTCATTTTCACAAAGCGTCGTCAAACATAAAAAGGATAATACTTTTAGGTGCACAAAAAAGCGAAGCCTATTAGTAAGTTGATATGAATAAAGAAAGCGTAACATTCAATTTGGTTCCGTAGTCAGAAAATGTTAACAGTCGTTAACTTATGAGTATGTTTTTGACAGTTCATTAGAAAATGAATGTTTTAATGTTCTTTAATGTATGTGCTTGTATGTATATGTTTATTGATTGATCTAAAAGTGGATTCCAAAGCTAATCATTTGGAAACTACTTTTTATTAAAATGAATCTATTGAATCTATTGGAAAACTAAAATATACTTAAAATGTATGTAATTTAATTATGCATCAAAACCCACAGACTCAATTAATCAAAAGCTTAATTCTTACTACCATTTTTTACATTATGAATGTCAATGAAGCGAAAGCCTACCCTTTGGGATACTAGCGTTAGCTTATGTATAAACATAAACATACAGGCACATACACTGCTTCTGACCCCACATTAGGATGCCCTGTGTCGTGGGAACCAGAAACAGCGACGTCACAAACATGTAAACATCCAAGACCAGAGGATTCGAACCCGGCTTATGTATGTATGTGAGTTGACAAAAAAACTCCACCTGTTAACATTTTCGTGATACGGAACGGAGCAAAAATACATGCGACAAACGTGTGGAAGAAATAATCTTACTAACAAATCTACATTGTTTGGCAGACAGCTCTCGGGAACAGTCTGTATAGCTCTGGAATGATTGTTAGAAACAGTTCGGCTTAGAATGTATCTACGAGAGTTTCGCTACTACATGCTGTGATTTGTCGTGGATTCGCAGCCTAAGACACTGTTCTGATCAACAATGTCTACGCAATAACTTTGTTTAATCCCAGTGTTATGACACAATTAATTAAGTAATAAAATTCCAAAATCATTATTGGAACCTTTACGGCTGTGAATACACACAAAAATCACGCTGTATGTTGAGAAATTATGCATAGTTGAAAGTATCTTAAAATCTAACAGTGCAATTAGAAACCATATCTCAGCGATAAGTAAGACCGCCCCAAAGCGTGAAAAAGAATGATTAAAAATACTTTAAAAATTAAATTCAGACTAAATCTGTGTATTTATGTGCAATTTTACTAATACCTTGAATAATAATATCTAAGTTACAGAGACAATCTTCTTTCCGTTCTACTTTCTAGCCAGTCATTCACTCATTAATTTATTCAGTAATTCTTTGAATGCTTGATTGCCAATTGAATGAACGAAATAATTTTAATTCAGTCATTAACGTATTCCTTTATTAGTTTATGCATTGTGCCCTTCCCTCTAGATTCCTTTTTTTCTTCCAGGAAGGAAGTCATTCACTCATTAGAGTCTGACAAGCGAGTCCTGGGACGCGATTTATTTCGAATTCTTCATATGGCCACACTCTGACTGACAAAGTTAGGTATTGCAGCTGCAAGTAGTACAGCCCAAACAGTTTGATACTCGTCCTAGATTAAAACAAGAACAAAAAGTTTGTTTCTATGCAACATAATTTTACCTATGTTTTAGTATGTACATACGAGTAATAATATTTTAAAGCAAACATGAATTATTTCTTGTTGTAAGGTCTGTCGGATGACGAAAATGTTAAACGTCAGATCGAAGACTTAGTCAAAGAACTCAAAGATGTTGAGAAAAAAGATATGAATCAGATTTTGACTATGGTTCAGCATTAATAAATGTTTATAAGTTTATGTGGTGCATCTTTATTATGCCTGTTTTTGGTGGAGTGGAAACGTTGGTTTTGATGAAGTTAATGTTTTCGTTTTGTTTATATTTATTTATCTATCTATCTAATCAGCCCGTAAATAGAGCCCACTGTTGAGCATAGGCCTCTTCTCTTTCACGCCAACCCATCCGGTCCAGTGCTAGTCTCGTCCAATGTCTCCCAGCCGCTTTCACAATGTCGGCCCATCGGGCTGGTGGTCTGCCCACCGACCGTCGACCCGTTCTGGGCCACCAATCAGTGGCTACCTTAGTCCACCGGCCGTCTTCCCGCCTAACCAATTTATTTATGTTTGGACAAAATTCATTGGAGACTCCAAAGTAATTAAACAAATAATCAAGTTAAGCAAAAGTATCAAGATGGTTTATTCAGACGATATGCAGGGTTATCAACTAAAAGATTTTTAAATTTCCCGCCAAAGGCTTGAGCCACGACTCACTTGTCGCACTCTACCATATTCATTCATTCTTTTCTTCCGAGATAACAGATGACTTTTTTTTTGGTAGATTCAGATGACTTCCTTTATTTTGGTAGATTTATTGGTTACCATTTTCTCGTTATTTGATGAATTCATTCATACACACACGTAGATTTATTTTATTTCTAGATTAGCTTCCTTTTTAGACGTATTATTAACTGTCTTTTGTCCATTATAGATTCGAGGTCAATCGCCTCAGTCGGAGCGATTCGACTGCTCTAACTCCTTTTTGATGATCGACAGCGGAAAACTGGTACATTCCTCATTTTATATTCGATCGTATCTGCCTAGAAAACTCCATCGTATTCTGGCTTCCTTTTCCATTCTTACAATATAATCTAAGAGATGAGCAAGATCTTTATTGCATTCCTCGGGTCATTCATTCATTCAGTAGTTCAATTAATTAATTATTTTGATTAGTTCATTCATACATGTCCATTTCTTACGTCTTTTTTTAAAATAATTCTTTTCTAGAGTTACTGGTTAATTTTTAGATCATTTGCTTCCTTTACACTTTCTCTCTTCCTTCTACGTTATTTCCATTTATTCAGTATAACAGCAAGGTTAGCTGACGATGCCATTAATTATTTTTTTCATTAGTTTATCCGCTCTAGATTCTTCACTTCTCATAGAGTTTAATTTCTAGATTATTGGCCCTTTCTCCAGTTCCCTTTCCCCTCTCAATTACACCACCTATATCACCAGGTATACTTTCATTACTTTTACTAAGCACGCCTACCAACCTTTCCTTTTACTCCTGCGGGTGGCTGGTAGGAAATGCTTACGGCTTTAAGTCCGCTGCATTTTACTTTATTTTTTAAATGTAAGTGCAATAAAAGTATCAATCATCACAGGCCTTCGCGTCCGTTACGGACGATTGAAGCAGTGCCTAAGACTTACTCTTTTTTCAGTGACTAAATAGTCCGATTCGAGAGCGGCAGCCCCTACCGAATGTAGGACATACAGGGTGTTGATTTGTACAGTTTAATCCAACTCAGGGGTGGTTATTTAAATGATACTAAAGCAAAAAATATATAAAAAAAATTTAGCGGGCCCACTCTCCCGCCCCGCCCCGCGAAACCCCCGCCGGACCCGTCTAGTTCAAACGATAGAAGCTAAGCCATATAACTTAATGATTTTTAGGTGATTTTCAATAAAAAAAAAAAATATTTTTATATTTTATTTTGCTTCAGTATCATGTGAATAACCACCCCTGAGACGGATTAAACTGTACAAATCAACACCCAGGATTTGGCGCCTCCTGGCAATGAAAGTATCAATAAATACTCGTAGATGAATACAAACTCACCGGCAGCTGAAAATACCCTCTGCCTGCAAGCCGATCGCCTCGACGTCGGCGCGGGCGACGGTCTCGGAGCGGTCCGACTGCTCGAACTGCTTCTTGAAGATCGACAGCAGGCAGCTGATGCGGTAGTCCAGTCGGACGTCCAGGATAAACTGGGGATATTTGATTTGATTTATTCTATTCATGTATTACTACAGTCCGTTTTTATATTCAATGCAAAAAAATAATGACGCGGGGTTACCGTTATAAAATATATAGGTTTACTCGGTAGATTTTTTTTTTACCGTGAATAGAAGACTTGTGTGACCAAAATCCTTATTACATCAAAGACATTAAAGTTTAATTCGTCATAACAGCAAAGTTAAAAAAAACACCTACGTAGCACAAACAATTTTTACTTGGAAGTAAAATGGGGTAATTTGGTTTTTGCGTACTAGCAACATTCAGACATTGGATTGTATTGAGATGTCAACGTCAGGCCATAAAAACACAAAAAAAAAAAAAAAAAAGATGTCAACGTGACTGTTTCATTTTTTTGCATTGAACTAAAAAACAGACTTTAGCTGTCCTTACAAACTACGTACTGCCAAGGCTTTTTGCGTAATTTTTCCATATTTTCTTACCATTTAAACATTGCCTGAAATTCCAGAAATATAAAAAAAATATATAAGTACTTAAATTTATCTTAAATTTACAACAATATCATACATGGAGTCGACAAAGATGTCAACCAACGATATACATACAAACATAAGCTCACGCCCGAAGCCCCCTTAAATATTTGTTTTATTCTGTTTTTTAGTATGTATTTGTTACTATAGCGGCAAAAGACACAATCTGTGAACATTTCAACTGTCTAACTATCACGATTTATGATATACAACCTAATGACAGATGGATAGACGGAAGTTTCAGTAATAAAGTCCGATTTACCCTTTGGGTATGGAACTCTAAAAAAAAAATAATAAGAAAGCGAAGTGATTTGTCAGGATCGCAGCAAGCGGCAGCCCCTGGTCTCTGCCTACGCCTCTGGGATACAGGCGCGAGCTTTGTATGTATGTACAGTCACGAGCAATAATATATATACCCTGTCAAATTTTGTACGACGCACACATTTTGTTTTGTACTGTGTACGACTATTTGCCCTACATTATCTAACCATCATCGCTTACATAATTTAGGCCAAATTGTCGTAAGCTTCTTTATAGACTGTTTTAAGTTATGATTTTTAGAAAATGTGAGTGTACATATTATTGCTCGTGACTGTACGTTAAAATAAGAAATACATAGAAAGATAGATAAAAGCTTTATTTATCACACGAACACATAGCATAACAAATTAAATCACAAAGTAACAGTACATTATAAACACAGACGAAACAGAAACATACAGAAGCCATATAAACATAAGTTAATATTGTGTGTGGTACTATCTGTAGGATGCGAGCGAATGAAAACGTGGCAACGTGTGTGTGGCAAATGCAAATGGGTTTCGACTCGGCATGTGCTGAGAGTTTAAAAAGAGACTTCAGCGCTGGTATTCTGCCGATACCCAGTGGGAGCGGCGGGCAGAGCCCAAAGAAGTGAATACGCCTCTCACCTGTAATATCTCGATGATTTTGAGCTTGGTGTCCATGCCCAAAGAAGTGAATACGCCTCTCACCTGTAATATCTCGATGATTTTGAGCTTGGTGTCCATGCCCAAAGAAGTGAATACGCCTCTCACCTGTAATATCTCGATGATTTTGAGCTTGGTGTCCATGCCCAAAGAAGTGAATACGCCTCTCACCTGTAATATCTCGATGATTTTGAGCTTGGTGTCCATGCCCAAAGAAGTGAATACACCTGTCACCTGTAATATCTCGATGATTTGAGCTTGGTGTCCATGCCCAAAGAAGTGAATACGCCTCTCACCTGTAATATCTCGATGATTTTGAGCTTGGTGTCCATGCCCAAAGAAGTGAATACACCTCTCACCTGTAATATCTCGATGATTTGAGCTTGGTGTCCATGCCCAAAGAAGTGAATACGCCTCTCACCTGTAATATCTCGATGATTTTGAGCTTGGTGTCCATGCCCAAAGAACTGAATACGGGTTTACTAATGTATTGCCAAAAATCGTTTCCCAAAGTATTACTTCCCAAACTATTTTCCGCAAATTATCACTTGGCAAAAAAACATTTCTCAAAACAACTTAAAGCAAATAAACAGTTAGCAAAAGTTATTATGGCAAGTTATTGTTTACCAAATAAATACTTGGTCAAAATTCATTTTACCAAGCATTATTCAGTCAAAAGTATCGTTTGGCAAAAAGTACCTTTCCATACAATACCGAATACGCTGCCGGCGATGTGTGTAAATGACACAACAAAGTCGAGTCTGTTTTCGATCTTACATAGAGAACCTAACGCTCCGACGCGCTCCGCTTCGCTACGCGCGTCGTCGCACCTATATTTCTGTTGTCACGTATTCTTTACATCGCCGACCCCCCGTTCCATTATTTGAAAATAACACTTGCCAACATAAAACGTTAGCATAATAAACGTTTGTCTTAATAAAACTTGACGCAGTAAAATTATGCGAAATGATAATTTGACCAAATGAATAAAATGCGAAATGAAAACTTGCTAAAGTTTCATTTGGGAAATGAAACTGATGCCATAAGTTTATTGGGAAGTAAAATTTGGCGAAAAATACTTTGGCTAA
Source organism: Yponomeuta plumbellus (assembly GCA_947310845.1). Classification (NCBI taxonomy): domain Eukaryota; kingdom Metazoa; phylum Arthropoda; class Insecta; order Lepidoptera; family Yponomeutidae; genus Yponomeuta; species Yponomeuta plumbellus. Next base: position 11,374,637 of record OX371216.1, on the reverse strand, counting down.
ACGGCGGTATCCCGTGAATACGCCTCTCATCTGTAATATCTCGATGATTTTGAGCTTGGTGTCCATGCCCAAAGAAGTGAATACGCCTCTCACCTGTAATATCTCGATGATTTTGAGCTTGGTGTCCATGCCCAAAGAAGTGAATACGCCTCTCACCTGTAATATCTCGATGATTTTGAGCTTGGTGTCCATGACCAGGGGGTGTTCTCTCGCCAGCATCAGCGCAGAGGCGCTCCGCTGAAGGGCCGATGGGGCGCCGCCGCCGGCCGCGCCGCCGCCCACCTGCGAGGGCTTTATGTCTTAGGGGATACGGTTCAATTTGGAGTGGCTCGATTATATGTCATGTACGGGCTAGCACCGTGCACCTTTCTGGATCGCCGTACTGTTGACTAGTCGAGCTCACTGGCCTACCACTTGTTACCTGCGCCACACGGTTGGCTTTTGCCTCTCATTAACATCAAACGTGTAATACACAGTAACAAATCATCATCAGCATCAACCCATTATGTCCCCACCGAGGGTAAATCATGTGTAACATAAAATAAAAAATACGGATTACAGCTATTTACTGACTTTTGTTCATGGGACAAATTAATAAGAAACTGATTTTTTAACTTCTGTTACGAGAGTAACTGTATTTTTCGCCTTATTGAGATCCAAAAATCTGCGTAAAATATATTTTAGAAACCATTAAATTATCATCTTTTTTAGGTTTTTTGTTATTATTATTAATAATTATACTCTTATTGCACTTACATTAACAATTTACCTTTTTCTATTTTTCTATGGTATAAAACGTATGTCACTCCAATCTAAGCTAGACGCAGGTTCCCTATTAGCAAAATTTACATGGGATAAATTTAGGCGCTAGTTAAGAATCTACTTTCTACCCTCACTTCAGCGAGCGCAGGCAACCACATGTTGCCACAGTCATGATCTAGTGTCCACTCCTATGCCCATTGACTTCATCATCAACCCATTATGTCCCCATCGAGGGGCACGGGTCTCTTCCCTGAGGAAGGTATAGGGCATACTCCACCACGGGGGCCTAGTTCGGATTGGTGGAAGCTTATAAGCCTAGTTTTGGTTCATACCGTCACATAGGGACATATTATGCCCATATGTGACAGTATGGTCGGTTTCGTCCGGAGAAGGCCTTATTAGGGGTACGGACTGTTTTGTAAAAAATATTTTACAGTTACAAAACAAAAAAGGTTTAATTTTTCATCGCACAATTTGCATAAGGAAACGTTTATACATCTTACGGTTCTAATAGTCTATAGGTGGTTTTCTACTTACAGTTCTACTAGTGACAGATCCCAGAGTTATGGACGTCATGACAGCGCCCATATCGCCTATAGATCGCAGGACTCCGCCCTCGGCTGTGAAATAAAGGAATTATTTAAAGCTGTGTTCCTGTTGTGACCTCGTGGTCGAGGGTTCAATCCCCATTGGGGGCCGCCGTACATTTATTAATTTGTACAAAAGGCAAATGTTTGTGATGTCCTAGTCTGGTTACCATAGTAGAGCGTATCCTAGTTTGTACCTGGTCCCAGGTCAAGTGATTGTGATCCATCACATTTTGCATTTGTTTAACCGAATGTTGTTGTGTTGAATTGTCGCACTGTATTGTTGTTGTAACTATGTGAATTATTGTTTTTATTGTATGCTTTTGTGGCAATTAATATAACTGTTTGTTTTTTTTTTCTTTATTCCTTTCTTTCTTTCGTTCGTTCATTCGTTCGTTCTCTCTTTATACCTTTCTTTCTTTCTTTCTTTATGTACGTTTTATCGATATGTCAATTTTCACATACCTTTCTTAGCTTCTTGTTGTTTTTGTTCCTGTTGCTCCTGAGCTGCTTGCAACAATGCAATTCTTGTTTAACCCCTAACCAGGAGTAGTGAGTTATTCATTGGGTTTGGACTTTATTTCAAGGCTATAAGGTTCAATTTCAAATGGGACCTACTACACCACAGCCTGCTTAAGAGTTAAAATGTAGTAACATATTATTTTATCACAATCACGGCGTGTTTAGGCACTCACACTCGACTTCGCCGGCCAGTCCGTTGGTGTCGCTGATGGTGTCGATGGCGGAGACGCAGTCGAGGATGCTCAGAAGAGTCTTCGTCAGACGAAGGAGGTCGCTAAAGCTGAAATAGTAATCGCAGCTTCTAGATTACAGTAGTAAAATCATTAACATTATTTTTGTCAAATAGAACCAAATATTATGTACAGTACAACCTGTTCATCATCAGTCCATTATGTCCCCACCGAGGGACGGGTCTCTTCCCTGAGGAAGGTAAAGGCCGAGTCCAGATTGGTGGAGACTTGTAAGACTAGTGGCTGGTCTTACTGTCAGAAGTTTTCAATCCGCCCTAAGGCCTCTGCCTTGGCTTAACGACTGCCATCTATCGACGGCAGCCGGCACCAACTGCTTAACGTGCCTTGCGAAGCACGGAACCGCTCGGAAAAATGCCAAAAGCGTGAGTCATAGACGGTGACCCATCCATGGACTGAACGCGCCGTATGTTGCTTAATCTTAGTGATCGTTTAAGATCACTCAGGCAGCCCAGGCTACGAGCGATTCTTAAGTATTGACTGACGACCGCACTCAGAGACGTCATTTAACGTAATGTTCATTAAAAAATGTAATGATCGTCTTTATGCGTATTGGTGTAAGTGTTATTTTTCTTTCTTAACTAACCATTAAAGTTAATGAATGTCTCTGAGTACGGCAGTTAGTTTAAATTCTCAATTCACAAATCGGCCCTTAGTATGGTTTCGACATCTTACCAAATCCTTGGTTGTAGGCGACTCACCTGTAGAAGCCGAAGTAGATCAGCTCCCTCGCCAGCTTGACCACCTCGAAGGTCAACTTGTTCTGGTCGTGGTCGCTGAAGTACCAGGTCTTAGTAACCACGTTGCAGAGGTAGTCTTCCACGAAGATGATGGTGGATGCGAACTGCTCTTTGACCTTCTCGCGGTTGGCGTCCGGGCCGCCTTTCACGCACTGATAACTGGGAAGAGAGTTGGATAGTTAAGCATAAAATATAAACATTTACATACAGGCACTTCATCATCAACTCATTATGTTCCGACCGAGGGGCACGGGGCTCTTCCCTGAGGAAGGTATAGGCCCATACTCCACTACGGGGGCTGAGTCCGGATTGGTGGAGGCTTATGAGACTAGTGGCTGGTCTTTCTGTCAGAAGTTTCAAGCCACCCTAAGGCCTCTGACTTGGGTTAACGACTGCCATCTATCGACGGCAGCCGGCACGGACTGCTTAACGTGCCTCGCGAAGCACGGACGAAACCGCTCGGAAACCCATTTATGCACTGAACGCGCTCTGTGGTTAACCTTCGTGATCGTTTAAGATCACTCAGGCAGCCGGGGCTACGAACGACATACACGCACATACATTGCGTAAGCGCCTTTCAACATTACAGAGGTCAGCAAGTTACCAGAGTATTTGAGCGGAATAACCGGATTCTGAGAGTGGCCACATGCGAGTATTGCATAGGTAGTATGATGACGCGAGTTACACGTTTTTTGGCGCTAACACATTACATAACTTTTACATACAGACACATACATTGCTTCTGGCCCCACACTAGGATACCCTGTGTCGTGGAACCAGAAACAGTGACGTCAGAAACATGTAAACATCCAAGACCTGGGTTTTTTCTGGACGTCAGAATTTGACAGTTAGAGCGCCTTCAGACTAGGTCGCAAGCAGGCGGCTGCGGCGCGACTACAGCGGATGCCTTCTCATTACAAACACAGCCGCGCGACTTAGGGTGGCGTACCTGATTTCAACGATAGTTTCCATCGAGGAAACATCATTGTTGCTCCTGCTTTTGTTGGTTCTCCTTCGGCGCCATAGACGTCGCGTTCATAGTAAAAATATACATTTCTGGGCTGTTCCTTTGTTCCGAAATCTGCATGTGAATTCTGTGTCAAAGTGTCGCGCGGCTGTCACTTAGTATGCAAGGTCGCGCTGCTATTGTCGCGCAGCTGCCGCGTGGCTTGCGACCTAGTGTGAAGGAGCTCTTAATGTAATGGAAAGTCGCGACTTTTGACGTTATGGCGCGCGATTCGCATCGTCGTACTACCTATACTGAATTGGGTATTTGACAGGATGTCAAATGAGTTACTTTTAAAACGAAATTTCGTATGAAAATACTTGCTTGTGACGTCACATTTCAGAGCACTCTTTTTATGTTTCATCTATTTAAAATTTGTAATAACTAGTAAACGATTAAAAGAAACACATTTTCCGAATCCTTTTGTGATTTTTGTTTTGATCGAGCATCTCAAATAATTTATTGTCGATAGTGTCAAATGCCGTATTCCAGTTGGATCGTAAACGACTCACTCGTGTATGGAGATGTGGTCCGGCACCTCGGTCCAGAGCCGGGCGTACTTGACGGGCGTGACGGGCTCCTGCGGGTCGCGGTCGGCGTGCAAATGCAGCATCAGCCGGCAGAACGAGGCACGCAGCTCGTGAGGCAGCGTCGCGCGACGCATGCACCTGGGAAGACGGAAATTGAGTACTTGACAAAATGTCAAATAAGTTAATAATAATAATCCTGATCTCTTTGTACGGGTCTCCCAAATCCGACATGGACCAATTAGATCACAGTATATTGATAAGCTCAGCCTTCCCAGAGTAAAAACAGCTTTGATGTCAAAAAGCGTCTTTTGTATGGCACCAAAAATTTACAATAAAATACCCAGTGAGATTAAAGTAATGAATGTATCGAAATTTAAAAAATATCTGTGAAAGTTTCTCATTGACAAATGTTATTATTCTTTGAACGAATTTTTGAGTGACATTACTATTTAAATTTAAAGACTATTCAATTTTGTTTGACATTCCTTTCATGACATTAATGTATTGTCGCGGTCCTATCCCGAACCATCTAGAATAGAGCCTTCTAGAAGCCTATCGAATAGTCGCCGCATGCTGCGTTTTAGTAAACAATAAACGCTGCAAGCAATAATGACTCGTATGTCCACTAGCGTAAGGTTCAAAACATTTGAATGGGTTACTGTTCGAGCGACGTTGCCTCGAGTAGGCACGTAGGTACGGGAATGTTCTAGAGCCCTTGCGGCCGGATATAAATAGCGGCCGCCGCGTCGCGCAGTCAGTTCCGTTTGGAATAGCGAAGAGTGAACTTCGAGCGAACATACCTGCGATACGAGCGATAACCTACGACCTCAGCGATACTATTGGACTTCGATTGGACCTGCGATTGGATTCTACGTGTGGACTTCGTGTCGTGAAGACCTGCAGACCGGACCCTGCGTGAATAAATCCTAAGAAGTTGTCATTGGCGTTTTACATCCAAATCCAGAACCCTAGCCCGTAACAGTATTATGACATAAGTACCTATTATCTAATTGTGACATCGATCTTTGTTTACTCATACTTTAATAATTTATTATGCATGTGCATGCTAAAATATATTTGTACACCTACATTTTGTTTTGGGTAGAACATAGCGCTCTAAAATATATTGTAAGACCTCCATTGTAAACACACCTATGTTCACAAATAAACATATTGATTGATTGATTGATTGATTGATAATAAAAACCTCACGCCCGTTATCCCCGAAGGGGTAGGCAGAGGCACCAGTCTCTAGAACTGGTCCCACGTTTTGACGAGTTATAATAATAATATAATAATAAAAAAGTTTATTTGCACACTTAAAATTTACAGAAGTATCTACAAATTTTGTTATTTATAAGGTACTTACACGATACAAAGTTGTGAATACTGGGGTCTACACTAGGCCGGGCCTGTGTCTTAGACACCAGTTCCTTCCATTGACACAGTTTACAATAATAAGTAAGTGTAATAAGTAAGTAAGTACAAGTATAGCAAGTACAAGACATTCTTTCAACAAACTAAAAATTGTCACAATGTCGTTTGATCGAAATTTCTTGACCAGCCTTTATTTTTTTCTAGTAGTACCCACTCAATAGTCAAGAACAAGATTGGTTAGACCGCTGAAGTTGTGAACTTGAAAAGTTTTAGTTACAATTTTTGTGACAACAATTTAGAGTGAAAGGTTAAAACGATAGTAGGCATGCAAACCTATTTAACTAATTTTTTAATTTAAGTTACTTTTAAAACGGAATTTTGTATAAAAATACCGGTTTATGACGTCATATTTCAGAGCACTCTTTTTATGTTTCATCTATTTAAAAATTGTAATAACTAGTAATTGACTAAAAGAAATATTTTGTAATTTTTGTTTTAATCCAGCATATCAAATAATTTATTGTTGGTCGTGTCAACTACCGCATTAGGGCGGCGCAACTCACAAAAGGAGGAGTATGGAGTACACCTTCCTCAGGGAAGAGACCCGTGCCCCTCGGTGGGGACATAATGGGTTGATGATGACGTGCCCGAGGGGAAGAGACTTCCCTGGGGAATGTATAGGCCATACTCCACCACGGGGGCCAAGTCAGGATTGGTGGAGGCTTGTAAGACTAGTGGCTGGTCTTACTGTCAGAAGTTTTCAAGCCGCCCTATTAAGGCCCCTGATTCGGCTTAACGACCGTCTATCGACGGCAGTCGTTAAGCCAATATCGATCGAAGAATCGAAGAACGATCTATTAATTTTAATTAATACTCGTAATTTAAGTTAATGGGCTATTTGACACTGAAAAAATCAGTATTATTTATACGTATTCGTATAAATTATGAGTTTTAAAACCGCGTTAAGGCATTTTCACTAAAAAAAACAATAATTATTTGTAAAAAAGAACACATGATAAAATTTTATAATTATGTCTCTGCAGCCATTGTATCGAAAGCGGCTTGAACTGGCCGATTCTATGATGACGTCACAGCTCAGTAAAAATGGCGTTTGTCATTAATGTCGTTCTTACGTTCATCGTTTTGTTTACTGACCAATGACGTCATAATCCCTGTGCGACGCCGATATTGCCCAAGATAGCGTTTTGGGGGCTTATTTCAAAAGTAAATTTTCGTTTGCCTTTTTTAGAAGAAATACACGAAAGAATTTAAAATCCCCCGTAAAAGACTTCCTTCCTTTTAAAATACCAGTTTCTTTTTGCACAACAAAACACGCTCAAACACACTCAATGACATTACAACATGCATGTAAATGTTCCAGGATTTTCAGTTCGAAAATAGCTCTCACTCACTTGAGTATAAGGTCGATGTGGAGCTGCGAGGAGAGGCTGTTCAAAGCCAGGTACTGTCTATTGAGGCACATGTTGGAGAACAAGTCGAGCTGATGCCGGTAGTAGTCCAAGATGCCCGCCGACTCGCACTCGGGGTTCTCCCGGGCCTCCGCCGCTAGTCTCGATAGGAGGCGGGAACTCTGCGGGTTGTGGCATTTTATAGAATAGTGTCAGCCAAGGTAACACTACTATAGGCACAGAATACATGATAGGTACAGAAGATTCACTCCGCAAAAGGATAGTTTCCAAGGTCAAAATAATTAAATTCTAGTCCGTATTTTAGATTATAAAAAAATATCGGACACTTATTTTTCCTTTTTTCGATTAAACAAAAAATAACAAAGATATAGCCCATTAAATTTATGTGTGACGTCACTCCGTGCTAAATCAATGCAGCACGGCGTGACGTAACACGTAACTTTAATGGGCTATATCTTTGTCATTTTGGTCTAATTTACAAATAAAAAAATACGTGTCGGTTATTTTTGAATAATCTAAAAGACGGACTAATTACATTTTTTAGGGCAACTAGTCCATTAAAAAGGCACTTTAGCAGCGATATAATTAGGTGCAATTCAGATCGCACGGCGCTAAAAAGCTACGTTATATTCACCTACATGTTGCCTCTCTACCGCGTAACTCTTACCTCTTCTGGCGCCTGAATTCCTACCTATTTGCCACTCCGGAGTGGTCACCGCATGTACTTAAGCGTTCGATACCGACAGCTTAGTGAAACAGGCCTGCTATAGGGAAGAGCGGGTGATCATGGTCTTCCTCTATAAAGGGAAATTTCCCGCCAGGCAGATCGTATACCTGGGGACGGCCGGTCCAACTGTTGTTTGTTGGACGTTGTATTTAACGTAAGTCATGTGTAAAACTTTGCTTACGCGATGCAGGAATGTTGGAGTTTATAGTGCGCGCGCAGAGTTGACATGTGCTCGCCACACTACAATATCATCATCAACCCATTATGTCCCCACCGAGGGACACGGGTCTCTTTCCTGAGGAAGGTATAGGCCATACTCCACCACAGGAGCCTAGTCCGGATTGGTGGAGATTTTGATGGCTTAATGACACCGAATCTAAAACTAGTAATAATGTAACGCAAGTAAGTAAGAATAGGTACGCAATTATTTTCAACTTTTAGTGCATTTATTTTTCTGTGTAAGTGGATTTTTGTTTTGTTTTACGTGTCCAACATTTTTCTAGTTCAATAAACGCTGTCTTAATGTTCGGTATAGGTCGAGTCAGTGTATCCTCGGTTAGCAAGCACAACGGGTGCATTAATTTATTAAGATAACGGGCGTGAGTTTATTTTTTTAATTAATTTATTAAGAAATATTTCTGGTTCCCACGAAACAGGGTATCCTAGTGTGGGGCCAGCAGCAATGTATGTGTCTGTATGTAAAAGTTATGTAATGTGTTAGCGCCAAAAAACGTGTAACTCGCGTCATCATACTACCTATGCAATACTCGCATGTGGCCACTCTCAGAATCCGGTTATTCCGCTCAAATACTCTGGTAACTTGCTGGCCAGCAGCAATGTATGCCTGTATGTAAATGTTTATAATTTGATGTAGTTTGGGTGTGTTTCCTTGTTTGGGACCAGCACGATGACGCGAGTCACGCGGTTTGTGGCGCTATAATGTCAGAATTCGACAGTTAATGTACTGAAATGAAAGTCGCGACTTTTGACGTTATGGCGCGCGACTCGCATCGTCGTACTACCTCTACTGGTCAAGCGTTGGTGTTCTCTGGAAGTTTTTGTCCTACATGAAAAAATGAAAATGAAAATGAAAAATTTATTTGTACCCAACACCACGTAATTTTACAATAAAATTAACATAAAAGCAACTGCTTATCAATAAAATGAGCTCACAGAAAATGTATGTAGCTTACATCAATTTTATTTGATTTGCTCTGATGCCTGTGCTAGGTAATAACCTGTGTTACAGACATCAGTGTTTCCCAAGTGTAACCAAAAAACATTAATTGTAAAGACAGTGTCGTGCGTTGCTATCGATGTATTAAGAACAACGAAAAAAAAAAAAAAAATAGTTACTGTAGAAGAAAGGTACATTTCCAGAATTTAGAATAAGTATATTGAATATAAATATATGATAAATAAATAAATAAATATATATGTACTTTTATAATAAAAGTATGTACATATATATCTATTTAATTATATAATACTATATTATATATACATATACGTACATATATATATTTATAAACGCGTCTTGATATTTCAGTAATTGAGTACCTATATAATAATTATGAATAAGTACATGTAGGTATTTGTGTACTGCTAACATGTAATATATTATCACCTACTGATGGGAAAAGAGATGAGATCGAAGATAATAATAATAATTTGACTGAAAATTTAAGAGAGCTGGTGTCATCGTAAAATCTGGAGTAGATCCTCTGTTTTATAATAGGTGAGTGATTGTAGATAATTAGTAACTGAACATTTGCATCTGAATGAATTTAGATTTTGTATGTCTAGAACTCGATTTATTTTATTATATAGATGGTATCCAAGAAAACAAAGAAATCTGTTAGCAAAAAATGTTTTGAAAGCGGGAATTTTATAAGCAATATCTTTTCTTCTTCTATCTTGATTTAGATTTGAGAGTTGGGAATGAATTTTGAGACAAGCTTTTAGAATATATATTTGCCTGACCGTCAACACCTCAGCTGTTTGATATAGAGCTTTTGTTGGATAAAGCCGTGGTAGACAGAATCCCACTTTTACATGACATACAAAACATAACAAACATTTACATACAGGCACATACATTGCTTCTGGGCCCACACTAGGATACTCTGTGTCGTGGGAACCAGAAACAGCGACATCACAAATATGTAAACATCCAAGACCAGGGGCTTTTTTTGTCCCCAGCCGGGGTTCGAACCCGGGACCTCTCGCACGGTAGGCAGATGCGCTAACCGCTGCGCCACAGAGGGCGTCGTCTACAAAAGTATTGTAAGCTTCATTTTGAGCATGCGACCTGACTTAGTCAATTCCTCGTTTCTCTTACCTTTTTGTTGTTCCACAAGAGTATGACGTCATCCTCCTCGACCGAATACGAGGTCTTCTCGGGGCTTTTCTCCTCATACTTTGTCGACACCAATCTGTAACGAGTAACATTTTAAAATTCCGTAGTTGTATATAAATGTACATACATACACATTTTAAAAATAGATATAATTAGATATATTATCTAATACATAAAATGTTCGTGTAACAGTGTTAGTGCGCATACTTCTCTGAAACGGCTTGACTGATTTTGATGAAATTTTATATGTATATTCTGTTGGTCTGAGAATAGGTTGTTATCTGTTTTTGATACCCCTAAATAATAAGGGTTGTCCACTAGAAATAATTTATCTTTCAAAACAACGTTCGCCGGGTCTGCTAGAATTATTATAAAAATAAAGATTAAAACTAAGTATTTTACCAATAATATCTATGTAAAATATCGTTGGCCTAGTTATCAGAATACGTAACTCCAAATTATCAGAATACGTAACTCCACAAAATATCGAATTTCCATTTTCTCAATGATCTAGTCTGCAAAACTAAAAACTATTTGAAAAATTAAATTCCTTGATAATTTTTACTACTAGATTCCTAAATGCATTGAAATTATTTCCGTACGTAGTAAAAATAAACCGTTTTTACGAGCTCCTGTAAAGATCATGCCGAAGGAATTACGCATTCTGATAATTTAGGCCGACGATATTTGAATTTGAACTCCTACGGAAGGGCTTCACCGATTTTTATGATTTTCTTTCATCATCATCAATATGACAAAACACGTGTCCCGAGTCAGCTATTAATGCTAGAAGTACCTGGTCTCAATGAGTATGTCAGAGTTGCTAGCGGAGAGCACACTCTTGCAGATGAGCTCCTGAGTGACGGCGATGGCCTTCTTGTTGGAGATGCAGAGGTCGCTTAAGTAGTCGAGGAACCGGGACTGCCAGTTGCGCATGTTTTTGCGCACCAGACCTGCGGACAGAGGGGGATAGGTAGATAAGATAAGATAAGAATATTCAGAATTGCACACTGGAAAAAAAAAACAAAATATAATATTCTTTATTGTATGTACACAATGTCATACACATGTAATGTATTGGATGATCATCAAAATCATTTATTTCAACGTATGGTAGCCCCGGCTGCCGGAGTGATCTTAAACGACCACGGAGATTAAGCAACATAGGGCGCGTTCAGTGCATGGATGGGTGACCGTTCTTTGACTAACGCTAGTGGGCATTTTTCCGAGCGGTTCCGTGCTTCGCAAGGCACCTTAAGCAGTTGGCGCCGGCTGCCGTCGATAGATGGCAGTCGTTAAGCCAAGTCAGAGGCCTTAGGGCGGCTTGAAAACTTCTGACAGTGAGACCAGCCACTAGTCTTACAAGCCTCCACCAATCCGGTCTTGGCCCCCGTGGTGGAGTGTGGCATATACCTTCTTCAGGGAACAGACCCGTGCCACCAGTGGGGACATAATGGGTTGATGATGATTTCGCATCTTAGATCACTTGGCACCGCTGTAAGGGTTTCAGTGGGCACTATTTAGTTACGGGACCCTAACAAAAATATAAATTGTATTGAACGTTTCTTGTGTTGATCATTTATTTGTGATGCGACAGAATATGATACTGAATATCAAGTCATCTGTTTATGTGTAACTTGACGCTTTATTTCCAAACATTGTAAATAAGAGCGAACATATAAACTAAGAAACGAGATTTACAATAATCCATATCCAAGCCAACTACGGATCGCAATGTATCCGGTGTTTTTTACCGCCGTCATGTCCTGTTTGCTAAGCGGCTGTCACAATATGAGTAAGATTTATTTTTATTATCATTTTTAAATAATAAAAAAAACATATTTTTTTCCCGTTATCCCTATTATTACTACTTAATTACTTTAAGCGATAAGGCCGTCAATTGAACTGTACAATGTTATTGGAAAATCTCATAAATCAATCTATTTATCGTAATTGGGTATTTGACAAAATGTCAAATGAGTTACTTTTAAAACGGAATTTTGTATGAAAATACTTGCTTGTGACGTCATATTTCAGAGCACTCTTTTTATGTTTCAACTATTTAAAAATTGTAATAACTAGTAAATGATTAAAAGAAATACATTTTACGAAATATTTTGTAATATTTGTAGTCGTATCTCAAATAATTTATTGTTGATAGTGTCAAATACCGTATTAGGTAACCCTGTATAGAAGTTTTGTTCAACGAATTTTGATTTTATTTCCAAATTTTTACATTTTTTTATGATTCTTTACGGTTATTTTTGATATGTAGTGGTGTTTGATACATAAATCATGTGTAACATAAAATAAAAAATACGGATTACAGCTATTTACTGACTTTTGTGCATGGGACAAATTAATAAGAAACTGATTTTTTAACTTCTATTACGAGAGTAACTGTATTTTTCGCCTTATTGAGATCCAAAAATCTACGAAAAATATATTTTAGAAACCATTAAATTATCATCTTTTTTAGGTTTTTTGTTATTATTATTAATAATTATACTCTTATTGCACTTACATTAACAATTTACCTTTTTCTATTTTTCTATGGTATAAAACGTATGTCAAACGTATTAGCTAAACTAAACGTATTAGCAAAATTTACATGGGATAAATTTAGGCGCTAGTTAAGAATCTACTTTCTACCCTCACTTCAGCGAGCGCAGGCAACCACAGTCATGATCTAGTGTTTTAAAACATCCTGTCCACTCCTATGCCCATAGACTTCATCATCAACCCATTATGTCCCCACCGAGGGGCACGGGTCTTTTCCCTGAGGAAGGTATAGGCCATACTCCGCCACGGGGGCCCATTGACTTATTTCTTCCTTTTCTAAACGCAACCGCAGACGTTTCAGACCACAAGGACTTCAAGAACTTCACCACGTGCGAGCAATTCGAGCGGGGCGCCAAGTTCGACCCGACGCAGGTTGTCGACTCGCTCTGGCGCATATTTTACTTCTGGTCGGACACTACGGAGCTGGACCCGGTGCGGTTCTCGCTCGTGCATAAAAATGTGAGTAGAGAGAGACTAAGAGATAGTGAGATAGTCTGTAGAGAGAGAGGTCCGGTGCGAGAGGTTAGGCCCCGCCGGCCGGCGGGTCGGTCTTGCAACTGGGTGATTCTCAGAACTGCATAATTTCTTTGGCGATTTTTTTTTTTCATATTAACTCAATAAACAGTAACATATATTGTAGTAGATCCCACCAAAACCTACAAATATGTTACAATACAATCTTCAGGGCCAATAAACCTACAATATATTATGTTACTTTTTATTGAGTTAATAAGAAAAAACATGCGCCTAAGAAATTATGCAATAGGCTATTTGACAGTGTGAAAAAAACAGTATTATTTATACGTATTCCTATAAATGATCAGTCTTAAAACCGCTTTAAGGCACTTTAACTAAAAAAAACAATTATTATTTGTAAAAAAACACAAGATAAAATTTCATAATTTTGTGTCTGCCGCCATGGTATCGAAAACGGCCTGGATTGGCTAATTCTATGATGACGTCACATGTCAATAAAATGGCGTCTGTCATTCATTCATTTTTACGTTCATTAATTGGTTTATTCGGAAGTGACGTCATAATTCCTGTGCAACGCCATATTGCCGAAGATAGCGTTTTGGCGGCTTATATCAAAAGTAAATTTTCGTTTGCCTTTTTTCTAAAAAATACACGAATAAATTTAAAATGACCACTTTTTGAGAACTCTATGAACACCAACAAAATATATGAGATGGTTTGCAGAAATTTTCTGGGAATCACCCAATTGCACTTTGAATCGAAGTTGTACGACCATGTTTTACTCTTTGAAAACTGTGACAAATTTCAAATATTACTCTGTGAATTACTAATTTAACTGTGAACGAAAAAGTGTTCTAGGCCTGAGGGGTTAAAGAGTAAAACTCAGCCCTATCTCTATCTCCGCAGAGTTTAAAACGCTTCAAGGCAGAGCTGGAGGCGATGCGTCACGAATGGAAGATCATGTGGCACTTGGCGCGCTTCTTCTTCTTCCCCAGGCCAGGGGTGCAGGTTCTGTACCTGGACGCGTACACGCCGGGCGCCTACAGGGCCGTCGTCAAGATCGATCGGGAGAGCGACGGTCAGTTGAGTACCATCTAGTGTTGCCAACTATACCAGGGCTGTTTCACTTTGCGTGGCGGTATCGAACGCGTAAATACATGCGGCGACCCCGCCGACGGGGAAAATAGGAAGGAATTCAGGCGCCAGAAGAGGTAAGAGTTACGCGGTAGAAAGAGAGGCAACGTGTAGGTGAATATAACGTAGCTTTTTTAGCGCCGTGCGAACTAAATTGCACCTAATTGTATCGCTGCTAGAGTTCCTTTTTCTTTAATTGATTTTGCGGAGTGAATCTTCTGTACCTGTACTATTATGTATTCTGTGACTATACTGTTAAAAACAGTATTATACTTACTGCTGCCACTTCTCTCTCGAACCATTACCACCATCAACAAATAAAAAATAAAAAAAATTGAAAAAGTTTACTCCCAGACAATGAATGAAATGAAATACACCAATGAATAAAGATAAAGATAAGATAAAGATATTTTATTCAAGAAAACAATTATACATTGATTGGATATACAGTGTGTCCCTGGATAAAGTGCAATCCCGAAAGGGGATGAAACTAGACCATGAATCATTGACTAGAAAAATATAAAAAAAAATTATAAAAAAATATTGTAGGATTTATTGGTATTTTAAGATTTTCATGTTTCATTAATGACTCTATGTACAAAAGTATTGATTTCTTCTAAAATAATGGGTCTATTTCTTTGAAATAAAAAAAACACAGTATGCCTAATACCTGGCGATGACCATGAAATAATAAATAGTCCGCAAAAAATTAACTATCTTGGGTAAAAAAATGTATTTTTATGAAAAAAATGATTTTTTTAGACGTTTATTTTAAAAAACTTCAAATTACTAAAAAAATGTGCCCTATAACTATGTAATTTTATAGCTTACTTTTATTCTTTACCATTTTAGCTTCCAAATAAAAAAAAATGTTCTAACTAAAAAAAACACGCTATCTACGAACTTTTAAAGTGGAGCCTAATCGTGTTACCGTGCAGATAGAGACCGTTTTTTCCATTGTTTCCGTCCTACTCTGTGCCCTTCGGCAGTCGCAGTCCTTTTGTTCTACACAGGTAGAGGGAAGGCGAGGGGTGGGGAGGCAGGGGGTTCGAAACAGGACTTACACAGTCGCTCCGATATTCTCGCCGCTGCTACTACTGTTCTCGTTCTCGCATTGTGTTCTCGTTGATTTGTTATTAAGTTTTTGTTACATTGTTGACTGTTACGTTTTCTACTGTTCGTTACGTTTGGACTGTTCCTGTTCTGCTGTTAAGTGTTGACGAAATGCCGCGATTGACAGAGTTCTCACCTCGAGAAATAGCCGACATGCATTATTATTATGGCATGTCACATGGTCGCACAACAGTCGCTCGGACTGCATACATAAATGCTTTCCCGGGCAGACTCATACCCTCAGCTCGAAATTTTCAAGAGATTCATAGGAGGCTCTCCAACATTGGACTTGGTTTGGCACGAGATCGCCGTGAGCAACCAGCTGTCGTTATTGACAATGCGACAGAAGAGGTAATTTTAAACGATCTGTTTGCTGACCCTACAACAACCATAAGACGATTAGCGTTGCGTCATGGCATATCGAAGACGTCTGTCTGGCGAATTTTGAAAAAGGAGGGATTGCATCCTTTCCATTACCAACGAGTACAACATTTACACGAAAATGTACGCGTAATGCGTAAAAACAAGATGCGTAATGTCGACGTGGATTCTAAGAAAAATTAGAGCTGACCCAAATTTTCCCAAACGCATTTTTTGAATGGACGAAGCGACATTTACCCGAGACGGCATTACAAACTGCAGAAATTTGCACCAGTGGTCTCACGAAAATCCACGATTGAAGCGGGCATCTACTTTTCAAGTAAAATTTTCAATAAACGTATGGGCAGTCTTAATCGACGACATTTTAATTGGTCCAGTCATTTTACCCAGAACCCTAAATGCTGAACATTTTTTAGAATTACTACAAAATTTACCCATGTTGATGGAAGATGTTCCCCTGGCTACGAGACGGCGTGGGCGTATGTATCTCCAAATGGATGGATGTCCTGCACATTATGGGCGGGAGTTGCGGCGATTTTTGAACGAAAATTACCCGAACCGGTGGATTGGCCGAGGAGGGCCAGTAGGCTGGCCAGCGCGTTCACCTGATCTGACACCCCTAGATTATTTTTTATGGGGTGTCATGAAGCAAAGAGTATACAGCACGCCAATAAATACCGAGGCACAGTTGCACGACCGAATAATTCAGTGCGCAAATGACATTAAAAATGATCCAGGAATGATTCGCAGAGCCACTAACCAAATTAATATTCGTGCAGTAATGTGCTTGCAAAATCGAGGAGGCCATTTTGAACATTTAATGCATTAAATAAAAATGCAAAATTGTAAATTACGGATAATTTTATTAATAAAGTTATTGTGATTAAAGTCTGACTTTTATTACCTACTAAAATGTAAATAACTCCTACCTAGCCAATTTTTTAGTTAGAACATTGTTTTTTTTTTATTTGGAAGCTAAAATGGTAAAGAATAAAAGTAAGCTATAAAATAACATAGTTATAGGGCAAATTTTTTTAGTAATTTAAAGTTTTTTAAAATAAGCGTCTAAAAAAATATTTTTTTTCATAAAAATACATGTTTTTACCCAAGATAGTTACTTTTTTGCGGACTATTTATTATTTCATGGTCATCGCCAGGTATTAGGCATACTGTTTTTTTTTTATTTCAAAGAAATAGACCCCTTATTTTGGAAGAAATCAATACTTTTGTACATAGAGTTTTTAATGAAACATGAAAATCTTAAAATACCAATAAATCCTACAATAATTTTTTATATTTTTTTTTTATATTTTTCTAGTCATGATTCATGGTCTAGTTTCATCCCCTTTCGGGATTGCACTTTATCCAGGGACACACTGTATTTATCTCAACAATTTTTTTTTTCATTATAAAATTTTGATTTGATATTATATTATAATTTTGATATTATATTATAATTGTGTACTTTCGTGTTGTAAATTTGAAAGTTTTATCTAATGTAATAAAATTAATATTCATTATTATTTCAGACTGGGTGTTTTACGATGTTAATAATGTCTTGTCTGGTTACCATAGCACAGGGTATCCTAGTTTGAAACCAGATCAAGTGATTGTGTTGTGTGCAAGTTATTATTATATTATAATTAAATGATATGTCACTATATAATTTCAAATTAGAAATAAAATTTAACAAGACAAAAAATAAATTAAAAGAGACGGAAGACGGCACTGAGAAATAGTGATATCTACGTTATATTGCACTGGAATAATGCCAATTACTTTGTGTACAGTGAAACCCAACATGGGCCCCATATTCAAGACGGCCGACATCCGTATGAAACAAGTGGACCGATTCATCTTCATGATGTGCTGCGAAGACCTGACGGGCTTCGCGATGGTCCGCGACAGCGAGGTGCCGAGGACGCAGGAGGAGTGTGAGGACAAGGTAAGATAAGGTGGAGGAAGTTTGAGGATAAGCTGAGACAAGGTGAAGCGTGACAATAAGCTAAGGTCAAGATGCGATGACACAACTGTGTGGACAAGGAAAAGGTAAGGTGAGATGAAGCAAGTGTCAGGACAAGATAATATATTATGAAGTAAGTGTGAGGAGAAGGTAGGATAAGATTAAGCCAATACAGTGTGAGTCTTCATAAAGTGCACATATCAAAATCAGGGAAACTACACCCCATTTCATCGACGGAAAAAATTAAATAAAAAAAAATATTTGTAAAAAAGGTGATAAACAATGGTGTGTAGCAAAACGATGCGCATGGGCTTTTTTCAAACGGTCATAAAAACTGTTGTTTTTGAGTAATAAACGTGCAGTTTTTACTTTTAGAAAGCTAATGCCATGTAAAATAAGCTAGAATGAAAAAAAAGTAGGGTCAATAGCATGATTTTAGGAGAAATTGTAAAACAAATGCAAAAATGATGAAAAAAAATACAGATTTTCTTCAAGTTTCACTTAATTGTAAATTTATAGGGTTAGTTTTCTTGGATATTTTTACTTTATGGGTACGGCTTATTATTAGACATCATCACAAAATTTATTTCACTGCGATAACGCACTTAGTTTAAAAATTATGACGATTTATCTAAATAGGGTCAACAGGTGCAACTCATAATTTTTAAAAAATCATAATAAATACAAATATTTTTTTTTATTGAATTTTTTATTTTTTCCGTCGATGAAATGGGGTGTAGTTTCCCTGATTTTGATATGTGCACTTTATGAAGATTCACATTGTATAACAAGGCATGATAAGATGTACCAAGATTGAGGACAAGATAAGATCAGATTTAGCAAGTGATCAGAGGGCAATATATGATCGCCTTTTATAGATCATCAAACTATGAGTCGTAAGACACGGAAAAAAACTTCCCAACAAGAACATCCGATCTAATTCGCGACTTCTGTCGCGAATTAGATCGGATGTTAATCTCGTGCCAAACCAAGTCCAATGTTGGAGAGCCTCCTATGAAACGATTACAGTAGATTAGTATAACAACTCATTAACCGAAAAATGTGACTTGCTTTTTCAAGGCCGCAGTGATGAAGTACAGAGGACACAAAGGGAGGTGCTACTTGGAGCTGATGAAGGAGCGGAAGGAGAGGGGATTGCGGGGGGAGCGGAGGGCGGAGGTCCAGGTAGCCACCACTGAGCTTTAGTCAAAGATTTAGGTTTTATTTTTATTCTGGATACACTTAATTGACTTTTTCTCGGAAGAGTTCGAGCAGGTTTCGCAGAGCTTATCAGAGCGAAACCTGCATAGGTAGTACCTACGATGACGCAAGTCACGCGTTTTGTGGCGCTAAAATGTCAGAATTTGACAGTTAATATCCTGGAAAGTCGCGTCCTTTGACTACTGCCTAGGCAGGTCGGACTATTGCGAAAAAAGTGAAGTAAGTGTATCCGGACTAAAATTAATAATGTCTACTGCTTACGAAAGTTTTAGTTCTAAGATTTAGGTTTAAAGTAAGCTGGAGTCCTTGGTTGTGAGTATTGTGTCGTCAAATAAATAAATTTTCCTTTTCAATCGTTTTGGAGTGATTGAAAAATTCGTTTCGTTTCATTCGATTATAACTAGTAATTACGATTGCTATGTAAACTTTAGATGTGGCCTAAACTTTTGGGTAAGATACACATGTCGGCAAGCGTAGGACGACCAGCCACAAGATGGACAGAAGATCCCATCCAAGTGGCAGGAAGATGCTGGATGCAAGCCGCTTCCGACCGGTCTTTTTGTAAATCCATGGAGGAGGCCTATGTCCAGTAGTGGACATCTAGTGGCTGAATGATGATGGTGATGATGACAAAATAACAAGAAGTTAAGATGCGAAAGGACGCATACTTCTTTCTTTGAACATACCTGGCCCGGGCGCTGGTGTTAATAATGACAAATAATAAACGTTATTCTGATTCGTTTCGTTTCAACGCTGCGTACCTGCACGTCGATTTCAAGGACTTATACGTTTAATACAGTGAATTGTATTTAAATAAAACGATGAACACCAAAACCGTTGTTTCTCTGCCCCCAGGCGCGGCCTGCGGGGCGTAACAGGAGGCAGAGACGGCTAAATAGCGGCAAGAACGCCCCCCTGGTGTTAAGACGCGCCTGGGCCGGCCCTGTGCTGAAGCGGAGGCGGGCCGGGGCGCCGCTGCATAGTAGTCGGTTGTGGGAGAGGGGGCGCGGGTACTAAACCGGTTGGGACTACAGTAGGGTCCCGATTATCCAGCCATCGATTATCCGCATATCCGGCTATCCGGACAGACTAAAGTCACAGTTATAATGGCCGAAATGGAATCTATGTACTTCTTCAATTCGTCGCTCGTCAAAAATGCCAAAAATGCGTTGTACTTTTTTTTTAAGTGTGAGCGCAATAAAAGTATCAATAAATAAATAAAATAACAGAACCAATGAATACTCTGATATTCAGACTTTGAAATCGATTAAACTGCTTTTCGACTGGTAGAAAATGCTATGGCATTAATGACCGATTTCTGAATTGAGATTTTCACGTACGTAAATACTTAAATAACGTTCGGTCACGCTCTTTTCTGAGAACACTGACGAGACAGCACTAGAGTTAAGTAGTTACTTAGCGAAATTCTCAATTCAAAAATCGGCCTTAAGTCCGCCGCATTGTACTTTTTTTTTAAAGTGTGAGTGCAATAAAAGTATAGGGAAGAGCGGACTATAAAGGGAAATTTCCCGCCAGGCAGATCGTATGCCTGGGGACGGCCGGTCCAACTGTAATCTGTTGGACGTTGTATTTATAGTAAGTCATGGGTAAATTTTGATTGCGCGATGCAGAAATGTTGGAGTCTATAGTGCACGCACAGAGTTGACATGTGCTCGCCATAAAAGTATCAAAAAATAGATAAAATAACAGAATCAATGAATACTCTGATGTTCTGACTTTGAAATCGATTAAACGACTTTTCGATTATACGGACTTCCATCTAGTTTTATTTGATCCGAATTGCACAGTAATATGAGTAAAAAAGATTAATTGATTGATAAAAAAACGCACTCACCCACAAAAGTCTCGATCTCCGAAGCGCCGATGTGTTTCTCCAGTAGTTTCCTGTTGTTGTGGAGTAAGGCAGTGATGGTGTCCTCAGCCAAAATGTCACAGCCAATTTGCTTCTGCATGAAGCCGAAGTGTTTTGCTATGTAC
The DNA here is from genome assembly GCA_947310845.1 of Yponomeuta plumbellus. Taxonomy (NCBI): domain Eukaryota; kingdom Metazoa; phylum Arthropoda; class Insecta; order Lepidoptera; family Yponomeutidae; genus Yponomeuta; species Yponomeuta plumbellus. The sequence continues at coordinate 11,353,500 of OX371216.1, read as the reverse complement.
TCCTGTTGAGCAATGTGAAGTTTTAGTGAGACCGCTTCTCCGGCTGTATCTTTGCAGAGAAGATATGTAAAAGAAATTCCCCAGAAACTTCGCCAGACTTTATACTTTCTACTTGTAAACTGTTGTAACCCTAATTACTATGCACCAAATGCTAAGTTAGCACAGCAATACACAGTAAATTTCCATTCTGTAAAGCGCCGCGAGAGCATGAGAAGGTGGTCTTGTAGGCTGGATAGCGTTAGAATCCGGAGCCTTTCTTATCAATACATTCGTTTCGATACAATGGGCTAGTTGCCCAAAAAAATGTAATTAATCCGTATTTTAGATTATTCAAAACTAAGGGATACGTATTTTCTTATTTGTAAATTAGACCAAAAATGACAAAGATATAGCCCATTAAAGTTACGTGTGACGTCACGCCGTGCTGCATTTTTTAGCACTGAGTGACGTCACACGTAACTTTAATGGGCTATATCTTTGTTATTTTTTGTTTAATCGAAAAAAAGAAAAAAATACGTGTCCAATATTTTTTTATAATCTTAAATACGGACTATATAGAATTTTTATTAAATTTTTTTCAAAATTTTTAGGTAACAGTTCTGATCCATTTTCGTACCCGATTTTTACAGTTGATGAATTGTCATACCTGATTTTTCCTGTAATCCTGCTGGCTTAGCCGCAGGATCCTGTAGCATAGCCGGAAGATGGTCTTGTAAGCCGAATAGCGTTGGTCGCACAGGTCCTCGATCTTGAGAAACGCCTCGCCCTCTTTTGTGTCTTGAAAAGGGCCCTGGACGAACGTCTGATGCATTATTTAAATGAGTCGACCACAGAAAAATAATAGTGATAACTTTCACACAGATTATCACTCGCCCTCGAATCGCTCGTAGCCTGGGTTGCCCGAGTGATCTTAAACGATCACTAAGGTTAAGCAACATACGGCGCGTTCAGTCCATGGATGGGTCACTGTCTATGACTAACGCTAGTGGCACTTTTCCGAGCGGTTCCGTGCTTCGCAAGGCACGTTAAGCAGTTGGTGCCGGCTGCCGTTGATAGATGGCAGTCGTTAAGCCAAGTCAGAGGCCTTAGGGGGCGGCTTGAAAACTTCTGACAGTAAGACCAGCCACTAGTCTTACAAGCCTCCACCAATCCGGAATTGGCCCCCGTGGTGGAGTATGGCCTATACCTTCCTCAGGGAAGAGATCCTGAGGAAGGTATAGGCCCATCATGTCCCCACCGAGGGGCACCTCACCATGATGGCATATCAAAACTATGCTATTATTATAGATAACTGACAAGAACTTTATCACACAAGTTTGCCAAAGGCCATGCGAATGGTGGCGCGGTGGCCGGGTCGCCTATCGCCCTCTAATATGGTTGAGACTGGTGATGGCTGACCTCTGCGTTACGCTCGTGAACGGGTGCCGTCCGTGTGTCTGGCCGCAGCATTGGTGTTTTATTACCTTTTAAGGATATTAAATGATGTATGACTTTGCAAGTATTTATTGCACTCATGGCTCTTGAGATTCTTGGTATACGAACACTCATACCTAATTTGTATTAGCTTTAAGTTGATTTGAGAAAAGATGGTCAGAGTGGAGTTTTTTTTCGCTGCCTTTTTCTCCACTACAGACGGCCCTAAGGCAGCGGCTAACATTTTACATAACTGTATGTACATTGACATTCAACAAGCAGAATGTAAATTCTTTACGATGAAATAAAAATTTTTGTATTTGTATTTGTATTTGATGGGTTGATGAACTATATCACTCGCCCTGGTCCCAAACTAGGATACTCTGTGCTTGGGTGACCAGGCAAGGTCAAGGTAAACAAGGAAAATACACCCAGACTGAAGTCTTTTTTGAACTAAAACTTTCGTAAGCACAACACATTGTAAACTTTTAGTCCGGACCCACTTACGGGTGTTGTTTTATCGGACGAGTCCGACCAGGTTTCGCTCCGATGCGCAGAGCTGGAACGGACTGAAAGTTTACAAACTGAAGTCATTTGTACAAATCAAGTCCGGTGGTACTGCGGAAAACGAACCCACGACGTTATCGCTAGACCAACGAGGCATTCAATTAGTAACAAGCTGGGTTGTCTGGAAGAAATTGCTATTAGCAATAAGGCCGCCAATTGTACTGTTGGAAATAATTGTTGTTGTGTTTTTTTCCTCGTGTACAATAAAGAATATTCTTATCTTATCTTACACTGAGGCTGTTATGACAGTATTAGGAATGAGTATCTCAGAATTATTTTCACAAGTCCACAGCACAAAACATTATAAAACAGGTAATTAATGTGGACCAAACATAGGCCACGGTATTATTTTTCGAAACTAGTCTACCAATTTACGGGGCATAGAAGAATTAATATAATTCATAGAATTCAGGAATCTACAACCAGTCAACAGAATGACTTGGCTTTGGTAGTTTAAAAACATGAAAAATAAAAGCAAAATTAACATAAATCACGCGAAAATTCGGAGTGTGTGTGTGTTCCGTGTGTGTGTTCTTACGTTCATTGGTTCTGTTTGTGTATTGTGTGTGTATGTGTGTGTTTTTAAGTTCATTGGTACTGGCCAGTAACATCATGAACATGTGCGACGGACGCCATATTGCGTATGTTAGAGTTTTGGCGGCTTATTTAAAAATATATATATATTTGCTTCTTTTCGTAGAAATACACGTGAATTTAAATCACCACTTTCTGAGCACTTAATGAACACCTACAAAAAATCTGAGATATTTTTTTTTTTCATTTTTTATTTAAAAAGTATATAGAATCCTATCAAATAGTTTATTTGTAAGCTGATGATTCTCCAATCTATATAACATAACATTTACATTCAGGCACATACAGTCGGGGTCTGAAAATGTTTACCACCTTAAGGTTCATAATTGTACAGACAATTATACGACACAAGGTCGATGCGTTGATTGAGCACTAGAACCATAGATCAAGCCACAGTGTAACTATGTTTGTATTGATTTGATTAGTTATAGCACGAAGCTCAGAATAAAGAGTTGAGTGCCAACTTGTCAAAGTTTAGAGCAAACCTTCTTCTCACCCTCAATGAGGTTTTATTTTATTTATTTTGTAAAAATAGTATTCAATATATTTTCAAACTTTCTATTTTGGCAGAGTTTTGATCTGTACCATTTTAACAATTGCAATAATTTTAAAATAAGAAATTAATTTAGATACTTGTTAGAATCCAGGCTTCGGAACTTCGAAAGGTAATAAGTACATTGTTAAAGCATTATAGACTATAATGCACATCTTGCGACAAAGAATCAAGTTTGAAAACTGGTAAACATTTTTAGACCCCGACCGTACATTGTTTCTGGCCGGACACTAGGATACTGTGTCGTGGGAACCAGAATCAGCGGCGTCACAAACATGTAAACATCCAAGACTTGAGTTTCTTTTTTTTTGTCCCCAGCCGGGATTCGAACCCGGAATGCGTTAACCACTGCGCCACAGAGGTCGCCAAATAAACCGTGAAGTGGTCCCGTAAGCCCCGCCCCATCCCGCTCTCACCTGCAGGATCCGAAACAGCTGTTCGAGGATGTACTGCTCTCGAAGCAGCTTCTGCCGGTCCCGGTTGGGGTTCTCCACGACCAGCTCCAGCGCTTCCGACTTATTCGGCTCGTTCTCGAAGCCGGCTATGAAGTATACTATGTCCTGGAGGAGGCTGGTTAGCGCTCTGGAAGAAGGGATAACAGATTTAGACATTCTTTTTTTTTTTTGTTTATTGTTTACTAGCTTTCGCCCGCGACTCCGTCCGCGTGGACTTCAGTTCAAAATTTTGCAACCCCGTTCACTCCCATAAGAGTGAAATTTAGAAAAACGGCGAAACACGTGTTCAGTCAAATTGTGTTGAAGAGTATTTATTTTAAGTTTCAAGAAAATTTATCAACACTCTTTATACCTCCCATACAAATTTTGGCAACCCTTTTCGCCCCCTTAGGGGTTGAATTTCAAAAAATCCGTTCTTATTCCTTGCCTACATTATATATAGACCCTCTGTGCAAAATTTCAGCTTCCTAGGTCCAACGGCTTGGGCTGGGCGTAGAGGAGTGAATTAATCAGTCAGTCAGGACTTTGAATTTTATTTATATAGATCAGGGTTTTTAATACTGCGCTATCATATTTTTATTTATTCACTTACAAAGTTCTTGTAGCTTAACAGTATAAACAAATCGTTACAGAACTAAAGGCAACCACTCACAATAATCTCTCTAACATTATCTTACATTCATTTATAAGCCCAGTGTCACACTGACAGTTGAGATGAATCTAAAAACACACCACAAGCTAAAATCCATCACGCCGCTTAGGCTACAGAGCGGGCCAAAGAATACAAAACATACATACACAAGACAAGAAAAACGTAACCCTTCTTCTGGCGCAATCGTGTGATAAAAAACTTATTTTAACTGACCTGATTTCCTTTCGATGAGCGCGATACGAACGTGCTACTGCGTGGGTTTTCACGAATGTAATCAAGACTCTATACATGTGAATTGGCCCATTAATTAATAGAATGATTAGTGTGTGATTTGTGAGACCTTAAGCTATGTGTCAGACCCATCGACATCTGTGACGATTCGTCACGATTTTATGTTCATTAAGTCACAACGAATTGGACAATGATAAGTAAATTACTGACTAATAAATTTGAAGTCACAGGCCTTAGGGTGGCGTGAAATCTTCTGACAGTAAGACCAGCCACTAAGTCTTACAAGCCTCCACCAATCCGGACCTGGCCCCCGTAGTGGAGTACGGCCTGTACCTTCCTCAGGGAAGAGACCTGTGCCCTTCGGCGGGGACATAAAGGGTTGATGATGGTGATGAAATGTCAAGACTACCTCTGTGACACAGTGGTTAGCGCATCTGCCTACCGATGTTACATGTTTGTCATGTCGCTGTTTCTGGTTCCCACGACACAGCGTATCCTAGTGTGGGGCCAGAAGCAATGTATGTGCCTGTATGTCAATGTTCATGTTATGTTTTTTGATTACGAATGTACCTAACTAGGTATTTGAGATCATAACTATTTCCCGTTATAACTATGTGCGAATACACTTTGTGCACTCGCTCGCTTTATACTCATAAAGCTTCGTGGCCATAATGAATGTACATAGGCTGCTACTTATGTATGCGGAATCTGGGATTCCAATAATTTTAAACGCAATGGCTCACCTCCATGGTCAAATTCGTTCTTTTTTTAAATACTGGCCGCTAATATTTTTCTCTTATATACGTTAGTGTTTTGTTTTTGTTGGGTTTAAAATGTCATATCGCTGAATAAATGGAACTCACTCGTGAAAATATTCGTGCTATGATTTATTACGATTTTCGACGTGGTTTAACGCAACAACAGTGCGTAGATCAATTAACTTCGACTTTTGGTGGTGAAGCTCCATCAAAAACGACTGTGTATCACTGGTTTAGTGAGTTTAATCGCGGGCGCAGTAAGCTCACGGACGAAGTTAAAGAAGGTCGCCCGAAATCGGTGGTTGTGCCACAATATATTGAAGCTGTGCGAAAACTAATAATGCAAGACCGCCATATTACGTATCGCGAGATAGAGGCTATTCTGGGCATATGTATGACGAGCATTCATAGGATATTACATGAACATTTGTCTGTAAAAAAAAATTGTTCGCGTTGGATCCCGCACAACTTAACTCAGGATCAAAAAGATGCTCGCGTCGAATGGTGCAAGAAAACCTTAAAAAAATTCAACGGATGCGACTCAAAATCTGTTTATAATATCTACACAGGTGACGAATCCTGGATCTACGCGTACGATCCCGAAACTAAACAACAATCAACAGTTTGGGTGTTTCAAAATTAGCCGAACCCTACGAAAGTGGCTCGTGCAAAAAGCACTGTAAAGCAAATGGTGGCCTGCTTTTTTGGTATTAATGGCCATGTGGCTACAATAAAAAAAATCAAACTCAAAATCATTTATTTCTTTTGCAATATTACATAGACGGATACATCACTGGGACCTCCTCCTCCGATACGTCAGGTGGCCCCGCTCTTCCATATTTACATCAAACAAAAGAAAAATAAACTAAACTTGCGTTACGCCCCTCCCCAAATAGGGATGCAATAGATTAAAACAGACTGAGCTAGTGCAACATATACTTTTGAAAGGAGTTCTTTGTTAGCCACATGACGTAGGGTTTTAAAAATCCACATAAGTTTTCTTATTCTTGATGCTAGGAGGTCAATATGCGCATGCCAAGACAGTCGTTGATCGATCATCACGCCAAGATATTTTACTGTGTTGACTTTGGTTATTTTAGGACAGTTGCAATTGGATGTACCATTAAAGTTTCCACACATGTGAATAGTTAGACTGAGGGTACTAGGCGGCTGTGTACGAATGTTCTTTGAGAAACATATGTAATTGGTCTTACCAGTATTTAATGTTAGAAGGTTAGTCTCAAGCCATGTAGCCACCTCAGCCAGACCATTCTCAGCTATCTTAAACGCCTCTTGCCATGTTGTCCCCGAAAAAACTACTGCCGTACAAGACCTGGGGCCTTTTTTGTCCCCAGCCGGGTTTCGAGCCCGGGAAATCTCGCTAGTTTGCGCTAGAGGTCGTCTCGAGAGCAATCGCAGAAGGCACTTACTTCCGCTCGTTATGCTCGATGCTGCCGTGCTGAAGCTTTGTTGCCAGCGCCGACAGCAGCTTACAGGCGTCGTTGGCGAAGTCCAGGTCTCGGACCTCGCCTGGGGACACCGAGATCAGAGCGAACGCCTCCTTGTCCTCTTTCACGAGGGAACACCCCACCTAGGTTGGTAGATACAGATATATAGTTTGACCAGAAAGAGTAGAAATTAAAGAGTGCGATTTTGCTAATACTCTTATTTTCCATACCCAAACTTAAAGTACTAAAAGACATAGTCTCAGCAAGGAGAATTAACCTTGGTCTCAGTTACAATAATTGTGCTTATATTAGAATATAAGATGGCCTGAAAAGTTCGTACAATATTTAGTTACACTTCACTTCCGTTTTCTAGACTTTATGGACAGTCTGTACAAATGATTTATTGAATAAAAAAATACAGTGTGCAATGAGACAGGTTCTACAACAAGGAAGGTATATATGAGAGTGGCCTCCAACGCGGTTTAAAAAACGTGCTAAGTACACTCTGTGCAAAGAATCTTATTACAGAATCAACGATTATCTAGAGGACAAAGATGTCTGGTGTAAAACAGTAGTTTAATATTAAATATAATTAGGATAATTGAGTAATATTTTTTAAGTTAGTTTGTTAATTAGGCTAAAATTGTTTTCACAAAAAAATATGTTGAGTTTCATTGTTAGTTTCTTCTGTATGTAACCCTATTAACTGCGAAACTAACAACTTTGACGTCCGTAAAGTAAACATTTTGTTTGTATTGTGAATAAAAATGTTGAATTTGAATTCGACACTTATTCCAAAAATTCACAGAATGTTAAGTAGCGCAGTGGAAGCGTGCTGGGCCCACAGCCTAATAAAACAACGTATTTCTGTGAAAGCTGACAACGCACAGTTTTATTTTAAAAGTAATAAACGTATGCGCAGATCTACAAACCATACATTACTACTATAGACGGTAAACCCATAGGTAAACTGTAGATGGCGCTAGACTGCTTGTTTGATGTTACTGTTTATAAAACAATATATTTCTAGCATATTCACTTAAAAAATAAATTATTAAAGTGGCTGGAGACAGAGAGAGTTGGAAAAGGAGGGGAAGTGCTCAGCAGTGGGACATAAAGGAGGCTATGTAAAAATAAAATGATGGGGGGGGGCATACAAGAATCGTGATTTTTTGCCATTTTTTTCTCGATCCTAATAAAGACAATTGAAACTGAAAAAAGATAGTAAACTACAAATCGTTTACCATATGGCAACCATCACCTCCACCGAACTTCCAACCGTATCACAGAACAGTCATACGAGAAAAGATGGCCCAAAGCATTTGGGATAGTTACTCGTTACTACAAATGACCATAAATTCAGTCCAATAAGGTAAAATAGCGGATCGCGAAGAAAAAAAACCAAAACGGGGTGGGAGGATTTTGAATCTACTCTTGTATTGTAGTAGACCAGTCATACATCAGATGTTTACAATCAAAAACCAAAACGGGGTTGGAGAATCTTGAATCTACTCCTGTATTGTAGTAGACCAGTCAGACATCAGATGTTTAGAATCAAACCAAAACGGATGGGAGGATCTTGAATCTACTCCTGTATTGTAGTAGACCAGTCAGACATCAGATGTTTACAATAAAAAACCAAAACGGGTGGGAGGATCTTTAATCTACTCTTGTATTGTAGTAGACCAGTCAGACATCAGATGTTTACAATCAAAAACCAAAACGGGGTTGGAGGATCTTGAATCTACACCTGTATTGTAGTAGACCAGTCAGACATCAGATGTTTACAATCAAACCAAAACGGGTGGGAGGATCTTGAATCTACTCCTGTATTGTAGTAGACCAGTCAGACATCAGATGTTTACAATCAAAAACCAAAACGGGGTGGGTGGATCTTGAATCTACTCCTGTATTGTAGTAAACCAGTCAGACATCAGATGTTTACAATCAAACCAAAACGGATGGGAGGATCTTGAATCTACTCCTGTATTGTAGTAGACCAGTCAGACATCAGATGTTTACAATCAAAAACCAAAACGGGTGGGAGGATCTTGAATCTACTCCTGTATTGTAGTATACCAGTTAGACATCAGATGTTTACAATCAAAAACCAAAACGGGGTGGGTGATTGATTGATTGATTGATTGAATACGCACAAACTTGTAAATTGTTTGAGACGTCTACAGAATGAAGTAAAAACATACTGACAATTATATAAAACTTTATAAACAGAAATTGAATTATTTGTCAGCTGATTCTCCGAACATGTTTTCGAAAGAAAGAAAGAAAAACTTTTTCGCGTATTGGATTTTTTGTAAATTACATGATAGACTTACTTTTGACATAACAGGTTTTTCTTCGTCTTTGTCGATGGGTATTGAAGTGGAGTGCACCCACGTGTGCGTGCATAGGTGTTGTAATCTGAAAGAAAAAAAATTGTTACCAAAAATCCGTATAAATAAATTTCGTCGACAACTGTAATGTTGATGAAGGAGAAAAAGAAAAACATATATTATACCAACAAAACAGCACAGGAAAAAAATAAACAGACAAATAACATAATATATGTAACGCCACAGACCAGGTATGTTTATGGTTTATGGTTTTGATTTTTTTTTTGTTGTTTTGTTTATGTTAAATCACATGTTACATGCGAATCGCTCGTAGCCCGGCTGCCTGAGTGATCTTAAACGATGACGAAGATTAAGCAACATAGGTGGCGTTCAGTGCATGGATGGGTGACCGTCTATGACTAACGCTAGTGGCATTTTTCCGAGCGGTTCCGTGCGTCACAAGGCACGTTAAGCAGTTGATGCCGCTGGCCTTCAATAGATGGCAGTCATTAAGCCAAATCACAGGCCTTAGGGGGGCGGCTTGAAAAACTTCTGACAGTAAAACCAGCCACTAGTGGAGTATGGCCTATACCTTCCTCAGGGAAGAGACCCGAGCCCCTCGGTGGGGACATAATGGGTTGATGATGATGTATGATATTTATATGTATGCCTTTGTGGTGTTAAATGTTTTTATACTTCTTCAAATTAAAATGGTCGGTCGGTCGGTCTCACCTGACGTAGCTCCCTTGCGGTATAGGGGCGTCGGAATGTGTCATGGTGGTAGGGTCCAGGTCGAAAAGGGTGGCCAGTTCCACGGAGTGCGGGTACGAGATCAGCTGGTATGCTGGCTCGTTGCTGTCTTGGGGCTCGTCGCTGGAACAGAAAAACATAAGCATTCATATACGGCACATATATTGCAGAACTGATGGCCGATGGGGCCGAAAAGTTGTTGAATGGAGACCACACATCGGCAAGCGCAGCGTAGGACGACCAGCCACAGGATGGACAGACAATCTCATCCAAGTGGCGGGAAGACGCTGGATGCAAGACTATTTCAACCGGTCTTTTTGGAAATCCATGGAGGAGGCCTATGTCCAGCAGTGGACTTCTTGTGGCTGAATGATGATGATGACATACATTGCTTGTGGCCTCACACTACGCACCTTGCGTCGTGGCAAGCGGAAACAGCGACATGGCAAACATGTAAACAATCCAGACCTGGAGTAACTGTTTAGTTGCTAATTTTATTTAAATGTAACGTGTTTAGTTTGCTATCTGACCTGAATACGTTTAGCCACTAAACATATTTAACAATCGTTGTGCAAGCCGCCCTGCGTTTTTTGAAACACTATAGCATCAAACGGTCTTATTTATAAAAAAAGTGAAGTAATGCCTTTCCTAGAGTATCTTTAAGTAAAACTCCATTAAAACTCGTCTTAAATTGTCTTGATTTATAAAATTTTGAGTATGCACGTGTGCGTGTGAGAGGACTAAGAAAAAACCGATAAACATAACAATCAAACAACATTTACATACATTGCTTCTGGCCCCACAGTAGGATACCCTGTGTCGTGGGAACCAGAAACAGACGTCACAAACATAAACTAACTCAATTCATGACAGAATCTAAGCCATGCTTACCCTTGCCTGGTGCAGGCTTCAGCGGCGAGATAGTTGCCGGTGGCGAGGTGCTTGAATCGGAACAGAGAGTCCCAGTGGCCCGCGCCCCCTCGGTACGGCTCGTGTTGAACCACCTGGGACAAAACACTTCGATAAACTTAATGTTCTTAACGTTCGAAGAGTTCTTGAGTGGAGACCGCGGATCGGTAAACGTAGTGTAGGACGTCCTCAGACTCGGTGGAGCGATGATCTTCGCAGGGCGGCTGGCAAGAGCTGGATGAGAGTAGCCGAGGACCGTGCTCAGTGGCGTGCATGGGAGAGGCCTATGTCCAGCAGTGGACATCATCGGATGATGATGAAACTTAATGTCCCCTCCAGACTACTCGCGAAGTTCCTCGACAAAGTACTCGGTAAAGTTGACCGGAGTACGTGGCTACATACTCGAGGTTGGACGAAATGAGACGAAGTGCCTCTCCACACAAAAAATTATACAATTGAGAAACAATACATTGTAAGTTTAGTGAGGGCCTGGAGATCAGATCTCATAATCAGATCAGATCAGATTATGTCACACAGGATCTTTCCTAGTATGGACTCCAGCCTCTCACATAGGATTAAGTGTAGATTATTCATATTGTTCAAATTTGTAGTGCTTTTATAGCTCTGTGAGAAGGAAATAAAATTACTTACCTACTTAATTAGTTACACCTTCTGGGAAAAATGCGTTACGCATCTCCTCCCGCCGGGGGACGGAAGGAGTATGTGGGACTCCCCGGGAAAGTGGTTCCCGGTATACTCACTAAACAACCCAGCGGCACTCCCTCTTCGCCTTGGTGACGGGGTTCTGGGAATCTGGCACTTCTTCCAGTCCCCCGCCGGTGATTGCCCGCCTAGACACGGCGGGCCCCTCGCGCCCCTCCCTTCACGGGGAGGGGCCCGGGGACGACCGGGAGTGCTCGGTCGTCCCCATACGGCGCGGTTAGTTACACCTACCGTATTCGCCTAACCTCGGTCAACTTCGCGAGCAGTGTGGAGGCCACATAACACTTTGGTTTGGGTCATATTGAACATCATATAAACATTTACGCACAGGCACATACATTGCTTCCAGCCCCACACTAGGATACCCTGTGTCGTGGGAACCAGAAACAGCGACGTCACAAACATGTAAACATACAAGATCTGGGTTTTTTTTTGTACCGAGTAGGCGTGGGTAGTCACCGTATTTTTCAATGACGAGACGAAACCCGTTCTCCAAATAGAGAGACTGGCTCAAGCCATTACAAACGTGCGATCTGAGTCATAAGCATTTGTATAAGACCTCTCTCTCACACATACAGGATTATGGCATATCAGGCATATCGGAACTATAACTCGCACTTTTATGACTCGGTTCGCACGTTTGTAATGACTCAAGTATAGTCTAAAAACGGTCTTTTAGTGACTGGTTTTATTTGATGCAATTTCTATCTTTATTTTATTGAGATAATGTTCATATTTCTATAATAATAATAAACTCACGCCCGTTATCCCCGAAGGGGTAGGCAGAGGCACCAGTCTCTAGAACTGGACCCACGTTTTGCCGAGTTTATTAGGTTCCAAACGTAACAAGTGGCAAGCCTGTCGCCGTTATCCGGGCACAATTTATCAGCGAATGGTGTTGCTGTACAAACAAATGTACGTAACTAAAAGTCATTGGTACATGCGTGGTTCGAATCGAGACCCTCGTGATCGAGAAGCAAGGGTCAACCCCACTACGCCACCACCGCTTCATATTTCTACTACGTTAGTTTAGAGGACTGTAGACTGCTTTTATGCCATGTTTCGTTTTCGGGTTTCATTTTTTTGTCCCCAGCCGGGCTTGAACCCGGGACCTCTCGCCGTCGGGATACCGCCGTTTAGCCAAAGTATTTTTCGCCAAATTTTACTTCCCAATAAACTTATGGCATCAGTTTCATTTCCCAAATGAAACTTTAGCAAGTTTTCATTTCGCATTTTATTCATTTGGTCAAATTATCATTTCGCATAATTTTACTGCGTCAAGTTTTATTAAGACAAACGTTTATTATGCTAACGTTTTATTTTGGCAAGTGAACAGAAATATAGGTGCGACGACGCGCGTAGCGAAGCGGAGCGCGTCGGAGCGTTAGGTTCTCTATATAAGATCGAAAACAGAAACGATACTTTTTACTGAATATTGCTAGGTAAAATGAATTTTGACCAAGTATTTATTTGGTAAACAATAACTTGCCATAATAACTTTTGCTAACTGTTTATTTGCTTTAAGTTGTTTTGAGAAATGTTTTTTTGCCAAGTGATAATTTGCGGAAAATAGTTTGGGAAGTAATACTTTGGGAAACGATTTTTGGCAATACATTAGTAAACCCTCGCCGTCGCCTCGAGATCGTCAAACTGACCTCGATCTCCCAGAGCGCCTTGCTGCTTGTGGCGGCGGCGGCGGAGGAGCGGCCCGTGGTCCGAAGGAACACGTGCTGCCGCCGTTGGTACTCGTCCATGGTGAGAAACTTCTCCTGCTCCGCGTGGAAGAGCCGGACCACGTCGCCCCCTTTGAGGATGTCCTCCTGATTCTCCTTGTGCTCGAGGAACAGGGAGACCTTCCAGGAGGTGGACGAGTTCACCACGTTCACCTGGGGCGAAGCAGTCGGGTTTGTGAGACTATTGCGTCCGAAAAAATATTGAAGCCTTCGAAAATATTGGAGGCCATCACAATGTACTGTATAGTACAGGTAATGAAGACAAAAAAAAGTCCTATATTCGGAAAAATTAGGGGAAAGCTAATTTTTTGGATGAACCTTCCTTTTGTAGTTGTAAACAATATCCCAAAAGTCCCCATCGATACATGCGCCGCTAAAAATGTTACGCGGGGTCAAAGGTCACGAGAAACAGTTTTCTGCGAATATCTCGTTAACGGTTACTTTTATCGAAAAAAATAGCGATGATCAAACTTGTAGCTCCAGAAATTGCCTACAAAAAACATCTTATTACTTTTATTCGTAAGACTAAGGGATTTCGAGACAATTTGACCCCGGGTAACATTTTTAGCAGCACATGTATCGATGGAGACTTTTGGGATATTGTTTAGAACCACAAAAGGAAGGTTCATGCAAAAAACCAGCTTTCCCCTAATTTTTTCGAATTGCTGTCTTTATTCCCTGTATTACTAATACTTCGGTGAAATAAATTGTCATTTAAACTTGCAAAAGTTAATACGTCCTTCATGGGACGTATTAAGATTCCCTAAGATATATTAGTGTTACCTCCGACGCGGTTTAAGAAATGTGTTAAGCACACTATGTGCAAAAACTCTTATTGTAAATTAATACTTATTGTATTGTTTATATTATACTGTTTTGAAAATAATAAATCTAGACTTTCTTTTTTAGCTTCTTTTCCACATAATCTACTAATTGTCAAACTAACAACTTCGACGTGCATGAAGTAAACATTTTCACTCAACAAACACACAAACTCTACATTTATTATTTTCAAAACAGTCTTAGTTTAAATAACAAACTATCAAACTAAATTAATATTATAATAGAAAAATCTCTCAATACATTTAATATTAATCTACTTTTTAAAACCAGACATCCTTGTTTTCCAAATAATCATTGATTTTATAATAAGCCTTTTTGCACAGAGTGCTTGAGGCATTTCTTAAGCCGTGTCGGAGGTAACTCTAATTACACGGTTCTAATCGCGATTATTTTTAATGGCAATGATAACGAGGTGTGGCGTGATTGGGAAAAGGCCTATACCCAACAGTGGGCAGAGGCAGGCTGATGATGATAATGGTGATGATGATGATGAAGATCAACAAGGAGCCCTCACCTCCATGCAGCCCGGATTGTCTGGTAGTTCGTGATTGTGCGCCACATGCAGCACCTGCTGGCCCGCGTTCACCGGATTCATAATCACCTTGTCACCCACCACCACGTTGTCATCTGGGAAACAGGGCGGGTCAGTATGGGTATGTATGTAGGGCGCGTTCAGTGCATGGATGGGTGACCGTCTATGACTAACGCTAGTGCCATTTTTCCGAGCGCTTCCGTGCTTCGCTAGGCACGTTAAGCAGTTGGTGCCGTCTGCCGTCAATAGATGACAGTCGTTAAGCCAAGTCAGAGGCCGTAGGGCGGCTTGAAAACCTCTGACAGTAAGCCTTAGAGTTACCAGCCTCCACCAATCCGGACTAGGCCCCCGTGGTGGAGTATGGCCTATACCTTCCTCAGGGAAGAGACCCGTGGCCCTCGGTGCGGACTTTATGTCCGCAGTGCGGTGGGTTGATGATGATCTATCTATTACTCTATCTATTTGACGTCCTCTGTGGCATAGCGGTAGTGCATTTGCCCTCGATGCGAGAAGTCCAGGGTTCATATTCGGGTGGGGATAAAAAAAAACCCAGGTCTTGGATATTTACACGTTTGCATTGAATTTAGAACGCAATTCAATGACGTTTGTGATGTCCTGGTTTCTGGTTCCTCCGACATAGGGTATCCCAGTGTGGGGCCAGAAGCAATGTATGGGCCTGTGTGTAAATGTTTATGTTTATTAACCAACGGTTTCTCACCTCTAGACCTGAGTTTATAGAAAGGCATCACGTAGAACCAGGAGCCTTCGTTGCCGTTAGCGTCCAGGTACACGCGCATCGCATTCTTCTCTAGAAGTGCCGGAAGTCGTTTGTTAACCTGGAAATATTTTTTTTAAGGTAGTTTCCAGGGTCAAAATAATTAAATTCTATTTAGTCCGTATTTTAGATTATAAAAAAATATTGGCCACGTATTTTTTCTTTTTTCGATTAAACAAAAAATAACAAAGATATAGCCCATTAAAGTTACGTGTGACGTCACTCCGTGCTAAAAAATGCAGCAATTCAGGGATTCAGGGATTTCTATGGGGACAAATGTCCCTCGTCTGTGCAGGCCTTTAAAATGATAGAGAGATTTTACAGGCACTTTTTGCAAATCATCATTCAGCCAAAAGAAGTCCACTGCTCGACATAGGCCTCCTCCATGGATTTCAAAAAAGACCGGCTTGCATCCAGCGTCTTCCTGTCACTTGGATGAGATCTTCTGTCCATCTTGTGGCTGGTCGTCCTACGCTGCGATTGCCGATGTGCGGTCTCCATTCGAGAACTTTTCGGCCCCATAGACCGTCAGTTCTGCGTGCTATGTGCCCCACCCACTGCCACTTCAACTTACTCATCCGCATCTTTTTGTAAATATGAAAAGTAGTATTTAACAAATACTGCTTTTATTTCCTAGGTTAAGCCTAGGAAAGGGGTTCAGGTAGGCTTAGTGAATCCCCTTAAAAAGCGTTCATCATTATGAGCAAGTCGTGTGCGTTGAAGTGGAACCGCCAAGCGTCGCGCTTCAAACGACTTGCGTCCGCGCATTCCTTTGTGGTCGGACCCTAATTGGTCAATTTTTACACAACGACAACTTTATAGAACGGATCGAACCGAATGAGTCGCTCGTAGCCCCGGCTGCCCGAGTGATCTTAAACGATAACGAAGGTTAAGCAACATAGGGCGCGTTCAGTGGGTGCGATGGGCGTCCGTCTATGACTAACGCTAGTGGCATTTTTCCGAGCGGTTCCGTGCTTCGCAAGGCACGTTAAGCAGTTGGTGCCGCCTTAAAAACTTCTGATAGAAAAACCAGCCACTAGTATTACAAGCCTCCACCAATCCGGACTTGGCCCCCGTGGTGGAGTAGGGCCTATACCCTCCTCAGAGAAGAGACGCGTGCTTCTCGGTGGGGACATAATGGGTTGATGATGATGACGCTTGTAGTGTGTAACATTTTTATTTTTTATTTTATTACAATCAATCGATTATCAGAATCAGAATCAGAATAACGTTTATTATTTGTCGTTTCTTAGCCTATATTTACATAAGCGCCCGGGCGAGGGACGTTCAAAGAAAGAAGTATGCGTCCTTTCGGATCTTAGCTTCTTGTTATGTGTATCTTAGCAAAAACTTGAGGCCATTTTTGAACCTAGCAATTTTGAACGTTATAATCGATTAAATGGACTGGGAATCACGTCATATTCGCAAAAAGCCCAGACAGATCACGACACGGCCGACTCTACGACCGCACAGCGACATATCACAATTGAATAATGTGTTTAGACGCACGCCAATGGTTTCGTGATAACTGAATTGATTTGAATGTAATTGTTCAGTGTCGATTGAATGTCGTGAGGGGAAGCGTAGCGCCAAGAAGTCTGCGTAAAATCTGCGTTTTAAAGTGTTCCGAAATTTACCCGCTACGTACCAATCGAAACGGAATTTGTACATACACGTACATACATAAGCTCACGCCTATATCCCAGAGGGGTAGGCGAGACCAGGGACTGCCACCTGCCACGATCCTGACAAATCACTTTCGCTTCATCGACTTTCATTAGTCGTTGCATGCAAGCACGTCGGTTTCTGTTATTTTTAATCTTTTCCTTTCCTTCCCTTTCTGGTCGAAATATGTCCACCTGGGGCGTCCCTTACCGGCCCTTCCATTCACATTCGCTCGATATATTTACATCGTCACTCTGTCCTCCTTCAATTGATTGAATTTGTACATATTTAAGATATTGCCATTTAAGGGGCTCCAAGGTATAACAAGATCCATCGAGGAAATAAATCATATATTTGTCTCAATCATTCTTAATAATAGTTGTTTAAAAGGCTCAATGCTGTGAACCTAAGAGAAAAAACCTAGGACTAGAAAGCATTAACGCCAAAATGTGAGTGTCATTCTATACTCCCAATTACGTAAAATGGGTTTTTAGGACCCACTGCATACCATTTAGGCTAAGAATCGCCGTTTCTAGAGCGCAGACGTATGCCTTAAAAATCGCCAGCGTAAATGAAAAAAAATTCTTCAATAAGCTCTCGGTAAATAAAGATATGTTTTCAACCACAGTTCAATAGTTAAGAATAAAATAAATAAACTCACGCCCGTTATCCCCGAGGGGATAGTTACAATCAATACTTAGAGAAATTCTCAATACAAAAATCGGCCCTTTGTCTCAGGACGTTTTAATCAGCTGATTTCATATTAATTTATTGTGATTATTTTTGTTTTGTTATGTACTCATTCTTCTGCTGGATATTTCCTGGTTTCAATTTTGGACAAAAAATATCTTAAAAGCAACGTAACAAGCGTAAATCGTCCATAACCCGAGTGGTATAACGTCGATATTAGCTTACCGTAAGGTACTTGTTGGACTTGACGTGGAGTAGCTGTATAACGCTCCCGTACTTGACATCTGTTCCCAATAATTTCTTCGTTTCCAATTCGTTTTGTTTCTTCTCGATTTCGGCTGCATGCTGCAATAAAAGAAATTGATGTTGTAGTGTCAGGAGATTATGTGCCTTATCGCTATGGAGTTATAAATCAAATTGGTACATAATAATGTTTGAGTATGGTCGTTTTTGGTGTGTGAAAAAGATTTATATGAAACTAGCTGAACCCGGCAAACGTTGTTTTGCCGTGTAACTTTTTTTTCACTTAGGGCTATGAAAAATAGATAACAACCTATTCTCAGACCTACCGAATATACATACAAAATTTCATCAAAATCGGTCAAGCCGTTTCGGAGGAGTATGCGCACTAACACGGTGACATGAGTATTTTATATACATATTAGAAAGAAAAGAAAGAAAGATTAGATTAGATGGGGCCTAGCAGTAAAATTGGTTTACATGATAGAACGTGTATATTATTAACAGTAACTTTACACACAGATAAATTCACGCCTGTACTCCTGAGACTTGCCATGATCATGACAATGTTTTTTCATCAATGTGGCACGTACGTTCACCAGAGTCACCAGTTTCGGGTACTTTTGATCTTGCTCTTTGCCCACACATCCCCTATATATAAATAGATATACTATATATATTTCTACTTTCTATTTCTGCATACCTCCGCCTAAGGCGTCTTTAACTAGCCCTTCCGTTTATAGTGAATATTTTCTATATTTATCATGAATCCCGGCTGGGGACAAAAAAACCCAGGTCTTGGATGTTTACATGTTTGTGACGTCGCTGTTTCTGGTTCCCACTTCACAGGGTATCCTAGTGTGGGGCCAGAAGCAGTGTATGTGCCTGTATGTAATGTAAATGTTATGTTATGTTAGTTACTATCTACACCTGTGAAACGCGACCATGAGTGAGTATTCTATTTCCAAATGCCCAAAGACATATTTTTGTCCACCGTCACAATAAATCACGAAGCCGGAACCAAGGAGAACTATGCTATTGCATTTTGACGCTCCATTTCTCTTCTATTCTTGCTAATTGTCCCTAAATCACACTGGAGCCGCCATTATTTCTAGCTCACCTCAGATTCGAGCTGTATTAGCAGAGGATATTCAACTCTAAAACTACGGGCGCAGAACCGAAAATAGAAGAACAGTTTACAAAGTGAAACGTTCACCGTTTGTTTATTTTTGACGTTTCCACGTCTTAATTGTTGATGTCGGTAAAGAACTACGCATCGCACAAATAATTTCACGCCCGTATACCAAAAGGTTTAATTACAGACATCAGCAACTTTACTAAACAAATATGAACGTTTTGAACAATCTATCTTTACAGGCCAAGAAAGAAGCCCACTGTTGGGCGCGAGGTGAAGAGTTTTAACATAACAGTAAAAATGTCCTTTTTTTATTTTAATGTTAATTACTCTTAATTTTACTATAAATGACTGTAAAAAAAGTAAATTACTTTTTGCTACTACATTGTAAAATATAGTAGCAGAAAGTCATTTTGTTATTTTAGTCGATGGTTTTCCTAAAATCCAATCATCGTCAACGCATTATGTCCCCACCGAGGGGCACGGGTCTCTTCCCTGAGGAAGGTATAGGCCACACTCCACCACGGGGGCCAAGTCCGGATTGGAGGAGGCTTATAAGACTTGTGGCTGGTCTTACTGTCAGAAGTTTTCAAGCCACCCTAAGGCCTCCGACTTGGTTTAACGACTCCAATCCGATAAATAAATAAAATTAGAACCAAAGCATTGCAACATTAAAAGTTAAAACTAAGCACTACCTATTACGCATCTAGTATTTAAAACTACTTAAGATAATAATAATAAATAAGATAAGATAAATGACTCCCACACACAACACAATCACTTGACCTGGCCCCAAACTAGGATACCCTGTGCTATGGTAACCAGGCCAGGAGATTACAACCATAGAAATACATCCAGACCGAGGGCATTTGTGCAAATGTACTGCGGCCCCCAGTAGGAATCGAACTCACGACCTCTATATTGTGAAGCAGTCAGATAAGAATATTCTACTGACGCGAGCTCCGTCTCTGATCACCATGATTAAGCTCTGCGAATCAGAGTGCTTAGTGCCAGTTTTTTCATTCACTTTCGATAGCGAGAGCGTTTGCAATTTGTGTAGGAGTGACAAAGAGACAACTAGGTGGCGCGCACTCGCACTAAGCACTCAGAGCGAAACCTGGTCGGACTCTTCCGACAAAAAGTCGAGTAAGTGTATATGGAATGAAGATAGAAAAAGTTGTTGAAACTCCTTGTTTTAACTGCCAGCATTAAGAATTCAAATTTTATTTAAAAAAATAAATAATAATATGTCATAAAAAAGTAATTGAGACCTGATTTCGAACTCTTACCTAATGCTGGCAGTTAGACCACGGAGTTCCAACAAAATTAAAAAAAAAGGTTGAAAGTTTTTTATTATCAATAGATCGGTTTAGCACATAGGTAACAAATAGCATTTTCATCACAAAAATAATATCTTAATATTTCGATGAATAGCTTTGTCACTTCCTTACCCTAACTTGCACACTAGGATTCCCTGTGTCGTGCAAGCTAGTCTCTTCCAAAAAAGGAACAGAAGACATTTAAGAATATTCATTAAAAAATAATATTCTTTATTGTACAGTCACGAGCAATAATACATATATACACTGTCACATTTTCTAAAAAACTTAACAATAAATCTAAAAAACAATCTAGAAAGAAGTGTACGACAATTTGTCCCAACTCCTTAACTATGTAGCCAATGGTTAGATAATTTAGGAAAAATTGTCGTACACGTGTGCAGTAGAAAACAAAATGTGTACGTCGTACAAAATGAGACAGTGTATAGGTACATATTATTGCTCGTGACTGTACACCGGACAAAGAAATCACAAAATATCTACAAAATTAGATAGATAGATAGATAGAATATTCTTTATTGTACTCATAAATAACATTTACAAATTTTTATAAATCTAAGTACAATTGGCGGCCTTATTACTATAAGCAATTTCTTCCAGGCAACCACAGACGGAGACAAGAAAGAAATTAGAGACGGGTAGTCGTGCAACTGAGAAATTAAGAAATATTTTTATAATTATATAAACCTACTTAAACCATACATACATATTTAAATAAATAAACATACATACATAGTAATAATAAAAATTATATGTGGGAAGAGGAAATAACATAATATACCTACGAGTACATAATATTGGATACCTAGATCAAATTCTGCATTATCTATGCAGTGGACAGGTAATATTCTTTCACCCTCTTTTTAAACACCGCTGGTGAAGGGGACTGTCTTACTGCTAATTTAGTTAGCAGTTAGTTTGTTTTCTGTAGCTTTAAGGATCAGTAGCAGATTTGTAGACACGCAGTACCACTAATCATTATCTCGATAGCTGAAGTCGCCAGCAACAATCTACCACGGCGTTATGGACCAATCTAATACCACAATCAACTGCATCGCTAAGGAAATATGGGTCAAATTCGCCCAGCAAGAAGAATAAAGGCGGCATTCTAAACAGGCCGTCTATCACGGAGATTGGTGCGTCTGATCAAAGTGATGTGTTTCTTTTCCATCTTTTGAGATTGTTTGTTTATTTTTGTTGTAGCTGGTTAGTAGCGTTCGAGGGCCGATTTTATCAGATTCGTGCATGATTTAAGTAGTAATGTAGTGTGTTTATAAAAAAGATAATACACTTTATATATTTAAGGTTAGTAACAAAATGTTTTATTCTATTTAAAAGTTTATTCCGGATACACTTACTTGACTTTTTGTCGGAAGAGCCCGACCTATAGTTCAAAAAATATTACTACTACAGATTACTTTATACATACGTACCCTCGACAAGACTTTAACTTGGTCCCTATCAACTTCGACTTTGCAATGAAAAATGCAATTATTTGCATGGCGCGTTTACTAAAAATAATTATTATCGATACCACGCGATCAGAAACAGTTCGATATTTTGCCAGGTTATATTATTATGGACAAGATGGACAGACGATCTCATCCAAGTGGCAGGGAGACGCGGGTGTAAGGCGCTTCCAACCGGTCTTTTTGGAAATCCATGGAGGAGGCCTATGTGGACTTCTTGTTGCTGAATGATGATGATGATGATGATATTATTATGAAAAGTATAAGTCGCGAAGAAAAAAAAAGGGAGAATATTTTTTCAAGTTATATTATTGTTTCAGTTTGCTCGACTAGTCGACATTGCAACAGAAATGCAAATTCTGTGATGTGTTGTCGACTTTAATCTTTTTTTCTAACCATATCTCGACGGATCCAAAATCTCACGGCATTTTGGCGAAACGCCAAAGAGTATTCCAGGCAACAAATGTAAGCATTCACACGTTATAAAATTGCTGGAATGCGCGTTTTTGGAGATCTAATAGTCAGAGTAAGCGGAAATGTGAGCAATAATGTGAGTAA
Source organism: Yponomeuta plumbellus (assembly GCA_947310845.1). Lineage (NCBI taxonomy): Eukaryota > Metazoa > Arthropoda > Insecta > Lepidoptera > Yponomeutidae > Yponomeuta > Yponomeuta plumbellus. The sequence goes on along the minus strand of OX371216.1, from coordinate 11,331,134 downwards.
TAAGTGAGATATTACTCTACATTATTGTAAAACTGTAACAGAAATGTACATCGCAGACATGTACAGTCGACAGCACTTCAACCTTCACATTTTAGTTGCAAAGTCGCCCGTAATGCAACGGGGTGGAGTGCATGGGTGTATAGGATGTGCTGTCGACTGCACATTTATAACAACAATTTGATAAACTATTTCACACCATCACTTGCCCTAATCCCAAACTAGGATACACTGGGCTATGATAACCAGACAAGGACAAACAGGTCTGGCCAAGGACTGGGACGATTGATAGAATTGACACAACATATTTGTTTATGTTAAGAGTAATGAAAAGAAAGAAATATCTTCCACACAACACAATCACTTGACCTAGTCCCAAACTAGGATACCCTGTGCTATGGTAACCAGGCAAGGACCACACAAACATAGAAAAACACCCATACTGAGACCATTTGTACATAATGTACAGTCTGTGAGCTTTTAGAATATACCTCGGCTACTATCGGATAGAATCGACTATATTGCAATAAGGTAAGGTTTATTTTGTATTGTTATTTATAACTTTACATAAATTTTCAAAATAGTGAAGAAAAGTTTTTTTTAATTAAAAACTGACCAACGATTGACCCCGATCTCACCTGATGGTAAGTGAAGATGGAGCCGACGATGTTCCTTGTTGGTTCAGTAAGAACTCATTTATTCACTATTCACTCTAGTTTTATACAGAGCGGGAAGTAGTATTACACTCGTGTGCTTTCGGCGAAAACCGAAGCCTAATCTAGAGCCCGAGGTATATTCTAAAAGCTAACGGACTGTGCGGCGGCCTCCAGGCTCTGCAGCGGCCGAGGTGGTCCCTTCACTCAGTGTGAGAAGAAGCCTCTGGACGCAGTATAAATCATCTCCTTCATCATCAACCCATTATGTCCCCTCCGAGGGGCACGGGTCTCTTCCCTGAGGAAGATATAGGCCATACTCCACCACGGGGGCCAAGTCCGGATTGGTGGAGGTTTGTAGGACTAGTGGCTGGTCAGTAGTTTACGTCACGTGTGTTACGTTAGTGTTACTGTCAGAAGTTTTCAAGCCGTCCTAAGGCCTCTGACTTGGCTTAACGACTGCCATCTATCGACGGCAAGCGGCAACAACTGCCTAACATGCCTTGCGAAGCACGGAGCCGCTCGGAAAAATGCCACTAGCGTTAGATATAGACGGTGCACTGAACGCGCCTTATGTTGCTTAACCTTCGTGATCGTTTAAGTTCACTCAGGCAGCCTGGGCTACGAGCGATCATCAGCAAATGTCATCAAAAAATCAAGTTTTATTATAAACGGAGTCGCGGGCAAAAAGTATATGTTAACATACTGTAAATATTTAGACAAATGTGGCGCCTCCATCGTAAACATGATTTAATAAACAGGAAACGCCAGCTAATGTTTTTACTTACGACCCAAATTTCAGGCGGAAAATATCATTAAATTATAATCACGACACCACTTAATAGTGGGTAATAAATAAGACTGTTGGTTGAGCTGTAAACTCAATCCTGTATCCCGGTGAGGTAGGCAGAGATCAGAGTCTAAATGACTAGGAGAACAAGATAATATTATTCTTTATTGTACAGACAACACAATAACTTGACCTGGTCCTAAACTAGGATACCCTGGCTATTGTAAACAGGCGAGGACATTCAAACAATGGAAAACACCCAGACTGAGCCCATTTGTACAAAAGTGCGGCGGCCCCCAGTGGGAATTGAACCCACGACCTTTGTCTTGGTAGGTAAGCGCCTTAACGGCTCGGCCAACGAGGCGGTCTTTAATGGACGGAGTGAATTTTTACACTTCTACGTAATCAGAACGGTCAAAAATACGATTTCGCTTTAAGTTACAAATTAGTTAAAAAAAAACCGGCCGAGTCGGAGTCGCGGAAAAAGGGTTCCGTACCATTATCTATAAAAACGGCAAAAAAAATCACGTTTGTTTTATAGCATAGAATAGAAAACACATTTATTTGCATTTGCTTACACACACATCTACGACAGTTGAAATAGAACAAATAAAACAAACAAAAAAGCAACAACAAAATTAAGCAAAGCAAATATATATTTATGGGCGCCCCCCTTAAATATTTATTAAATTTTAATTTAATTATTTATTTTTGAAGTAAAGTAAAAGAAAAAATAATTTATTTGCTAGAACATGGGTACGGGCGAAGAGAATAATATAACTCAATATTAGTTTCGGACAGACGGAAGGACAGCGGAGTCTCAGTAATAAGGTCATAGCCCACTTACACGACTCTGCTACCACCCGGCAAAAATAATATCATTCAAATATGGGCTTTAAATATTGCTCTTTAGATATATTTTACACTGGCATCAATGACAGCAGACAGCTCGCTGTCAGCTAATATATGATGCCAATCTATATATATTATAAAATTCAAAGTCCTGACTGACTGACTCACTCATCAACGCCCAGCCCAAGCCGTTTGACCTAGGAAGCTGAAATTTTGCACAGAGAATCTATATATAATGTAGGCAAGGAATAAGAACGGATTTTTTGAAATTCAACCCCTAAGGGGGCGAAAAGGGTTGCCAAAATTTGTATGGGAGGTATAAAAAATTTTGTCTGATTTTCTTGAAACTTGAAATAAATACTCTTCAACACAATTAATTGAACACGTGTTTCGCCGTTTTTTCTAAATTTAACCCTTAAGGGAGTGAAAGGGGTTGCAAAATTTTGAACTAAAGTCCACGCGGACGGAGTCACGGGCGAAAGCTAGTGTAAAATATATCTAAACAGCAATATTTAAAGCCCATATTTGAATGATATTATTTTTGCCGGGTGGGAGCAGAGTCGTGTAAGTGGGATATGACCTTAAGGGTCCGTTTTACCCTTTGGGGACGGAACCTTAAAAACAACGTACCGACCGAAAGCCTCAACCGTGCCCACCCAAGAGCCAGTTGCTAAAAAGCGTAAGGTAATTTTAACTCACTGCCCCAACTCAAATTACCTCTGCAGTACGCTATACAATCCGTTGGGGTTGATTTAATCCAGATAACAATCCTCTGGGTCAAGTGGTTTCCGCAACAAGCGCTCTTGAAATGAGGTAGTTCCCATCTGACATCTGCAGTAACTTATTATAACCCAAGTAGAATCGCTCGTAGCCTGGGCTGCCGAATCGCTCGTAGCCTGGGCTGCCTATGTGATCTTAAACGATCACCAATGTTAAGCAACACACGGCGCGTTCAGTCCATGGATGGGTCACCGTCTATGACTAACGCTAGTGGCATTTTTCCGAGCGATTCCGTGCTTCGCAAGGCACGTTAAGCCGGGTCCGCTGCGCCATGTTACGCGTGTTACAAAAAATATAACACGTTATTAAAACAAAAATGGGGAGTGGTATTAATTTTTTACGTGTTACTTAACACGTAACGTAACGTTATGTAACACGTAACGTGTTATAACACGCCCCATTTTTATTATATTTACGTGTTACGTTTTTTGTAACACGCGTAATATGGCGCAGCGGACCCGGCTTTAAGCAGTTGGTGCCGGCTGCCGTCGATAGATGGCAGTCGTTAAGCCAAGTCAGAGACCTTAAGGCGGCTTGAAAACTTCTGACAGTAAGACCAGCCACTAGTCTTACAAGCCTCCACCAATCCGGACTTGGCCCCCGTGGTGGAGTATGGCCTATACCTTCCTCAGGGAAGAGACCCGCGGGGAGGAGGGAAAATCAGATAACTTTCATACTTACTTTGCACCCCCTTTTACCCCCTTAAGAGACGATTTTCGAAAAAATATTTTACACGTGCGTGGTTCATGACTTCGAATGAAGAACCTTCATACTGAGTTTCATTCGAATAATTTCAAAAACGGCAAATTTTCATACTATCTTTGCACCCCCTTTTTACCCCCTTAGGGGATGAATTAACAAAAAAGGATATCGGAAATAATCACTATTAGGACCTTATATATTATTCAGAGATGCCCGTTGGATAATGTTACTTTTTTGAACTTAAACTTTCGTAAGCACAGATTTTTGACACTAGACATACTTGAGTAAGTAAGTATATCCGGAATGAAGTTAATAATGTTGTACTCATCATCATCAACCCATTATGTCCCAACCGAGGGGCACGGGTCTCTTCCCTGACGAAGGTAAATAATGTAGTACTTACCAAGTATAAATATCAAATGCTAAGCTGCCCATAGCTGAGTAAAGTTTTTACTAAGTTGCCAATTGAATTTCGCCTTAAAATTAGAATTTTACAGTCTATTTTTTAAAGCGAACGACTAAGTGTTGTCAAAAATTTGGTTTTTCAATATGCCACATTTATAACACTGCATAATATTTAGCAAAGTTATACAAAACGATATGCCTAATAAATACCATTAAGTAATTAACACAATAACTAATATTTTATTTTATCATGAAAATACCATTTGCCTAAGAGATCTATGCCCCAAAAAATACCTAAAATTTCAGTGGTCCTCAAATAGATCCTACTGCTGCCAAATATGTTCGCAACTAGGAAAGATGACGGACTTTTGTTTAAAGGCCGATTATGATCGACTATTTTATGCTAATGGTCTACGCGAAGTGTAGGAAGAAGTATGGAGAGCTGACTACGAACCTCTTTTTTAATTAAAGACAAAAAAAAGTAAGATTGACGTTGTTGTTGATGGGAGTGCGACTAAAGAAAATAAAATAGGTAACTTATCTTTAGTCTGTTCATCATTGTAAATGAATCGGTAGTTTCAGAAAAAACATTAGTCCAAATTTTGTGTGACTGACTTATTGTTGTCTATGGTATCCTTAAGGGTAGATCTACAGATCCGTATAGAAAGAACATTAGTCCAATGAATATAAATTGAACTACGTGTACATACTACGTCTTAGTAGACGCAGAAACAACATTGGTCCCACTGAGGGGTCAGTTTTTTATGTCTACTGAAAAGTAAGCAGATTGTGACTAATGTTCTTTCTGAAACTACCGATTCAAATAAGGTATTGGTAAAGTTTTTTCGTCCATCGTCCAGTTGTTTATACTTTTGTGTTTGTTATTACGAAACGGAAAATAGTATGGGCGAGCGAGCCGGATCCAACGCCGATTCTGCCAAACTGATGTATACGATGCCACAGAATACATAATAGTACAACGATGCAAGCAAAGCTGCGTGCATGAGCAATTTTGAGTGACATGTAAGTTTGAGAGATACTGTGTCTTTGTTTACCTTTAGTCGTTCGCTTCAGTAAATAGAATATAGTGCTTTTCATGATTTATTTATTTATTTACTTGTACGCTGAACGAGTTCACAACGGCCGCAACTCAAATATTAAGTTAATAATAATATTAAGTTTATAAATTAATGGTTTGTAATTGTGTTGTTTATTGTAGACTATTATTATTCAGAATTGTTTGTGCTTGATTTTTTTATTTTTGTTATTGTAAACTTAACTATTGAATTAGGGGCTCCCTGTAATGATAGTTAAGATTGTTAAAATGAATAAATAAAAAAAAAACTGTACTTTTAGGGGTCCATTCCTCAACAGGAAATGACGGAACCCTTATACTTAGTTGTCCGACCGTCGGTCTCTCAGTCTATCTGTCAGGCCCTATCTCGGGAACACGTGAAGGTATCGATTTCAAATTAAAACCATATGAAGGGTACAAGGCTAGAACGATTAATGTTCTTTTTCCAACATTTCGAGATAATCGAGTTTGAAGTTTAAACTCTCAGCGTTACTGCTATGGAGCGGAATATTTCTTTTTGATACATCTCTTGAATCACAGCGTTCTAGTGTATGATACTTAGACGAAATGATGGAGATCCAAAAGTGCTACCATAAACAATAATAAAATAAAAAAAAATTTTTTTGGACATTCATCGTTCTAGCCTTGTAAAGTCCGTTCGCTTAGATAGTGTCGGTACACACGAAGGCAATCTTGGTTTTAGTAAAAAAACATTTATTTCAATAATACAACTTAGACGACAAAAATACTTTAAATAGAAAAAAAAACATGGTACGCAATATACCTAATGAAGCACATAATAAAACACTACTCTTCATCACTCGAAGTGTCCTCAGAATATTAATCTCCACCGGTATTTAGAATAGGTACCTACCTAAGTGATGCAGGATCGTTTCGTTATAAATCCATTCTAAAATACTGATTGATTTACTTATTTAATTGCGTGATCTACATAATAGTAGAATGAGACGAGCTGCGAGCCAAATTCACTGGCGTGTTTGCGCAGCGTCGGCGTCGGCTTCCTTTAATTTCTTATTTCAAAAGCCGCCATGTGCCGAGGCGGTAAATATCAAAGTGACACTATGCAAGCGAACAGACTTTACCCTTCATATACTCAAATCGACGTATAGTCTGTTATCTCATAATATGTTATTTTATGTCATTCTAAAACGTCCTTATTGACCGTGGAAATAAACTTATACCCTCTTATACGTAGAGCGCCCAGAGAGCCACACGGGGCGGGCTCCAATTATACGCCTGATTTGTATTCCCCTGTTTGCTGTTCCATCTATATATTCCTCAGACATCTATGTTTTAACTATCAATGCCCACAAGTTAAAACATAGGTAGACTGTTATGCAATGTACGTTGAACGCGTAAACACGGTGGGCTGACCATTTGTGACATTGCACGAAATGCCGATTTAACGAATATCAGATTTGACCAATGTCGTTTAACCCGCTGTGTGGGTGCTGTGTTCATGTAAATATGTTTTGTTTAGACTTGAATAGTCTTCTTCAGCGATTACTGTTGGAATTGTAAGATTCTTTTGTTAAAATAATTTTGTATTTTATTATCTCGTTCAGTCGCGAAATTATACTTTGGGGGCTGGCAACCCAGGGATCGCATTGGCCATTTAAAACTATAAACAACATTATTATTATCAATCACACTTCTATAAATCAACACATTTATTTATTACAGTAATAATCCGAACTTGTGAATAAATACAAGGCAGATCTTGAGATGATTCCTAGAGAGTTAGTCCGATGATGAGGATGAGTCATCAGAAGAAGAAAGTTACCAGGAAACTATCGAAATTACACATTGCGCGCTCTGTGACCAGAATGAGAAGAAAAATTGTGAAGTACGAAAATTGCCTATGCATAATAGAGGTAGGTACGGGAACCTAATGTTTTGAAAACCCAAGAAACAAACAGAAAAAAAACATATACAGGCACATACATTATTACTTCTAGCCCCACACCAGGATACCCTGTTTCGTGGGAACCAGAAACATCGATGTCACGAACATGTAAACATCCAAGACCAGAGTGCGTATACTGAGTTTTGTCATTCACTTTCGATAGCGAGAGCGTTTGCGTTTTGCATAGGAGTGACAAAGCGCGCCATCTATTTGTCTCTTTGTCACTCCTATGCAAATCGCAAACGCTCTCACTATCGAGAGTGAATGAAAAAACTCAGTATACGCACTCTGTGTGCTTAGTGCGAGTTTTTTTAACTACTCGATCGCGTTAACGTAAACTCATATTCTATAGGAGTGACAAAGCGCGCCACCTGGTTGTCTCTCTGTCACTCCTATACAAATTGCAAACGCTCTCGCTATCGAAAGTGAATGAAAAAACTCGCACTAAGGGCCCTGGAGAATTTTGTTGTCTCCGGGGTTCGAACCCGGGACTACTCGCACGGTAGGCAGATGCGCACAGAGAGACGACTTCTGTGGCGCAGCGGTAAGTGCATCTGAAGTAGCTGTTTCTGGTTCCCACGTCACAGGGTATGGGGCCCGAAGCAATGTTTGTGCCTGTTGTAAACGTTTATGGTTATGTGTGGCATTAACTATTTAGAGAACGATAGCGTCTAGTGTAGTGTAATGTGTCCACCCACAATCCTCTCTTGCGTTATCGTACTTTACTTTTTTCATGTGTATCATTATTTTCCTTTCTGTGCAATGTTATACTGTTCTAGTTTAATGTGTTTCTCTTTGTTTGCTGTACACTGTGCCTATATTTTGTGTTACTTCTGTATATGTGTGTGTGTAAATGTGAATGTTTTTATCTATCTATCTATCTATCTATCTTGTATGTAAATGTTTGTTTTTGTTCCAAGGAATACTCACGTGCAATCTCTTGAGCAGGCTGGTGTCGGCGTTGGACGTCGACGACTGCTTCGCCGTGTTCCAGAACTGGTTCTGCGCCGAGTAGCGGTTGGTCGGGCATATCTTGAACAGGCAGTCTGTCGGGGGACAAGGTTCGGGTCACTTGAGACTGTTTTACTGCCACAGGAACTACATAGTGAGGATTACCGATGTGCCGTTATGCTTAGAATAGTGTAGAGTACAATAGAGTGGTATGGGACGGGACGGGATTGTACGGGAAGGGACGGTACGGTACGGGACAGGACAGGACAGGACAGGACAGGACAGGACGGGACAAGACAAGACGGGACGGGACGGGACGGGACGGGACGGGACGGGACGGGACGGGACGGGACGGGACGGGACGGGACGGGACGGGACGGATAGGATGGAATATTAACAATAAATTCCTATTGACGAATTTCATCATCAAAAGCGAGATCGAACTCCGAACGCCAGACAGACAAGGCGGTGACGTAATTTTAATTATAGTGAAGGTCGAGTTGTAGATGACAAGATGTCGAGTTAAATCTAAGAAAAAAGTATCATGACAGTTTAACACATGTTCATGTTGGCTAGAAATACCACAGGTAATTAAATTTCTGTCAGTTGGACATACTCCTCGCGGCACACGAGCGAGATTCTTTTTATTATACGCAGAATCGCTCGTAGCCTCGGCTGCCTGATCTTAAACGATCACGAAGGTTAAGCAACATAGGGCGCGTTCAGTGCATGGATGGGTGACCGTCTATGACTAACGCTAGAGGCCTTTTTCCGAGCGGTTCCGTGTTTCGCAAGGCACGTTGAGCAGTTGGTGCCGGCTGCTGCTGATAGATGGCAGTCGTTAAGCCAAGTCTAGGCTAGGCTTGAAACTTCTGACAGTAAGACCAGCCACTAGTCTTACAAGCCTCCACCAATCAGGACTTGGCCCCCGTGGTGGAGTATGGCCTATACCTTCCTCAGAGAAGAGACCCGTGCCCCTCGGTAGGGACATAATGGGTTGATGAAGACGACGATATGCAGACAACTTATGTCCATTAGTAGTGTTAAGAACTAAATGAATCCGTAGCACTTAGTACATAGCACTCACCTCTGAACTTTTTGGGGGGGTCCTTCAGGTCACCAGCCAGGGGGCACACGACACACCGGTCGTCGACCAACCTGCAGGACAAAGGAAATAGTAACATACCTATGCATTACATTATATAAACACATACCTTTATGCCGGCGGGGTTACCATAAACAATATATCAGATTCCATAGAAAGAAGGGAGTTTATCGAATTCAAAATTATATAGCCTCTTCAGTGTTACAGTTAAGAATACTGGGGTTAATGTTGAGGCGTATTTATTTATTTATTTCCGTAAAAAAGCGCTAAGGTATGAAGAGATTAATTTATTTTGTAAATGGTCGCAGAAAAATACGACGACTTGTAAATTCAAATTAAAATATTTTATTTACAATAAAAACAAAATGTTTACTTTATGAAAGTTAAAGTTATTATTTCACAATTAATAGATTACGCGGAGAAGAAACTAACAAAGAAACTCCACATTAATTCTTTTCAAAACAGTTTTAGCTTAATCGTCAACTTTCAAACTTAACAATTATTACTCATAGATCTGTTGAACACTAGACATAGACACAATTCTCCTCTGAATACATTTTACATTATGGTAATATAATATACTGTTTATTACCAGAACTTTTTGTCTCCTAAAATTTAGAAGCTTATTATAAAATCAACGATTGTTTTGAATCTAAATAATCGTTGATTTTATAATAAGCTTTTTTTTTCACAGAGCGTGTTTAACACATTTCTTAAACCGTATCGGAGGTACCTCTAGTAATATCTTGATGAATCTTCTTGTAGAACCTTATATACAGAGCCATAAAAATTAACTTTTGCAAGTCTAAAACGTGGAAATGACAATATCTGCTTTACAGAACTTACAATTTCATCAACGTCATTTTCAATGGACTTCTTCCGAAGTTTTCCTTTAACGCTTAAAGCCTACTTATCAGTGATCGTTTTCTTTTTAAGTTAATTACATGTGCTTGCCCCCCTTCGTGGAGTATGACCTATACCTTCCTCATGGAAGAGACCCGTGTCCCTCGGCGGGGACATAATTTTTCACATTTTTACATTCAACCGTTTAGACAGGAGAGGGGAAATTATGTTCCATGTGTGTATGGTATTCGTTCCGATCAAAAGACGCCATCTCTCCATGTCGTGCGCTACCCCTTCCAACGCTCTACAGATTTTGCTGGTGTCTGGTATGAATAGTCTATTGTGATATTGCAAAACAGAGCCTTCGTCTATACAGGGTGCACGAAACTAACAATCTATTGGTATTAAAAAATCTATTACTCTGACCATTCAATATGAAACCGGATTATTCCATTCAAACTGACTTTTTCATGAAAGAAAACCTACTATTTATTATTGTAAAATTTGTGGTAATTAAATTATTTTCACAAAATACTTTCACCGTTCATAGTGTTATTATCATAATTATTTCTTCAGGTCGGTTACACTTTTTTATGGCGTGTACAACAAAGAGTTCTAATGTAATCTAAACAAAATTTACGTAAAATCGTACATTATTTATTGCACTCTGTTATAATGAAACTTTTTTATTAAAGCTAATATTATTAACTTAATTCCGGATTCACTTATTTCGTTTAAGTAATATTTTATGAATCATAAGTGTATTTTTAAAAACCGATGCGAACGTTGTTTCTTTAATTAGTTAGTCTACGAAAATTCCTAAAAAAAATCATAAATATTTTCGACGCCATTTCGGAGGAGTTCGACAACAAAGATTGAGACAAGACATTTTTTTAAATTGACTACTTAGCCTGATACCTATTTTCAGACCTATCATCATCATCAACCCATTATGTCCCCACCGAGGGGCACGGGTCTCTTCCCTCAGAAAGGTATAGGGCATACTCCATCACGGGGGCGAGTCCGGATTGGTGGATTTTTAGACCTACCTTCTAATATAAAAAAAACGTAAATTTTTGTGAAGCCGTTTCAGAGGAGATTAACAAACACGGAACTGATTTGACGAATGTTAGGGCCATCCATAAATTACGTCACACGGGGGATGAAGTGAGTCGACGAAGTGTGATATTGTGTGACAAGGGGGGAAGCGGTTAATTAATCCTAATTGTGTGTGACACGAACTTTGAACTATTAAATAAAAACTCGAAAACATTTGCAACTCTACCGAAAATAAAACTAATTTCGGAATCGCTGTTTAAATTAAATAATTTCTAGATGTAAAACTGTAAATATGTTACTCCACACTAGGTGGGGGACGGGGGAGTTTCACAAATGTGACCAGCTGTGACAAAGGCGGAGGGTGGGGTCAAAAAGTCATTAAATTCGTGTGACGTAATTTATGGATGGCTCCTTTCAAGTAAATCAATCCTTATTGCCAAATACATTTCCTAAATTCCAATTATTATGGAGATCTTGTAACACCCTGTATAATTTCACGTTATAAACATCTGAATAATTATTATAGGTAGGCTTTTAAGAGCGATGTATCTGTGCGAAAGTGAGGGTTCGATCCCCTACGCGTTATTGTTGAAGCCGCGTTTACATGACCTTAGTACGCTCGGACAGTGACCTAGTTTAGCTACCCGTATCGTGTACACCTGCGATCTTAGTAAAAAAAACTCATCAGAGCGCACCTAAGAGGTGTACATGACACGAGTAGCATTCGAGTAGCAATTATTATTTTAGCTCACTCCGAGTGCACTAAAACCGTGATAACCGGGCTGTAAATCACTATGGACTACATCTCGTCTACACAGGGCTATACTCGGAATTTATCTACGAGACCGAATCAGAAATGATGAGGTCCCCGTAAATAAACGAAAGTCGTCGACATAGCCCACCGGATGAGCAAGTTGAAGTGGCAGTGGGCGGGGCCCATAGCACGAAGAACTGATGGCCGATGGGGCCGAAAAGTTCTTGAATGGAGATCACACATCGATTGGCAAGCGCAGCGTAGGACGACCAGCCACAAGATTGAGAGACGATCTCATCCAACTGACAGGAAGACGCTGGATGCAAGCCGCTTCAAACTGGTCTTTTTGGAAATCCATGGAGGAGGCCTATCTCCAGCAGTGGACTTCTTGTGGCTGAATGATGATGGTGATGATGATGGACTACATCTAACTATAATAAAATATGGACTAATTACAGTACGAACCCGACTGAAAATCTGTGCAAGTGATCCTAACAACATTATGCTGAGTGGCCCCATTTTGAGGACTAAATACTTAAAACCATTTCCTTCTAAATTCAATGCTTAAAACTGTCTATTATTTTATTATTATTGTTTTTCTTAGTGTTATCTAAGTATAAATATAAGTATATTTCTGTCGCTAGCACATTTTCGGCTGATTTTGTGTTTTTTGGTGACTGTTGTATTTTTGTTGCGTGATTTTGTTGTTCTTTTTGGTCCCAAACTAGGATACCCTGTACAATGGTAACCAGGCGAGGACATCGAAAAACACCCAGACTGAGGCCATTTGTACAAATCGAACCCACGACCACATTCTCGGTAGCTAAGCGTCTTAACGTAAGTTGCAGCGTGTTCAGCGCATGGATAGGTGACCGTCTATGACTAACGCTAGTGGCATTTTTCCGAGCGGTTCTGTGCTTCGCAAGGCACGTTAAGCAATTGGTGCCGGATGCCGTCGATAGATGGCAGTCGTTAAGTCAGAGGCCCTAGGGCGGCTTGAAAACTTCTGACAGTAAGACCAGCCACTAGTCTTACAAGACTCTACCAACCCGGCCTTGGAGCCCGTGGTGGAGTATGGCCTATACCTTAGGGAAGAGACCCGTGCCCCTCGGTGGGGACTTAATGGGTTGATGATGAAGACTCACCCGAGTGTGCTGAGGAACCCGCACACGCTGCCCTCTGCGTAGAGGGAGACGATGTCCCCCAAACGGAGCAGGCTGTCCGACATCGCGACCAGCTAGCTCCACCTGCGGTAAACGATCTGGTTTAGAATAATATCTCTCTTCATATCTGCCTACCCCCTCGGGGATAACTGGCGTGAGTTTTTTATTTTTACTTTTTTTATTTAAAAAAATAATAATAATTACAATTAAAATCGATCGCCGTATCGATAACGCCTGGAAATGCTACTGGTCCATGAAAGATCTCATGAAGGGCGACCTTCCCCTTTCATTAAAAAGAAAACTAGTCGACATGTGTATCTTGCCCGTTCTCACCTATGGCTCCCAGAATTGGTCGTTGACCAAACAACAAAAGTCCAGGCTTAAGGTATGTCAGACAGCAATGCAGCGAAGTATTTTGGGCGTCAGGAGGGTAGACCGTGTCCGAAATACCATATTACGCACCAAAACCCGTATAATCGACGTGGGCGTCCAGACGGCGAAATTAAAGTGGAGCTGGGCTGGTCATGTCAGTCGAATGGACTCGGATAGGTGGGCGAGACTCGCCACCGAGTGGGTGCCACAAGACGGATATCGAAGTCGGGGCCGGCCTAGGAGACGTTGGAGAGACGATCTCGACCAACACCTGCCGGAGTGGTCTGAGCTGGCCCAGGACCGAAAACTTTGGACTGAACTTTTGGACTTTTGGACTGAGCCTTTGCCCAGCAGTGGGACAGAAAAATGGAGGCTAAGTAAAAAAAAAATTTACAACATATCGTCTGCTTACTGGCCAAACATAATCACACTTGCAAGAACAACGTGTTATTTCGGAACCCTTATGTTACATGAGAGCATTTTTATAAGGTTTCAAAGTAATGGCCGAAAGAGATAGCGCTATAACGTGATCCAGTGTCTCTTTTGCTCATTATTCCGGCGTTTTCGGAGTAAATAAAATCGCGTTAAAAAAAAATCTATGAATAAAAAAATGGTCTTCTTCGAAATAACACGTTGTTCTTGCAAGGGTGCGATGTTCTATCTATTTTGACCCGAAATTTTAGATAATGTTCTTTGTTAAGCTAAATTAAGGAAAGAAGTGTTTTATATTAGGTATCATACACCGAAATAGTAAATCCACCATTGAAATAATAAAGAAGACAAATATTGCAACTAGAAGGTCAACCGCAATTTTAAAGTTTAAAATTAAAGTTTCTCAAAATTGCACTTTGTGGTTTGACCTGTAAGCAGACGATATTTGAAATTGCTCTCGGTTCTCTTGTTTACAAAATTCGATATAGAGTTAACTTGCACTAGTTCTTTGAGGACTATCCACATAACAACGAGCCGGCAAAGTGCGGGGGCATATTATTATTATAATACTTTATTGCACAATTTTATAGAAATAAAAATAAAAAGGGCGAACTTAATGCTAAAAGCATTATCTTCCAGTTAACCCTTGGTTATGTGGATATTTTAAACGGGGGTAGTGCTTATAAACCTAAATATAACATATATGTATTGTAGACTCTAGCTACATACGTATTTAAGGGTTATTTGAGATTGAATTCGCTTGCACGTTCGCCGGCTCTTTGTAGCGTGAATAAACCTAAAATGCCATGCGCGCGCTACACAGGGTTAATTTATTTTATTTTAATAAGTTTACAAAAACGAAACATTCGTTACAAATTCAACTTGAAAATAAACTGTTTTATGTTCTGGACTGCAGTCCAAAGTATGTAAACATAGAAGTTTGCCAGATTGGAAGTGGGATATGCAGTATAACTTAATCTATAGCATTATAACATTAGCAGTGACATTATTTTAACCCTATAGTACCGAAGTGTGGTCTGGCAGACACTACCTATGAGAAGTCGAAATGTGTAGTTACTACTGGCAGTGCAGTACCTTTAGTTCCACAATAAAATAAATAAGACCGGTCAAGTGCGAGTTGAACTCGCGCTGAATGTCCCGAACTGTATTAAAGTAAACTTTACATCTATATAACACCCTGTTTCTCGAACAACTTGTATAGGAAAGCGGGGGTGATACTGTTTGTTTACATCATAAATTCACACACAACTAATTTAATAAATGTTGTCATTAAATTTATTAAGGAAATCCACGTTTGGCCAGTGTAAGTAAAAATTCATTGACAACAAGTAACTCTGCGATGCCAAAGTAACTAAGCATTTAGAAAAAGTAGTCTAAAGTCTGAGTTAGGGACTTCACACACGGCAGCTATAATATACATTACATCCCTGGATGTATAGCTTAGAGACCGCTCAGTACCTTTAAGATACGAAGATGTAATAAAGAACGAAGATACGAAGATTCTAATAAAATTCTTCTTTCTTTCTTTCTTTCTTTCTACGAGTATGTATATTATAGCTGTCGTGTGTGGTCTCCTGATGATTTCTATTGAAAGATGTATTGAGATAATATTATCTCGTTACCTTATTATCTCATTAGAAATCGTCAGGATATCGTGCTATAATATACATCTTTACCTTATAGCCGCCGTGTGTGGAGTCCCTTAAGCTAAACCAGTCTAATAATCAAATGCGAACCTTATCTCCATACAAATATGACGAAAAATTATCAAAGAAAACCAGTCACTAAAAACCGTTTGTAAGACTATTAGTTTCTACTAGACTAGAGACAGGTTTCGTTTCGTCACGCTCGTCATTGAAAATTACAGTGACGCGACGACCCATTCCTCTACTCGCTAAAAGTTAACTACAGTGCCACCATCTTATCTGTTCAGTTGATAGCGGCGCTAGTGGTAACATTAAGAAATTTACCTAGAAAAATGAGAATATTTTAACCGGTCTTTCAATTTTAATGAGAATACTATATCTATAAATCTTGGTAAGTGAATAATTAAAACGAAAAATGGGGAACAGAATTTCCAATTAGTTAGTTACAATTTTGCCCACCTGAACAGATAACTTGGTGGCTCTGTAACTAAATATAAGTACGTACATTTATTTCTCTAAAAAGTTTCACCGAAGTGAAACTAAAAAAAATTCAAAAGACTCATTTGAGTGTTCCCCTCCACGGAAATCTTTAGTAAAAGGCGAAAGATTTATACGTATTGAAGGGAAACCAGAGTTACCATTGCCGGCTACAGTGACATTATACAGTGTGGCCCTGGATAAAGTGCAATCCCGAAAGGGGATGAAACTAGACCATGAATCATTGACTAGAAAAATATAAAAAAAAATTATAAAAAATTATTGTAGGATTTATTGGTATTTTAAGATTTTCATGTTTCATTAAGGACTCTATGTACAAAAGTATTGATTTCTTCCAAAATAATGGGTCTATTTCTTTGAAATAAAAAAAAACAGTATGCCTAATACCTGGCGATGACCATGAAATAATAAATAGTCCGCAAAAAAGTAACTATCTTGGGTAAAAAAATGTATTTTTATGAAAAAAATGATTTTTTTAGACGTTTATTTTAAAAAACTTCAAATTACAAAAAAAATGTGCCCTATAACTATGTAATTTTATAGCTTACTTTTATTCTTTACCATTTTAGCTTCCAAATAAAAAAAAAAACAATGTTCTAACTAAAAAAATGGCTAGGAGTTATTTACATTTTAGTAGGTAATAAAAGTCTGACTTTAATCACAATAACTTTATTAATAAAATTATCCGTAATTTACAATTTTGCATTTTTATTTAATGCATTAAATGTTCAAAATGGCCTCCTCGATTTTGCAAGCACATTACTGCACGAATATTAATTTGGTTAGTGGCTCTGCGAATCATTCCTGGATCATTTTTAATGTCATTTGCGCACTGAATTATTCGGTCGTGCAACTGTGCCTCGGTATTTATTGGCGTGCTGTATACTCTTTGCTTCATGACACCCCATAAAAAATAATCTAGGGGTGTCAGATCAGGTGAACGCGCTGGCCAGCCTACTGGCCCTCCTCGGCCAATCCACCGGTTCGGGTAATTTTCGTTCAAAAATCGCCGCACCTCCCGCCCATAATGTGCAGGACATCCATCCATTTGGAGATACATACGCCCACGCCGTCTCGTAGCCAGGGGAACATCTTCCATCAACATGGGTAAATTTTGTAGTAATTCTAAAAAACGTTCAGCATTTAGGGTTCTGGGTAAAATGACTGGACCAATTAAAATGTCGTCGATTAAGACTGCCCATACGTTTATTGAAAATTTTACTTGAAAAGTAGATGCCCGCTTCAATCGTGGATTTTCGTGAGACCACTGGTGCAAATTTCTGCAGTTTGTAATGCCGTCTCGGGTAAATGTCGCTTCGTCCATCCAAAAAATGCGTTTGGGAAAATTTGGGTCAGCTCTAATTTTTCTTAGAATCCACGTCGACATTACGCATCTTGGACGATTATCTACATTTTCGTGTAAATGTTGTACTCGTTGGTAATGGAAAGGATGCAATCCCTCCTTTTTCAAAATTCGCCAGACAGACGTCTTCGATATGCCATGACGCAACGCTAATCGTCTTATGCTTGTTGTAGGGTCAGCAAACAGATCGTTTAAAATGGCCTCTTCTATCGCATTGTCAATAACGACAGCTGGTTGCTCACGGCGATCTCGTGCCAAACCAAGTCCAATGTTGGAGAGCCTCCTATGAATCTCTTGAAAATTTCGAGCTGAGGGTATGAGTCTGCCCGGGAAAGCATTTATGTATGCAGTCCGAGCGACTGTTGTGCGACCATGTGACATGCCATAATAATAATGCATGTCGGCTATTTCTCGAGGTGAGAACTCTGTCAATCGCGGCATTTCGTCAACACTTAACAGCAGAACAGGAACAGTCCAAACGTAACGAACAGTAGAAAACGTAACAGTCAACAATGTAACAAAAACTTAATAACAAATCAACGAGAACACAATGCGAGAACGAGAACAGTAGTAGCAGCGGCGAGAATATCGGAGCGACTGCGTAAGTCCTGTTTCGAACCCCCTGCCTCCCCTCCCCTCGCCTTCCCTCTATCTGAGTGTAGAACAAAAGGACTGCGACTGCCGAAGGGCACAGAGTAGGACGGAAACAATGGAAAAAACGGTCTCTACCTGCACGGTAACACGATTAGGCTCCACTTTAAAAGTTCGTAGATAGCGTGTTTTTTTAGTTAGAACATTGTTTTTTTTTTATTTGGAAGCTAAAATGGTAAAGAATAAAAGTAAGCTATAAAATTACATAGTTATAGGGCACATTTTTTTTGTAACTTGAAGTTTTTTAAAATAAACGTCTAAAAAAATCATTTTTTTCATAAAAATACATTTTTTTACCCAAGATAGTTACTTTTTTGCGGACTATTTATTATTTCATGGTCATCGCCAGGTATTAGGCATACTGTTTTTTTTTATTTCAAAGAAATAGACCCATTATTTTGGAAGAAATCAATACTTTTGTACATAGAGTCCTTAATGAAACATGAAAATCTTAAAATACCAATAAATCCTACAATATTTTTTTATAATTTTTTATAATTTTTTTTTATATTTTTCTAGTCAATGATTCATGGTCTAGTTTCATCCCCTTTCGGGATTGCACTTTATCCAGGGCCACACTGTATATCGGCGGCGAAAACATTTTGCTACCGCGATGTACGATATAGCCAGCGCCATCTAGTATCAAGTTTAAGAGTTTATAAATCAATATTATTTATTGATACTTTCAGTGCACTTTCATTTACATATTGTATTTTTAGTGTATATTGGTTGCCAGTCTCCAACAAATCGACATCTACGCTTTTGGTACATGGAAGCTTTCAATTTTGCATTAAAAAAAAAACAAAGAATAAACTTCAACACGATACAATTTTTCTTTCACTTCATCAATTTCATAAAATGTAAGGATCAGTGTGGTATTTTCTGATTATTTTAATGACGAGTATGTTTGTTTATTTTTTTTATTTTCGGTTGTTTTGAACACCTTTCAGCGAAAACTAAACAAAATATAAACTGTGAATACTCTTACCTAACATTTTAATGTCACTGCTACGATAGAGGTAAGCGCACTTGAAACTTTTGTTTTCTTTTTAACTACAAATAACCGCCACATTTGCCGCCATTGTGACAGGGCCCCAGAAATTAAAGAAAAATTAAGATAATCAAGAACCCAAGCACAATGTACATTTAGCTACTATAGTGCTCGCAAAGAATCTATATATATAAAAGGAGAAGCTGACTGACTGACTGACTGACATATCAATGCAGGGCCTAAACTATAAGGCTTAGAAACTTGAAAGGGGTTCCTTTTGTAACGTAGGGGAGCACTAAGAAAGGATTTTTGAAAACTCATCCCCTAAGGGGGTAAAATTGGGGCTTAAAAATAGTATGAAACTTTGCCGTTTTTGAAGTTATTCGAATGAAATTTGGTACGAACGTTCTTTATTTAAAACTAGCTTTCGCCCGCGACTCCTTCCGCGTGGTATTTAGTTCAAAATTTTGCAACCCCGTTGACTCCGTTGACAACGAAGGGTTAAATTCAGAAAAATGGTGAAACACGTGTTCAACCAATTGTGTTGAAGAGTATTTATTTTAAGTTTCAGGAAAATCAGACAACATTATTTATACCTCCCATACAAATTTTGGCAACCCTTTTCGCCCCCTTAGGGGTTGAATTTCAAAAAATCCGTTCTTATTCCTTGCCTACATTATATATAGATCCTCTGTGTAAAATTTCAGCTCCCTAGGTCTAACGGCTTGGGCTGGGCGTTGATGAGTGAGTCAGTCAGTCAGGACTTTGAATTTTATATACATATATAGATTATGAAACACGTGTAAAATATATTTGTAAAAATCATCCCTTAAGGGGGAAAAAAGGGGGGTGCAAAATTAGTAGGAAAATTTTCCGTTTTTGAAGTTATTCGAATGAAATTCAGAAGAAAGATTCTTCATTGAAAGTCATAAAACACATGTAAAATAGTTTTTCGAAAATCCCCGTAAGGGAGTAAGAGGGGGGTGCAAAGTTAGTATGAAACTTTGCCGTTTTTGAAGTTATTCGAATGAAATTCAATATGAAGTTTCTTCATTGAAAGTCATGAAACACGTGTAAAATAGTTTTTCGAAAATCATCCCTTAAGGGGATAAAAGGGGGGTGCAAAGTAAGAATGAAACTTTGCCATTTTTGAAGTTATTTGAATGAAATTCAGTATGAAGGTCCTTCATACTGAATTTCAGTAGTCGCGGGCAACAGCTAGTATCTAATATTTCCCCAATAATGAACCCAGTGCCTACTTGCGCAGTCTATCAATGGAACAACTAACAATTGCAGATAAGATATCAAACAGAGTAATAAACTGGAGTTAAATCCGGACTCTGTTGGTATCGATAACTTTATTAGTTGTTGTCAGCTCAAAGTTAAACTAGCCTTGTTTATTTTAATATTGAATTACCTATGACATGAATGAACTGAAATTATTTCAGACCGAGGTCCATACTTTCATGGAAATTTTATGTTCTAAAATGATTGACAAAATTATCTATATATATAAAAGGAGAAGCTGACTGACTGACTGACTGACTGACTGACATATCAACGCAGGGCCTAAACTATAAGGGTTAGAAACTTGAAATTTTGCACAGGGTTTCCTTTTGTCACGTAGGGGAGCACTAAGAAAGGATTTTTGAAAATTCATCCCCTAAGGGGGTAAAATGGGTGTTGAAAGTTAATATGAAACTTTGCCGTTTTTGAAGTTATTTGAATGAAATTTGGTACAAAGGTTCTTCATTTAAAATTAGGAAACACGTGTAAAATGGTTTTTCGAAAATCATCCCTTAAGGGCGAAAAAGAGGGGTGCAAACTTAATATGAAACTTTGCCGTTTTTGAATTTATTCGAATGAGATTCAATATGAAGGTTCTTCATTAAAAGTTATATAATATATAAACTCACGCCCGTTATCCCGGAAGGGGTAGGCAGAGGCACCAGTCTCTAGAACTGGACCCACGTTTTGCCGAGTTTATTAGGTCCCAAACGTGACAAGTGGCAAGCCTGTCGCCGTTATCCGGGCACAATTTATCAGCGAATGGTGTTGCTGTACAGTCACCAGCATAAATATATGACGGTGGGCAGTAGTGCAAAAATATCTGATTCACCATTGAGATCATAAGAATATAATGACACTTTGCCGGTAAAAATATGTGATGCTTTGTGGGCGGTATAAATATCATGTCGCTTAAAAATATTTGATCACAGCTAAAATCAAAATTATGTGACTGCTCTTGCTGGAATATTTATCTAGTCACTATGAAGGAATAAATATCGAAGAATGGCAGGCGTCATAAATATGTGTAACTTAAACGCAAGCAAAAATATGTTACTAGTGCGTGTAGTTCAGTGTCCGTGTAGCGTGTAGGTACCGATATCTTTTTTATTTTAATCGGGGTAAATTACTGAAATGATATTTATGTTAACCTCCTTGCAGGCAAAACTTTACTGACATCTTAAAAAACCTTTTATCCGTCAGGTCTGTCACAATAAAACAAACACATATTTTATACCTACTCCATTTCATAATTCGAGTCAGTAAAATGCATAGACATAGTAAAAGAATATACTACTCCCTACGGGAGATTAGAACTGTCATGTTAGTGAAAAAGGGGTGCCAGCTAAAATAGTGATGGCTAGAGTCGATCGATTTAACGTTATTATCATTTTAATTTTAACCTGAATTAAGAAATTAATAATTAGTATTTTTCCGAGTACAATCGACAACATATCAAACTTTACTTTCATGCGCTTTACTTAGTTGCGTTTACGTGAATTTTCAACAAAAACATCGAAGTTTATAAGCAGTCTACTTTACTATTGGTGGTTTGTCGTCTTAAAATACCGACCAAGTGCGAGTCAGACTCGCGCACGGAGGGTTCCGTACCATTATACAATAGGAAAAAAATCACGTTTGTTGTATGGTAGCCCCCACTCAATATTTTGTATTTTGTTTTGTAATATTTTATAAAAAACATAATTACTATAAACATAATTATCCTAGTGTGGGGCCAGAAGCGATGTATGTGCCTGTATGTAAATGTTTATGTTTTATTACTCAGTATCTGCAGAGTTTAATTACAATACAATAAATATATTGCAGCATGTAGGACCACTCTGTACAGGAGAGAAACTGGCCAACTTTTTGGTTAGTCATATTTTCTTATCTTTCTTAAATGAGTGAATTTCAACATACCCATTTTTTTTTTCATTTCTGTGAACTTTTTTGTTTACCTTTTTTTTCGTTTTTTTACTTAAATTTGCTAATACTTTTAATGTTTTATCACACTAATATTATAAACGTGAAAGTTTGTGTGTGTGTTTATATGTTTGTCAGTCTTTAGCGCTGAAACGGCTGGACGGATTTTAATAAAATTTGGTATGGAGTTAGCCGATACCCTGGATTAAAACATAGGCTACGTTTTACCGCGGGGAAATATCTTATTCCTACGGGAAAATCGATGAACCGCGGGTAACACCGCGGGGCACAGCTATAACTTTATAAATAATGGTTACAATGGAAAACAAAAAAACAAATGGATGACAGACATTACAAAGTTAGGTGTCACCGAAATGAAACAGTCAATCACCAAAATGAAAGAAGGATTCACCGAAATGAAAATTCACCGAAATAGTATACAGTATGATGATTACACGACATGCATTTTTTATTATATTTTATTTTGGCACAAACAGTTACTGTTACAATGTTGGTGAAGTTATATAAATAACTAGCTTTTGTCAGCATCTTCGTCAGCGTGGAATTTAGGATTACAAAAAAAATGTCTGAGGGCTCATTACGATATTATATTAGAAACCTCTAAAATTATCATCGTTTCTCATCAAAATCCGTTGCGTAGTTTTACAGATTTAAGCATACATTAGGGACAGACAGACAGCAAAAGGGACTTTGTTTTATACTATGTAGTGATTACTAAAAAAAAACCTTCAGTGCCGACTATTTTATGTATATTATTTAGGTATGTTTAGGTACGGGATAGGGAAGATAATTTTGAAGAAATCATAGGTTGTGAAAAAACAAGATAGTAAAAATAATTAAGTAATTGTACAGTCTAACTTTTCAAATAACTTCCATAGTTTTCAGACAATCCAGTATGAAAAGAGGAAGTTGATAAAAAACCCATCCAGATAGATAGGTAGATGAGGAGCCATTTGAATTTTCGTATAAATGCAGCGGTGACTTAACATTATCACTTTTAATATAAACAAGATCGAGAATTTCGCTACGATTTTTGATTATGTTATTCAGCCTGTATAAAGAAACTGTGAAAATCACAGAAATGAAAGAAGTATTCACCGAAATGAAACAAGGAATTGTTTAAAGTCACCGAAATAAAAAAAAATCACCGAAATGAAGAAAACTTTCATTTCGGTGATTTTTTTAATTTCGGTGATCCATTCAGGTCAACGAATTCACCGAAATTAAATCACCGATATTAAAATACACCTAAAATCATTAAATATTTTGACATATACATACATTAGGCCGCGATCTATACTACATCCTTGAACATATTACTAGAAATTTTTGTGCGAATATAAAATCAACAGTTTCATCTCGTTCATTTATAATATTAATTGATTCACGGAAATGAAAGCAAAATTGTCCCGAGTCACCGATTTGAAATACTTACTTTTTTACCGGGAACACGTAGCGACGTAGCAAACCACCACTAGCTCCAAATGCTTGTGCGTGACTGGCACTTGAGTTACAGAAGCGAGACTATGTTCAATAACTCTCCTGTTCTCGACAATCCATATTTATTTTTCAATCACCGAAATGAAAAATAAATTGGGGACATTCGTATTTGTCTGACTGTTTACTGAATATAACGATTAAGATTATGAAATATATATTAAATTATACCTCTATTCTTTAGGAATCGAATAAAATAATCCGTATGTATGTACAGTTTGTATTTTTTCTTTAGCTAAAGAAATTAGAACTATATGAAGTTTGGGGACAGTCACCGAAGATGAAAAATTTCACATTTAGATTTTTTATTTATATGTAAGAGTGATCCAAATAAAAACGTATCTGTTGCCTCCTAAGGGTAATTACACAAACTAAACAAAAAAATATAATTTTACCATAGAAAAGCTTTTTACACTGCTATTTTCATACCAGCCGCGTAAAAATGCGTCTGGGAAATTCACCCAAATAGGTATTATTGGGAGTCAAGGTTTTAAATAGAGATGTGATTTAGGATGAGCAAGAATTCTGATAGGTATATTTTCCAAGACAAGACAGAAACCAGCCGGGTAAAGCTCGTTTTTATGAGAAAATCACATATTTTTGCTTGTGTAAACACAAGCAAAACTTATGTCTTGTTTGCTTGTGTCACACAAGCAAACAAGTTTCTTATGATGCCTGCCATCATTCGATATATTTTATTCCTTCATAGTGAATAGATAAATATTCCAGCAAGAGCAGTCACATAATTTTGATTTTAGCTGTGATCAAATATTTTTAAGCGACATGGTCCGATATTTGTGCAATTAGTGAGATACGATATTTATACCGCCCACAAAGCATCACATATTTTTACCGGCAAAGTGTCATTATATTCTTATGATCTCAATGGTGTATCAGATATTTTTGCACTACTGCCCACCGTCATATATTTATGATGGTGACTGTACAAACAAATGTACGTAACTAAAAGTCATTGGTACATGCGTGGTTCGAACCCAGACCCTCATGATCGAGAAGCAAGGGTCAACCCCACTACGCCACCACCGCTTTAAAATAAAAATAATAAAATAAATTAATAAAATAATAAATAATAAAATATGTAAAATAGTTTTTGGAAAATCATCCCTTAAGGGGGTAACAGGGAGGTGCAAACTTTATATGAAACTTTGCCGTTTATGAAGTTATTCGAATGAAATTCAGAATGAAGTTTCTTCATTGAATGTCTTGAAACACATGTAAAATAGTTTTTCGAAAATCATCCCTTAACCTCCTCAGTCCCGGGTACACAAAGTAACAATAGAAAACTATTGTTATTTTCAAGGTCAGGACTGAGGAGGGTGTTGCGAAGTTCGTATGAAAGCTCTTTCGCATGCGCCAAAAGTATCCCTTATTTGCAAACACTTTACTCAACTAAAGCCCACGCGGACGTAGTCGCGGGCAACAGCTAGTTATACATAATCGTGAATCAGAACACGCATTAAAAGTAAATTAAAAGATTACAAATTACAATGTCAATTAATAAAATTGCAAATAAAAAATTATATAAATTTTGATTAAAAATAAAAGTATGAAATTGTATGAATATTGAAAATATGATAAGATTTTACGTTATAAGATATAACCATAAATATTTAAAAAAAAACACTTTCTGGATAAAAAGAATCAGATATTAGTAAAAGTTATGTACAGCAAAAATATTTTGGAACCAAAAAATAATTGATCCAGTTTCACATAGGAAAATTAATTCACGTTCATTTGAAAATCAACTCGAACTAAATAATCGTTCATTCATCATCTTAATTTTCGTTGTTTTGCAACAATTTGTGCTATTATACTGTCCATGGGGGTTATATGAAACTTCGGGCGTGGAAATCATATATTTAAACAAAAAAAATTTTTAAAATCAAATAAACTTAACTATAAAACCCTAAAGGCTTTTTAGGGCAGGTTTCTAAATTGAGAATTTCACTAAGAAAATACTTAAGTAACGTTCTGTCACGCTCTTTTCTCAGAAAATTGACGAGACAGCACTACAGTTAAGTACATTGTTACTTAGCAAAATTCTCAATTCAGAAACTGGCCCGTATAATTTAAGGACCATAAAAATTTAAATAAGACGTACCAATTGGCCTGTTTCGTCACAGCATATCAGTAAAGCTCGATCAGCTCTATGAGTAGCTCGAACATATCGCAAGAGAAGTAGAACAGATGTAGAAGCACCCTATAGCACACTCTCTGCAAGTCTATGTACATGTACCCTAACACTAGAGCCAACACTGCTACGCAACATAGCACTGGCCGATTTTCACTTAGAAGTTTAACCATCTGAAAGGCGGGATTTTATTGGAAGCGTTAAGTTTAGGGGCACAAGGTTTGCTTTCGCTTGGCAGGGAAGAGTTACATGTTACGTTTTTATTTGGATGGGATTTTCTTCTTTTTTTTCGCGTAACACAAGAGTGATGTTTCTCGCCAGATTTAGTTTTCTAGCTGGCCGGTACGATTTTGTTTTTGGAAGCAATACTTTTTTCTCCTTTGGGCGCCAACCGCTTCAATGAATATTTTATTTTTATAACTAATTTTTTTTCACGCAATATTCAGATTAGCGCCGGAAAACCAACCATAAAGCCAGAGTTATTATCTAGAACTAGCTTTCCCTATAGGCTGGTACAGATAAAGGGTGATCAATAATGCGTTAAGTGCCTCGCCCGTGAGTTAATCAAGCTTTAAGAGTCTAGGGGGGCTCAGTATAAATAACCATCTCGATCGCGAAAGGTTATTGCAAAAAAGGCTTTGATTTTCGCGTGTATTTATAGTGAAAGTAGGTCAGAGTTTTACGCCGTGGTTTCTCTTGTGTTTGTTTTAAAAATGTTCTACTTGTTTGCGTTAGGAATAGTAACCTTATGTAATCCAGTGGATTGCACATCGACCTTTACCCTCGGTTTCTCGAACACTAAATTACGCTAACAGCTGTCTGTGTTTTTTGTATGCACTTTGGGCAACTGAGAATTCGCACCTCCAGAACTAAAGTGACCGAACTCAAAATTTGGGTAAAATGAGTTAAGCACTCAGAATGACTCAAAAAGGCATACTCTATCAGGCCTATATTAAAAAGCCGACTTTATTTGGTCAGAGAGAGATAGAGGAATATTTCGGTCTGTTTTTTCTTGAGCAACTCGCTCAGAGCGCCGAATACATTTTCTTCATTTCCCAAAAGTTGCAAATTTTGAGTTAGGTCACTTTAGTTCTGGAGGTGCGAATTGTTAGCAGTAAAGGAGAATGGCAGGCTTCAGTGGAAGTCTCGTACACCTACAAAAAGTCGTGTTGAAGCATTAAATATCAAAATTAAATTCACAGCGCTGATTTTCAGCCCATCCCTGTTCTCACTGAGTAAAACATAACAAAGCTTGCGGAATCCTAGAGATAACACTATAGTTATATACAGGGTGGTCCAAATATCATGGATCAAATGAAATGGGGAGTTAGCCGAGGTCATCTTCTACCAATAAAGTCCTATGCAGGGTGGTAAAATTCTCAACGGTTTTGAACTTATGATCGGTTTTTTTCAAGAAAAGAGTTCCTACTACTTATTAAGAGCAATAAAAAAAAAGTACTTACTTTTGGTGGTTGTTTTTTTTTTGAGAGTGACGGTCCATGATGAGAATGTAACAAAAAAAAATTCATCGTCCCTGTCTTTATGGATCATGAGAAATTAATTAATTTTTTACGGATCTCGTATCATAATTGTTTGATCCAACATTTTCGTCATTGATTTAAAAAAAAAAAGTGTACTGCGGAAACCTGCCCCAGTAGTAGAAAAACTGGAACATTTCATGAGGATTGTAAAAAGATACAACTCAAAGCCCTATCTCTCCTGAGTCTTTTATTATTGACCTTTATTCTCAGCAAAGTTGCATTTTTTTAAATCAACTTTTGGTCCTAACTAATTTGAGTTACAAAGTACTGTTCTAGGACATAAAAATAAGTCGCAAAAGGATAAAAAATAACACCAGATAATTAGAATAGACAGTTTAATCAAAAATAAAAAAATAAACTTTTTCATAGAAGATGTCCAAAATTTCTACCTCTCACTCGGAGGCAGAGTCGACATCCTCTAATAAAATTTATTTTTAACAATCTAAAGGCCCGGTGATTATTTTTCACCTGGTGGGTGGCCGCTGATATTCGTCGTCGAAGCTCCTGCTCCGTGTTGCACTCCTTTTCGTATACCACTTCCTTGAAGTAACCCCAAAAAAAAATATCTATGGGGTTTAAATCGGGTGAGCGCGGTGGCCATTGAATAGTTCCACCGCAACCGATCCAGCGATTTGGAAATACTTCATTTAGGTGACTCCTCACGTCACGAGCGAAGTGCGGAGGTGCGCCGTCATGTTGCAGCCACATAGCGCTTCTTGTTTCAAGAGAAACGTCTTCTAATAATGGGTCGAGTTCCTCTTGTAAGAATGACAAATAAATTTGACCATTCACTCTTGCAGGCAGCTCGTGTGGTCCTATTAACTGTCCTTCGACGATCCCGGCCCACATGTTGACTCCGAATTTGTGTTGGAAGTGGTCTCGTCGAATAATGTGAGGATTCACATACTCGTAGTGGTGCAGGTTGTGAATATTAAAAACACCAGTGCGTTGAAACATACTTTCGTCCGACCACATAATTTTATTTAGAAATTCGGGATCTTCTCTGTTGCGCCGGAGCATCTCTGTGCAAAAAAGTTGTCTTTTTTCGTAATCAGCCGGCAGCAGTGCTTGCACGCGCTGGACATGATACGGATGCATCATGTTCCGTTTTAAAACGCGTTGCACAGTCGTTTTCGGGACACCTAATGTTCTTGAAATTCGCCGTTGACTCGTCGACGGGTCATTCGATATTTCTTGAAGAATTTGATCTTCCATTTCCAAATCATGTACCATAGGGCGCCCGGTTCTCGTCGCGCTACTTCCAGGAATATGGCCCTCCACGTAAGCGTTGTGTACACGCTGGAATACTCTGTAGTCGGGATAGCGATCACGATTCAGAAAACGTCGCCGATATTCTCTTGCTGCTTCACGAGCGTTACCGCAACAAAAACCGTACACAAAATGCATGTTAGCATAGTCACGGGCTGAGTAAGCCATTTTTAATAGTCCAAATTACTAATACACAACTGAGTCCAGTAAGAAATGCAAAGTTCGTAGGTGAAAATCCAAAACAGAGTCCAGTAAGAAATGCCAAGTTTGTAGGTGAAAATCAAAAACAGAGTCCAGGGAGAATGCAAAGTTCGAAGCGATAAAAAAAGAGCAGCGCAAAAAGTGACAACCGAATAACCGTGTTAAGTAGCGAACAGCAAGCAGAACACTAAGTAAAAGTTGCTGGAGGCGTGTAAAGGGTCACTAGCAGGTAGCTAGCGCAGGTAGTAAACCTCTCTTTGTTCCTGGGACCCCATGTCCAACCGGTAAATTCTCAGAATACAAAAAAAGCTTTTGTTTAGTGTTATTTTATTAACTGGTGGTACCACAAGAAAAGTGACACCGACGGGACAAGAGCTACGAAAAAAGATCGTAACGACCTGTCCGTTGTTAGAACTTAATTTTTAAATCCATTTTTGACTTATTTTTATGTCCTAGAACAGTGCTTTGTAACTCAATTTAGTTAGAACCAAAAGTTGATTTAAAATAATGCAACTTTGCTGAGAATAAAGGTCAATAATAAAAGACTCAGGAGAGATAGGGCTTTGAGTTGTATCTTTTTACAATCCTCATGAAATGATCCAGTTTTTCTACTACTGGGGCAAGTTTCCGCATTACACTTTTTTTTTTAAATCAATGACAAAAATGTTGGATCAAACAATTATGATACGAGATCCGTAAAAAATTAATTATTAAATTTCTCATGATCCATAAAGACAGGGACGATGAATTTTTTTTTGTTACATTCTCATCATGGACCGTCACTCTAAAAAAAAAACAACCACCAAAAGTAAGTACTTTTTTTTTATTGCTCTTAATAAGTAGTAGGAACTCTTTTCTCGAAAAAAACCGAAAATCAATCATAAGTTCAAAGCCGTTGAGAATTTTACTACCCTGTATAGGACCTTATTGGTAGAAGATGACCTTGGCTAACTCCCCATTTCCTTTGATCCATGATATTTGGACCACCCTGTATAACACTTATAAACAAAACATGGTGTATATGCAATAGTGAGCAAATAATGTAGATAATATGTAGATAATTATACATCAATTTAATCAAATTGTTCCGAATTAAAAATATTTAATGGAATTGACTGAAAATTGCAACCATAATGATTTTTTAAGAACCTCTTTAGAGACCAAAAATTGCACCCATGCCGGGACTCGAACCCTTTACGATTGTTCTGCTGTATTACTTACTTACATTATAGTAATTTTCAATAAATGTTATTAAATTAGAATTGTATTCAAGTAGGAATATAAATTAAAAATATGATTAAATTATTTAACTCTACCAAGATCAAATTAATACTACATAAAACAACTTTTTCATTAAATTGTGTTTATTGAGACAGATCTTATCTACATGTAGTACAGAAACGTATGGATAGCGGCGCCTTATCCAAGAAGGTCGCGTCACTCCCTCATGGAGAGCATAGCCCAGGTACCAGATTATACTCATCACATGGGAGCAACACCCCACAGTTCTCAGCCCTACAATGCAGTTGCAACAATAACTTATTATTGCTTCTCTGCCACGATTACTTCTTTCAGTACAATAAAAACAAACGACGACGAGACTTCAATTCAATTAAATTATTTTTTAATGGCACCACTAGGTTCTGCCAATGTCAAGTTTGTTGTGGAGATGGCAAGTATCTTCTTTTTTTTTTTTTGCCCGAAGCAGTCCCACAGAACACAAGATCGTTATACCTGTTTGGTGTGATGTAGTTCCACGGTAAGATCCTTAATATTATAGCAATAAAAGCCAAAATTAATTAACTCATGGGACTTCTTTCGTGAAACGAACTCTACTGATTTTCACTTTTACATGACAGTTGTTTTTTTTTTGGCTTGCAAGAACAATCCATGGCGTTCCGTTTATGTGTGTGACCGTTTATGTGTGTGATTTGCGTTTTATTTAAATATTTTCTTATTTTCTTCCCCCTACTTTAAAAAAATATTTGAATAACTGAAAAAAGAGCCACTTGCGAAATACAGTTGGGAAAATATAACCCCAAAACATTCATTTTAAGCCGGGTCCGCTGCGCCATGTTACGCGTGTTACAAAAAACGTAACACGTAATTATAATAAAAATGGGGCGTGGTATGACACATTACGTGTTACATAACGTTACGTTACGTGTTACTTAACACGTAAAGTGTTAAATCCACTCCCCATTTTTGTTTTAATAACGTGTTACATTTTTTGTAACACGCGTAACATGGCGCAGCGGACCCGGCTTAATAGGGCGGTACACCATTTGCCGTTGTCAGATTGTTGTAGTGTGTCTGTAAATTTGAATTAAACTTATGCTTTTGCGATGGGATCAGTCCAAACTCCAAAATGTTACCAAATGTTAAATGTCGGCACATATCTATAAAAAAAATTTCACACTTTGTTACGTCTTTTTACTTTTTCAATCGGTCAGACTAGTTTACAAGTCTATCGTTATTTTTGTTTGATTGTCGACACTTTCGTTGGAATGTAATAACAATAAATATAAAATTTACTTTTCATTTCTACAAATAAACTGCCTCAGTTTGAGTGTTTTTCCGTGTTTGAGATGTCCTTGCTTGGTTATCATAAAATAGAATATCCTAGTTAGGGACCAGAAAAAAATATTGTCTCATGTGGACGTGCGTTGCTACGGAACCACATACCCGTGTTCGTCTCTATATTTGTCGGTTCGAAATCAACAGAACATTTAACCAGGGGGCGTATTCTGTAAAGACAAAAGTTTGCAAAACCAGTAGAAAACCACTGGCTTTGACAGATGTTTTCAATACATTAACACCAGAAAGGCTTGGCGCGTTTGAGCAAGTGAACTTGAAGCGACAATGCAATAAAAACATTTGTCAAAGTTGGCGGCTTAAAGATGGATTGATGCAATTTTGTTTTAGCAAAATGTAGGGACCGAGGGTTATACATTACAACGACCCGATAGGCATGATTTCAATCTAAAACAATCCTTAAATACATAATGTTAGAGACTACAAAAAAAGTTCGTTATCGTGAGTTTCTCTCCGGGCGGGTTTTATATAAGGGTGTTATTTAAATGGTTAGCATAGTATTGCTATTTTTGTGAGCAGAAAAATATAATCTGTGAGCAAAAATAGCTAATTGATCAGCAACTCAAGGCCAACCATTTCAAAATCAATCATCAATTTATGTCATTCTGGATGGCTGTAATTATTTTTCTACAGCATATTAATTATATGAACTGCAGTGAGCTGCTCCTGTTTAGTAAAATTTTGGTAAGCACTCAGAGTGTAAGCAAAAAAATTAATTTTGTGCTGCATATATAAACGTAGCAAAAATACTTCACTTGTCATGCGGAAAATGGACGCATTTCTTACAAAGATTATTTAATTTATTTACTCTCTGAGTGGATGTGTTTGTTTGGGTATGTTTTATTATTTATAGAAGCGTAAATTAATTTTTTTTATTGTTATAAAAAATAATTCAGATAAATAAAAAAAAACTAATACAATTAAGTAGGTACCTAAGTACTTAAACTATAATTAAAGACATAGCGAAAATTTTCTGCACTTGCTCCGCCCACTTTTAACGTACATTGCCGATGTTTCAACAAAAACGCAATCTAATTAGTTATTTTGCTCACCATGTTTTAAATATATGTATACCAATCAAATACACTGCTTATAGACATGTTTTATCTGCTGATCAATTAGAAATCTTGCTGATCAAGTAGTTATTTTGAGGACTGAATGTTTATTATGCCACCTTATTATTGTAAGCTGCCTATTTATAATTTAATTTTTTGCCATTTTCAAAATTATTTGCGGAACCAGGATTGCTGCCTGATTTTTTTTATTGCAAACAAAATCTTTGTATGCTGACCAAATTACTTAAATGCTGTTTTTTGTTGCTGACCAAATTATATAATTGCTAACCATTTTAATTACTTCTCTTTATATAATAATAATATTACAGTCTCTAACGTAAAGTGTTTAAGGTCTATTTTAGTTTTTCTCATTTCGCCCGCACGTCGGATGTAATGTTGATAGTCCCTGACGAGGCAGCCTATTATTTCGCTTTGTAGACTATTCTTGACACAATTTTCTTTCGTAACAATGATTTTAGAACACTGCTAAGGCTATTTTTAGCACATTTTTCTGTCAACACAGAAACACCTGGCTTTTTTGAAATACTTTTTTTCTCGAAACGCCACTGGGACTAGACACAGCCTTTGCAAAAGAACAGAGGGGAAAAACTAAGAATATTTACGGTAAAATTTAACTTCAATCAGTCCCACTGGAAGATGAAAAGTTCTCCGTCTTGGCGTGTAGAGAGTAGGGATATTCTCTTGGGACGGTGTCACTATGGATAGAGTTCACTAAACTGTATCTCTATTATAATTCAAAGTCCTGACTGACTGACTCACTCATCAACGCCCAGCCCAAGCCGTTTGACCCAGGAAGCTGAAATTTTGCACAGAGGATCTATATATAATGTAGGCAAGGAATAAGGACGCATTTTTTGAAATTTAACCCGAACGGGACGAAAAGGGTTGCCAAAATTTGTATTGGAGGTATAAAAAATGTTGTCTGATTTTCTTGAAACTTGAAATAAATACTCTTCAACACAATTGATTGAACAAGTCTTTCACCGTTTTTCGAAATTTAACCCTTAAGGGAGTGAACGGGGTTGCAAAATTTTGAACTAAAGTCCACGCGGACGGAGTCGCGGGCGAAAGCTAGTCTCTTATATATAAAAAAGGATTGCTGTTCGTTAGTCTCACTAAAACTCGAGAACGGCTGGACCGATTTGGCTGATTTTTGATTTTTTATATTTCTAGAATTCCAGGGAAGGTTCAAATGGTGAGAAAATATGGAAAAATTACGAAAACTTTGGCGGTATGAAGTTTGCCGGGACAGCTAGTTTTAAATAAAAAAGGAAATTACACAGGTACATTGCTGTACATCGTGAGGAACATTTTTGGTTAAAGAAATACCTAAGCATAAACTCAAGTCTGTATTCTGGGAGGGTAGGCAGCGACCATATAGTCACTGAATCATTTGGTTTGTGATATAGTATTATTACCTGTCGCACGTGACTTCATTTGCATGGAAAATGTAAACATAAGTATTTTCCATGGATAAAAAGAGTTAATTAAACATAAACATTTACATACAGGCACATACACAGCTTCTGAACCCACACTAGGATACCCTGCGTCGTGAGAACCAGAAACAGCGACATCACAAACATGTAAACATCCAAGACCTGGGGCTTTTTTTTCTGTCCCCAGCCGAAATTATGTGCTATTCCAGAATAGCACATAATTTCAGCACATAGATTCACTGTTAAAACGATCCCGATTAGTTTTTCCGGCGGGATTGAGTAATAAACATTTAAACATTCGCACTTGTAATTTGACGAGAAAGTGTAAATAAAAAGTACCCAAAACCGGCGTGCGTGCCTGCAGCGACTAATGAATGTCGATGAACATAAACATAACATGTATGGGCCTGTGTGTAAATGTTTATGTTTTATGCTTGTGTTAATGAAGCGAAAGTGATTTGTCAGTCCCTGGTCTCTGCCTAACCCTCTGGGATACATGCGTGAGCGTATTAAAGTGAAATTAATATTTTGTAATATTATTAACTTCATTCGGGATTCACTTAGGTGGTACTGGCCTTTTTGTCGGAAGTGTCCGACCATGACCGAGTCGAGAATGTGTAGTTCTTACGAAAGTTTAAATTCGAAAACACGTATTTTGTTTACGAACTGAGATGTATTCATTAAAATATACATAATCAAGGCTCTAAAGTCAGATTATTAATTCGAGAGACTAAATTGACAACTGTTTGACGGATAAAGGGTTACCAGGGTTAGAGGAAATTAAATAGTGACGTAGCCAATATCGATATTGAATATCGACTCGCCCAATTGGTTTCCTAAGTCGTAATAATTAGCGAATATTAATTTGCAATAAGCCCTTTTCAGGTAAGCTTTTTTGACAGTTGTCAGTTGGGTTCACCAAAATTTATCAAATGGCGCTGTACGCAACCTCGCCTGGGAACAGTAAAAAGCAAGGAGCAACACAGCGTATCCACCACGAAAAAGTTTAAATAACTTCGGCTGGCCTTTCTTCATTCAGATAGGGGTTGCGTCAGCGCCATCTATCGATCAAAGGAGTACCATTTTTTTT
This sequence comes from Yponomeuta plumbellus, assembly GCA_947310845.1. Lineage (NCBI taxonomy): Eukaryota > Metazoa > Arthropoda > Insecta > Lepidoptera > Yponomeutidae > Yponomeuta > Yponomeuta plumbellus. Next base: position 11,296,013 of record OX371216.1, on the reverse strand, counting down.
TAAGTCTGAAAGCCGCCATCCTCTTAGTAGATCCTTAAGTACTAGGTTAGAAAGAAGAAAGCAGTTTGAGTAAGCGGAGACACGTTTTATTGGGAGTACCATTTATTCAGAATTATGATCCTCTCATTTCATCATCATCAGAGACGTTTATAATAAATCGAACGAATACTAATCAACATGGTTGACGCACTCTTTCCATTAATTTATGTATGAATGTTCGTATGTTATGTGTTAATCTGTTCCCTCACAGAGCCTAAACGACTGATCCGATTTTGACAAATGAGGATCGTTTAATTTTTCTCAATTGGCCAAAAAATTATATATGGCAGCCGTGGAGTTCTATAGTGAGGACTTCAAAAATGAAAATTATCGCATTCCATTGTCACGTATCAAATTAAAGGTATTTTTGTACAAATCTGACCCGGTCTGTGAAATATTTCGTACAATAATCAAACTTGATTTAAATTGTCAAGTTGTAGTCCACTTTTTATTTTCTGTAGTTTTTTTAAAATATCGTAAAATAAAAGCATTTATCTATTTATCTCACCCTATTTTAGTCTGTACGACGTAGGTATGGATTCCATACTATAGTGCCCAGTGACCTTTAGGGTCAATTTAACAAGGAAAAATAAAATGTGTTTGTTTTGTCGTTCTTGGTAGAAGCTTTTCGAATCATCCAAAATTACTTTGATAGTAAAAAAACTTACTAAAAATTAAATTATGCGTTATGTAAATTTATTGCGGAGAATATTTGCAACTCATATGAGTCGCGTGGTGATTAAGCCCCATACTCTATCTCTGAGGGAAGGCCTGTGCCCTGCGATGGGACATTATACGCTAGTTATTTAATAATACATCAATTTATTATCTTATTTTTTATTTATTTAAACCACTTTACACAATGTTACTTATAATATGAGAAGGTTAAAAATTTAGGGTCGGTATCAAAACGACTGGATTCTCAAAACGACCAGAACCACATACAGACTAGATCGCAAAACGACATCTGCAAAATAGCCTGACTATTGCAACACTTGTGCGAAATGAACTGTCAAACTGGTATCTCGAATTATGGATTCTACCTGTTCACGCGCCTGTTGAAAGTTATTAGCAACGGTTATGGTCATATCTGTGACTGTTGGCTTTGTCGTTGTAGTAGGCGTTTTTCCTATTGTCGGTACATTGCCTTTATTAAAAAAAAAAAAATCATTCACTTTTCTCGATCTGACGAGACACAAGGCATCCTTGTAAAACCGTATTTTTGAGCTTTTATTACAACTAAATAGTAAATCCAACCTGAGTTTTATTGAAGAAACTCCGTTCTTGAGCTAAAACAAGAAATTTGGCGCCCGAACACGGACGAAATACAAGAAAAATCCACAAAAATCATCGTCGGCCACGTTGTACCTACGTGTTAGTCGAAGATAAAGAAGCCAAAAGAAGAAGAGCCTGGATCTGTTGCAGCTGAAGAGAACCTGCAGCCCAGTAATACCTGGACAACGACTACTCTAAAGTATCGGCCGGTGCGCAGCGCAGGAACAACTTCGCCACTCAGATAAGTGCCCTTCCTTTGTTCTCAAAACCCACTTAAATCCGTTCTATCCTTTCTATAAACATTTAAATTTATCTAAAACCATACCTCAAGTCAAAAAATATTACCTGTGAGCTTCACTTGTGCATTTATTCCTTATTTAGTCGGTTTTACAAGGTACCTACATCAAAAAATACATTAAATTCTATTATACATTTCAGTTCTAAATTGTAAAACTAATTTCCTAAACCTACCTAAATAGTACCTAAATAATAAAATAAGAAAATAATTTAGTATTTGTAAAAAAGTGAACAATTTAAAACTATAAAATTTAACAGTTTGACCAGAAAGAGTAGAGTAGTTTTCCATACCCAAACTTATAACAAATTGTGCTATAATATTAGAATAGAAGGTGGCCTGAAAAGTTCGTACAATATTTAGTTACACTTCATTTCCATTTTCTAGACTTTACGGTCAACCTATACATATCCGTTCTGCCAGCATAACCTCTGCTTAGGTTTCAATTGAAATCCGTTAAACAGCTAAATTCTTATTCCGGTTTGCCGAACATTCCAGGCTTGGTGTCTCTGCCCTACCCTACACGGTCAGCCTGTTGCACTCGAGTTTGTCAGCTATTCGAGTTCAGTGACCCAGCTACCTACAGCGGAGCCCACCGAAGCGAGGAGCGTCAGATAAGCAATTTTATTTCTTCTTATTTAATTCTACTGTTGCATCTTGTTGACTTCCATTGCTAATTTACGAAACTACCTTCAATCAAACTAAACGAAATTACTTTTCTCAAAACTTTTAAGCATCGACTCAACTATGCCGGACAATGTAGTGCCTGCTGCATCCGCAGCTCCTTCCTTGAAGGAACTACTTTTCAAACGTATTTCCATCAAAGGACAAATAACAAGATTTAAAAATTATTTTGAAAAACTAAATAAATCAACACAAATTATTAGCATAGACATTGCCGAGTTGAAATTGAGAGTTGCAAAATTGGAAGGTTTATCAGCAAAATTCGACAGTTTGCAGTCTGAGATTGAGGTTATGAATGCTCAAAGTATTGATACGGAGATTGACGAGCGGGAGCGCATTGAAAGTGAGATTATTCAAAATTTAGCAGCAGCCCAAACATTTTTGAATAAATACAGTCACATAGATAATGAAAACGAAAATCGACGGGAATCCATTTTCATTGCCTCTTCCGATCGCCAAGAAATTGGTTTTAAATTACCGCAAATACAAGTTTCGAAATTTGACGGATCATATTTTCGCTGGCTCGAGTTTCGAGATACATTTTTGAATCTCGTACATAATAATGAGAGAATTGCCGAAATACATAAATTCCATTATTTAATTTCTTATCTCGAAGGTGACGCGGCGCGCATTGTTTCCAATCTTGAAGTATCGTCGTCCAACTATAAAGAAGCTTGGAAACTGATCTTAGAACGTTACGATAACAAGAGAATTCTCATTAATCATCACTTAGATGCGTTATTTAACATTCAAGCACAACGTGAATCTGAAAGGTCATTACGTTTCTTAGTGGACCATGTCACTAAAAACCTACGCGCGTTGGCCAGTCTAGGTCAGAAAACTGACCACTGGGATGTGCTAATAATATACATGCTAACTTCTAAATTAGATAGTCGTACGTTGACAAAATGGGAAGAATACCGAAACACGTTGGAGGATGTGCCGAGCTTGGAGCAATTTAAAAGATTTTTAATAGATCGTGCTGATGTGTTGGAGAGTCTAAATCGCAACAAACCTACTACAAGCACTAATAATTTTGTACCTAAACCTCAAATCGCTCCGCGCTCTCTCAATCACAATAATAATAACCACAATAATTTTAACAAACCTGTCCGTTCTCAGGCACAATACACAAAATCTTTCGCGATGACTCAGAGTCAGTCAGCTGTTTATCTCTGCATTATTTGCAACGGCAATCATAAAATATATGATTGTCCTACTTTCCAATCAAAAAATATCAAAGAAAGGCTTGAATACGTGTCAAAATATAAATTATGCCAAAATTGCCTGCGTCAAGGACACCCTTTAAGTGAATGTCGCATGGGCCCTTGTCGTCAATGTAATCAAAAACATAATAGTTTATTGCACAACCCTAACCGCACTGTGGCAGTCAACGCTAGTGTTGATGTCCAAGACAATCAATCTGTCGTAACATTTGCAAAACAAAACACAAATCAGGTGCTTTTATCCACCGCCATGATACAAGTTTGTAATCCTCAAAATAATAGGGTAGAAACTGTGCGTGCGCTTTTGGATTGTGGCAGCCAATCGTCATTTTTAACAAAATCACTGCAACAAAAACTTCAACTAAAATCGAACCCAATAGATTCGGTTAATGTCATAGGAATAGGTAATAACTGTTCTAACAAAGCTGTAGAAACTAGTGTTGCCCAACTAAAATCCATGACAAGTAACTACCAAGTTACACTTTCTTGCTACGTCCTCGATGACTTAACTGGAGATTTACCAAAGGCTCCCATCAATCTGCAAAATTTATCTATACCTAAATCTTTCACACTGGCCGACCCTAAATTCGACCAACCTGCTCCTATTGAAATTCTCATTGGGGCAGATCTGTTCTGGGATATTCTAGAATGCGAACAACGCTCCCTAGGATAGTGGCTGGCCCCATTCAATCCCAAAATGTAAACAAAAATATTCAGTGCAATCATGCAATATTAACAAAATCCACTGTTGACCAGATGCTTCCAAAGTTCTGGGAACTAGAAGAATTGCCTCCAAAGCAAATTCTTACTAAAGAAGAAATGCAATGCGAAAATCATTTCCTAAATAACACCACGCGTTTACCTAATGGCAGATTTTGTGTGAAGTTACCACTAAAGGACTCTCCAGACTGCCTAGGTAATTCGTACAACCAAGCGAAAAGACGTTTATTAAACTTAGAAAAAAGGTTTCGAAAAAATCCGAATCTAAAATCACAATACACAGATTTTATACGAGAATACTCAGCATTAGGTCACCTAACGAAATCACAAAATGAAATTCCAAACCCATGTTACTTTCTCTGTCATCATGCAGTATTTAAGGAGGATAGCGAATCCACTAAGATCCGAGTAGTGTTCGACGGTTCAGCTCCCACTACCTCTGGCTACTCAGTCAATGACATTTTAATGGTAGGTCCAAACATGCAAAACACTCTCTTCTCTATACTAATCAGAGCACGATAGCACAAATTCATTCTGGCCGGTGATATTGCAAAAATGTACCGCCAAGTGGAGGTCGCTGACGAAGATTGTGACCTCCAATTGATACTGTGGAGAGAAGAAGAGACGCAGCCTATAGAAACATTGCGACTGAGTACTGTTACTTACGGCACAGCAAGTGCCAGTTACTTGAGCACTCGATGTCTTTGGCAGGTGGGAGAGGAGTGCGAGGATGAACTTATTAAAACTATAATTCAAGGCGACTTTTACGTCGATGACCTAATAACCGGGTCTGACGACGAATCAGAATTAAAATATATACAAAATTCAGTTTCAAATGCCCTAAGCGCAGCTGGCTTCCCCCTACGAAAATACAAAACAAACCTACCTACACTATTTCAAAATTCAGAACTAAATATCCAAGATAAATTAACTCTCAGCGAGTCGTCGAGCACTCTTGGCATCGGGTGGGATCCAGCTACAGACGCACTAAATTTTCCAACGAATTTTCCAACACAAAATGGCGAAATTACGAAAAGATTTATTTTATCATGTTCTTTTCGAATCTTTGACCCACTAGGCATTTTAAGCCCATGTATTATTAAACCAAAGATTTTAATTCAAAAGCTCTGGCAAAAGGGCGTGGAATGGGATCAACCCGTTCCACAAGAAATAAAGGCAGAGTGGTTGGACATAGCAAACTGTTTACATGAACTGTCAGATCTAAATATTCCACGGCATGTTATTTGTAACTTCCCTAAAACAATCGAGTTGCATACCTACAGCGACGCTTCGCAACATGCCTACGGCGCCTGTGTTTATGTAAAATCTATAAGCGCAAATGATGACGTCACTATCAGATTGCTATGTGCCAAGTCCAAAGTTGCTCCGTTAAAACCTACAACCATCCCGCGACTCGAGCTCTGCGCTGCCTTGCTGGCTGCTAACCTATGCAAAAATGTCCTAGATTCGATTAGATATACTCCCTCACGTATAATACATTGGTGTGATTCAAGTATTGTGCTGTGTTGGATAAGCAAAAATCCAAAAAATCTAAAAACATTCGTTGCAAATAGAATAGGCGAGATTTTAGAACTGACCAACCCACTGTCGTGGCGTTATGTACCTACAGATGTAAACCCGGCAGATTTGATTTCACGAGGCGTCAGCGCCAGTCAATTATGTCACAATGCGTTATGGTGGTCAGGTCCTTCTTATCTATATAAAAACGAATCCGAATGGCCGAAATTGAACTCTAAAGAACCGATTAATTTGCCTGAACTAAAGGTAAACATTGCGACTACACAGGATGGTTCCGATTTTATTGACTTTTCTAAATACTCCAACTTCAATAAATTGCAACGAACATTTGCATATATCTATCGTTTCATAATGAATCTTAAACCGAGTAATCGTAATAATAAATGCAAGGGATCATTAACGGTTGATGAATTAAATAATTCATTTAACATTTTATGTCATTTGTCTCAAAAACAATCTTTCGCATCTGACTACAAAAAATTATCAAAAAACAAGGATTTAGAACATAAATCAAAAATTTTGTCCCTTTCACCCTTTTTTGAAAAACACACTAACTTAATTAGAGTTGGCGGGCGACTTAATTCCTCCAACTATCGGCACGAGAAGAAACACCCTATATTGCTCGATGCGTCACATCACCTGACTAAATTATTATTCGAGCGCGAGCATCTTCGTAGTTTGCATGCCGGCCCGCAGCTGTTACTATCAACACTAAGACAGACGGTGTGGCCGATTAACGGGAGAAAACTTGCTAGACGAGTTTCTAATCAGTGTGTTTTGTGCACTCGCATTCGCGGTCAAACACTTTATCCTAAAATGGGCAATTTACCTACTTATAGATCCTCAGTAGATTTTCCTTTTAAATCGGTAGGAGTAGACTATGCCGGTCCCTTTATGATCCTAAATCGAAAGGGACGCGGAGCAAAATTAATGAAATGTTATTTGTGTTTATTTGTTTGTTTGCGTTTCAAGTGTGTACATTTAGAACCTGTTAGTGACTTGACAAAAGAGTCATTCATAATGACGCTTCGCAGATTCATTGCGCGCCGCGGCAAACCAACGGAGGTATTTTCCGACAACGGGCGTAATTTTGTTGCAGCGGCAAAAGATTTAAATACTTTTTTAAAATGCAATCATAATTCTTTTTCGGATTTTGCGACACAAGAAGGAATAAAATTCAATTTTATCCCTGCGTACGCTCCTCACTTCGGGGGCATATGGGAAGCCGGGGTTAAATCGGCAAAATTTCATATAAAACGAGTCATGGGCAACACTCATCTAACGTTTGAGGAGATTTGCACTTTATTTGCACAAGTGGAGGCCATACTTAACAGCCGCCCCTTGTGTCCTCTTTCCTCATCCCCTGACGACTTCCTTTCCTTAACCCCAGGGCACTTTATACTTGGTAGGCCACTAAACGGCGTACCTGCACCGACCCTGGAGAATTACAAAGAACATGCACTAAAGAGACATGCAAGACTTGAACAAATACGACAACATTTTTGGAAGAGATGGCAACGAGAATATGTCTCTGAATTACAGCAGCGTACAAAGTGGAAGACTGACAAGACCAAGCTAAACGTTGGCGATTTAGTATTGCTGCAAGAGGACAATGTTCCACCACTATGTTGGCGTCTCGGGAGAGTTTTGCGGTTGTATCCAGGCCAAGATGGGATATCCAGAGTTGCTGACATAAAGACCACTAGAAATGTTATCCGTCGGCCATTGGTTCGAGTATGTCCCCTGCCTGCGTCTGAAGATCCTCAAGTTTGAAAGTCTTCGCCTTTCAACGGGGGGAAGATATGTTCACGCGCCTGTTGAAAGTTATTAGCAACGGTTATGGTCATATCTGTGACTGTTGGCTTTGTCGTTGTAGTAGGCGTTTTTCCTATTGTCGGTACATTGCCTTTATTTAAAAAAAAATAATCATTCACTTTTCTCGATCTGACGAGACACAAGGCATCCTTGTAAAACCGTATTTTTGAGCTTTTATTACAACTAAATAGTAAATCCAACCTGAGTTTTATTGAAGAAACTCCGTTCTTGAGCTAAAACACTACCTTAGTCCGACTATTGCCCGGTTCCAATATCCACAAAACGCTTCGTTTTTGCTTACGATCGGTTACAATTCCTACGAAATTCCTACGAACCGTCAATAAATTGTATGGAAAACGGATCGAGGCCGGTAGGCGTATATTTTATAGGAACCGGGCATATACCTGTAATTTCAATTGACGTAAAGCACATTGTGGCCAAAATGAGCTTTGAATGCTATCTTACTTAGTTTTTTTTTCTCTTTTTTTCTGTCTAATCCACGTAACGATAGGACCATTAATGACGATTTTAGACACATTTAAAAAGTAATGTAAAGAACATTTTCGCTGTCAAATTGAAAAATTACAAACGTAAAGAACATCAAAATATTGAGTTGTTTTTTACTGCCCAACCATTCAGTATAAATAATGCTAAATGTGCTTTAAGTCAAAGTCTGTTTATCACCTCTTTTAACATATTGGGGCGTAAAGCACATTTTGCAAAATTATGTGCTTTACTTACCACCCAATCTGCTATACCTACTAGTTCTTGCTTAAATTTTGAGGGCATAAATAACTTTTAAAATTGGTATTTGTGTTTTACACCCTATTTAAGTGTTAATGTCAAAACAATCGATACCTTAAAACCTTGCACCCGAGACTAATAACAACATTTTGTTCCTTGTATAGGTACCAACGTTTATTTTGTTTCTTTAACCTATTCATCAAAATCACAACTAATATTATTTGAACTCTATTGCAATGAACAATAGCTCTAAAATTCCTTCACAAACTTTGAATGTTGGTACAACAGCATCAAAAGTTTTGACTCGTGCGGTGCCGCGCAAGCAGCTACAGACCCCTCAACGTTCTTCATTGTCTCAAAATAATTAAAAAGAATACTTTATGAATTGCATCTATACGATTTTTAAGAAGTTGATTCAAAGTACATTAATCCAAACGCAATTCAAACAACAAAACACTGCACGATTAATGAGAACTCTCGTTAAAAACAACTATTTATTTCTGTTATAACAGTACACGATATAAATGGCTGATGAAGATAAATACGTAAGCGTAGGAAATATAAATTATAATATAACTAGCCAAAAGGCGTTAATAAAATTTAAGATAAGAACTATCCGGAATGTTCTTTAAGCAAGTATTTATTATTTCAAAGTGCCTGAATAAAAAGGTCATAAATATACAGAGGTATAAGTCGACAGCAGGTCAACCTTTATCATTATTTTTTTTAGAGCCTCTCCATCACTGGAGGTTTGAAGTCAGCTCTTTACAACGGTCTCTGTTCAGTGCAATTATGAACAGTTCCTCCGGGGTTTTAACACCGATCCATTCTTTGATGTTACACAACCATGACATCTTTCTCCTGCCTGGCCTACTCTTTCCTTCCACCTTGCCCATCAAAATGGTATGCGTCAGTCGATATTTCTTGCATCGCAGCACATGGCCTAAGAAGGCTCTATTCCGCTGCTTGATGGTATGAACATGATCCACGTCCTTGTGCATCCGTCTAAGGGCTTCGACGTTGGTCACTTTTTCAGTCCAACTGATCCGCAGCATTCGCCAATAGCACAACATCTTGAAAGCCGTGAGTCTTCTTCTGGGGTCTTCCTTTATGGTCCATGACTCGCACTCGTAAAGAACGACAGTCCATTTATGTAGCAGTGCAGAATCTTATTGCGGAGTTTCATGAAGAGTTCCCGACAACACAGAACATTATTTAACTTCGTTAATGAAGCTCGGGCTATTTCGATACGCACTTGTATTTTAGTATCGCTTGCTATGATCCCAAATACCTGTACTTCTCAACTCTTTCTACGATATTCGCTCCGATTCGTAAGTCCACCTGTTGTCGGGGCCCGCCCCCAGAAATCACCATGAATTTCGTCTTTAAGACATTCATGTTCAATCCAACTCTTCTGCTAAACTCAGAGACATTGTCTATAATAATTTGAAGACTTTCTTGGGTGGATGCTAGCAGGACAGTATCATCCGCTTACCGCAGGTTTTTGACCACACGCCCATTGTCGACGACTCCTGCTTTCGCATCTACATGTGCTTCCTGGATGATTGTCTCGGAGTATAGGTTGAAAAACAACAGGAACAAGATGGAACCTTGACGGACACCTGTTTGTATTTCAACTGCGTGAGTTTCTTCGCCTTTCACTCTTCCACACTTCCGTTGTTGTTTGCCTCCATTAAAAGCTAGTGATGATGCGTATGTCCTATACAGGTCTATAGCTATAAGTATCTTAATCTAAGCTTTCTTAAAGTTTATAAAGCACAAGAACACGTTTTGTTGCATTTCTCTACACTACGAGTCCCAGGGGTCCCAGCCAGCTACTGAGCACGTCTCGCCATCCGACCAGCGTGCCCTGAAGCCGGCGCTCACTCTCGATCCTGTGGAAGCCTCGTCGCATGCTCCATGCAACCTACCTGAGTCCCAGGAAACCCAGGCAGTTTCTAAGCACGTCTTGAATTGATTAACACCTATTATATCCGATTTGAAACTTACATCCAGTCAAAAGAGAAACAGACGTAGAACGAAACCAAACAAGGCTTTTATCGATTTTGTTACCGACCGAATATAGGAGAACAAGACTTCTCCTCAGGAAGTTCAGATCTATGGACTAGTAATGATGAATCAAGTTCCAGCGACGATTTAAAAGAAGTACTTGGTAAAAACTTCTACTTTGTAACTACTTCGCAGAAAATATGTATTAAACACAAAAAAAAAACACATGAACATGGCTCAATGTGATAGAAAGAGACCCAATGTTGCAAAAACGTACTCCGAAGAGGTTAAACAACATGTGAGAACATAACACCATAATACCTAGATTAAGTAAATACTAACCTAGTAAAAAACAGATTCAGCGATTTTTTCTGCGCTCAGTGTCATTACAAAACTATCTGAACATTAATAAAACGTACATAACATTGAATAATAACCATAATACCGATTAATTTTGATCAACGCAACTAACTGAAATCTACAAGTGTTAATAGTTTTCAGATAAATATGTAAAGGAATACAATTACGTGAGTACATGCTAAATAAAAAAATAATAATAAAAAAAATATTTAAAAGACATAGTAGGTACAATTAATACATCAACGCTGCGGCCAAAGCACTAGACTTGGAGGTTGTACTAAAAGCTATTTAATAATTAACAAGATTTAGTAGGTCCTAGATAACAGTCGTCACACCAATCTCCTCATCATTTATAAAATTAGGGCATTTGGAGGCGCGCACGACCATGGACATTTTTTATATTAAAATATCTGAATGTTTCAGATATTTTAAAATAAAAAAATGACGATTTATTACTAACATAATTCTTTTATTTGTTAATTATCCATTTTCATTCTTTGCGTCCCTTGACAACACACGTTATTTAAAACTACTTGTAGCTATGTATGCTTCACCGCCTTAAAAATTAATAAAGTTAGTTCTTTAACTCAAAATATAAGATAAAAGATAGTTTTTATTTAGCTTTACACTTGCACTAACTTTAATCTTAAGCGTTTATTTTTAGGGCGTAGAGAGTATAATATTTTCCGTTGTGCTTTACGCCCAAAATAAATCTGAGCCTCATAATTTTATTTGGCGTAAAGAACATTTTAATGAATTTTCTTAGACTAAAAACTAAATATTTCATCGGCTGCATCTCAAGATTTTAGGTATATTTTGTCTACATGACTTTTATATAACTTTAAAAACATAAGCGTAATGAATTAAATTCTAAAAAAAAAAACTTATTTTGGCTCTCCTGTAAAGTTGGGTTTTGTGCTTTACGTCAATTGAAATTACAAGTATCGATATGCCTACTTGCTTGACATTTTTTCAGGTTATTTAGGTCAGAGTTTGTTTCCATGGTGACCTAGGTACGCCACAGTACAATAATTATATATGTATTTCTTAAAATTCATATGCAATCTTCTAAGTGTGCTTCGCAAGGCACATTACGCAGTTGGTGCCGGCTGCTGTCCATAGATGGCTGTCGTTAAGCCAAGTCAGAGGTCTTAGGGCGGCTTGAAAACTTCTAACAGTAAGACCAGCCACTAGTCTTACAAGCCTCCACCAATCCGGACTAGGCCCCCGTGGTGGAGTATGACCTTCCTCAGAGAAGAGACCCGTGCCCCTCGGTGGGGACATAATGGGTTGATGATGACTTCTAAGTGTGACGATGACAATGGCCAAACTATTTACATTAGGTAGTCTTAATTGAACAGGTGCGGCCTGGAACTTTGCGGCGCTGTTAATCAGTCATCATCATCATCAAGATGATGATTTTCTACTTGACACTTGCCTACTGATCTAACGGAAGCCTTCTTACAACACCGTTTGTTTATTTTGCCGTGTTGAGGATGCTACAGCAAATCCTTGAGCGCTGCAGATCTTTGTTAGCTCTGAAATGTGATTTACTGCAGGCGAGATGACAGAGGCAAATAAACTTAGCATTGTCTTAGTTACAGCAGGCCTGTTTCACTACGCGTGTCGGTATCGAACGCGTAAGTACATGCGGCGACCACTCCGGAGTGGCAAATAGGTAGGAATTCAGGCGCCAGAAGAGGTAAGAGTTACGCGGTAAAAGAGAGCCAACATGTAGGTGAATATAACGTAGCTTTTTTAGCGCCGTGCGATCTGAATTGCACCTAATTGTATCGCTGCTAGAGTCCCTTTTCCTTTAATTGATTTTGCGGAGTGAATTTTCTGTACCTGTACTATTATGTATTCTGTGGTTACAGTTGCGATGGCGCAGAAGTTGCACGAGTTACTTCACATTTATGTGGTTTGGTGTTCGAATCTCGAGATGCACTCACGTTCGACTTGTTTTCTAGGGTTTTCAGGTCCCCTACCCAAAGGGTAAGGGAGGGTCCCTTAAGTAACGTTCTGTCACGCTCTTTTCTGAGAAATTTGGCGAGACAGCACTACAGTTAAGTATTTACTTACTGAAAATTCTCAACTCATAAATCAGCAGTTAGAAACGCCGTGAACTGTAAAACACACATATTTATTTATTTTATAATTAAAAGCAGTGTTTAGACAAAACCCAGATTAGTGTTGATTTATAAATTGTTTACTTACCGGTTGGGTCCGTGGAATCGAAACGCGTTTCAGACAATCCGTTCTGTGTTTACGTTTACAGATTTAAGGCACTTGTGGTCGACAATGACCTTAACCACTAACGCATAGAGTCAGACTCCCCGCGCGCTTTCTTGTAGTAATAAAAATACAGGAAAACCGGTTTATTCGGATAATCGAACTATGGGCCGGGATCTGAGTTTGTGAATTTTCTCTAAGTACTTAAGTAAAGTTCTGTCACGCTCTTTTCTGAGAAATTTGACGAGACAGCACTACAGTTAAGCATTTACTTAGTGAAAATTCTCAACTCAGAAACTGGCCCTATGTACTTTTATTCATTTATTCTTCAATACCTACACATTGTAAACATTTAGGCTGAGGCGACACGAGCGTAGGTAATTTTTTGTTTTATCGGACGAGTCCGACCAGGTTTCGCTCCGATTCACACAGCTTAAAATGTTCCGGATTAAATGTTTACCATGTGTTGTGCTTACGAAAGTTTTAGTTCAAAAATATCTACACACTTTTTAGGGACCTTCTTTCGGGCGCCGCGTCAAGTTAGTCGCTATGAATACGGAATTATTTTAATGAAACCTGGACCTAGATGCTGTCAATGCATTATAGTACAATGCCAACTGTATAAACGTGGCGATTTAATTTCATTGATACTTAAGTTTAGATCTGAGTATACGGTTTTAATTTCAAATCGATACCTTCGCGCGTTCCCGAAATAAAGTGTCTTGACGGACAGACGGACGGACGGACAGACCTACAACAAAGGAATCCTATAACCCTTGGGCCGCACTCATCGCGATAACCCGAAGATTCGGGCTATCGTGATGTGTGTAGCCAAGTATTTTCGTATACTTCGGAGCTTTGTCAGGACTTCGCGTAGCTGTCGGTAAACTTTCACAGATCAAAGAGTTTTATCGCGATGAACTTCGCTTGAGCGGCCACACTTCAGTCAGCGTGCACCTGTCAAACGTGGCAGGTGTACACAAACACAGAGTAGGTGCATAAGCTAAAGCGTAACATGGATTGGAGTAATGATAAAATTTTAGAATTTATTGCAAACTACGAATAAACAAATAATAACTACGACATAAATGTAAAAAATCATTATTTGATGCCATAAAATACAGAGCAACCGCGGCGTCCATTTTATTTTTTTGCATTGACATCGCTTGCACATCGCGATAAACTATACATCGCGCATTGTGTGGCAGCGAGGATTCGCCGTAGACCGAAGACGAAGTTTATCGCCCGAATGTTATCGCGATGAGTGCGGCCCTGGCATAAGTGTTCAGTTTTTGCTTTTTGAGGTACGGAACCCTAAAAATCGTATAATCATTAACCCTGTCGCAATATTGGGAACAGGAGTGCGGTCGGTAGAAGTTAAGTAGGGTATCCAGAGGCAGAGAAGTTTATAAAAAAATATTTATGAGGTAAGGCACATAATAATTATGTGCCTTTTGAATATTATATGATGATTATAGATAATAATATGCAGAATAGAGCAATCCTGGTCGTAATAAAGTAATATGTGATAAAATAGTGGCGGTCCACCTTGGATGGAAGCTGAGGATTATCTGGCTCAGCTACGTCCAACCACTGTGGGAAATGTCGAAATATGATTAAATTTAGAATAGATAATGGCCGAAAATAATAGGAAGCAACGAGGCGAATTGGACCTCGTTACAACCCTTCACGCCCTGAGGACCCGGGGTCCAATGTAGGTAAACTACGGTGCATTCCGTCACACCCAGTAGACCCGCCGGGTCGGTCTTGCAACTCCACTTTGAATCGAATTTTGATGATGATACATTACGAGTACCCTTACCCTACCAGTTGTATGAGCACGTTTTATTCTTTGAAAACCGTGATAAGTTTAACACATTAGGTACTCTGTGAATAATATTTGTGTCCCGGGTTCGAATCCCGGCTGAGGACAACAAAAATCCCTGGTTCTTGGATGTTTACGTGTATGAGATGTCGCTGTTTCTGGTTCCTTCCTACGACACAAGTTATCCTAGTGTGGGGCCAGAAGTGATGTATGTGTCCGATGTATGTAAATGTTTATGTTAGGTTATGTTGTAAAAAAACAGACGAGTTTCCTTGGTAGCGATAGCGTTACGAATATGGAGCCCAATTAATTCCCACCAACGATTGATTACGAATTAGTGTGAACTTAATGTGGACTTGATGTGCAATTAACATCTGTACAATGAACATTAACTACGGGTAGAAAAATGTAGGGTTATGCGATTTAATAACTTCTAAAGGACGATTGTCTCATCTTAACTAGACAACAACGTCTTTAGCAGCTTCGCAACGAAAATTTACAATACGGTTTACCTGACGACTGGAGGTTTTAGAGAGTGAGAGAGAGAGAGAGAGAGAGAGAGAGAGAGAGAGAGAGAGAGAGAGAGAGAGAGAGAGAGAGAGAGAGAGAGAGAGAGAGAGAGAGAGAGAGAGAGAGAAACCCTTTACTTACAATGCCACAAAAACAC
The DNA here is from genome assembly GCA_947310845.1 of Yponomeuta plumbellus. NCBI lineage: Eukaryota > Metazoa > Arthropoda > Insecta > Lepidoptera > Yponomeutidae > Yponomeuta > Yponomeuta plumbellus. The sequence goes on along the minus strand of OX371216.1, from coordinate 11,280,582 downwards.
GCATAAGTTTCTGCACATGTACCATGGATTTTCAGCACATTATTTTGAATAAAACATGTAATAAAACATTTTCTTAGAGAGCAGAAAGATATTTGGCAGGCAACTTGGAAACCAGGGTCTCTGCCAGCTCCCAGGGATATAGGTGTGAGTTTATGTATGTTATCTAAAGGTACTGAAGACAGAGTTGACAAACAAAACAATGTAATATATCATAACATTAGTTAAGATTGAATGCCGTGCCACTGACCAGCGTTAAGATTATCATTTGCAAGGTCAAGCAGTGAGCTGTGTGTACATTTGTGTATAAATAAACTGCATTTTATGTTAATGGTGTTGTAAAAGAGTCTGTTTAATTGTTTATTGCTGGCTCCTTGAATTTAGTGTGCCAGTACATGATTTGTGAATGATCTAAACTTTTTGGTCATTCAAAGTGTTAGCAATGGCCAATATGGCCATGATTGGCAAAGGACCGACCCCATTGATTTCCACTCTTCGCCTCATAGTTACATACATGCATAAACTCACGCCTGTATCCCAGAGGGGTACAGGAGGACAGGCACCAGGGACTGCCACCTGCCGTGATCCAACACTTTTGCTTCATTGACATTCATTAGTTGTCGTCAGTTTCGGGTATTTTTTATCTTGGCAAAGGCTAATACATCCCCTGTTTAGTTTTTAGTATAATACATCCACTATACAGGGTGTTGATTTGTACAGTTGACTCCGACTCAAGGATGGTTATTTACATGATACTGAAGCAAAAAAAATATTAAAAAAAAACATTTGTTTTAGTGTAAATCACCTAAAAGTCACAAATTTATATGGCTTAGCTTCTATCGTTTGCACTTGACGGGTCCGGCGGGGGTTTCGCGCGGCGGGGCTGGAGATTGCGCCCGCGCGCTCGCCTCCGGCCCCGCAAAACTAGGGATTTTAGGTGATTTTCACTAAAAAAAAATTTTTTTATACATATTTTTTTGCTTCAGTATCATGTAAATAACCAACCCTGAGTCGGAGTAAACTGTACAAATCAACACCCTGTATAGTAAGTCTTTAAATTATTTTTAGCATTAAAAATTTTGCTATTCTTCATGTGTCAATAATTCAAATCTACCAATTTGTTAACTCATGTCTGCATGTAACCTGGTATTGTAGGCACAGACCGGGTTTCCCATTTGCCAATGAAACAGTGACAACTACGCTAATTAGATTTTCAGCGGGCATTAACTAATCTGTAACAGACTGTGTCATTCTGGCAAAGTGCGCTAAAAATACTCGTAGTAAATTATGTCCTAATTTTGTTATCTAGCAAAGCCTCAGACCACACTTATCGTAATTTTACAAATATTTTACAATAATTAAATTATATTTCTTAATTATATTGATATAGCAGAAATAATTAAGATAGCTGACATTATCACCAAAGTAAGCAAGGTAAATTGGTGGTGGACAGTACACTTACTGAGAGATAAAACAGAGAAATTGACCAAAAGAATCATAGAATATAGCACAAGAGGCAGAATCAGGATGAGAGAAAGAGAACAAAAACGATGGGACGATGATATGCCAGAGAACTTCAGAAGAGCAATCTCGGATAGGGTGACATGGAAGAACATGGAGGAGGCCTATTTCGAGAGCAAACTTGACGATTTTCAGTGCTAGTGTCATGTGACATAAAATATGAACACTTTAAAAATAGTTTATACCTACCTAATATTTAGGGAAAATTTGTAATCAAGAAATAAAGGCTTATATTATTATTAAACTTCTGACAGTACAACCAGCCACTAGTCTTAAAAGCCATACTCCAACAATGCGGACTAGGCCCCCTTGGTGCAGTATGGCCTATACCTCTACCTCTGGGAAGACCCGTTCCCCTCGGTGGGGACATAATTAGTTGATGATAATGATGATTAATATTATTATTTATTATATTTGCGCCTGCTGTTTAAGGACCTAGTGGCTCGCCTAATCGACGCATCAGGAGACCAGAGGGCTGGCGGGTATCTTGGCCAAAGAATAAGCCTGGCCATCCAAAGAGGCAATGTCACCAGCGTCATTCTGGGCTGCTTGCCGCGGGATAGTGACCTGGGGCACGTGTTTTATTTTTAAATATATTTTTAGCATACTTTTATTATATAAGCTATAGTAATTTTTACTTTCTATAATTTAATTAGAATTAAAATCTTATCCAAAATAAATTAAATTGAATTAATTATTATTTATTTCATTTGGGCAACCAGGTCCATAGGATAAGGAATCATGTTTTATAATATAAATAAGACTGTAATGTCTATTGGAAAGGAACAATGTATGTATAGTTAATTATTAATAGTTAGTCGTGTAGTTTATTAATTAGACACACATTATTGTAATCCTCACTGCATAGCACTTAAGACTAAGCATTAGACCCAATGACAAACAAATAACTCTGCTTGTTAATTTACCAGAGCAAAATAGTTTTTATTCCTTGGCTTCAGAATTCACAATGGGATGATTGAGCATTGTTAAAGGGGACTCCACCTACAGCTGATATTGATATGTGTGTTACATTGTGATTTTGTAACATGAGTCTGAGTATGCATTGATTTCTTGTAGTCAGTTTGTTTACTCAAAGTTACCTACTTAGATAATTCTAGACTCTAATAAATTACTATTGATAAGCTATGCTAATGACAAGGTAAAGTTAATAGTATTTTATTAAATTATGCATCTTAAAATTTACCTACTGTAAATACATACTAGCCTCTTGCGGCCCGACCTTGAAAATAACAATCGGTTTTGTACATTTTAATTGACATTGGGCCGCACGAGGATAATATATGTAACCCCAGAAGAAGGAAATAGGTATTTTAACAATTTAAAATACGAATGACAAGGAAAATACTTAAAAGTAGGTAGGTAGCGAAACTTCTCCGTAAAATTTGACGACAACCTCGTTTACGCGAAGCAGACATAATTTTCAGTCTAGCAAACTGTTCTATAACCAAAAATAAATAATATCGGACTAAAACCGGTCCGTTTTGACCAACAAGCAGTAACTTACACTTCAATGTCACAGCTAAGTAGGCAAAAACATGGAAAACCTTGGCCTCACATTTTAAAGGCAGATCCTACGAATACTCCTAACTCAAAGACGACGTAGGTCAAATGAGAGTAACTGAATTAGTTACACAGTCATTATTCCAATGTTATTCTACTAAGAATAGCGAAACTATAGTGAAAAACCAACCAGACTTGCGAAGAAAATCCGTAGTCACGGTTTGGATTATTGTAAACAAACGATTACCTTTATCACGCAATCGAAGCTCGCATTAGATGATAAAACATAATCACTACGGCGTACACAATACACAAGTAGTTTGTACACGGATAGACACGGTATTTTGATAAAAACATGAAACTTTAGTACCCCGGTGACACACGACACATTCGCTCGGTGCGCAAGACAGCGCCGGTGTTGCAAGCTTTAGAAACATAAATTCCCTTGGTCATGTATGTAAAATATTTAAATGGTATAAAATATTTAAGTAGTACCTACCAGACTCATACAAATTCCTTGTAAGATCTTACAGTCAAGTAACTGTTATCTATTGTATAAAAATGTTGACTTCAACAAATTGATGCGCCTAAGGTTAAGAAATTATACATACATACATAAGCTCTCGCCTGTATCCTAGAGGGGTAGGTGTAGAACAGAGTCTGCCACTTGTTACGATGCTGACTGATTAGATATTTCGATATTTAAGATAATATCAGGTCAATTTGCCTTTTTGTATAGGTACAATAACGTGTCTTTTAATCTATCTATGTTAACACTGTGTGTGAACTAAGTCCATTCAAAGGGATTATCTGTACTATAAATTTTATATATTTGGAAAAAAGTCATCCTGTGGGCTTATGGTTTGCATTTAAAATAAATATACATTACTCTATCAGTCTTGGAACTAAGCCTTTCGTAGGTAGGTACGACAAATTATTAATTTAATACCAAAACCAAAAAAGGTAGGAAGTGATACCGGAATGGAGACCACACATTGGCAAGCGCAGCGTAGGACGACCAGCCACAAGATGAACAGACGATCTCATCCAAGTGGCAGGAAGACGCCGGATGCAAGCCGCTTCTAACCGGTCTTTTTGGAAATCCATGGAGGAGGCCTATGTCCAGCAGTGGACTTCTTGTGGCTGAATGATGATGACTTAAGATCTACAATGAGCCAAGCGCGGCTCACCAAACTTTCCCTATTGTTCATCGAAAAGGATAGGAAAGTTTGATAAAGTTATTGAATATTTCAGTAAAATAAAGTCATTAGTAAGTATTTGTTTTATTTTGGGGGTGCACAATAGAAAACCGCCCCGAGTTGACACCTATGCTACGCCACCACTGCCCTTAGAGGTATCATGTTCAACTAGTCAAGTTATTCACTGTATGTTGTCGTAATTGTTAAAAAAAACATTAAAAAACAAAAAACAACAAAACAAACAAAAACATTATTGCTAGGTTTGGAGTTGGAGTCGGTGTCAGCCAAGGAAACACTACAATATACCCGACCATAATGACACCGACTCCAAAACCAACAATAACTGTAACGCAGTAAGTAAGAATATGCAATGATTTTCAACTGTTCTGTTTCAAGTCGGTTTTTTTTTGTTATTTTTAATTTTTACTGAATTTGATTTGAAGTACACTAACTTATTGGACACCAACAAATTGTTCAATAGACCACAAGACGATTAGCGCACATACGTGACTTGTTGCTACGAAGAAAACTACAGGCGCCGAACAGACAAATTCAAGACTCATATGGTTTTCTCATGGATGCCATGTCAAAGCTGGACCAATTTGAAATGGGAACTGAAAGCACCAGCTTTCAAATAAAAAAGTAATCATCAAAATCGGTCCACCTGGTCAAAAGTTCTGAGTTCACAAACATAAAAAAACAGTTGAATTGAGAACCTCTTCCTTTTTTGAAGTCTATTCAAAATAGTCATCCATCAGTATCACTCATCATACTATCTTTAGTGTATGCAATTTTTCTCCGGTTGAGTGCTAATTTACAAAACTGACAACCCTATGGGTAATTTTTGGTGTTGCTAGAGGACGTAGTTTAGCAAAAAGGTTCCAACCCACACAAACTGAGTTTTGAGATATTTGAGTTTTTAAGTTTAAGCTGATAGCAAATGTAAAAACACATACAAAATTCGTAAATTTTAAAATGAAATTAATTTGCATTAATTAATTACTAAAATCATGCACATTGACGACATTTTGTCGACCACGCAGATTCGACAAACCTCCCTGGAAAATAGTTGAACCAAATGTCCCCAGCACGCTGGCAGCATTGCCACGCTGCACCGCCAAAGAAATCCTTTGACCACGTAATGCCCTAGAGCGGCAGTCAGCCCATAGGTAGTCCCACAATCGGCGCCCAAACTACCTAAAAAAAATCTTGGCATGTGTCCCGCAAACCGCCATTTATAAATGGTATACAGGCATCCCACGACGACTATGCCACAGGGAGGGAAAGTAAAGTACCTACCTTGAATATTGTAAATGGATCATTTTACTGAAAGAAGACATTATTTTAATTTAAAAAACAATTTAAACTGCAACCTTTAAATCGAAATTAATTTTATATCTACGCCATGGTTATGTCGGTAACAATTTCGCAATACTATGCAATAATCATAAAATAAAAATCATATTATTTCTTTACGGATACGGCAGATACTACCTAGAGGACAGAAACTCTTGTGTTGCGTACAATTCGAGTACCTACCAGGTACCCACTAATTACGTATATGTTTATAATTTTATCATCATCAACCCATTATGTCCCCACCGAGGGGCACGGGTCTCTTCACTGAGGAAGGTATAGGCCATACCTACTCCACCACGGGGGCCTAGACCGGATTGGTGGAGGCTTGTAAGACTAGTGGCTGGTCTTACTATCAGAAGTTTTCAAGCCGCCTTAAGGCCTCTGACTTGGCTTAACGACTACCATCTATCGACGGCAGTCGGCGCAAACTGCTTAACGTGCCTTGCGAAGCACGGAACCGCTCGGAAAAATGCCACTAGCGTTAGTCATAGACGGTGACCCATCCATGGACTGAACGCGATCGTTTAAGATCACTCAGGCAGCCCAGGCTACGAGCGATTCATTATAATTTTATTATGCACTTAAAGGGGCTAGTTGCCCTAAAAAATGTAATTAGTCCGTCTTTTAGATTATAAAAATACGTAGGTATTTTTTTATTTGTAAATTAGACCAAAAATGACAAAGATATAGCCCATTAAAGTTACGTGTATTTTTTAGCACGGAGTGACGTCACACGTAACTTAATGGGCTATATCTTTGTTATTTTTTGTTTAATCGAAAAAAGAAAAAATACGTGTCCAATATTTTTCTATAAACTAAAATACGAACTAGCTAAATAGAATTTAATTATTTTGACCCTGGAAACTACCCTAATGATATATACTTCTCACGTGGGTACTTATTCATTAGTAACTAGCTTCGCACGGGTGGCAAAAATCCCGGGGTAGTAATTTTTTTACATCTTGGGTTTTTCGATTTCGTACGAAACCCAAAACTTTTTGAAAATCCAATATAGCCTATATGTTACTCATGAAGAATGTAGCTTTCTAATGGTGAAAGATTTTTTTTAATCGGCCCGGTAGTTTCTGAGCCTTCTCATTACAAACATACACACACACAAAAATACAAATCTTTCCTCTTTATAATATTAGCATAGCTAGTATAGATTATAGATAGACCTACTTTAAAATAATGTCAGTTGTACTCGTAGTCCTTACGGCAATGTCAGCTTTTCATTATTCTAAACAAACACATCAAAATAATGTGAAAATTGGTCTTCGTTTTATTTCTGAAACTAAGTTATTTAGCAAACAATCATCATCATCATCATCACGCCATACAGTCCACTGCTGCTGAAGCTGAAGTTGAACTGAAGCTGAAGACAGGGCGCTATGGCGTTCATTAGGGGAGGGCCCCTAATGAACGCCATAGCGCCCTGTCTTCAGCTTGCCGCATCCAGCATCTGCCTGCAGTTTTTCGCAGACCGTCATCCCACCTGGGCTTTGATTACGTTAATGCATTATAGTACGATGACAGATGCACGGTCGCGTCACGTCATCACGTGGCGTGTTTTTTCATACCACTGACGCGTAGAATAGGGAATGGATGAAAATATCAGAAGTGCTTGATATTTTTTTCGGTGATAGGAATAACCTTCCTTAATGCGAGAAAAAAGTTTCAATTTTTTTGGCTTCGTAGTTAATTTTTAAATAATCTTAATATTTTTCCATTCGTAGTTCTGAGCTCAGTACGGCTTAACAGACATATTCCTTGGTCCGCTACGTATTAAAAAAAAAATCTGTGGTGACATTGACAGCTTTTCAAGGTGGATTTTTTTTCATACGTAGCGGACTAGTTAGTTAGTTTGGCTTAGGGTTTCCGCACTTGGCCTCATAGTTGGGCCATTGTACGTAGCAGGGCTGTGAGCTTACTCCAGCCAGCCTATCTCTTTCCAGAAGGCCAGCAGTGCTCTGATGTCACTGCAGGCCTCCTGAAGGGTTCCCAGCTTCCCAATGGTGGCGGTCCGTTGTTTCTCCACGCCTTCGCAGTAGATGGTCACGTGGGCGGGTGTTTCCTCTTCTTTCAGGCATCCCCGGCAAAGCGGGCTGTCGGTTAGTCCCATGTTATGGAAGTGTCTGTTCAGTGAGCAGTGGCCTGTTAGTATTGCCACAGCTCTTCGCAGATCATATCTTTTTAGACGAATCAGGCTACGTGAGAGACGTTTTGAGATTATTGGTAAAGCCTCCTTGGCTTGTCTGCATTTCGTTTCTGTTCTCCAGAGTTCAGCATGCTGATTTTCTGTTCGTGTCCTCAACCATTTCCTAAACTGGTTGTAAGGGAGTGGTAGCAGGGGTTCGGGGCCTTGCACTTTAGTTTCCGAGCCTCTTCTGGCGAGTTCATCCGCAGCATCGTTACCCAAGGAGCCGCTATGACCCTTTATCCATTGTAATGTGACTCGGTTGTATGTCGACAGCTTATCCAGCTCGTGGTGACACTCTAGTATAAGGCTGTTGTTTGTGACATTGCTATTAAGTGCTTTTAGGACTGAGGCGCTGTCCGAGACTATGCGTATGGCATAGTCTTGTACATTTCTTGTATTCAACAGCGCGACTGCTCTTGTTATACCGATGCACTCTGCCTGAAAAATTGTATTCAAGGTGCCAAGGGTTGTAGATATTTTTATGTTTAGGTCATTGGAGAAGGCTCCCGCGCCCGTTCCTGTTTCGGTTTTGGAGCCGTCCGTATAAACTCTGACTTCATGTATACCTGAGTAGTCGACTAGTTCCTCTTGTAAATGTACCTTGTATTTCTTGTCGAAAGTAAAGGTTTGAGGTATCCTGTCGCACACCGCTTCCATCATTGGCTGATCCGAAATAGCGGCCGACAAGATTTGTGAGTGCGAAAGATGGTTGTTTTGTTTCCATAGCCCGGTTGTGCGGAGCCGTAAGGCAGCACTGGCTGCTTCTTGTTGGATGTGTAAGTGTAAAGGTCTTAGATTCAGCAGGGCTTCCAGGGCGGCAGTCGGTGTTGTCTTCATGCACCCTGTTACTGCGAGGCATGCCAGCCGTTGTAACTTCTGTAGGTGGAGTACTGCTGTTTTCTGTTTTGTTCTGGTCCACCATACAACGGCACCGTATGTAATAGCGGGTCTTATCACCGATGTGTATAGCCACATCATAAGCGACGGGTGTAGTCCCCACTGTTTTCCTATAAGGCTCCGACATTGCCAAAAGGTGATTTGGGCCTTGTTAATGATGTTCTGTAGATGTGAGCTCCAGTTTAGTTTGCTGTCCAGCGTCACACCAAGATATTTAACCGTCGGTGACAGGGTTAGCGTTGTCCCGAAGAACTTTGGGAGATTTTCTGTTTTTGGGTTACGCTTGTTTGTAAAGAGTACTAATTCCGTCTTGGCTGGGTTAGCAGATAGTTGGTGTGTATTGCACCAACGCTCCACTATGCCAAAAGCCGTTCTCATTAGACTACATAGAGTGTCCTCGGATTTACCTATCGTAAGGATTGTTATGTCGTCGGCGTAGCCTATTATCCAGAAACCACATTCATCTAGGCGTCTGATTAAGCCGTCCACTACTAGGTTCCATAGAAGTGGCGATAGAACTCCCCCTTGTGGGCAACCTTTGGCCACTATTGCTCTAGTAGTGCTGTTCACCTTTAGCGTTATGGCTCTTTGACGCAGGAGGTTATCTATCCATCCCGTGATGGTTCGTTGCACTCCTCGTTCCACCAGCGCCTGGTTGATGCTACTGAAAGTTGTTTTGTCGAAAGCGCCTTCTATATCGATGAAGGCTCCTAGTACCATCTGTTTATCTGAGAGGCCCCTTTCTATGGTTCTAACGACGGTATGAAGAGCCGAGTCTGTTGATCTGCCGTTTCTGTACGCATGTTGTTGAGGATGTAGTGGTTTTGTCGTGATGGCTCCTTGTCTTATGTACCTGTCTGTAAGTCTCTCCAGCGTTTTTAGAAGGAACGATGTGAGGCTAATAGGCCTATAGGATTTTGCCTGTGTGTAGTCTCCTTTTCCAGCCTTCGGTAGAAAGACTACTTTGACTTCTCGCCATGGCAAGGGAATGTACTGGTGTGCCAGACAGGATTGGAAAATCCTTACTAGCTGTGGCAGTATTATGTTGATCCCCCATTGTATTAGAGCCGGGAAAATTCCGTCTATTCCAGGGGATTTGTAGGGTAAAAAGCTTTTCACCGCCCATTGTACTTTGTCTTCTGTGATAACCGTGTTTGATATCGCCCAGTCAGTGTAAGTGGGGGGGCGTTTGCTGGGCTCCTCCCATTCCCGTTTGTCCATGATCTTGCAGTCTGGGAAATGGGTGTGTAGTAGCAGTTCGCTTATCTCTTCATCGGAGGTGGTGTATGTGCCGTCCGTCTTTTTTAGTGAGCCTAGACCTCTGTTATTGTTTGTTGACAGAAGCTTTTTAATTCTTGCTGTTTCCTTTGTTGACTCAATTTTGTCACAGAAACGCCGCCAAGAACTAGTCTTATAGTAGCGGATTTTCTTCTTGTAATCGTGTTGTAATTCTTTGTATACATCCCAGTCAGAATCCTTTCTGGTGTTTCTTGCATGATTGAAAGCTTGCCTTAGCTTGCGTCTTGTTCTTTCTAGGTCCTTGCCCCACCAGTGGCTACCAGCAGGTTCCTTGGGGTGCGTTAGTGGGCAGGCCTGTTCATATGTCTCCTGTAAGCAGGTTGTTAATTTTTCTACGTTGTGTTCTATATCGGAGGTGCTAGAGATCGCATCTTTTAGCTGAAGTGCCGACCACTTTGATTTTAAAGACTTCTGAAACCCTAAGACGTCCGTTTTGCGAGGGTTACGCCACGGTTGTGGCGGTTGTGTTTGTGCCTGTATGGTGTACCTAACTCGTCTGTGGTCCGAAAGGGAGGGTTCGTTGGAGACGTGCCAGTTGGCAACCATGTCCGCTGCTCCTAGTGACACAAGAGTGATATCTATGACAGTTTGGTACCGGCTGTTAATAAAAGTTGGATGGTTACCTTTGTTGGCTATGAGGAGGTTCGTGGTCATCAGAAACTCTATGAGGGCCTCTCCCCTTGGGTTTGCTTTGGGGCTTCCCCACAGTTGATGGTGTGCGTTGCAGTCGGCCGATATGATCAGCTCCCAGCTGTGGTCTGCGCAGTACGCCGCCAGGTCAGCCACCTGCTTGGCTGGGATGCTCTCGTCTCCTGGCATGTACACGGACGCTAAGACCAGCGTGGTGTGGTCATCCCTTCCATTAAGGAGTCTCACAGCTGCGAGATCTCTGGAACAGAATTGTGTGAGTAGCGTAGCTTGTATGCAGTTGGGCATGTAAATACACGCCCTTGGGTTGGGTATCGTTGTGTCGATCATTAACTTACCTCCCAGGTTGTTAAGTCCACAGATTCTACCGCCCCTTACCCAGGGCTCCTGTATGAGAGCTATGGTGTTAGTTTTTACCTCCAGCAGGCTACGCAAGGTGGCTGAAGCGATTTGCTTATGCTGGAGGTTTGTTTGTACGACGTCGACGTTAGCCACTACGCGTGTTGGAGCTAGCTCTGGTCAGACAGTATCTCCCCCACGCGCAGTAGCCAGTCTTCGTCGTCAGACTGGTTGTCGCTGTCACTGATAGACATACCAGTGACTGTTTCCGGACAGGGCGAGGAGGCCGCTCTCGACGGCTCCTTGGCTGGAGTCGAGACTCCATCAACGTCATCGCCATCAGGGGCGGCCTCGTCGTCCTTTATTTCCGTGTGTTCAGGGGATGCCCGCCCGCACGGAGGCTCCGGTACGAACGGAGAGTCGCTCATACCCGAGGGAGTGAAGAACTTGACGTACGCACTCCCCATGATATAAGCGACCCTCCGCTCCCGTTCCAGAAGGCAAGGCACCTCTCTCTCCGGGATACCCAGGACGAGGAAGATGCCTTTACCCTCCTGAACCTCTGTTCGGTAGGGCCTCCAGCTCTGAATGTCGTATTCCGGGTTTTGATGGATAAGAATCTTGCGAATCTTATCCATCTCCGTCACGACTGTTGTGGGTAGCAGCATACCGACCTTCACCATCCTCGTGATTTCTGACTGTGCGATGACAGTCAGGTCACGGTTTTGGATCGGGCTCGGTATACTGGCTACTGTGTCCCTAAGCCAAGAGAGCGTGGCGTCGTCGCCGCACCAGACTTTCAGCACCCCCTCACTCAGGTGTGGTTTACCGTGAAACCTGAGTGGCTGGGCGCCGTCGCCGGCCAGGCACGACGCCAGGATTGCATCAGAGGTGACTCTTTCTAGAGTCTCCTTGAGCTCATTTGCTTCTTCGCTTGTGAAGTCTGTGGGTGGGACGGAGGTCACTGCGACGCGCAGGTGAGATTTGCTCGCCTCCGCGTAGCTGAGCGCCGTACCCCTACCATGTGCTACCTTCCGCCGTTTGTTTGTGACGGCCGGTGACAGAGTTACATCGGCCCTGCCACGCTTTACCGGAGTTTCCGGGGCAGCGTGTCGGGGCCTCTGGGCTGCCATCGGTCGTTTGTGTGACTGTGGTTTGGTCTGCTGCCGATCGCGCGGTGGAGACATCGCAGTGATGGCGCACTCGGCTTCCGCTCGCTGCGACCCAGCCTTTGGGGTTTCCCCCGCAGTATCGGCGCATTGTACGGAGTCCACTGGCTGCCCATGCGCTGTAGCCACCGCGGCGGTCGTGGCGCATTTTGCGTGGGTGGCAGCAGCCTCCCGGAGCGTGTTATGCTTCCAAGGCGGCGACCGCCCCCCACGGCGACCTCTTCGTTTGTTTTTAGGGCGTCCAGTCACTAGCTGCCGACTGCTTTCGGGTTCCCCTAGAGCAGACAGGGCGCTTTGCAACTGGGCGCTTTCCCTATGTTCAGTCGCCAGCAGCCGACTGTGCTGAGTTTCCCCTGCAACAGACTGGGCGCTCGGAGGCTGAATGTCCCTACTGTCAGTTGCTAGCAGCCGACTGCGTCGAGTTTCCTCGGCAGCAGACAGGGCGCTTGGCAGCTGGCCATTGTCCCTGACATCGACGCGGGCAGACGGCGGCTTGGCTTTCCTGGCCCGCTTGGACCTGGCAACGAACTTGCTAGTCACCGCCTGCCACGCGTTATCACGTAAAGGCTCACTTGAGCTGGCGCTCCCGGCCTGCGCTGGTATGCTGCCGCTCAAGGAGATATCTCCGGTGTTGCCTCCCCCAGAATACGAGAGGCTGCCCGGCGCCAAAGTGACACCGGGGAGGGATTCTCCTGCCCCTGTGGGGCCGGTACCCTCCTGGGGTAGATTCTTTTTACTACCGGACATCATTGAAAACGGGGATGATTACTCGCGTCGCTTCCCCAACACGCCGCGAACGGGGATGATTACTCGCGTCGCTTCCCCAACACGCCGCGGGTGCACTTTTTGGGGTCATTTAACTCCCAAGGCCAGCACTGGCCAGGTAAGTGGTTATCCCGCCACTGGTTCGGGAGTGGTTCTTTGCCGTCACCAAACCCAGACCTCAGCGGAAGATGTGCAGCTAGTGATAAGCGCTCGATCATTCGCCTTAGTCTGGAGTTGGGGCCGTTGCCCGGGATGTGCCAGGAGGGCGACTGCTCCCGCAGTAGGCTCATCGGAAGATGGACCCAATGAGCGAGCAGGCGCCCTCACACGAGGAGGCGACCACACTCACAACCCACGTAGCGGACTAAGGAATATGTCTGATATGCCGTACTAAGCCCAGAACGACGAATGGAAAAATATTAAGTATATTTAAAAATTACCTACGGGGCCAAAAAAAATTAAACTTTTTTCCCGCGTTAAGGAAGTTTATTCCTATCACCGAAAAAAATATCGAGCACTTCTGGTATTTTCATCCATTCCCTATTATTGAGTGCACGCGTCGATCCGAATCGGCAATGAAACTAAATCGCCATGTTCATGCAGTTATTATTGTACTACAATGCATTAGCAGAATCTAGGCCTTGGTCGGAGGGCGTACTACACTACGTTTGCCGAGCAAAAAATATTCCTTATGAAGCCTTTCGATCGTTATGATAAAGCTACAGTGTAAATTTTTTTCTCGGATAGCGGGTTCAACCATGTAATTATTTAAAAATCGATGAATGCGGTTTAAATTGTTTTTTAAATTAAAATAACGTCTGCTTTCAGTAAAGTGTTCCATCAACAACATTCAAGATACTTTCCCTCCCTGTGGCACAGCCGTGGGACGCCCTGTACAATACCCCATTTATTTAGGTAACTACATAATTTTGACTCTCGTTATCAAAATTCAAAATCAAAAATCGTCTTCAAAATTGCTAACCCAAGGAGGATCGTAGATAGCGCTAGATTAGGTGCGCTACTGGGGACTGGAGAGAGTTACTAATCGCGATTAAAATTTATTTATACCTAGCTACCTATTATAAGATTATCAGATAAAAATATACGTGCGAATTTTAACGTTGCATTTTATCTGAAACACCGATTTTTGTACTGGGTGTTTCAAATTCGGCGTGTATACCGGAGTACCGAAAATACGCAAAAATTCGAACACAGTTTTTTCAGTGTCAAGTGCCGATGATTAAAATTCTCCAGTACTTATTACTTTGCATACAACCACGAAACTTGGTACGCTCAAATTGCATAAAAATAACTACCTAAAACTTTATAACCTTCGTTATAAAGTTAGATCGCAATTCCTCATCATCATCATCATCATCATCGGCCTATGCTTGTCCCACTGCTGGACATAGGCCTCTCCCATTGCACGCCATTGAGCACGGTCCTCGGCTATTCTCATCCAGCTCTTGCCAGCCGCCTTGCGCCTTGCGGAATTCCTACTGTGATAAAAATGTGATTGAGTTTTCAGGCTGTTCTCAAGCTTCTAGATCATTCTGTGATGAACGCGGCTCACCCCCGGTTTCTCGAACGCTAACAGCCCGTTAATCTATTGTTAACAGCTGTCAGTTGTCAAAAGTGCATACAAAAAAAAAAACTTGATTTAAGTTAACAATGAGCCGTTTTCAGAAGAACTAAAAAAATAATAATATTACGGCTGTCAAAGGAATGCAATTTTGGACCTCAGCCCAATAGCCATGTGTGATACATCATAAAATAGGTCTCAGCGGGCTGAACAAAAGTTACTATGACGCCAACAGCCAAATGTTTGTCCTTTCGGAGTTATATTGTATAGAAAAAAAAACTAACAGTCTGAGACCTATTCGATGATGTATCACACATGGCTATTGGGCTGAGGTCCAAAATTGCATTGCTTTGACAGCCATTTGTTTTTTTTTTTTAGTTCTTCTGAAAACGGCTCATTGATTTACAGACTGTCATACTAGTCATAGAACGGTCAGCCACATAGATATCTGATTACTTCAGATGTCCTTCGTGATCGTTTCAGATCACTCAGGCGGCCGGGGCTACCAGCGATTCTGCGCTTTACGCGATTGTAAATTATGCAGCTTTTTAAAACACGGCCCGGTAGAAGAAAGTCCTTATGCGAGCCCGTCACACGCGATAATAAAACACCCTGTACATAAATGACGGGTATTTGTCTCTTGATTACAAAGATTAACGGATCGTTATATTGGCTAGGTCAATTAATCGTCAGGCCACTTGCTAGTTCTGTACCCATTGGCAACGTGACGACATTATGGCGCTCAAAGTTCTGTCCCTCGCTCTCCTATGTGCTATTGGTGAGATAGTATTTTTTCATCGCGAAGCTGTAAGCTATTTGGACGTAGTTTAGCAAAAAGGTTCCAACCCACAACATGGTCATTTTTTAGTTAAATACACCAAAGTGATCACTACAACCTATATTTAAATAATCAAATACATTCATAGCGATCCGATGAGTGAGTGCAAAGTTATGACACGTTGTAGTCAAATCCACATGTACAGCGCCACCAAGGTATCTGTTCAGGTGGTCAAAATTGCAACTAACTAATTGTAAATCCTGTTTTGTTGTATCTATTCACTTACTAAGATTTACAGATATATTTTCATTACAATCAGAAACCGGTTAAATAATTCTCATTTTTATAGGTAAATTTCTTAAATGTTACTGCCTACTAAATTCTCCATTAGCGCCGCTATCAACTGAACAGATAAGATGGTGGCACTGTATGCAGAGCGTAAATCAGGTTAGACCTAAAAACTGAAATATCTCACAACTCACTCTGTGTGGGTTGAAACCTTTTTGCTAAACTACGTCCATTTGAGAGTGTAAACAAAAAGTATTAATTATTAAAAGTATTCATATACATTATCTCACAATCGCTTTATCGCATTTTAACAAAAAAAAAAAAAAGATCATTATCCAAAAAACATAGATACATGCATAAGCTCACGCCTGTATCCCAGAGGGGTAGGCGTGACCAGGAACTGCCACCTGCCACGATCCTAAGAAATCACTTTCGCTTCATCGACATTCATAAGTCTTTGCTTGCACGCACTTCGGTTTCGGGTACTTTTTATCCAATAAACCCAGGATAAAAGTTGATAATTTTGCATCTGCAGCTGTTTAATCTAAAACGGCCTAAATTGGCCCAATCTATGACGTCACAGGTCAGTAAATATAGGACCTGTCGTCATGTCGTTTTAAGTACAAGTGCTAAATACTATTAAATTTAATAGAATATTTTATGATATTATGCTGACTAATAAATGCTATTATGACATAAGAGAGTTCCCTGAAGATAAATTGTAACTTAAATATCTATTAATTTAGTTTGTAAGTATTGACACGCTGACATGTATATTTTTATCATTGACATTTTGTATTTATTTAAATTGCTTTCGTAATATTAAGTTAATTTTTAAAGCTTATGGCATAACATTATTTAAATGTTTAAAACTTGTGACATAACTAAGATTTGTATGCCTATTTAGGTAGAGCACAACAGAAACTATATTTTTCAACCTTTACACCTGATGTATTTGTGTCTCATAAATCAATAAATGAATTATGAATACGTTCATTGTTTGTTGTACAGATCGTTACACAATAAAATGGCCATTATAAATGAAGAAATAACTGTCGGTACCGCCTTAGAAAAATTGCGTTAAATACAATGTAGGTACATATTAATGTAAGTCCAGATTGTATTATTATTTTACATAATGCTCACGCCTTTCTTTTATTTTGTTAGCACCTACGTGTCACCTGCTCAGTAGTGCCTTGGGTATCTAATGATTTTGATGTCTGTAGTGTAACAGAGGAACAATTTCGCCTTTAGCACTACTAGTATTTAAATGGCGGTGTCACGGGAGAGAAAAGTCTCCCATGGCACAACCAGTACAGTGCTAAACAGTAGTGCCTAAGTAAACAAACGAAAATTTCTCATTTCTTCTTATTAACTAACAACTCCTAGCCTCATCGGCGCCGAGCGAGCGCATCGTGGGCGGCACTCCGACCACGATCCAGGAGTTCCCCTACATAGCAGCAGTGGTGTACCACTACCCTGGGCCCAACATCTACGTGCAGCGCTGCGTCGGAGCCATAGTGTCGTCTTGGCATGTCCTCACTACGGGATTCTGTTTCACGTGAGTTCACAAGCTTACTGTAAAAACAAAACGTTGTTGGCGCCTGCCAAATGTAATCTGGGCCTCGATTCTCTTAGTGCATTACAGAACGATGAATCGCTCGTAGCCCCGGCTGCCTGAGTGATTTTAAACGATCGCGAAGGTTAAACAGCATTGGGCGCGTTCAGTGCATCGATGGGTGACTGTCAATGACTAACGCAAGTGGCATTTTTCCGAGCGGTTCCGTGCTCCGCAAGGCACTAAGCAGTTGGTGCCGGCTGCCGTCGATAGATGACAGTCGTTAAGCTAAGTCAGAGGCCTTAAGGCGGCTTGAAAACTTCTGATAGTAAGACCAGCCAATAGTCTTACAAGCCTCCACCAATCCGGACTTGGCCCCCGTGGTGGAGTATGGCCAATACCTTCCTCAGGGAAGAGACCCGTGCCCCTCGGTGGGGACATAATGGGTTGATGTGTCTACTAATACGTTTACAGCGGCGCCGTCCTCTCAAACATGAATGTGCGCGCCGGGTCCACGAACAGTCTTAGCGGGGGAATTACAGTCTCCATCGTCTCCTTCACCAAGCACCCTGACTACCTTGAGGCACCGAGGCAGGCCGACATAGCCGTGGCGACGCTGGGAAGCCCACTGCCCATTACGGATAGTATCAATGTGCTGTATCTTCCGCCGCAAGGGGCGTTTTTGCCCGATGGGACGGCTGTGAAGGTGGTCAGCTGGGGGTTCGAGTCGGTGAGTGGTTTTATGTAGCGCACTATTTTTAATAGGCTATTTGAAAGTGTGAAAAAACAGTATTAACTATGTTTTATTCGTATAAATTATGAGTCTTAAAACCGCTTTGAGGCATTTTAAGTAAAACATGATCATTTATAAAAAACACGGGATAAAATTTGATAATATTATGTGTATCTGCAGCCATTGTATCGAAAATGAACTGGATTGGCCGATTCTATGAAGAAGACACAGCTCAATGGGCGCCATATTGCCCAAGATAGCGTTTTGGCGGGTTATTTCAAACTAAAATTTCGATTTCCTTTTTTAGAAGAAATCATCATCATCATCATCATCATCAGCCCACCGCTGCCCACTGCTGGGTAGGCCTTTTCCCCCAAATGCCATTTTACACGGTCTCTCGCCATTCGCATCCACGGACCTTCCGCCGACTCAACGACATCGTTTTTAGAAGAAATAGTTTTCAGAAATCTGTCAAATAGCCTATTGAAAATGCTATTGTTAGCAACAATCCTTTTATCAATATCTTCAATATCATAATCCATTAATATCTTTTCGTCGAGAATCACCTAGCCTGGCTAGGGATCGACCGACATCTCCACAAAAACGTAGCGATTCCCTTTCAATCATTTGAACTCATCCGAGATAGCTGTGCCAGCCATTTACTATAAAGAGGAATCGCTACATTACGGATCAATATCCGTAATCCAATGATTATGGTCACAGAATAGAATTTACTATTGAATTTCTTTGGGCGTTCGATTGGTGGAGCCATCGATGAAGTGTACCGTCGAGGCAAAGACCCTTCGAGATAGAAACCCTTCGAGGTGCTGATCTTTCGAGGTAATGATCCGCCGACAAAACGAACCATCGAGGTAGAGACATCGAGGTATCAAGCATCGAGCTATCGTCATTCGAAGTGGAGTATGAGACCCGGAATGGAGTAAAGGTATTAACTACACCCACAAGATAATGGACAATGGCGTCATTGGGATTAGTCGGATTGAATCTCGTTTCGTTTTCAGGAAACCGGTCCTCAGATAGAATTACTGAAAACCATCGAAGTCTTCAAGATAGGCTTGGCGGATTGTCAAGAAGCCTTCGCTAATTACCCCGATGAAGTACTTGTCGAAGACCGTAAGTTCATAACACCTAATATAAATGTTTCCATGTCTTTATCGGCGAAGAGAACGCATTTGGGCAAAATGAATGCAAGTAGTTAGTTACAAATTTATCAGAGAAATTATAAAGAGGAAAGATTTGTATTTTTGTGAAACTACTGGGCCGATTTTAAAAATTCATTCACCATTAGAAAGCTACATTCTTCGTGAGTAACAAAGGCTAGGGTTCCTTACTAAATCTCGAATAATGTATGTAAGGTGTAAAAAAATTACTACCACGGGAATTTTGGAACTATAGTATAGCTATTTCCACGGAAACGTTTTTGCCACCCGTGCGAAGCCGGGGCGGGTCGCTAGTAGAGAATATAATGCTAAAATTATTAATTAATAAAAACGGCCGTTTTTGGTATAATTGCTCAGTAGACCCAGGTTCGTCATCCTAGGTTATTTGTCATGTTCCGAAAATCACTATTAGCATAATAGGCTGTTTCAGTGTGAAAAATCAGTATTATTTATAGTTACGTATTCGTATAAATTATGAGCTTTAAGGCATTTTAACTAAAAAACAATTATTATTTGTGCTTGAAATCCCCTATCCGCGGTGAGCACGCGTGACGATTAAAGCCCATGCTCTCTCGGAGAGAAGGCCTGGGCCATAGGGCACCACTATAAAGTGGTACATAGGCTGCTTACATAAAGTCGGCTTGCCACGGTCCGCGATATCGCGGACGGACGCGGACCAGCTCGCACGACACACCGTGGGAAGGGTCTCGGTCCGCGGTAGCACAGACGTGTGCGCCGTACCGGTCGTGGGTGTACGTGGTCGTATCGATATCCGAAGAATCGCGCACCGTGGGAAGAGCCTCGTGCGTGGTGCATGGCTGTCCGTGGTCGTCGGCCGTCTGCAGAATCGCGCACCGTGGGAAGCCAGCTTTACATTATGACGTGATAGGCGAGCCTGATACCAATATTTCACAATGCCATCGACATTTTTAGACAGCCTGCCTGTAAATCGCTCGTAGCCTGGGCTGCCTGAGTGATCTTGAACGATCACTAAGGTTAAGCAACATACGGCGCGTTCAGTCCATGGATGGGTCACCGTCTATGACCAACGCTAGTGGCATTTTTTCCGAGCGATTCCGTGCTTCGCAAGGTACGTTAAGCAGTTGGTGCCGGCTGCCGTCGATAGATGGCAGTCGTTAAGCCAAGTCAGAGGCCTTTAGGGGCGGCTTGAAAACTTCTGACAGTAAGACCAGCCACTAGTCTTACAAGCCTCCACCAATCCGGACTTGGCCCCCGTGGTGGAGTATGGCCTATACCTTCCTCAGGGAAGAGACCCGTGCCCCTCGGTGGGGACATAATGGGTTGATGATGATGACTGTAAATGCTTCGTTCTAGGGTCAATCTGCGGTGGCGACGCGCCAGGCCTTACTATGTGCATGGGGGACTCAGGAGCGCCGATGGTAATCGGTCAAGTCGTCGTGGGAATCTCATCCTACTTCAAGGATTGTGGGAACAGCGCCTATCCTGATGTATTTTCCAGGATTGATAGGTATAAACTGGATTTTTGTGTCGAGTTTGGGACCGGGTGGGATTACGTAAGTGTTAGATTTCCACTGCCTGGAGCTATCCGATGGACACATTGATGACGAATAACCCCCTGAAAAATAATCCCCTGTGGACCCGTCAGCGGGTCTGTCAAAACCTTTTATCTCGAAAACGCTTGGAGGCATCGATACACCATAGTAAAAAAAAATTGCCCCTTTCTTACTGATCGTACAATTTTTCTAAATTTCACTAAAAGATTAGGGGTGGCGTAAGGCATTTTGCCACCATAGCTGAGTACGGCGGTCCAGGTAGTACCTACCTACCGTAAGATAACATAAGAATCTATCTATCTATCTAATCTCTCTAAACGAGCAATTCTTGTATATATATTTATTTATCCTCGTAAGGCCCGACCTTGAAAATAACAATTGATTTTGTGATCACTTGAAGACATTGGGCCTCACGAGGATATACTCAGAATCTCGGAAACGGCTCCAACGATTTTCACGAAATTTTGTAGGCAGATGCTTTCGGGGGCTTTTAATTGATCTAACTAGGTTACATTTTTAGAAAACGTTGTTTTATCCGTGTTTTAACGCAATGAAATTCGCTATAATAACATAAAGTTTTATGGCTAAGGCTAACAGCAATATCTTCCAGACAACCTTATGACGGAAAGGTTGCCGAAGGAAAAAGAGAGACCCCACTGTCCAATTTTAAGTCCCCGTGTACTAAAAGAAGTACCAAAACCTTTGTTAATTTCAAGGTCAGGACTTAAGAGGTTAAATTAACATGTGAATCCATCGTTTTCTCATGAGACAATTATTTGGCAGGTACACCAACTGGATTATGGACGTGGCTGTTCCACCTGGCAGAAGCGGAAACGGTACCGCTGTCAGAGTTGCAGATATTGCGTCATTTTAAGCCTGCCTGGAAAACACTGACATCAGTAAACTTCGGCCGTTTGACAGCTATCCACAGTATAGATCGCGGCGCGTAAGTTGAACTATGATTTGAATGCGCAGTGATAGATTTTTGGGTCTCAATCGAAGTGTGGTATGACGTGCGACGCGAGGGGCCGCGCGTTACCATAGCAACGCGGTGACGCTTTACCTGCGCAGTCGCACTTCGCCCCGAAGACTTGTGTCCGCAATTATACCTGCGCGAACGACCGCCATTTTGGTTCAACTTACGTGCCACGATCTGTACCTAGATTTAACATTATTGTTAGTTTACAAGAACCTGGCTTAATTATTGGGATTAGGAACTTCTTAGGCCACGTTCACATTAGCTTATTTCATGTTTTTAACATGCTTTCCATTGACGTTGAATAAAATAGAGACGGCAAAAACGTATAGCTTTTATTACGCACCATATACCTATTGTAAAATTTTACGTTAAAAAAATCCTAAATACATAGTAACCAACCATTACTGATTTACATTGGCGTCTCTATCCTATTCTAGCTCTATAGAAAGCATGCTGAAAAAAACAAATGTAATTAAGCACAGATTGTCCTAGGACTGGGACGATGATAGTGGCGTATTTTAAGCTTTCTTTCTTACTAGTCTTCCGTGGATGTTTTACAACTAGACTAAAATTTATAATAGGAAATGCAATGTTATGTAAAATAAAATTATTTATTGACTAAAATCATTCAAATGTCTGTTCCGTAAAATAAAACCTTAACCTGAGTGTGCAGTATGAGTTACTTCACGTATCGTAGGAATAATAATGGCATAATGTTTACATAATATCATAATTAACTAAAAGTACATCGAAGGACCTGAGGAAACTACAGTTAGCGAAACATATTAAATCAACATAATTCGATACTCTCAAGATTTTGAGACTACATCTTAGAAAGAAAGGCATTTATCTTTTTAAAATGGAATAGTATTTGTAAACTTGTGACGTTAACTGTATGTACGGAAAATGCTGATAGTAGATTTCTTTGGAAATTGATCGAAATAACATTTTTACATATATAACAATCGTAAGAGCTTACTTAGCCTTATTTAATTTTCGCTCAGAATTGTGATAGTGACATGAAAATAGAATCGGCATTATTTATTCATGATCATAGGTAACATTTTAAATAAAAAAAAGGTTTCCAAAAAGGTAGATTTCGAATATTGGCAATAAAATGGGTTGTGAGTTGTAGCGACCACTGAAAGGTAGAATTACGACATGAGAACAATTTTATTATTTCGGTCATCATTATTTATGAATAAATCATCGGAAACACGTGGTCGGCAAACAAATGAGACAGGGATTAAGTCCTTGGGGTGCACATAGAAATCAAAGTCGGCAAATAATTTGACAAATGCAGAAAAGATAGGCACTAAAAAATTAAATCACAGAATTAAAACATTTCATCTTTATCACTGAATTTTCTTCTTCAGTAGGTACTGTAATACGTTATTGTCAAATCTCAGGTCAAGTGATTGTGTTGTATGGAAGTTGTATATTATTTTTATTGTTTAACTGTCAAATTCGGACATTTTAGCGCTACAAAACGCTTCATTCGTGCCATCATAATACTACCCATGCATATCAACCTTTACATATTTTGTTTCAGTCACCCAGAGTGCACGTATGTACCTATATTCTATTTACTGAAGCGAACGACTAAAGGTAAACAAAGACACAGCATCTCTCAAACTTACATCTCACTCAAAATAGCTCATGCACGCAGCTTTGCTTGCATCGTTGTACTATTATGTATTCTGTGGCATCGTATACATCGGTTTGGCAGAATCAGCGTTGGGTCCGGCTCGCTCGCCCATACTATTTTCCGTTTCGTAATAACAAACACAAAAGTATAAAACAACTGGACGATGGACCAAAAAACTTTACCAATACCTTATTTACAATGATGAACAGACTAAAGATAAGTTACCTATTTTATTTTCTTTAGTCGCACTCCCATCAACAACAACGTCAATCTTACTTTTTTTTGTATTTAATTAAAAAAGAGGTTCGTAGTCAGCTCTCCATACTTCTTCCTACACTTCGCGTAGCCCATTAGCATAAAATAGTCGATCATAATCGGCCTTTAAACAAAAGTCCGTCATCTTTCCTAGTTGCGAACATATTTGGCAGCAGTAGGATCGCTTTTATTTGAGGACCACTGAAATTTTAGGTATTTTTTGGGGCATAGATCTCTTAAGCAAATGGTATTTTCATGATAAAATAAAATATTAGTTAAATAAACTGCAAGTGGGGGATAAAATCAGGTAATAACAGTGTTATTGTGTTAATTGCTTAATGGTATTTATTAGGCATATCGTTTTGTCTAACTTTGCTAAATATTATGCAGTGTTATAAATGTGGCATATGGAAAAACCAAATTTTTGACATGTTGACACTTAGTCGTTCGCTTCAAAAAATAGACTGTAGGTGATCTAGAATCCAAGTCAGAAGTAAAAGACCAAAATGGCCGCCGCGTACTGTCACATCACTTTGCGAAGTTTTAAATAAGACTTTAATAACATCTTCCATTTGCAAGTAAGGCAAGAATTTTATACAAGGCACTGTTGTATTGCTTTTCTTAAATAATAACATACCTAAAAAGTACTGCTTATACCTAAAACTAATTAATTTTTATTTGCCAACTCGGTGGTCCCATATTTTAAAAACATTCAAAGTCAAATTGTAAATCAATACAACCTCCTAAGATTAACTAATCTTTTAAATAATAAAGTCAATAGTCAAAGTAAATAATAAGTCAAATTGTATGAAGTCTCAATTGATATTCTAATTAAACCACAGAATTTTAAGTAAAATTCAATGATTAATCTTAGTGACTACTAAATATTAACTTATAACTAACGTAAGGCTACTAACATTCTATAGACACTTAATGAATAGCGAAGACAACTGGAGAAATGTTGGCATTATCATATTTTAACTGTACAACAATCCAAACAAGAGCTATTACTCTTGAAACACAAGACTAAATCCAATATAATTATGAACTTTTAACACTAATTTCCGTGTCTGCCACGTTTTCCTAAACATTCCAAAAGCTGGAGACTATAGTGTATGCATACTGCAAGAAAGACGGTGACGATTAAAATCAATAATAATTGCGGGTTCAACACAAAATTCTAATATACAGGGTGTCTCAAATAATAGTGTCAAGCGGAAGTTCAGAGATAGAGGGGGTACCCAAATAAAAAAATAAAAAAATATATATTTGCTTCATTTTTTTTTTCGAAATAGGTGAGTAGTGTGAATATTTCGTTTTAATTTTGTGTAGACACAAAACTTCAATTTAATTTAATTTGATAATACATTTTAACTAACTTTGCGATTCTTCATTTTTTTAAGACCCTATTGAATCAGATTGACCTTATTTTGGAATAAAATACATAAGCATGTATCACAATAATAAAATTCATGGCCAATAATGTCTTGTAGGTCAAGGTGGGTCAAACCTCTACCCCTAGAGGTGCTGTATCTCTGAACTTACGCTTCACATTATTTTTTGGGACTGCCTGTATAATATAATTACTATCAATGAATATGATATCTCGACCGATGTGAAAATTGACTTCTATCTTGTGTTTCAAGAGTAAAATAGCTGACAAATACGGGAATAAAGTCCGTTCGCTTAGATAGTGTCGGTACACACGAAGGGAATTTTGCTTTTAGTAAAAAAACATTTCTTTCAATAATACAATTTTGACGGCAAAAATACACAATATAATGAAGCACAAAATGAAACACTACTCTTCATCACTAGAAGTGCCCTCAGATTCATCTCCACCGGTATTTTGTATAGCCGATACAGGATTGTCACGTTATAAATCCATTCGAAAATACTGATTTTCTTCTTTAATTGCGTGATCTACAAATCTTTTCCACATATCCCACATAAAAAAGATTTTTCTACACGCAGCGTCAACACTCAATACAAAATACTAAGTCGATGAGCTGCGAGCCAAATTCACTGGCGTATTTGAGGCCGCGTCGGTTTCCTTTAATTTCATTTGTGAAAAGCAGTCACGTGCCAAGGCGGTAAATATCAAAGTGACACTATGATAGCGAACAGACTTTACCTACCCTAGTGCACTCAGATGTACGTTGCCTTTACCACTGTTTCAAAACTATCATAGCGAAGACATAAAGAGGCGGCCTTTGACATCCTAAGGTTCTTTAATTAGGTTAAGAATATTAAGAGGCTTACAACTAGTCCAAATAGTTAACTAGATAACAGTCTTATAATAAAAGAAGATTCCTTACAACACTCTTAATTAAGTTATGTTAAGTAGAATCGCTCGTAGCCTGGGCTGCCTGAGTGATCTTAAACGATCACTAAGGTTAAGCAACATACGGCGCATTCAGTCCATGGATGGGTCATCGTCTATGACTAAAGCTAGTGGCATTTTTCCGAGCGGTTCCGTGCTTCGCAAGGCAGTTAGTGCCGGCTGCCGTCGATAGATGGCAGTCGTTAAGCCAAGTCAAAGGTCTTAGGGCGGCTTGAAAACTTCAGACAGTAAGACCAGCCACTAGCCTCCACCAATCCAGACTTGGCCCCCGTGGTGGAGTATGGCCTATACCTTCCTCAGGGAAGAGACCCGTGGCCCTCGGTGGGGACATAATGGGTTAATGATGATGATGACTCTTAAGTAGGTTGTACCAATTTGATTTAAGAGAAGACTGTCAGAACGGAGATTCTCTTTTTCGCCTCTAGAACTCGACTCGAAGGCAGCGGCTAAATTGGCAAAGGGAGTGAAACGTTAATATGAAAGTAATCTGATTTTCAAAATTATGTCAATAAAATCTAAATTATGTAATAAATATGATGTTAATGAACACGCATTTTTTTCGTTTTAATTATTTCGCACGCGCAAAAGTATCCGTGACTTATTTTACAAACACTTTTTTCAACTAAAGCCCACGCCGACGTAGTCGCGGGCAACAGCTAGTTAATCTATATATCTTGAGCAACATCCACGCCGTCTAGATTAGAGTGAATTTCTTCTACAATCGGATGAAACATTAAAACTATCATGACAGCTTCTTTCAGAGGCCCAGGCCCTCGATTTTGTTACAATTACATAGTTGGGGCACGTGATATGTTTTTTTTATTCCATTGACGCCTAGAATTACTGATACGCGTGCACGCATTGACTTGAAGCGGCAATGAAACTAAATCGACGCTGTAATGTAATAGACATTGTTCTACATTGCATTAGCAGAATCTAGGGCCTGTAGTTAACTCTTAATTAGGTGTCTGTAAATCTATTTAATAGACATTATTTGAACCACAACTCTATTAAGGCACAATTACATAGATGCAGGGTTTTCTTAAACATTTTGGACGGGATTCTGTGAAGACTACTTTTGGAAGATCCACATTAGACACGTGTCTACAACAAGGTTACACAACCTTAAGTAAATGACTTAATAGCTAAGTATTTTTCTTACTCTAAAGGGCACTTACGTATAAATTAAAGCTATAAAATATTTTCGTATAAGTAGATCGTAATAATGTAAAATTACAAAAATACATTCGATTATTATTTTATTTCACCAATAAAATTCTAAACATTTAATTCGTCTTGCTACTTTGACTCGGGAAATTCTACTGCAAAAGCAGTAAAACACCACAATTGCTAGATTCTGCAAAGGAAATTAATTAGACGCTGACGTTCAGTAACAACTTTAACGCTGAAAATGTCTATTTATGTTCTAAGAGTTGCAGCGTGTTATTTTAAATGTAGATTCAACATTTTTTATGATCACTTTTTTAAGGCCTCCTATTGTCTGTGAGCGTTCTTCACAACGAAATTAATGTCAATATTAGCTACAGACGTTCACTGAACTACACAGTATACATGTGATTTTAAAACCAGAATTTTACAAATCATCAAGTATGATCAACTATGACCATCTTATTCAGTGCCCCTGTTTGCTGTGAGCGTTTTTCACAACAATCTAGACGACTCAATACCAGAATGAAAATTTCAAAATTTTGAACTGATCAGCTTTGATCAAATATGATCACCTCATTCAGGACTCCCGTCTCTCTCTACAAGAACTAGACGCCGTACTTGGATGAAAAATACATGATTTTGCTAATGATCAGCTATGATCAAGTATGATCACCTTACTCTGGTCTCCGGTCCACGGTGAGCGTGACGGCGGCGCCGGAGCGTTTGATGAGCGCAACAACTTCGGGATGAGGCAGGTTGCGGATGGCGTGGCCATTGATGGCCAGGATTGTATCCCCCACCCGCAGAAGGCCACAGCGCGCCGCCGGTGAATTGGGGATGAGTTGACCTGCGAAGATTAATGACAGACTGTCCATAAATTCTAGAAAACGGAAGTGAAGTGTAACTAAATATTGTACGAACTCTTCAAGCTATCTTCCATTCTAATTAGAAGCACAAATTATTGTAACTGGGACCAAGGTTAATTCTCCTTGCTGAGACTATGTCTTTTCGTATTAAAAGTTTGGGTATGGAAAATATGAGTATCAGCAAAATAGCACTCTTTATTTTCTAGACTTTATGGACAGGGTGTTTACCCCCACGCATTTACTTATTTCGACGGTGGAAAGGAAAAACACTTGAAGCGACACTTTGGTCGAAAATGAGTTATATACATATTTGGAATCAGCGTTTTTTTTCGCGTCTAGGTTTCATAACGATCTGACGACTTTGGTGTCGCTTAAGGTAATGCTTTTTTAAGCCTCATTTCTTTTATGTATTAAATGAAGAGACCCAAAAAACTAGTCCATTTCTCTTCTATTCCGCTTAAAGTAACACATTGATTGTACCTTTGGCTATTAAAGCGTTTTGGTTTTCACAAACTACTTGACTAAAATCACTTGTATTGTTTTTCCTAAGCCCTTAAAGGGTTACGTTTAACACTTAACGTATTTTTCCATTCCAACGTACAAAGATCACACGTCACTTAACACGTTTCTCCACATATACGTATTGGTTGAAGAATAGACTTCAGGTATTTTTCCATTATATTTATCCAAACTCAACTGGAAGTAAGTTGTTTTTCCATACCGGCAATTAGACAAACTATGTCGGTTAACTTAATTTTGATAAAACACACTAATCTTTTGAATGAACCGACAGCTTAACAATTTCTTTAAGTGTAACTTCATTTATTTTGACCCATTCAATAAATATGCTGCGCTGTCGGTTAAACTACAAATTTATCATCTAGATGGGATTTAAGTTTCTTAGCTAAAAATTTGGTTGTCGCGTAAACTAACGATTTCTGGACGGAGTTCATGCAAGTGTCTCGACATAAATAGATCTGACAGGTGGCATGTCACTCCATTCAATTGTGAACCGGCGCAGAGGCACTTCACATTGCGCTCCGGACGTGTGATCGTCGATTCCCACGTAAGTATTTAGCGTTGTTCTCTTTCTGGTGATGTTATTTCGATTCATGTGTTGTAATGTATCTTCAAAACATTATTAATTGGATTTTTAAATGAGTTTTATAAGTAAGAAAGTTTTTTGATTTTGTTAGCGATGTGTGGTTAGGTTAGATTAGTATGACACCCGAAAGTATGATCATTTCTTAGTTCTTAAGTATGTTCTTCTTTTGCAGTTTCACAATGGACAGCATGTGACATACGAGGGGCGGCTGAAAAATTTTGAGCCTAAGTACTTCTAAGAATCACTAATGACTCGCAATGTGCATCACTAATTGCGCGTATTCTAAGTAGTATAAATACCAAGTTTCATGTCATTCTCATCATTACGCTTCTAGTAATTGAACATTAAACAACACCATGTCTGAGTCATCCGCGCTTTGCACGAAATTGGAGTACAGAGCTGTCATAAAATTCCTCACCAAGAAGAACAAAACGCCGACAAAAATATTTGAAGAAATGTCTGCAGTTTATGGGGATTCTGCACCTTCATTTGCCACCGTAAAACGTTGGACACGTGAATTCAAACACGGCAGGGAGTCGCTCGAAGATGATCCCAGGTCAGGACGTCCAAACACCGCCGTTACCGAAGAAAATATTGAAAAAGTGAAAAACCTTGTTCTCGAAGATCGGCGAATCAAGATGTGGCAGATAGCTGAATCCATAGGCATCAGCAAGGAGCGAATTGGTGACATTTTGCACAATCATTAGCACATGAAAAAGGTGTGCGCGCGATGGGTGCCAAAAATGCTCACGCCACTGGACAGGCAGCGTCTAAACAAAACAAGAGTCAATGCAATGGATAGCAAAGGGAGAAAAGCCGCCACGGAAATTCAAAGTGGAAAGATCGGCTTCCAAGCTCATGGCCACTGTTTTTTGGGATTGCGAAGGAATTTTGTTCATCGACTACCTTCCCAAAAATACTACAATGAACGGAGACTATTACGCCGTATTGTTGACAAAAGTCCGTCAAGTGGTTGTCGAGAAAAGGAGAGGCAAACTGGCGAAAGGAGTCCTGTTTTTGCAGGACAATGCGCCCGTGCACACTACCCGAGTTGCGAGACGTGCCCTCGCCGAAACAGGATTTGAAGAAATCAACCACCCACCCTACAGTCCAGACCTGGCTCCTAGTGATTATTTCCTTTTTTCAAATTTGAAAAAGGACCTCCGAGGACGAAGATTTTCCAGTGACGAAGAAATGAAGGCGGCCGTAAACGAGCATTTTGAAGGCAAAGACGGCGATTATTTTTTTACCGGGTTAAAAGCTCTTTTAAACAAATGTAAGAAGTGTATTGAAATAGAGGGAGATTACATTGAAAAATAAATTTTTTATACATTTCTATCAGCATTTTTAATACCTTAGGCTCAAAACTTTTCAGCCGCCCCTCGTATGACATTTAACAGTGAAGCCCCATCAAATAACTCTTCAGATGAAATACATTTAGAAGCTGATGTTGAAGATGCTACCTCAAGAGCCTTGCCAATAACTGAGTCAAAATATGATGATTCAAAGAAGCTCTGTGACGTTTGTGTCATTCCCAATCATCATCATTCAGCCACAAAGTGTCCACTGCTGGACATAGGCCTCTTCCATGGATTTCCAAAACGACCGGTTGAAAGCTGAATCTTCCTGCCACTTGGATGAGATCGTCTGTCCAACTTGCGGCTGATCGTCCTACGTTACGCTTGCCGATGTGTGGTCTCCATTCAAGAACTTTTCGGTCCCATTGTCCATCAGTTCTGCGTGCTATATACCCTGCCCACTGCCACTTCAACTTACTCATACGGTGGGCTATGCCAACGACTTTCGTTTGTCTGTGGACCTCATCATTTCTAATTCGGTCTCGTAGAGAAATTCCGAGCATAGCCTTTTCCATAGCTCGTTGCGTGACTTCGAGCTTTTTTGTGAGGCCCAAAGTAAAACACCACGTTTCAGTGCCATAAGTCATCACTGGTAGCAACACACTCTGGTTGTATAATTTGGTTTTGAGTTATTGAGGTATATTGGAGGAAAATACTTTTCTAAGTTTCCCGAATACTGCCCAGCCGGGATTCGACGATTGACCTCATTCACAAAGTTGGACCGGCCTAGTTGGATTGTATGGCCTAAGTAGACGTATTCGTCAGATTCGTCTACATCTATGAGAGTCGAGTTCCCCACTGTTATTTGGGTGGGCACAACACGGACGTTCGACCTAACCTTCGTTTTGTCCATGTTCATTATAAGGCCCACCCGTTGGGAGACTCGACTGAGGTCTTCGAGCATTATGCCGAGGTCCTCCAGCGTCTCTGTCCTGACTACTATATCGTCGGCATATCGAAGGTGACTGATGTACTCGCCATTGATATTGATGCCGCGTTCCTGCCATTCCAGAAGCTGGATAACATCTTCCAGTCCGTTCGTTAACAGTTTCGGAGATATGACATCTCCCTGTCTCACGCCCTTTCCAATGGAATTGCCTCCGACTTGCTCATACTCGGACTGACATGGTGCCGTTGTGGTACAAGCACTTCAGCAATACCGATAGTCAATGGCAACGCTGGAGAGACTCGAGCACCCATTTCTCGATCGAATCGAAGGCGTTTTCATAGTCCACAAACACTAAGCATAATGGCAAATTATACTCCTCAGTGTTCTGTATAATTTGCCGCAGCGTGTGGATGTGGTCTATGGTACTATAGTTTCGGAAACCAGCTTGATCCGGAGGCTGGAAGTCATCAAACCTGCGTTCGGAACGATTCGTCAGGAACGTCGAAAAGCTTATAAACATGGCTCAGAAGCGAGATGGGTCGGTACTTAGTTCTTCAACAGAGTGTCATCCCATTTCTTGAAGAACAGCGTCACCACGCTGTTCCATGCTTCTGGCGTTGTTCCTTCGAGCACGACGGAATTGAAGAGCATTCATCCTCAAACTGTTTCATAATGAGTATTTGACTATTTCTTCAATTGTTGGAGTTGATACACTTAATGAAACGCACATTGAAGATATTGCTTAAACTAAAAGGTGACGTAGATTGATGATTTATACTACAAAATTCTTATTTATAAAAATGCGATTCCTTTAAAGACTTTTTAGATACCATAGACAAAATGAAGTCTAGCTGCCTCTGAGGAGTGTTTAATGTGAATCCTGTTTTCATGAATTACATTGTTACTTTATGTTATATGAATATTGATTTTAGATTTTATCGTAATTTTAAAGATTTCAGAAGATTGTTTTTAGTTGTTCCAAAGTTTCAGATGAGAGTTTAAGTTTTGTTTAGTTACAAATTCGGAAAGATTTATATAATTTTATTTAAACATCGTTATTTTATGTTGTAAAATAACCTGTTATTCTAAAGAAACTGATGTTATTTTGCCTTCTTCATGTCTAATTGAAAATACTTTTTATATTATTATGTTGTAGGTACGAAAAGTAAGTTACATTGTTCTTTTGCATGTTTTTTCTTGGTCATATACAATAAGTAACATCTTTGTCGTTAATAAATGGTATAACAATAATAAAATGTGTTTATTTTTATTATGAGGACTGTAGTAGCAGGTGTTTGAGTTAAATAATTGCATTTTTTTAGGCAAAAGACAAGCACTTAAATGGTTTTTCTTGTTCAGTGTCACATAATTACGTGATATTTAATTTGTTTTTCCATTGCTATATTAAAGTTTTCTTAGACTGTTAACTGGTTTTTCCGGTTAGTGTTCTCAAATGGCAATGGCATTTATTGTGTTTTTCCACGACTTAATTTTGAAGTATCTCGCGCACTTAATGGGTTTTTCCTTAACTTTCATTTAATCCAAAACAAATTAAGCGACACTTGTTTTCTTTTATCCTTTACATATCGTTTTTAAAGTTGTACTTGTGAATAGTACTTAAAATTTAGAGAAACTGTTCTTTTTTTCATAGCTTTAGGTGCAGAAACTTATTTGTTATGTTTTTTTTTCGTAATTTGACAAAGTTTTTCGGCTCTCCTGTAAAGTTCAAAAAATGTCGCTTCAAGGGTTTTTCCTTTCTACCGTCGTTATTGTGATTTTCATTACGGACCAAAGACACCCCCAGAAGACACCCCTGGGGGTGCGACGGGAACTTCGACTCGGATCCGTGTAACCCCTAGATCAATTAGTGCTTAATATTTTAAAATATATACAACTAGCTGTGCCCCGCGGTGTTACCCGCGGTTCATCGATTTTCCCGTAGGAATAAGATATTTCCCCGCGGTAAAACGTAGCCTATGTTTTAATCCAGGGTATCGGCTAACTCCATACCAAATTTTATTAAAATCCGTCCAGCCGTTTCAGCGCTAAAGACTGACAAACATATAAACACACACACAAACTTTCACGTTTATAATATTAGTGTGATGTTCGCCTCAAATGGCAAAACATGCTGGACTTCTAATGATTATTGTTATAACCTATTACAATATAGTCATGTTTTAGTAATAACATCTTTATCTTTTTTATTCCCGGTCCTTCGAACACTAACATTATGTACATAGAGAGAAAAACTGACAGCTGTTTACAGTAGACTAACAGACAAACGGGGGTCTGTGTCTCTGTATACTTCTATATGAATTTCGTGACAGTGTTTGTTATAAAACTAAACATAAACATTTACATACAGGCACATACATTGCTTCTGGCCCCACCCCCCACCACCTGGATACCCTGTGTCGTGGGAACCAGAAACAGCGACGTCACAAACATGTAAACATCCAAGACCAGGACTTTTTTTTTCCCCAGCCGGGGATCGAACCCGGGACCTCTCGCATGGTAAGCAGACGCGCTAACCGCTACGCCACAGAGGTCGTTAACTCCTCCAAAACGGCTTCTTTGGTAGGTCTGAGAACATGTCGTGCGCTAATTAATACGGCAAAACAACGTTTGCCGAATCAGCTAGTATATATTATAAAAAACACACCTATAGTGCTGGTGGCTTTGTTGGTGGAGGAGATGACTACGAAGCCGAAGCCTTCGCCCTCGCTGCGTGTCACTGTGACGTCATAGGGGGCGGAGCCCCAGCCGTTTCCGTCATACTGGCCGCCGTACCTGAAGAAGAATAATAAAATAATAATCATCTCTGCATGTGCCGGCTACCGTCGATAGATGACAGTCGTTAAGCCAAGTCAGAGGCCTTAGGGCGGCTTGAAAACTTCTGACAGTAAGACCAGCCACTAGCCTTACAAGCCTCCACCAATCCGGACTATACCTTCCTCAGGGAAGAGACCCGTGCCCCTCGGTTGGGACATAATGGGTTGATGATGATGAATCATCTCTGATAGCGAGGAGCTTGGAAGGGAGGACCCAATAGGACTCAAGAGGACCCAACCTTCCTGCATGGGAGGTTCTTCAAGGCTCTACACGGGCCCGACGTGGATACGAAGGCCTCCCTACACTAGGTGCAATACAAGATCAGGTTATCAAAACCAACAATCGCACCCTTGCAAGAACAACGTGATATTTCGAAGAAAACCATTTTATATTCATAGAAAATTTTTTAACGCGATTTTATTTACTCCGAAAACGCCGGAATAATGAGCAAAAGAAACGCTACATCACGTTATAGCGCTATCTCTTTCGGCCATTACTTTGAAACCTTAAAAAATGCTCTCATGTAACGTAAGGGTTCCGAAATAACACGTTGTTCTTGCAAGTGTGCGATGTATAGTAAATACATCCTGAAAAATAGCATTGCCGATATTTGCCGGCGTGTCGCCATCCCGGTGAGTCACTCAGGCATGTTATTTCCTGTTGCTAGGTGCTAACACTGACTATCTATACAGGCACAACCTCGTAGCCAGGATTCTCAATCAGCCGCTCGCTCTGAAATATGGCCTCGTCGCACAGGGCCCACTATATTAAAAGTACACATCGGAATGTGCTCGAAAACGACCGCGCAAAGCTCTACTGGGACCGGCCCATTAAGACAGGACTATTCTCTTGAATAAGCCTGATATTGTGGTGGTGGACCGGGCGCAGAATGGGGCGTTTTTGGTCGACGTCACTGTCCCATATGATGAGAACCTCGTGAAAGCCGAAACCGATAAGAAAACCAATTATCTGGACCTGGCGCACGAGGTGGGGGGTGGTGTCGGCCGAAATCGTTCCTATAGTACTGTCATTCTGTTTTATTACCTTTTAAGAATATTAAATAATGTTTGACTTTGCAAGTATTGATTGCACTCATGGGTCTTGAAGTTCTTGGTAGATGCACATTCATACCTTTGTATTACATTCAAGGTGATTTGAGAAAAGATGGTCAGAGTGGAGTTTTTTTTCGCTGCCTTTTTCTCCACTACACACGGCCCCAAGACAGCGGCTAACATTATACATAAGTGTATTTGTACATTGACATTCAACAAACAGAATGTAAATTATTTACGTTGAAATAAATTTCTGATTTCTGAATGGTTCCTATAGTCCTGTCCGCGAATGGGTTAGTTCCAACCAGCCTCGCTATGGTTAGCAAGGTTGGTTGGAACCAACCCGTTCCAATGGGCTAGTTGCCCTAAAAAATGTAATTAGTCCGTCTTTTAGATTATTCAAAAATAAGGGGCACGTATTTTTTTATTTGTAAATTAGACCAAAAATTACAAAGATATAGCCCATTAAAGTTACGTGTGACGTCACGCCGTGCTGCATTTTTTAGCACGGAGTGACGTCACACGCAACTTTAATGGGCTATATCTTTGTTATTTTTTGTTTAATCGAAAAAAGAAAAAATACGTGTCCAATATTTTCTTATAATCTAAAATACGGACTAAATAGAATTTAATTATTTTGACCCTGGAAACTACCCTATTGCCTCAGATGGTTCTGAGGCGGTTGGACTTGCGTGTGAACAGAAGGCAGTGCTGCTTGATACAGCCCGGATAGTCCGGCATTTTCTCTCGCTGTCGCCCTGACCTCCGGCCGCTTGGACTCCTCAGCCGGAGGGCGTCCGTCTGGCCACTTTGGTCAGACGAGACCAAATAGTAATAAAACTATAATATTATTATTAATTTAATAGTAGGTTACCGATATGTGGGGGGAGTACATTTTTATGACAGTAAATTATTTAAATCTCTTTTTTCAATTGTCAAATGTTTATGCTGCGAATACAAAGTCGATTATTTAGGGCAGATGATTACTCACATAACGTGAGACGGCGGCGGGTACATGGGAGCTGGATGCAGGATATTGTAGGACGCCTGAGGCATGTGGTGCATGGACGGATCGCTTCTGAAACAAGGGAATAGTAGGTAATAATGCAGCCATATATGTTCTACTACCTTCTACGTTAAGCAGTTGGTGCCGTCTGCCGTCGATAGATGGCAGTCGTTAAGCCAAGTCAGAGGCCTTAGGGCGGCTTGAAAACTTCTGACAGTAAGACCAGCCAGTAGTCTTATAAGCCTCCACCAATCCGGACTTGGCCCCCGTGGTGGAGTATGGCCTATACCTTTCTCAGGGAAGAGACCCGTGCCCCTCGGTGGGGACATGATGGGTTGAAGATGATACGTTCTACTGTGGAACACAGACATTTCTCAGAGAGAATATGGATCACCACACGTGCCCACCGCGGATTGACGTTTCAAATGCTAAGGTATGTGAACATCTCAAGCAAGGTTTCCTCACTATGATTTCCCTCATAGTAAGCGAGTAAGCGACAATAAATTCAAGTACTATACAGGGCGTCCCAAAATTATGGAACATGAAGAGAAAGTACCTTAAATATCGTAGATAGGGTATTTTGCTGAAAGAAGAATTTATGTTATTTTTAAAAATTAGTAATCTGCATTCAAAGATTTTCTAAAAATTATTTGCCTCGTCTAGGAATCGAACCGACTTAAATGTAAAAAATACACCCCTACTTACTACTACTACTACTACTACTAAGTAGAAAGTACTCACTGCATCATAGGCTGGTGCGGATGGGGAGCCACCATCTGCGGCAAGCCCAGCGGTTGGATATCCGCGCGGTTGTGTCTCACTCCGAGCGTCACCTGTGCAGATAAGATAAGAATATTCTTAAGATATGTGACTAAATCCACATTCTCTTTGATTTGGTCAATCTCTAAAAGCCCACCGTCATTCGAAGCCACCTGAAAAGTCACACCTATTAAACCCTCAAGACCCGAGGACCCAATGTAAAATACGGCGCATTCCGTTAGGCCCCGTAGACCGGCCGGCGGGTCGGTCTTACAACTATATTTTGAATCGAATTTTGAAAATGATAGACCACAGTTGTACCACGGGGGCCTAGTCCGGATTGGTGGGGGCTCGTAAGACTAGTGGCTGGTCTTACTGTCAGAAGTTTTCAAGGCCTCTGACTTGGCTCAACGACTGCCATCTATCGACGGCAGCCGGCACCGACTGCTTAACGTGCCTTGCGAAGCACGGAACCGCCCGGAAAAATGCCACTAACATTAGCGATAGAACAGTCACCCATCCATGCACCCTGCATGGCTGGGTGGCTTCATTGGCTGCACCCACGCGCCCTATGTTGATTAACCTTCGTGATCGTGATCGATTTTTATGCTATGAATCGGCATACGTTTTTTCCGTCTCTATTTTATTCTTTCTCTATGGAAAGCGTGCTAAAAAAGGATGAAAATAAAGCAAATGTACAGCAGGCCTCACAGAATCGAGGCCTTGTTAACCTGTAGACAAGACAAGACTCACGTGTCCCCTGGCGGCAGCCTGGCATACGGCGGCGACGGCGCGCGTGTGCGTTGCGCCCGCTAAGGGGACGCCGTCCACTGACGTCAGCAGGTCACCTGGCCGCAGGAGACCGTCCGCCGGCCCACCTGGGGACAATCATTGATGCTCGGTTCCACTGTTCATCTGTAGGATTCTAATTAAATAGATAGAGAACACTTTATTGTACATAAAAAAGGAAATTACACAGGTATTAATTACCTAATTAAATTAGTAAAAAATCGTTATGTAAGACAATCACAATTCCCCAAAACACTTTCTAAAAGTTGATTAAATTTTGTAAAGTAAAAAAGTATAAAATATTTATTCAGGTAAAAGTACATATTTATAAATTTGTGAGGTTGACTTTCGAGGCAAGCGTCTGTAGCGTCAGTGACACTGCGTTAGTGGCGCCGCGAAAGAGAATCAGATGAATGTACGGCGAATGAATGCCGCTGCGTCAGTGACGCCACGACTGTGACGGCAGCGCCGCCGTGCTCGAATGCCGTTTTCTACATTTACATAGTACATTTATCTGACGCTCAGTCGCGGCGCCACTAACGCAGTATCACTGACGCTACAGACGCTTGCCTCGAAAGTCTACCTTTATAAAGCTTACCATTAAGACAAAATAGCATCGTAAAGTAGCAGTGCCCCCACACTAGGCATAGCCTGTATCGTGGGCGACGGTTTCCGTGTTATTTAACAACAATTTGGACAAAGGCTTTTGATTAAAGGGCAAAGGCAAATAACAATCCGGACTTGGCCCCCGTGGTGGAGTATGGCCTATACCTTCCTCAGGGAAGAGACACGTGCCCTCTGTGGGGACATAATGGGTTGACGATGAGGATGAAATAGCAAAAAGGGCGCGCACCGACCTGGCACGACGTACCCGACGGCGACGCGGCTGCCGTCCTCGGTGCCGCCGACGATGCGAAAGCCGAAGCCGGCGTGCCCGCGCGCTAACCGCACTAATACGTCAGCCTCGGGATCCGAAGCGCCACCGGCCTCCACCTGCACGGTGTGAACGGGTCCTTATACTTGGGTTTTATTTTATACTAGCTGTCCCGGCAAACTTCGTAGCGCCAAAGTTTTCGTGATCACACTAATATTATAAACGTGAAAGTTTGTGTGTGTGTTTATATGTTTGTCAGTCTTTAGCGCTGAAACGGCTGGAGGGATTTTAATAAAATTTGGTATGGAGTTAGCCGATACCCTGGATTAAAACATAGGCTACGTTTTACCGCGGGGAAATATCTTATTCCTACGGGAAAATCGATGAACCGCGGGTAACACCGCGGGGCACAGCTAGTATTTCCATATTTTCTCACCATTTAAACCTTCCCTGGAGTTCCACAAATATAAAAAACCAAAAATCAGCCAAATCAGTCCAGCCGTTCTCGAGTTTTAGTGAGACTAACGAACAGCAATCCATTTTTATATATCTATGATGAAGATTATTAATTTGGAATTAAAACCAGTAAATGGCAAGATATAAGGTTCCCGAAACAGGCATGCAACGGCTAGTGAATGTCGATGAAACGAAAGTGTTTAAACATTTACATACAGGCACATACATTGCTTCTGGACCCACAATAGGATACCCGTGTCGTGGTAACCAGAAACAAGGCAATGGATGTGCCTGTCTGTAAATGTGTATGTTTAAATCAACACCTATGCATCCAACTGCAGGGCACAGGCTTTCTTAGAGAGAGAGAAAGAGAGAAAGAGAGCGACAGCTATGTAATAACACGTGATGCCTTGACACTAAACGAAACATTGGTGCCGACATGTTTACTTAGCAACGAGATAATATAGAAATTCAATTCAATTCAATTCGATTTATTTGTATAAACACGAGTATGACATACATGCAGATGGTACAATAAAATAAAGATCTTCGTGTTTTGCCATTTCGAGATACAAATGTTGAGCTTATGTTAATTCAAATTATAACAGTAAGTAGTCTATATCTTATGCAGGTACATCTTAAGTAGATCGTATAAATTAAGTTAAATTTTATTGCGATGTGCATGACAGTACATTTTTACATTGAAAATACTCGATAATGCCAACTTTCCGCCTATAAATAATTAGTCTTCAATTTGATGTGCATTTCCTTCGAGTCCACCGTGGGCCGGTACGAAATTATTAATATTTTACCTGTGGATAGTCAGCGACGTAGACAACGCCTGATTGCGGCATTTGCTCGCCTTCAGTCCATGACGGCGAGTGCATGCGCCGCGATGGAGAGCTTTCGCGCATTCTGCAATATAATTAGACTCTAACTCTTTGTTGTACACACTGAATAAAAAACATTACAAGCCGTAACAATGTTTAATGGTACTTTGCAATAAATCAGTCAAAGCATTTCATTCAAAACGACTCAGCTCGCGTGTGAGCGTCTCACAGCTCGAAAAGAAAGCTTAACTCAGGCTTAGGTAGGCATAAGACGCTGTGAAACCTTGCTATAAAGACAAGTGTAGGTTATTATTATTATTAAAATACTTTATTGCAGTTTTATATAAATAATCGTACAATGGCGAACTTAATGCTAAAAGTCCATAAAGTCTAGAAAACGGAAGTGAAGTGTAATTAAATATTGTACGAACTTTTCAGGCCATCTTCTATTCTTATCTAAGCACAATTATTGTAACTGAGACCAAGGTTAATTCTCCTTGCTGAGACTATGTCTTTTAGCATCTTTTAGTACTAAAAGTTTGGGTATGGAAAATAAGAGTTTTAGCCAAATCGGACTCTTTAATTTCTACTCTTTCTGGTCAAACTATATATCTGTATCTACCAAACTAGGTGGGGTGTTCGCTCGTGAAAGAGGACAAGGAGGCGTTCGCTCTGATCTCGGTGTAAATAGTATTTATACTACACCTGCTTGGAAAGTACCTTGATACTTTATCAAATTTACGGTAGAAAGTACGTCATTGCATATCGAACAAATATGCTGGGAGAAAACGCATCTGAGCGGGAGAGAAAAGTGTATGAAAATCCATTTCTTACGTGGTTTTTCTTTTTTAATTTTGGGTAATACTATGCGCCGGTAACCTAAATATCAAAAGCCAAAAAGTTTTTACAGTGAGTTTTTATCTCCAAGTTCGCAAAATGACACTGGCCACTAGCAACAATTTCAATATAAATTTCAATTAGTAAAGATTTCGTTTTTTATTTTCCTTTTAGGTGTAGTATAAAGCACTATGTATCACTCGAGAGAAACTGCGATTCCCGATCTCAGGTGTTTTAAAGCCCTCGCCTACGGCTCGGGCTTCAAACGACACCCTCGACGGTAATCGGTCACTTTCTCCTCTCGGTGAACAATGTACTATAGCAAAATCGCACTCTTTAATTCCTACTCTTTCTGGTCAAACTATACACACCTCATGGGCGAGCCTTTGATCCTGTCGTTGGAAGAGTTGTTGCTGGGGGACTGACTCTGCAGCCGCGCGGGCGAGTTGGCCAGCAGTCGGTCGGTGGCGCTCGCTGTCGACGGCGAATGGCTGCGGAGGCGACCTGGAACCGGTCACTTTGTAAGAGGGAAACAATCCTCGTAATCGAATCGCTCGTAGCCTGGGCTGCCTGAGTGATCTTAACCGATCACTAAGGTTAAGCAACATACGGAGCGTTCAGTCCATGGACGGGTCACCGTCTATGACTAACGCTAGTGGCATTTTTCCGAGTGGTTCCGTGCTTCGCAAGGCACGTTAAGCAGTTGGTGCCGGCTGCCGTCGATAGATGGCAGTCGTTAAGCCAAGTCAGAGGCCCTAGGGCGGCTTGAAACCTTCTGATAGTAAGACCAGCCACTAGTCTTACAAGCCTCCACCAATCCGGACTTGGCCCCCGTGGTCGAGTATGGCCTATACCTTCCTCAGGGAAGAGACCCGTGCCCCTCGGTGGGGACATAATGGGTCGATGATGTTGATGATGATGATGAAATAATCCTCCAAATAGTAGATAGTTTGAGTCCCGGGGATTGTCATTTCCTTTAGACTTGCAAAAGTTAATACTTCTTTTATGGGGCACTGTATAAAGTTCTACAACAAGGTTCCCCAAGATATATTAGAGTTACCTCCGACGCGTTTTAAGAAATGTGTCAAGCACACTCTGTGCAAAAAAGCTTATTATAAAATCAATCGATATAATAATCAATCAATTATTTGGAAGACAAGGATGTCTGGTGTTAAATAGTAGATTAATATTAAATGTATTTAGTTTCATTTCAATTAATATTGATAATTGTGTCTAGTATTCAACACATCCATGAGTAACATTTTTAAGTTTGAAAGTTTGTTAATTAAACTAAGACTCCTTTGAAAAGAATAAATGTTGAGTTTATTCGTTAGTTTCTTCTCCACGTAATCTATTAATTGTGAAACTAACAACTTTGACGTTCATGAAGTAAACAGTTTGTTTGAATTGTGAATAAAAATACTTGAATTTGAATTTGGGGAGGACATAGGACTGACACTTTCCATCCCGGAAATTACTCCCTCCATGCAGACGAAGTCGCGGGCAAAAGCCGATCATACATAAAAACATGCTTACCATTGGAGTTGGAAGGCGAATGAGGTCTCATCCGATTGGAGGCCGGGGACTGTCTGTGCGCGGACATGCCACTGATGGCCGCTGTTGTGGGCGAGTGGAGCATGCCGTCTTCCGGGAAACCTGGGGTAAGCACGTTACTGCACTTGGGTTGTTGAAAACATGACGATGACAGTGTTTCTCACGACAGTCACTTTGGAGCATTGAGTGCCAACGGTACTGACTGAAAATTAGCGCTGGGGGCTCACTCACTTAGCACTATACTGAGTCAGCTGCCATTTGCAGCAGCATACGCCTTGATAAAGTGTTTTCACAAAGTGGAATACACAATTTAATATCAAGTGTCTACTATATTCAATATTCAAGTGTCTACCTGTTGCCCTTATTAATATTAAGAAAAAAAAAACGTTTAATGTATAAATGCCCCCTTAAATATTTATTTTATTACATTTAACATTTTAAACAAAACATTTTTTTTACATACATCGCTTCTGACCCCACACTAGGATACCGTGTCGTGGGAACCAGAAACAGCGACGTCACAAACATGTAAACATCCAAGACCCGGGTTTCTTTTTGTCCCCAGCCGGGATTTGAACCCGGGACCTCTCGCATGGTAGGGAGATACGCTAACCACTGCGCCACAGAGGTCGTCATATTGTTTAATATGTCTGTAGTAGATAGATAAAGAGAAAACTTTCGTACAAGTTATAGCGGCAACAAAAATAAATCATTTAAGTCGTAAAAATTTAATAGGCCCGTTTTGACATTGTCATCGCGACGTAACTATTGATGTAACCATGCGACGTTGTACTCGATACACACGAAATCAATTCAAGTTGTATAGTATTTGATCGATTCGATTCTGTTTAAAGGATTAAAATACTGATTAGAAAATTTAACTGAAACTTTAATGTTGTAGATATTTAAAAAAAAATACAATGTTGTAAAGGTAAATTTGTCTTTAATTTAATAACATTCTTTTTATAGTAGCACACTCAATCACCTTCTTCGGATGATGAGCCAAAATCGTCTGTGGAGCTATCGTCACCTGTAAATACAATTACTTCATTTACTATCATTTACTTCAGATACTATCGATATTGACATCTCTGTCGTAATCCTCCTTTATAATTTTTCGAGTTTTTTCTACCACTTTGCGTATCCTTTGACTTGAGCCCAGATCAACTCAATAGCATTATATTGACAATGATACGGCGGCGTTCTTATTACTTTGTGCCCATGCTGAAGTGCCAAGTCATCAATTTTATATTTTAGTTTCGCAGGTTTATTTTCCTTAACCATTTCCAACAATTCTGCTTTCAACAATTTCATGTCAGCTTCAACACCTTGTCTTTGTAGCCATGCCACTAAATCAGCCTTTTTCTTTGTTTGAGTAGGTGCTTTATCTATTTGTACCGAATGGTAAGATGCATTGTCCATAATGATTATGCACTCTTCGGGGAGGTTTGTTAACAACTTAGTAAACCACTCAGTGAATTTATTTGCGTCCATTTCCTCGTGATAATCTTTTGTGCTTTTAGACTCGAACGCGAGTAAGCCATGCGTGCGAAGTCGCGTACTGCTCGGTCAGAGACAAACCATTTTATAGAAATCAGTTTCACCAATTCAAAAATATTGTTTCGGTTACACTTACTGACATTTTGTCGGAAGAAGCAGGTTTGAATAATGTTTAGTGCTTTTACGAAAGTTTTAATTCAAAATTTCGATTGAATTTGAGCACCAAGGTCATTCTTTTCCGTAAAAATCACTACCTACACAATATTTCATTTCTATTAAAATCGAATGAAGTTTGTGTAATTTAGTTTTTTTTTTACAACACTAGTATTTAACCTCCTGAGGCCCGACCTTGAAAATAACAATGGTTTTTGTACTATTTTTAGGACACGAGGACTTAGGAGGATAAAACAATAAAGACTGAGAACGTAAATGTTTTGAGTGGTTCGTAATTATTAGAAATTGCAAGCTACTATTAA
This sequence comes from Yponomeuta plumbellus, assembly GCA_947310845.1. Lineage (NCBI taxonomy): Eukaryota > Metazoa > Arthropoda > Insecta > Lepidoptera > Yponomeutidae > Yponomeuta > Yponomeuta plumbellus. The sequence goes on along the minus strand of OX371216.1, from coordinate 11,236,431 downwards.
GTAAGAGCGAAAACGATGATCGTAATATATTCTATCATATTGTCTAATGCGCCAAGAATAATGTATGCATTAGTAAAACACTGTATCTAATTTATTATGATTTTATTGTTTCTTTCAGTTTCATTCTAAGTTACATTCTAGGGACATTTTCAAAAGTCAAAACGGGCCTATTATATTTTTACAACTTTAGTGAAAATTTCAACTATGTAACTATTAAGGTTCACGGTGACAGATAGACAGGCAGTGATTCTTAGTAATAAGGTCCCTTACCCTTTGGGGTAACAAACTCTAAAATGAAACACGGCAACTAATGAATGCCAGCGTGACTGGCTTCAGGGACTAATGAATCTTAAAGTGTACGATGTTTTTCATCATCATAATCATCATTAGTCAAAATATATTATTCAACTTACCGCCATTATCACTCGAGTCAGCCACACTGGCGTTACCCCGCCAGAAGGCCGCGTTCATGTCGACATGGACGGTCGGCGTCGGCACCTCTCCCCAATTGCCGTTCCCCCAGCGATCCCCGTTCGATTCCCAGCCCATCCCGTTGACCGAGGGCTCCCGTCCGTTGTCCCATTTCTGGGCACCGTTGTCCCACTTCTGGGCACCGTTGTCCCACTTCTGAGCGTTCTCGGCCCAATTGCGGACGTTGGAGGAGTTGTCGAGCCAGGTCTCTTGCGGGGACATCTGGAAGGAGAGAGTTAGTTAGGATTTGTGTAGCAGTTTTTTTAGATCAAGGGTACTAAGACGAATCAATCTATCCCGAGAAGTCACATTTTCCATCAATGCGAGCATTTGCGCGTATTGCCCCTACGTACCGTGACAGCCCCCCGCCCCCACTTACCGCGTGTGTCATCATCTTCCACTTATCGCGCGTCGCCACTGTATCAGCGTACTGCCATCTCTCGTCTCTGCCGTTTAGATATCGGTGGTATTCGCATACGACCGATATCTAAACTGTGTAGGTTACCTTTATAAGGCTTAGAATCTATTATTTTTTGTTCATCTCGGGGTAGAAATATGGTTTTGTTTATGATAGAAATAGGTTTTGTAATACCCCGCTCTCTCGCCTACTTACCGCGTGCTGCCACTGCCCCCCGCCCCCACTTACCGCCACGGCCACCAGTCCCACCACCGCACCCGCCATCATTTCCCTCGTGCTGCCTCTGTCCCCGCGCCCCCACTTCACGCCACCATCCACACTTACCACCACCGCCACCGCCCTTATTTACAACGTGCTACCACTTACCACGCGCTGCCACCGTGTTCCCCACCCCCAATACGGTATTTGACACTATCAACAATAAATTATTTGAGATGCTCGATTAAAACAAAAACTACAAAATGATTCGGAAAATGTATTTCTTTTAATCATTTACTAGTTATTACAATTTTTAAATAGATGAAACATATAAAGAGTGCTCTGAAATGTGACGTCACAACCAAGTATTTTCATACAAAATTCCGTTCTAAAAGTAACCGATTTGACATCCTGTTGTCGCAGTTAGGAAGATGAGAGGTGCGATCCGTAGTAAAAGAGGGGTATCCAGAGGCACGGTAAAATTATGTTTTATTTATAAAGTAAATGAAAGGCACCTGAGAACAATAAAAAATAAAGGTCTTAACTAAGGTCTAAAAGATAAATATAAAAATACAATTTGGAGTATAAAAGAAAGCACAAACACTTACATAATAATGTGCCTTTCCAATATTTATGATTAAGTGATAAATAAATAATAAATAATGATAGTAATAAAAGTAGATAAATAATATACGGAGAATAGAGCAATCGTAATAATAAATTAGGTCGGTTGTAATCAAATAGAAAGACGTTCATGTCCAATCAGTTCGGAAGCTCAGGGTTATCTGACCAAATACGTCCGAACACTGGGGCGAATGTCAAAAACTAGTAGGTAAATTTAGAATAGTTAAAGGCCGAAAATGATTAAAAAGCAACGAGGCGGTCACCTCGTTACGCTGCCAAATACCCAATTATCGCCCGCACTTATTTATTTATTTCGGAGGTAACACAGAGACATGCCACTTATATTAAACTTATGTGTTAACATTATGTGCTAGGCCTGCATCCAGAACATATCTCACTAAATACTATTATATAAGTTAAAGGTGAGGGCGGGCATTGACGATAAGATTGACTTACGACGCGCTGCCACTGGTCTCCCGCCCCGACCCCACTTCTGTGTAAGCCACTCACACATTCTTAAACTTTTCCGCTGACAGCGCTTACACGCGCGACCTATTTACTTCAACTCTGTTAATTTATACATAATAGTTTTTAGTGCATTATAGACCGTCTGACACATCGGTGCATTCTTATTTTGACAAATCCCTCTTCTGCATTCAATCTAGCAATCCTTCGGGCTTGACCCTTGCAACCAACCCGAACATGGTCCTTCGAGCAATCTAACTGGACCTCGCGGTAATTTTGACAAAAGTGTAGAACTTCAGTGAACTCACGTTCGTGAACTCTCCGCGTGGTGTGGTTCTGAACTAGCATGGATTGCAGTGCAAATTCGAAATTGACATAGAGAGGAAGTTCAGTGACAATTCGTGGAAGTACCTAGTCACAATAGACTTCTGCTGACACATAAGTACGGTGGGATTCCGTGCTTGACATCCAGAGGCCAGGGCTGGCTTCAGTTCAACGTGACAACAGCAGCATAACTCGGAACTTACAAGTTCCGAATGACAGCATCTTCAACCAGCGCGTCCCGCCTCCACTTACCGCCACCGCCCCCGCTGCCGCCCCCACCGCCCTTACCGCCCCCACTCACCGCGTGCTGCCAGCGCTCGGGCTGCGGCCAGTGGGCGGCGAGCGGCCCGCCCGGCGTGCTGCTTCGCCGTCGCCGCTCCAGCAGACTCTCGCGCTTGTGCTCGGGGACCGCGTACGTCGCTTCTGTGCACAATACATCAGGGGGCTCATTGTGTCATTTTCGCAACAGACATTCATAATTATGTCTCAAAAAGTCATGTCATGTAACCCTATGTTAGAGCGAGACTGTACTCCGTACGACGTCGGTTTTTGTGTTGACGTGACTGTTTAAGACGTATGAATATCCGTTGCGAAAATTACATAATGAGCCCACAGCTCCTTTAAATAGCCCACCAAATCCTGGATGCGGCAAGGCAGACCCTATTCATCATCAACCCATTATGTCTCTCTCTTCCCTGAGGAAGGTATAGGTCATACTACACCACCGGGGCCAAGTCCGGATTGTTGGAGGCTTGTAAGACTAGTGGCTGGTCTTAATGTCAGAAATTTTCAAGCCTCTGACTTGGCTACGACCGCCATCTATGGACGGCAGCCGGCACCAACTGCTTAACGTGCCTTGCGAAGCACGGAACCGCTCGGAAAAGTGCCACTAGCGTTAGTCATAGAACGGTCATCCATCCTTGCACTGAACGCGCCCTATGTTATGACACAGGGCATCCGAGTGTGGGGCCAGAAGCAATGTATGTGCCTGCATGTAAATATTTATGTTGAAAACGTTTCTTTACCTTACAAATGAAGTTTGACGTTTGACGTTGAATGAAAGTTTATAGAGGATGTAATCTACTACTGATAAGACTGTAACCTATTACTAGATAGATAGATAATCATTTATTAAATTACCACAACACACAAAGGTATACAATAGACAGGCATAGCATTACTACTGTAATACACTACAGATACTAAGAAAATATGCTAATACTGACCTGAGTTCATGCCGTTGAGTCTGTCGTGCAAGACATCGTGCGCGTGAAGCGCCGGCGAGCGCAGTTGCTCTGCCGTCGGTGTCTTACTGCGACTGAGGTTGTTGTTATTGGACGCGTCTGTAACAATAGTGCAGGTTCTAGTTACATACGTGTGACGGGATCCAAGATTAGAGAGATAACAGTTTAAGAGGCATTGCCAACAGGGCGACTTGTCACCGCGTCAAGTCGCCGCGTAAGTTCTGGCGTCTTGTCGTCGCGACTCCGCGACACTGACGCCAAGTGTGCGGAGATTCGAACAAAATAATATGAAAATTTACGGCCGTAGCTTGTCGTCGCGTCTAGTCGACGAGCTGTCGCCTGTCGCGTGTCGCTAGTGTGCGCCTAGGCTAAAGGTACAGACTGCGGTTGATCGGGAAAACGTCGTTTTGAGTATATTAATTAGTCTACTCTTTTGTGCAGTATCAAGCGGTTTTTAGGGCCCTTCAATGAATTATTTTATTCGGTTATAAATACAAACTGCTAATTAATACGGTAAAACAACGTTTGCTGGGTCATTTAGTTTATTAAGACTTTGATTGCACTTTAACTAATGTATAATAAAGTGTTCTCTATATTCTATCTAATGTAAATTACAGCGAAGTTACAGGCGGATGCCACAAGCGGTACTTTTGGGATGTCTGAATCAATAACCGAAATTTGTGTGTGAGAGTGTGTGTAACGACGTCAGAACTCACAGAGTTGACAGGCCAAAAGCACTACATTGGAGACATCTGAATCAATAAGTGTGTGTGTTTGTGTGTGTGTGAGTAATAACGAACTCACTGTTGGCAGGCACTCGCGTGGCCGACCGACTTCTCGGCGCCCTGGCGTTGGCATTGTTTCGTCGCCATACGCGTAGTATCGTCTCGTGCATCGCTGGACAGTCTTTCAGCACCTGTAAAAAGGTCCATTGTACTACGGCCAAGTTTATCATTCGATTTGATTTTCAGATTTCCTTATTTAAAAGCAATAATGACATTGACTTGCACTAACTGCTTAACGTGCCTTGCGAAGCACGGAACCGCTCGGTAAAATGCCACTAGCGATTGTCATAGACGGTCGCCCATCCATGCACTGAACGCGCCCTATGTTGCTTAACCTTAGTGATCGTTTAAGATCATTCAGGCAACCGGGTAACGAGCGATTCTTAGGAATAAAACTAGAAATTCTCAATACACAGTGGGCGCGCGTGGTTATTAACACCGCACTCTCTCTTCTTGAGAAGGCTTGTATTTAACCTGTTTAGACAAGCTATTTGTGTCCTTGATAGTAGTGCTAAAAGTACTATTTTCGAACAACATACTTGGACAACGTTCTGATGGGGCGCGTGCCGGACGTCCGCTTCGCCGATCTGAAGCAGTAAATCCCCTTCACGAAGACCCGCGCATCTGCTGCGGTCCAACACCTGAACAATACATATTTTGGCATAACATAACCTGTGTTGTAAACATCTGCTCATATATTACGCGCCAGACCGAGAAATTGAAGAATATTATAATAATTGGAGTTAAATAAAAATATAGGTAATATATAAAGAAGAATAAAACCAAATAAAATAGATAGATAGTAATCAGAAATGTATTTCAACGTAAAGAATTTACTTTTGGTTTGTTGAATGTCACTGTACTTATAATATTAATGATGACTTGGGGCCAAATATAGTGGAGAAAAAGGCAGCGAAAAAGAAACCACTCTGACCATCTTTTCTCAAATCACCTAAGTGTAATACATTACATAGCGATTTAAAGTCCGTTTTTTAATTCGATGAAAAAATAAATACGCGGTTTTACAGCTATAAAATACCTATATAGGTTTACTAGGTAGATTTTTTTACCATGAATAGGAGAGTCATATGACCAAAATCTTTATCACATCAAAAACATTAAAATTTTATAACTCTTAAGAGCAAAGTAAAAAAAAAACACTTACGTAGCACACATACAATTTTAACTTGTAGTAAATAGGGGTTATTTGGTTTTTACGTACTAGCAACACTCAGACATTGACAGCCTTTGGCTTGTACAGTGTCACCATCATATCTGTTCAGTTGATAGCGGCGCTAGTGGAGAATTTAGTAGTAACATTTAAGAAATTTACCTAGAAAAATGGGAAAATGTTAAGTCAAAGACCCGTCTATAAATTTTAACGAAAATATATCTATAAATCTTAGTAAGTGAATAAATAAAACAAAATATGGGGAAGGACAGGATTTACAATTAGTTAGTTACAATTTTGCCCACCTGAACAGATAACTTGGTGGCGCTGTATTGATTTACGTCAACGTGACAGTTTTTTAGGGTTCTGTAACTTCTAAAATGAGACAAAAAAAAAACACTTGCCATTGCCATGGTGCCATAAACAAGAATTGAATTGAATGACAAAACTAAAAAAATATGTGATGTACCATGCAAACTTCCACCGAAAATTGATTCGAACGAGATCTACAGCGCCACCAAGTTATCTGTTCAGGTGGGCAAAATTGTAACTAATTTATAAATTGTAAATCCTGTCCCCGTTTTTTGTTTTATTTATTTACTTGCTAAGATTTACTTTTATTAAATTTAAGATATATTTTTATTAAAATTGAAAGACGGGTTAAAATATTCTCATTTGTCTTGTTAAATTTCTCAAATGTTACTACTAAATTCTCCGCTAGCGCCGCTATCAACTGAACAGATAAGATGGTGGCACTGTAGTAAGTAGTTTTTTTTAATACGTCATAAATCATACAACTTCAATCAACTCAAACTTAAAATAAAAAAAATAATTTAGGAATCCTTCATGGGCGATCCGACACGCACTTGGCCGCTTTTTTCACATTGAATTGAAAAACAGACTTTATCTATACAGGGTAAATAATAATGATAATAATAACAATTATGATACGAGATCCGTAAAAAATTAATTAATTTCTCATGATCCATAAAGACAGGGAAGATGAATTTTTTTTTGTTACGATCTCATCATGGACCGTCACTCTCAAAAAAAAAACAACCACCAAAAGTAAGTACTTTTTTTTATTGCTCTTAATAAGTAGTAGGAACTCTTTTCTTGAAAAAAAGCCGAAAATCAATCATAAGTTCAAAACCGTTGAGAATTTTACCACCCTGCATAGGACTTTATTGGTAGAAGTTGACCTTGGCTAACTCCCCATTTCATTTGATCCATGATATTTGGACCACCCTGTATAAGCTGTTGGTCTCCGTACCTTTTTGACCTTCTGCCCGTGGACGCTGTCGGCGATGGTGAACCCGAAGCCGGCGTTCCCGCGGCGCAGCGTAAGTACGAGCTCGCGGCCCGTCTCGCCCGACGCCGGCCCGTTGGCCCGCAGGGGATCTGGCGGGGGTCATTGCATTGTTATGACAATAATAAATGGCGACCTCTATTATGAACTGTATCTGGCGACGTCTGTGGCGCAGCGGTTAGCGCATTTCTGTCTACCATGCGAAAAGTCCCGGGTTCGAAATCCGGCTGGAGAAAAGAAACCCCAGGTCTTGTATGTACATGTTTGTGAAGTCGCTGTTTCTGGTTCCCTAGTGTGTTATCTTAGTGGGGCCAGAAGCAATGTATGTTTATTAAATTAACTCAAATAAAACATATTAAACATAAACATTTACATAAAAATAGCGCAGAAACTGTGGGTTAACGAATGTTACAAGTTAATCTGGTTGTCAATTTCAATTGGACCTTGAGCCACCTGACTCCAGGTTTGACCTAGAAGGGGCTATATTCATATTCAGAATATAGGTACATCAACATCGTCAAATAATCTTAAAAATAAAAGATCTATATTAAGCAGATGCTTAGCTAATAACCAAGGAGAATTTAATTCTCCTTGCTAATAACATAAAAATAATTGTAATATAAAAAGTCCCATTAATAAATCAATATAAGTCAATATAATAATCCATCAAAAAAATTAATAATACACCATCAATAGCAAAATATACATGTCGATTCGTTTGTTCGTCCAGATATTCAACAACAGATTAGTAAGCTTTTTCAGTCAGATATTTTTTTGCAGCGGTGGTGGCGTATTGGGGTTGACCCTTGCTTCTCGATCATGAGGGTCTGGGTTCGAACCACGCATGTACCAATGACTTTTAGTTACGTACATTTGTTTGTACAGCAACACCATTCGCTGATAAATTGTGCCCGGATAACGGCGACAGGCTTGCCACTTGTCACGTTTGGGACCTAATAAACTCGGCAAAACGTGGGTCCAGTTATAGAGACTGGTGCCTCTGCCTACCCCTTCGGGGATAACGGGCGTGAGTTTATTTACTTTTTTTTTTATATTTTTTTTTTAACTTATTAGAGAATTGCCTTATGCCCACGGGAATTTTGTTATAGATTCGCAGAGATGCATCCGCATAGATTCAGCAAGCGCAGCGTAGGACGACCAGCCACAAGATGGACAGACGATCTCATCCAAGTGGCGGGAAGACGCTGGATGCAAGCCGCTTCCGACCGGTCTTTTTGGAAATCCATGGAAAAGGCCTATGTCCAGCAGTGGACTTCTTGTGGGTGAATGATGATTCGCAGACCCATGACCTTTATTATACTAGGTTCTGCTAGTTCCAGTACCACGGGTCAACGTCCTTCTTACTCTAAACGACTGCAGCAGACCTGGAAGCGGAGTACCTGTATCGGGCGACGTCCCAGGCTCGGAAAGTTCCAGGTCCACAGAACGGGACAGCATGCGACGCTGGCCGGGACTTCGGGACCGGCTCGGAGCCTCCGCCTCGTCACGGCCTGGGCTCTCCTCAGCGCGCGATGGCGACTCCAGGTTGAACCTGGAAGATTTGGCAGCTGTTACGACTGGCATTCTGGATATTTTATCATCAACAACCCATTATACCCCCACCGAGAGGCACGGGTCTCTTCCCTGAGGAAGGTATAGGCCATACTTCACCACGTGGGCCAAGCCCGGACTAGTGGCTGGGCGTACTGTCAGAAGTTTTCAAGCCGCCCTAAGGCCTCTGACTTAGCTTAACGACTGCCATCTATCGACGGCAGCCGGCACCCACTGAATAACGTGCCTTGCGAAGCACAGAACCGCTCAGAAAAATGCCACTAGCGTTAGTTATGGACGGTCAGCCATCCATGCACTGAACGGGCCCTATGTTGCTTAACCTTCGTGATCGCTTATGATCACTCAGGAAGCCGGGGCTATGAGAGATTCATGATGTTGAAAAGACGGAAGGGAGGGCTTTGCCCAGCAGTGGGACACAAAGGAGGCTATGTAAAAAAGAATATCCTTTATTGCACACTCGAAAAAACAATCACCAAATTTTTTGGACGTGACCGTTTGGACCGCCCTGTATAATAAAATAACATATCGTATTGTATGTAATACCAGGCCTGTTTACTACGCGTGTCGGTATCGAACGCGTAAGTACATGCGGCGATCACTCCGGAGTGGCAAATAGGTAAGAATTCAGGCGCCAGAAGAGGTAAAGAGTTACGCGGTAGAAAGAGAGGAAACATGTAGGTGAATATAACGTAGCTTTTTTAGCCCCGTGTGATCTGAATTGCACCTAATGGTATCGCAGCTAGAGTCCCTTTTTCTTTAATTGATTTTGCGGAGTGAATCTTCTGTACCTGTACTATTGCTATTACTATCGTCGAGTCAGTGTAACCTCGATTAGCAAGCACACCGGGTGCATTCATTTAGCAAGAAACCATGTAAATTTAAACTAAGAATTTAATTGCAATAAAAAGTTTATTATTCTTAAAATCAAGCATTATCATTTCTCATGTACAAGATCTATTTGAAAAAGCGACGTACCAATGCGATTGGTTCCGTGCAGCGGGCGTTATGACTTCGCCTTGAGTATTCAAGTACATTGACAGTTCCCGAATGGAGACCACACATCGGCAAGCGCAGCGTAGGACGACCAGCCACAAGATGGACAGACGATCTCATCCAAGTGGCAGGAAGACGCTGGATGCTGGCCGCTTCCAACTGGTCTTTTTGGAAATCCAGTCTATGTCCAGCAGTGGACTTCTTGTGGCTGAATGATGATGATAAGTCAATGGTCTTACCGTGTCCGCAGCGCTCTGGTGAGCTGTTGCATGGCTACGGCGTCGGGCTGCGCGGGAGTGTTGGCGTCGACCGCCATTGTGCTCAGTACGCGAGTGTTGGGGTCCTCAGAGTCGAAGGAGAGGGGATATCCTGGAAGAAATGGTGATGTTATAATAAATATTAATACCTACCGACTATGTTCTTCCTGCAATAGGCTATTTGACAGATTTCTGAAAACCATTTTATATGTTTTGTCGGTGTTCATAGAGTCCTCAGAAAGTGGTCATTTTAAATTCTTTCGTGTATTTCTTGGAAAAAAGGCAAACGAAAATTTACTTTTGAAATAAGCCGCCAAAACGCTATCTTAGGCAATATGGCGTCGCACAGGTACTATGACGCCACTTCCCGGTGAACCAACCAATGAACGTAAGAAAGAATGAACGACAGACGCCATTTTTACTGCCATATTTAAGCTTTTGGACTAGGATGGATGTGGCGTCTATAAAAATGACGAGTATATCACTCACCTTCGATTCGCAGGTGACACAGTGATTATGGCTAAGACCCTGGTTTTAATCTTTGAATGTTGTCATGAAATCGCAAACCTCTGACGAGATGCAACGCGACGCGGTCGCCCGGCGCAATGGACTGGAACATTTGCGCGACCTGCGCGTGCGACAGTCCGTGGACGCCTCTTTGCGCGACCCCCACTAGCACGTCACCAGGCCTCAGGGCGCCTGCGGACAAAATCGTATAAGTAGCATTCACCTAACCCTTTCAGACCTGGCCTTGAAAATAACAATGGTTTTCTATTGTTATTTAAGGTCAGGTCTGAAAGGGTTCAGGCAGCACACACAAATAATGAGGAAAATAAAGCTGGTGTATCCACTCATGCTGTTGTTGGTGTTTTATTTGAGTGCCGTGTGTATGGTTTATACATTGATGTATTTATATAAAACTAGCTTTCGCCCGCGACTCCATCCACGTGGATTTTAGTTCAAAATTTTGCAAACCCGGCAAGGGTTGCAAGGGTTAAGTTTAGAAAAACGGCGAAACACGTGTTCAATCAATTGTGTTGAAGAGTATTTATTTTAAGTTTCAAGAAAATTTGACAACATTCTTTATATGTCCCATACAAATTTTGGCAACCCTTTTCGCCCCCTTAAGGGTTGAATTTAAAAAAATCCGGTCTTATTCCTTACCTACATTATATAGACCCTCTGTGCAAAATTTCAGCTACCTAGGTCCAACGGCGTGGGCTGGGCGTTGATGAGCGAGTCAGTCAGGACTTTGAATTTTATTTACATAGATATATGGGTAAGGCTCTCAAAAAATGTACAGTAACACACGTGAAATTGTAACACATAGTAACACACTGGAAAATCGCAACACCCGGTTGCGATTTTCCAGTTTGTTACTATGTGTTACAATTTCACGTGTGTTACGATGTATTTTTTTAAAGAGCCTTACCCATATATAACTTCGATAAAACGATCACGAAGGTTAAGAGATATAGAGCGCGTTCAGTCCATGGATGGGTGACCGTCTATGACTAACGCCAGTGGCATATTTCCGGGCAGTTCCGTGCTTCGCAAGGCACGTTAAGCAGTTGGTGCCGGCTGCTGTCGACAGATGGCAGTTGTTAAGCCAAGTCAGAGGCCTTAGGGCGGCTTGAAAACTTCTGACAGTAAGGCCCGCCACTATTCTTAAGAAGTGAAATACTTACCATCAATCCAAGCCGGGCCATGTGGCATGATGCTGCGTATTTGCAAATAGCCCTCGGTCTCCGGCGAGCCTTCAGCTCCGATGAGAGTAAAACCCAGCCCCTGGAATGAAATTAATCCAGAATAAATTCAATAATAAGATAGTTCTAGTCAAGGCTTTAGAGCCCTAACCCTAACCCTTGAACAGGGCATGGTGGAGTAGATTCCACTTTAATTTGAACCTTACCACCTTGAAATAAATTGCAAAAACAATGAAAAACTCTTACTACACATGCCTGGTTATTGTTAAGGGTTAAACCTGAGACTTCCGCATACAGCCACATAGTTGGGTCATTGTATGTAGCAAAGGCTTTTTTGCATACAGGCACAAACATTGCTTCTGGTCCCACGCTAGGATACCCTGTGGGAAACAGTAAATACCGACACTAGGGTCCCCTCACGATGTTTTCCTTGACGGTTAGCATGTGGTATTGCTAATATAATTTAAACATAAACCACATAAACATTTACATAAAGGCACATACATTGCTTCTGTCCCCACACTAGGATACCCTGTGTCGTGGGAACTAGAAACAGCGACGTCACAAACTAGTAAACAATCCAAGACCTAAGGTTTTTTTTTCGCCCTAGCCGGGATTCGAACCCGGGACCTCACGCACGGTAGTGAGATCCGCTACCGCTAGACTAATTTGGTAGTTGACACGACCAACAATAAATTATTTGATATGCTCGATTAAAACAAAAATTACAAAATATTTCGGAAAATATCTCTTTTCGTCAATTACGAGTTATTAACATTTTTAAATACATAGATGAATTCCGTTTTAAAAGTAACTTATCTGACATTTTGTCCACTATCCAATTCACAAATGTACTACCACCAAACCTATTAATTAAAGAAAGAAAGAAAGAAAGAAAGAAAGAAAGAAAGAAAGAAAGAAAGAATATTTATTTATTTGACGACACAATACTCAAAACAAAGGAAGTAACACATACACAAAACCATTACAAAATGCATACAATTATAAAAAAAATATATAATAATAATTAACACAGAAAGCGTAAAAAGCAGGTAAAAAAAATAATAACAAAAAAAAAAGTATTACAGAATTTAATGCATTGCCAATAGGCGAATGAAAGCTGAGAAAAACCCAACTGGATTGGGCTACGTTCCGAAAACTGCACCAAAAATCTCAGAAAAAGACAACAATCTTCAACTAGTGCATCCTGGTAGTTATGACCTTCAGAGCTAACATAACATATTGATTGACACATTGATTCAAAGTTATTCATCATGCTGTGGGGCTGTGATGGATCACTGCAAGAGCTCAAAACAAACAATAACATTAACATACTGGCACATACATTGCTTCTGGCCCCACACTAGGATACCCTGTGTCGTGGGAACCAGAAACAGAATACCAAAAACTTGGAGATTTTTGTGTCCAGCCGGGCTTCAAAAGGCCTACCTGTGTGCTTTTAGTGAGTGTGATGGTGAAGCGGTCACCTCGAAGCTCCCCCGACGGAGTGACATTACCAGGGTTGTGTCCATGACTGTGCTGGCTACCACCACCATTCTCCGCTGCCAGCTTCTCGGCTGGAATGAAGCAGAAATCAGAAATTTATTTCAAGGTAAAGATGTTTACATTCTGTTAGTTAGCCGCTGGCTTGGGGCCGATTGTGGTGGAGAAAAAAGCAGCGGAAAAAAACTCCACTCTGACCAAGTAATGGAGGAGAGCTTACCATAAGCAGCCTATATTGCTTTACACTCAGGGGATAGGCCTTCTCTCAGAGATTGTATGGGCTTAATCACTACACGTGCCATCCAGGATTGCCAAATTTAAGTGCTAACACTTATGGACACCTTATACACTTGGGCTTCCTCACAATGTCTTTGTCCACAATGAAAGACAAATTAATTAGTATTTAGTTGTTAGTTAAATCACTCTACATTAAAGTCACTGTTTTTCTCTTTTACCGTATGCAATAAAGAATTGTTAATAACACATATTTTGTAAAAAAAACTGGGAAAAAAACCAAGTGCGAATTGGACTCGCAAACAAATAGTTCCGTACCAGTTTCTATACAACATCTGAATATTTCAAGCGTCTACCTGTTAGCATCATTATAATCGAGTAAAAAGTTGTATGGGAGTCCCACTTATTTATTTTATTCTGTTTTTCGTATTTGCTGTAATAGCTGTCTAGCGATCACGGTTCATGAGATACAACCTGGTGACAGACAAACAGATGGACAATGAAGTTTTAGTAATAGGATGACTTACCCTTTGGGTGTGGAACCCAAAAAATACTGACAATCCTAGGGTTAGGTTAGGGAGAGAAAAGATCTTCAAAGGTTCGACAGACAGGAGTATTAACAGGGTCACATCAGAAAAGACATCTTCAGGAAATTGCAAAGTGTACATTCTTAACAGTCGATCGATTAAGTCACCAGATAAGTGGAAGTTGTTTCTGTTAACCATGTAATAGAAGGCAAGGCAAGACAAAAATATTGACAATGTTGTAATGGACCAGACGTAAGTGAATTCAATTATTGTAACACACCATTCGACCTCTGCAGTATTATGAAAACAGCTTCCATATACATGCATTTTTTTCTTATAAAACATACAACCAACCAATACACCAATCCGGACTTGGCCCCCGTGGTGGAGTATGGCCTATACCTTCCGCAGGGAAGAGACCCGTGCCCCTCGGTGGGGACATAATGGGTTGATGATGATGAAAACATACAACCATGCTGTTTTGCTATTTCAATTGTTTTGCAATACTTGTGTATTTCACTCCTGCGCATGATCTTCTTCATGACTGATTAAAACCTTGTATCACATCTGTGCTACAAGGTTTTAATTCTTATTCTAGGAATAATATAAAGCCCTCAAATAGAAAAAAAGAAAGAAGACTAGTAGAGTTAGATAAATAAATAGAGTTAAATAGAGTTCAATGCTTGGCCTATCACTTTTACCTTTTTGGAAAACTAATTAAAATCATCAGAGAAATAAGTATTTCACTAACAACAAACTTCCTGACTCTATCATTAGTGCAGCCTCAGAGAACGGTTTTAAAAATAGACTAGATAATTATATAAAAACCAAAAACAATCAAGTGTAGTGATAAGACATAAATGCATCAGCTCTAAGCTATAATTAAACAAAGTTGTGGTCAAAGAATTTTATAATTTACTAGCAATGCTTGTGACTACATTAGTGTGAAATGTATTTTTCTATAGCCCATGTCCAATTGTCCACCCTGAAGGGCTAGTCTGAATTACTTCCTAGATACAATACAACTCTTCCTCTTGAGATAAATGAGCAGCAAACTCATAGTCTGCTAATAAATGAAACAAAATTAAAATATGTACAACAATTTGAAAGGTGATCATTGGCTTTTTTACACTAGTATTGCAATATCTAATGACAATATTTATGGTTTATTTCGGTTTTTATTGTTGCGTGGCACGTCACTGGCTTATTATAACATGGACAGATCTTTGGAAGGCCATGAAATCATGCTCACCTCTTAACCTTCGAGCTTGCAGTACAGGATTCTCATACTGTGTTCGTCTGTTGATATGATCAACATAGTATGATCCATATCTTTCATCGGTGACTCTCTCCCAGCCGTAGGGCAGTTCATCCTCTCCACACTCTCCGAGAGAGTGTTTGCGGACTCTGGCGAGGCGGGGATCCAGCCAATGGGATGTACCGGTGTTGTGGCTAGAAAAAAATTGTATGTTGGTTGATTTCAGATATATGTAAATTGGCATAACATCTCAGTGAATGGCAAATCAATGTCAATGAAATTGGATCTCGGGCCTGTTTAAGAATGTATGTAACATTCTGTCACTCATGTGTTCAAATTGTTCTAATACAACACATTTATTGGATTTCATGCAATAAGTAAGGACGGAAAAAAAATATTTAAGAACCCTGGCAGTCATACAAAAAATAACTGTACTTACTCAATAAAATACACCTCTCCATTAGGTGTGAATGTCTTCTCCCACATCGGAGGTAATGGGCCTAAGTTGTATTCATTTTCATGGTCTCTTGGCCCTTGATCACCATCTCTGACTCCAACAACGGAGCCCCCAACGGTCCCAGCAGTCCCTGAACTATGTGTTGATATCCCAGCTGAAGATAATCTGTCAGAATCCATGGAGTGCTGAGCCATTTTACCAACACATTTTTAGTAAAAAGTTCTTGCACAAGCCAAATGACTCCTTTTGTAATTCAAAATTGGAAGGCCTTGTTTCTTTTTTCACAATTCCTTTTTGCAATATCTTCTTTAGTCATCCAAATGGCATCCTGTGCCAACAAAACAATAAAGACATAGCAGTATTCACAGATGAGTCACTTTGGGCACTGGTGACTCCACACTAAACATGTTTTTTCTTGCTGTTTCTACCTGAGGAGCTCGTTATCACGTAACTGTCTGTTCATTACTCCACCGGCCGACCGTAGCTTGATAATAAATACTGCAACCAAATATTTATTGCGCTAGCGTGCCGTAATCAACGTATGTATGAGCTGCAATGTAACATCTTCGTATGTGTTGTCCGGAATAAACGCACGTATAACTTTAAGTTCATGATTTGGATATTCTCCGCCGATCGATAATGCATTTAATGCGCAGCCGGCCTTGCTCTAATCACAGCAGGTGCATAAGGTGCATCGGTGCATACCTAAACGACTAATGTCCTCTTTGACGGTTGAATCGAAAACAGCGCATATTTCCCACGTTCTTACGACAACTTGTAACGGTAAATGGCACGACTCGTACCGTGCTCTAATTCATTAGCCCGTCAGTTTGTGAGCATGTTCACTTTCTCACAATAAACAGGTAAACTCCAAACTCCAAGTAGTCTCCAAAAGTAGGCGCTAAGCTAACAAGTGGCTTGGCAAGTTACAGCTGTTGTGGACGTCTCAAATAGGTCGTTTGCTGTGTAATTTAATTAATACAACGCGTAAGCGTCTCACTGCACATTTAACACGATTGCTTAATCAATGGTAAGGACATCACTTTGTATTTTATTATAGAAATCTCACTTTGTAAGTGAATAAAAAACGGAAAAACTAAAAAACTTGAAATCAAACACAGGTTACACCTCCAACACACACATTGAAACTGATAATTTTTTTAATGAGGTGTGTCGATCCAGTGTTGCCCTTTTTTTGTCGTCAATCGTGAGTTGATGAACTCGATTCAATCAATGAAAACCTTTTGCAAGTTCTTCAAATAGCAAATAGTAGAGTGTATTATTTTGATAATAAAGTGAGCTCGAGTGAGTCAGATTGAGCTTGCACTAGTGCGAATAAGTACATAAAATTGAATTCATGATTTGATCGATATCGATCTAGTATCACATGCCTAGCCAAAGCTGTGCTGCCAGATACGAAAGCTGGTATATCAATAAAGTTCTTCTATTCGACGCTAGATGTCCGCTAGCAATTAATACTGATGTTTGCTCTACATTTTGTGGCAATGTAGAGTTCGGATATTTTTCATAATAAATTTGATTGTTTTAAGACTCTTCTAACAAGTTTGGTATTTGAAACATAAATAATTACCTACATTTTAGAGGGTGGTAAATAAAGAGTAGACAGCAAGGTTTCTTAAGGCGTTCCAGGGACACTATTGTCATTGGAATGACATCGGAACATTGGAATGATAACGTCAAAAGTCGCGACTTTCCAGTACCTACATTAAAGTAAAAGTAAAGTAAAGTAAAAGTATTTTATTCGTAAAACATGAGTACATGATGTTGGAATTGTTACATATGAGTCCTATGCATGTTTTGCCTTAATAGGCACACGAATTTCGAGAAGGCACCTTGAGAGGAAACAGACTTTTATATTGAAAATTTAAAACAGAAAACGTTTATCGCAAACGCAAATAGGGAATGGATGAAAATATCAGAAGTGCTCGATATTTTTTTCGGTGATAGGAATAACCTTCCTCAATGCGAGAAAAAATTTAATTTTTTTTGGCTTCGTAGTTAATTTTTAAATAATCTTAATATTTTTCCATTCGTAGTTCTGGGCTCAGTACGGCTTAACAGACATATTCCTTGGTCCGCTACGTATTAAAAAAAAACTGTGGTGACATTGACAGCTTTTCAAGGTGGATTTTTTTTTCATACGTAGCGGACTAAGGAATATGTCTGATATGCCGTACTAAGCCCAGAACGACGAATGGAAAAATATTAAGTATATTTAAAAATTAACTACGGGGCCAAAAAAATTTAAACTTTTTTCCCGCGTTAAGGAAGGTTATTCCTATCACCAAAAAAAATATCAAGCACTTCTGATATTTTCATCCATTCCCTATTATCATTAAAGATATGTCAAGAATTATTAAAATATTAAATATGTTCAATTCAAACTTAAAAATAAAACTTAATATGTATTAACTAATTATGTCGTCTTAAAAATATTAATAATTATGTCAATGTCAAGATCTGTCAGTCATAACATTTCTCAATAAGGATATTTCTTAATCTAAATTTAAAACTATTCATGTCAAGTTCAATGTCTACATTTATTTTATTGAAAATTATGGGCCCCATACAGATTGCTGTGTGAACGCCTACTCTAAGTAGTAGAATCTCTCTGCAATCGACAGCTACGATAAACTACTGGTTTGAATATTTCTGGGTTTGATTTAACAACTGAGGCTACTTTCTAGTTCGTACATGCATGGAAGTGTTAGAATCTTGTATTTTTTAAAGAAAGGCGCGCAACTGTCGGTTCGTCTCAATCCAAACATCGACCTAATAGGTACATCTTTTTTCTGTCTGTTGAATTGCCCCAAAAGTTTAGCCCGTATCTTAGTACAGAAGCGACTTGATACGTTATGACAGCTGCATCCGTAGGTACAGCGCCACCAAGTTATCTGTTCAGGTGGGCAAAATTGTAACTAAACAATTAATTGTAAATCCTGTTCCCCATTTTTTGTTTTATTTATTCACTTACTAAGATTTATCCTCCTAACGCCCAAAGACCTAAAAAAAATCCTTTTACAAGTTAGTGGTTGCCCAGCCCACCCAGCGTTTAGTTCGATTTTATAAGCCAGACGCCCAAGGCACTTTTAAAAAGCCTTCATTTTCAATAGGTCATTTACTACACAATTTTAGTTGCTGTGACAAATATTGACTTCGGAACGTTTCTGTTAGTGTCTGTATTGTCTATGCTGCACCATCAGTGGTGCCAACAGTATATTATTTTATCTGTCATTTTCGGCGGATAGTGAGACAAGATGGAGGGACGTCGCCGGCATGGTAAATAAATCCGAGTTTTTCTTTGTCTTCTTCGTTCTTTGCTTTATTGATTTATTTTATTTATTAAATCTGATGTTGAAAAGCTATATTTTTGCGTGGTATGAATAGTTTTGGCCAAATCCCAAAAGTTTTTCTTATATTACCTCCTAAATTCAGAAGACCTTTTAGAAGGTATGTGGGATTCAACATTATCCTGGATTTTAAAAGCCTTACGGATCCCTACATTTGCTAAGATTTTAAAATGCTTTTGGGTCTTTATGCTTATTTAATTTCCATTTTCTTTATCGATGATATTACATATTTTACTAGTTTTCTTAAGTGTGTCCTCTGAGCCAAAGCATTGAGATTGCAGTATTAACAAGTTTTATTATTATTTTACTTACAGTAAACCCCTTACGAGATGCGGACATTGCAACATTTTTAAATGAATCAGACTGTGACATCGATCCGTTTGAAGATGACGACGACATCGCGGATGATGATTTGTACTTGTCATAAGAAGAGTATTTTCATGTTTATTATTTGGAATGGTTATCATAAACCTATTATTACTTTTGTCTAGTGGATGAGAAGAAAAAGGTGTTTTGTTTTAGAATAAATTTCTGTTTCGAGTTGATTAATGTTAAGTTCAATAATAATAATAATTCGAATGGCTAAGTACCTTTTTATGTTTTCTTTTGTAAGAAAACTTATTGTTTTTTACTTTCGATTTGAAATAAAATTAAGTTTTAATTAGAAGATTGATATTTTTTAATTACCTAAATCATACTGATATTATTGCAAAATCATGGAGAGGTTTTTAAAAGGCTTACGGGCTTCTATCACTATAACAGCTGCTTGAACACTTCTCTAAAAATATTTGGAAATATTCCAATAATAGCATTGTTTATTCAAGTTTTAATCACTTTCACCTTCTAGGTTAACTATTCTGCTTTCCATTAAGTAGCATATAATGCCACTTTTATTTGAAAATTAGACTAATTTATACCTTTCTGTGGTTGACGGTCAGATTTGAAAAAAAGATTACGATGAAAAAAATACAAATTGAATTTTTAATGTAATGAAAATTATACTTCATAATTTTTAAATCATACTTTCGTAAAAATG
This sequence comes from Yponomeuta plumbellus, assembly GCA_947310845.1. Lineage (NCBI taxonomy): Eukaryota > Metazoa > Arthropoda > Insecta > Lepidoptera > Yponomeutidae > Yponomeuta > Yponomeuta plumbellus. The sequence goes on along the minus strand of OX371216.1, from coordinate 11,216,508 downwards.
AACCATTCTGCGATAGACACAATCAAATATCTTCAAAATTGAAAAAGATACATAACTGATGTTCACTAGTGATTGCGACCCAGATGCCTTTTAAAAGGTTCTTTAACTTTGGCTTTCTTCCTTGCTAAAAACCATATTTACAAATGGTTTATCCACCAAAAAAAATCCTACGTTTGTATGATCAGTTTTAAGTACATTTTCGAACGTTGAAATCTCTGGGCGTCTACCATGCAAACCTTTTAAAAGGACTTTAGGCGTCTAGCACTACTTGGGCAAAAAAAAGCTGGGCGTTAGGAGGTTATAAATATATTTTCATTGAAATTGAAAGAAGAGTTAAAATATTCTCATTTTACTAGGTAAATTTCTTAAATGTTACTACTAAATTCTCCACTAGCGCCGCTATTAACTGAACAGATAAGATGGTGTCACTGTATTAGATATCGGCTCAAGTTTGTAGAGAAGATATGCCGATGAGCTAATTTTAGTAACAAGTTGTTTAATGTGTGATTTCCAATTTAATTGCCTATCAATTATACTATCAACCCCAAGAATTTCGTTGTTTCTACCTCTTCAATAGCCTGGTTTTCACATTGTATGTTTAACTTTCCCTTTTCACTATTCTTTGACTAAAGTGCTGCCCCCGATAGTTGAAAGGGCGCATATAACATTTTTTCCGAAATTGAGTTATATACATTGTTGGAATCAGCAAAAAAAGGCGCATCGGCCAGTATTTTTTATTTTTCGCTATCTCGCTTTATAGCGATTTTCTGTAGTAGAAATGGGCGCATATGCATCCAATTTTTTGACTAAATGGAAGATGAAAAGCCGAAATTAATATAAACTTAGTAGAATAACCGCATTTGCACATATACGCCTTTGAGCTTCATAGTAATATTTCATGATCGGAAGTTTAATAGGCGCTTATTCGATATCGTTTTTAATGCTTAATAGATAGGTCGCAAGTGACCATTTGCGCCTTAGACGCTAGTTGGAACGTATTATACCTACTAAGTAGAAAAGTCAACATCTGCCACATGCGCCCTTACTACTTCGTATTTTATATTTTCTTCAATGCGCATCTGCCAGATACATCTCAATTCGTCTCAATTAAATAAAAGGCTGAAATTATTGTTTTTTTACTCATAAGTCAAGATGAAACCTACAATAGACGATCATAGGTACTTTTCAACTTAGCCAAGGGCTATTAGATTGATAATGGATATTATTATTATTATTATTAATTCTTTATTGCACAAACAATAGTGTACAAAAGGTGCCTACTTAAATGCGCCTTTTCTTTCTAGGAAAATATTTAAAATTATACACTTGGTAATTATTATTATTATTATTATTATTTATACACTTGGTACTAGGGTTAAAAGTAATAAAAAGCGCATACGAAATTGATAGGGCGCATGTAGCGATATGCGCCTATTCAATTAATTATGTCTTATTTCTTCATATTTTTTAAACTAAAATGAAAAGGTTTTTTTGAGATTTTGCATATAATATATTTAAAATATACCTATCGTACTATAGCAATTGAAAGATAATCATGTTAACTATTTTTCGACATCTTCAAAAATATATTTCTTCGTTTAACTAACAGACAGCAAACAATTTAAGTTTTTATTCATTAAACATTTTTTTTCTCAGTTTTAGATTCTTGTTACATGCGCCTTTTCAACTATCGGGGGCAGAGTGCATGCGTAGTGTTTTAGATAAGTTTACTTTTTAGTTATTGCTATTTAGCCACTTCACAATATGCGTTGTTGATGTCGATTTGAAAATCGTTTTCACTATTACTTTGTGACTGTGCTGTCATTAGCTGTCAAATTCTGACATTTTTGCGCCACAAAATGCGTGACTCGAGTCATCGTACTATCGACATCGTACCTATGCTGGAGTCTTTTTAATTCGATGTAATGGTCGATGCTAAAAAAATGAGGCAGGGGTTTTTGTTTTACTTTTAAAAAGAAGACTCGTGTGACCAAAAACCTAATAATGGCATTAAAGACGTAATACATACATAAGTTAATCATAAAATATTTAAAAAAAAAAAGACTAACGCAGCTCACACAACTTTCAGTTACATACAAGTAAAATGGGATTATTAGTGTTTAGTTCATAACTTTGGAGGTTTGACACATTTATGGAGACGTAGGTAATTTATTTTCAAACACATCATTTCTTTCCTGATTGCGCAAATGTATTTTACCCGTGTATTTTTGTAACTTCGACAATTTTGGCTAATTTTTCCTTTTAGAGTTCATATGAGTAGACGTATATACAAACAATATCAGGACGAAAAGTTAAAAAAATATGTAGGTCGACCGTTTTATTATCGGCGCCGGCGCTAAGTCAATTGTTCAATTGTTAGTTAGCTCATTAGTAATATTATTTAATTAAAGTTTTGGAATATTAAAAAAAAAAAAATTAGAAAATATTTTAAATAATAATATTTTTGAGCACAAGGTCTGAAACCATTTATATTTAAGTAGGTATAAATAATAATATGTCACACCATTACAGATAAATCGTTATAAAAACTCTCAATATATAGCTAACGATTACAAAATCACCCTATAGTTAATTGGTTCGTATGTTACAAATAGCATTGAATAATAGATAGAATGAACATTTAAAAGTGGACGAAAGTTCAGATGTGCAAAAATAAATTGTTCATCGAATGGATGGATAATGTATGAGTTGACGACAGGAAAATATATTCGAGGGCATTCCTTCAGTGTAGAGTACAAGAAAGTATTTTTAAAATGTCGTTGAATCCATATTTTATTGTACAATAACGAGAGTATTCGGCGCGCTTCACGGTCTAAGGTTGTCGCAAAGACCGAGATGCGTATGTCGAGTTTCCAAAATACACTGAAATATATTCGTCGATCCACCTAAATTTTCATATCAAAGCACGTGCCACCGGGACAGTCTGGTCAGTAGTCACGTAAGTCCGCTGGCCCGGTACGCCTGCGTGTAAAATAACCCGGCAAATAATCCAGCTTGATATAAATTCCATGTAATTGCATAATAAAAATAGTTTTTTTTTGTTTTCGGCGCGTTCGGAACCGTCAGTTGCTAGCGGACTTTTCCCGCGCTTTCGTCCACTGCCGCCATTTTTCACAGCGATTTTTGGAAACCCCGTTGTAAGTGCAACAAGCTTTATTTATTTATTAACCGTTGTTTTTATTTGCATTTTAATGATTGTCTACACCTATTGAGATTACCTTTTGTTTTCGTACTTAACCTTTGACTGGTGACATGGTTTTTGTGTAACGTTACTGGTGACGAGCGGTCTGAGAGGCCGCTGCCGTATCAGGGTCTATAGCATAGAAATTAAGTATGGTAGCTTACCGCAATGTTAAAAAACAGCTTAATAACTTAATAAACGACAAAATAAAAGAATTTAGTATAGTCTAAATATAATTTTGATTAGGAACTTTGCCATTACAATGAAAGCAGTTTTGAAATTGAAAAAACTAGATGTGCGATCAATAATTATCAATTATAAAATGAAAATCAACATAATTATAATAAAAATACTCTTTTTCTATAAAGTTAAGACAATAATTAACTGAAAAAAAATATTTAAAAAATAATTACAAGTGTTATTTCACAAAACTGACAATGGTCAAGCTTTAGTATTTTTTATTGACAGCCAGAGCATAATTGGTTTGTGGGTGGATGTAACTCCGGTTCTTCATTTTCACTTTCTTTGGTTCCTAAATTATGATCACTTTGCTCCGGATCGAAACATTCGAAAAAAAAATCTGTTTCCAATCCACTTGAGCCTTCTTGTGCCAGCCATTCTTCAATTTGACGATCGCATAGATTTGCGGGTAACGAAAGCAGTTTACTACTGTTTGGCACTACATTCCTGTCTCCCGATTCCTTCCGCTTCTTATTTGGACGTCCGGAATTATTCATCGTAAGTAAAAACTGAAAAATACGAAAATAACAATACTGCAAAATCACGTAAAAAAGTTACGCAATTAG